>CM067508.1:9601465-10287632 GCA_034509495.1 Acestrorhynchus altus | reverse complement strand
GCAAAGATCACCACCACCTGAGCCTTGGAGCTCTGAATTCTCTGTATAATGTGTCTGATCTTGTTCAGTGAATAGGTTTTGGGGATAACCTCCAAGTAGTCTATACACACACCTGAACCCTCCAGTTCTTTCATCAAAAGCTGCACACTACTTTCCCCATAGGCATCATCTCCATAGATAACCCCGACCCAGGTCCAGCCCATGAGGCGCAGCAGACGGACTATGACTTTAGTCTGGAAGGCATTGCTGGGAACAGTACGAAAGAAGGTGGGGAATCTTTTGTGGTCACTTAGACATGCACAGGAGGAATAGTAACTAACCTGGGGACATGGATCACAGAAAAAGAGGGCAGAGAAATTCAGTCAGTTTTTGCTTTGGTGTGATTAAGATTTATTTAAATTAAATATTTGTTATTGAATTCATATTATAATATAAAATAAGCATTGTGGTGATGAATTAGTTTCAAATTTGCCATTTACCATGGGAATGCCAAAAACTCCCACTGTATCAGCAACCACTATAGAAGCAGAAGAACGGGAATCACCAATAATGACCGGTACATTGGGAGCCCTGCTGCACTGATCTCCAGACACTTTCTCCTCTTGCCCTGTCAGTAGTGACAGTGCAGCATTCAGTGTGCTACCCTCACTCAGGCAGGTGTCTGCAGCCAGGTAGCCCAGTGTGAGATTGGGCAACAGGATTGGGTCTTGATTAATTTCCTTCACTGTAAAGATCATTGTCTGTAGCCAGTGGTATGAACGCAATTCAATACTGAAACAGAGGCAAATATACTTGTAATGGTATTTCTGGGAAATTTTCAGTTAATTAACAAATGTAAAAAGTGGTAACAGAAGAAAAAGGAAGAGAACGTTAACAGGTTCTTATATGCTTGAATCTTTTTAATCGTCATTAATCAATGTTTAATTTATTTTGACTCCCAGACATTTTTGTAAGAATAGTCAGACTGTACTTACCTTCGACAATGGCCTTCCTGTCTTTGTGTGAATGTATGGTCAGGTACAGGGGCTTCTGCATGGATGGGGAACAGACCCCCAATAATCACATCACCCTCTTTATACATGCTCCCAGAGATGGACCTACTCTGCAGAGTACAGTGCAGTCCGAGGGAGCACACCCAGACTGACCCAGCCAGGAGCCCCAGCACCCACAGCTGTGCATCGACAACCATCATCTGACAGGAAAGGGAAAGAGATGATGAGTGGATGAAAGGATGAGCAAGGCTGAAGATATGCAGGGAGGGAAAGAGAGAGGAGGCTTTTTTTAGTAGAGGTAAATTTGCCCTGAGCAAAGCAATTTGGAGTAATTGAGGGAAGTCCTGGTGGATTTAGTGTAATGTTCTGGCCTTGAAAAACACTAAGTTGTTAATATGCTGTCACTGCTGTTGATATGTGTATATGTACAGCAAACAGTATGAATATTAGAGCAGAAATAACAGTGGACCAAGTTGAAAGGGTGCTTGTGAAACTTCATTTTCTATTTCAAGTCATCATGTTTTCTCAGGTCACAGGGTGCTTTTCACTAGAAAAAAAGGCCTTCCAGTTTGGGATTTGGACAAGGTCACAGTCTTTGAGACCAGAATCACTTGTTCAGGTTTATAATTTCGTAATGGATGTTTCCCTTTAGATAAGGGTTACAGGGGTTGCAGGGGTTCTTAAATATAAGAGTTTGTGGTAAGCGGAGATGTTGAGGATGTCTCAACACTTGCATGCAGTCACTTAGGACAGTGGATGGTAGAATGGATGAATGCTAGTGTTTCAGAGTGCTCCTCTTTGTGTTTTAATCAGATCTGTTACCTCCACACTCTGATAATGTCCACCTTCTCTGTTCACCATAAATCCAAACATAACTAATTCTAATCCTGTTGCTCTGTATGTGACATGTCCTTATAGAATATTTCTAATGTAAATAAGATTGAATAATGTATCCAGAAAAGCTAAATGCACAATTTGTCCAAATGTGTGTGCACATTCCTTGTTGTTGAATACAATCAATTCAAATGAATGTGCAGATGTCCCAATACTTTTGTCTATATAGTGTAATAATGAATTAAATGAATGATAAAATGAATTAGAAAATGTTATTTGATAGCTTGTACTTGTCCGTCTAAATAAGAGAGACAGAATATTAAATAAATAAGAACGTATGGTTGAAACCTGAGACCATCAGATATTGAAGGTAGAAACTCTCTTTAAGTAAATGACTTCTATCTTATAGCATCAGTTTGCCTTTCATGGAATAAAAATGTGACATTCTTTGTGACATTCTGACTTAAAAGTAGAGCCATCATCTTCCAAATGGTGATAAGTGCTCAGTGCTATTCTTTCCTCTTCAAAATACTACATATTGGTTTGACAGACAAGGATTATGTCTAGTTCTGGAGTGCAGAACTATATAGTTGAGGAAATGGTCTGATCCCTGTGTGGGGAACTGACCTCATAAGGTGCACATGACATGACTGGAAATCGAAAAGAAAAGGAGAGATCCACATATCTCATAAAATTATGTTTCACAACTGTTTGGGGTATACTTGGAAAATATCCCTTCTTTTTTTGGTGGATAACGAAAACAAATTAGTTGATTTTCAAACAAGACTGCTAATTGGACCACACTTATCAAGTGATGAAATGAGTTGAGGACTGAGGATGTTTTGCTGATTCCCTGGAAAATGCAACCACCATTTGAGTACTTTTGACATATATGTGGGACTGTGTTGAAAAATAAATGGAGAACAAATTTCAATTATTATTAGAGGTGTATGGAATTCAAATATAAGCCCCCACATCTCCTTTAAGAAGACCCCTTTCAGGAGAAAGAGCAATGCTATAGGTGAACCTGCAAAATTACAGCAGACAGAGCAGGTCTTAATGTGACATGTTAATTAATAATTTGTCATAAATAACTCATGCACATATACTGAGATTTTTTTATTTTACAATGAGTAAGGTTTGGGTAAGGTTTAGGTTATGTTTAGATCGAGGTGAAGGTTCATATAATTACACTGTTTACTTTCTAACATTCTCTGTGTAAATCATTTCATTTCTGCTTTGGATTGCATCTGTAATTTGTGCAACAATGCACAATAATACACGTTGTATGACTCCTGACATGCTCTTTTAGCCACAAATGGACAAATTTCTCTTGAAACCATGCTGGATAAGGACTGTGCCCCACACTGCTGTACACACTTACATGTTCATGCACACATATTGGACACGTACATTTGCACAACCCCTGCAGGAGACTGGTGTATGTTTTATGTAGCAGATGGAGACATTAAGGCTTCTGTGAAAAGGATTACAGTGAATCCATTTGCTCTGATTCAAATTAATACACTTACAAACTCTAATAATAACAACAAATATTAAATATCATGTGATCATGTCCTCAAATGTGCTTTTCACTTTTTGCAGTCATTTTTTTTGTTTCTCCCTTGCTTTGATTAAAGTGATTTCTCATTTCATTTTTTTATCGTAACCACTGATTTGGTCCTTAACAATTTTGATTTGTATAAGTGTATTTTCTGCACTTAACCTTAAATTGATTCTATATGTACTTCTATGTGCTCAGTATCTTCTTTCTTATTTACTTTCACTTGAGAATTTCCTATCTTACTTCTGTGTAGTCCAAAACTAAGATAATCATTTGTTTGGAAGAAACTGGTCTTAAATAAATAAACTCAGTGCATGTGAGTTCCCAGATGTCCTGCAGATGGCAATGTTATACTTAGTTTTGGACATTAGCTTTGGAGAGTCACACCTGTGGCATTTTCTGCAATATGTCCAAACACATTTATTCACACACTCTCTCTATTTTAACCTACTACATATACTTTCATGATCTGAACAAGAGAGAGTGCATAACTCACTTTAACACATTCTTATGATTTATCCATCCACCCCTGTTTGTATTATGTGATTTTGGGTGCGTTCCAAGGAGTGGAAAAGCTTTATTCAATAGGTAATTTATAATAGATCAGTTATTTTAGAAAAAAAAAAAAAAATTAAGTTCCTTACAGTATTTCTTTCTATGATCCCTTAAATTTCCACAAATGTAACTAGATTAGAAAATAATGTAGAATTTTCTTGTGTTAATTTGTGTTTTGAAATAAAAAAGAACCTCATGTTTAAAAGTTGAATGTACATTTATTAATTTCTCACAGAAGCTCAACAAAACCATTACATATTGCCATTACATATTCGTGTCAATATGAAAGGTTGGTGTAAATGTTTGGTGTATAAAAGTAGGTGTAAATTTAGTTTTTAATTATTATTTTTTAATGAGACAAAACGAATGTTACTACAGGGCAATAATTATCTGCTGTTTTTCATGTTCTATCACAGGTTCTATCAACTCTTCAGTCAGTTGCTAAATTAAATGTATGTTGGAGCATTTCTGTAATGTGTCATGTACCGGACTACACTTCCTCAAAGGGTCACGTGATCCGGTCGCAATCACCGGAGTATTGACACCTGGGGTTCCCCATACTGGTTCTCACCCAGGTGTCTTTGGCTAGTATTAGCCTTTGTAGCTTTACTAGCTTTACTCATTCAAATTGATTTTGATCATGTACATCACTCAGTCTCTTTATTAAAGGTTACTGTGGAATTTACCCTGTGTGTGAGAAAATGTACCACTCATCTGTAGGATTCAGCCACTGACTTTACTGTTATGGGATGTCAGTAATATAGAAACAACATTTGGTCTAAATATATAATACTAACAGCAGGGTAGATAGCTCTTAACATAGAATTTCATGAGGGAAGTTGATAAACAATGGTTTACAACAGGGCTTCTCAACTTTTTCCACCTCTTGGCCCACCTGTTTATAACTAGAAAGCATAACAGCCAACAATAAAGCAAAACCTTTTGTGTAAAATTGTTTCTTCTTCTAAATATACCTCACAATCATGAGCAGCAAAGATGCATTGCTAGCCATGTCCAATCTAAACATCCAATAATGGATTTCTGCCTCCCCCTGAGGATGGGCTTTCAGACCACTAGAGTGTGCTTCACATCCCACTGGTGGTCCTCTGCATCTGCAACAAGTGGAGAAACCCTACAAGTTCATTATTTATTCTTAGGAAAAGCTATTTAAAATGATACTTATGTTTATTATATATTTATCATCTACTGAGTTGCTATAAACTCTGTAGTTACTAATGACACATTTATGGAATCATAAATTCTTTATAAATATTTTATGTTAAGGTGTCAAATAGAAAATTTGAATATTTACACACCAGGTCATTTTATTCAAGTACTGTACAACTATGTCTTTTGTGTTGCTCGACCCATGATGGCCTTTTTGGTGTTTTTTTCAGGGTGCAAGAGAATGATGTAGCACTTTGGAGCAAATATGGCCATGAGTAGACCAAAACTAGAGGCCAAAATAGCAAAGACCTCTACAGCCACTGAATACTTCCCAGGTGAACTGATGTATGCAGGTACAAAAGTTATCCAGACAGCGCAGAAGATCAGCATGCTGAATGTGATGAATTTGGCTTCATTGAAGTTATCTGGAAGGTTTCTTGACAAAAAAGCCAGCAGGAAACTCACGGCTGCTAACAGACCAATGTAGCCTAATAGAGTTGCAAACCACATCACTGAGCCCACAGCACATTCATACACAATCTTGGAGTTGATGTAGCGAGTGTTTTTATGGGGTGAGGGAGATGCTGTAGCTAGCCAGCCTGTGCATATAGCAACTTGCAGGGCTGTGAGGACCAGCACTGTGCCTCTCTGTTGAGCCACTCCAAACCATTTCATAGCACTCCGGCCTTCTGGCCGTGAGGACTTGAATACAGCCACCACCACCATGGTCTTGACCAGGATGCTGGAGACACTCAGCACAAAGCTAATGCCAAACACTACGTGCCTCAGTTGGCATGTCCACATCTGTGGCTGGCCAATGAATAGTAGCACACACATGAAGCACAGTTTTAGTGACAACAGCAGCAGAAAGCTCAGCTCAGAGTTGTTGGCCCGAACAACAGGGGTATGGCGGTGACGTGCAAACACAGCCAGAACCCCAGCACAGAAGCAGGAGCCAAACAGGGAGGCTGTTGTCAGAGAGATGCCTAGTGGCTCCTTGTATGACAGAAACTCCACGTCTTTTGGAACACAATAATCCTTCTCAGGGCTAGACCAGAACTCTTCAGGGCATGCGGTACACTCAATGGAATCTGAGATAGAAAGAGAAAATTTACAAAAGAAAGCATACACACATCAAGAGAAAGGATGGGGGGGAAATAAATCATATAAAAAATTAAGGCAGACAGATTTAATTTTACTATTAAGGACAAGGGGTTTCACCTGTTGCATTGCTAATCTCTCCATCTGCACATGGCAGACAGTCAAAGCAGCAAATGGGCAGGCCTTTCCTTACGGCCTTTCTGGTTCCTGGTGGGCAGCTTTCACTGCACACAGACCTAGGTGCCTGAGAAGACGAAAGAATTGGTTCATTATGGGTTATTCAGAGTGTGTATTTGGCCACCAGATCATTTTTTTTACATGTTTTTTCTATGCTGTGTGATATGTTGATGCTAAATGCACATATTACTTAACCCTCTGTAGCCTAAGAATTTTTCAGTATTTCCATATCTTCCATGAACTTTTAAATGCATTTGCATATAACATAATGCTCACATATTTTAGGTTTCTCTATAATGAGCCCCATGTCACTGTTGATGTCCTAATTGTTGGTCAGAAAACACAAAGAAGAAAGCACAAATCCTCCAGTTACAGAAGAGTCAGCATTAAACAACCAATTAGACAAGTAGGCAGAAGAAAATTTCTAAACCCTTTCCTTGTTACTCTGTATGTGGGTCATGTACAGTATCACGATTACAGGCAATTTCATAGCCCACAGAGGGTTAAACAACTAATGTGACATTCCTAATGTTAATTAACAAGTGTGATTCACTCACACTCAGCACATGGGACCAGTAGCATGTTCTTTTATATAATATGCTCCACACCTACATTTGGGAGGCAATTTTATACTAGAAAGTGATTTACTGTCTTTGTTTCGAAGTTCCAGAAGAGTGCATCCTCATTTAGTGTGAGGACATGATCTACTTGTGCAGCCTCATCCACCACACCAACTGTATGGACCCTGATAGACCCATCTGGGTGTGGTTGCCAGTTCATGACATCATAGATTGCCAGGGCATTCCCACTGTTATCAAAAGACACATGATCCCCGAAGCCAGTAGTGAAGTTCACTCTCTGCAGGTAATGGACAACCTTACAAGAAAACAGTCAGATCAGAAAGAAAGTTTGCCCTGTATTACAATATAAGCTCATGATGTAAAAGGATGTTATACAATGAAACTGATCCAATTAATGCATATAGAATTGTATGAGCTTTAATATAAAATGCACAATTCTTTTTCCTCCTCAATGGAATGGTGTGTGTGTGTGTGTGTGTGTGTGTGTGTGTGTGTGTGTGTGTGTGTGTGTGTGTGTGTGTGTGTGTGTGCACGTGTGCGCGTGTGTGTGTGTGTGTGTCTCACCTGCCAGGGCTGAAGGGTTTGTATGCTGGCACAGCTTTGGCCACTGAAAGGCCCTTTACCTTCTTCACACTGTGTTAGATCATGCAGGGCATGTGCCAGGGCATAAACAGCCTTATACACATTATAGGAAGCCCTTAGCTCAGACATGTCAGTGTATGCAGTGTCCGTACTGCTCAGGTCTTCTTCTCCTGTGCACACATTTCTTTCCCCCTCTGCATCATCCTGTATGATTCCAGAACTAAATGTACACCTAAACATCTCCTCCCAGAAATTCTGCACCATGTTGTTTTTGGGATCCCTGTCAGGCCGAAGATGAAGCAGGAAATCTTTGAGGCCCTGGATCTCCCCTCGGCGGATTGCAATACCTAGCGTGCCCCCAAGGAAAGGCAGCAGACGTGGGGTGAGAAAGACAGGTGAGGTAGCCCAGGCCTCACTTGCAATCCACTGCTTTCCTGTCATGTTTCTCAGAACCACTTCATCCATAAGTGGCAGCAAGTAGGCCTCAGTGGAGATCACCACTACCACTTTGGCAGTGGAGTCTCTTATCACTTTGACAATTCGCTCTATGTCCCTGCGGTTGTTGTCCCGTGGCAGCATTTCTGAATAAGCCAAACAGCCACTGAACTGCCCCTGTACATCCTGCTGGAAGGCATGGGAGGCATAGATACCATAGTCATCATCACTGTACACCAGGCCCACCCAGGTCCAACCAAAGCGTTTCAGGATCTGAACAATGGCATGCACTTGGAAGTCATCACTGGGGATGGTCCTGAAGAAGGAGGGGAACTGATGCCTGTTGTTCAGACAGGAGCAGGTAGCAAAGTAGCTCACCTGATGAAGGGAAAGAGAAATGGAGAGAGGGAGTCTAAAAAAGATGTGAAAATGAAATGACAAATATTTGAGATAAAAGAAAGACAAAAGTGAGTATTAATGTTTCTGTGTTCCATACACATGAAAAGCAAAGCAAACATTCCCTGAAATTATACCATGGGTACTCGAAACAGCCCCAACACACTAGAGATAGCAATAGAATGAGTGGATCCCGGGTCCCCCACTATTCCAATCACCGGGGGAGAGTCAGTACAATCCAGGTTGTAAATGGATGCATCTGTCCCACTGATCAGGGCCATGGCTGCCCGGAATGCAACTGCCAGCTTCACACAGTTATCATACAGGTGGTAGCCGAGAGTGATATTGGGTAGTAGGCTGGGATTTCTGTTGATCTCATCAATGGCAAAAACCATAGTCTGTGCCTGCTGGAAACTTGCCATGTCAAACCTGAAGTATTATCAGAGAGAAGGAGACACAGACTGCATGAGCAAAATGACAAGTGAGGATGAGTGCACTCATTATTGTGCACAATACAGTTTTGATAGCAAATCCTTTTGACTGTTTTATACTTTCAAATACTATAGAGAAAAAAAATAAGTAGTTTGTCCCTCACACTAAAACATTGAATCATCAAAGTCTTTAAACTTTCAAAGCTTTCACTGAAATATTTGATTTCCAGTCAGGGAATATTGGAATATTGCTATTGGTCAATTCATTATGCAACTTTGAAACAGTGTAAAGAGCAACTGCCAGATTAACATTGCTTTGTGACTATTATGACTAATAGTGTATATATAACACATTACATTTGCCTTTTTTAAGTTTAAATCCAGAATGGTGTACTCACATTTACAATGTCAAACATACAATACATACACAATTGAATTTCACAATAATGTTTACAATTACAATTGTCAATAAGTAAACAAACTATGTTTCTGTTAAACTCTTGTTTTCTCAGAGCACAGTTGAGCTCCTATCTTGATTGTAATCAGTAGCCACTCACTGTTCACAGTACGGCTGTTCTGGTTCCCTTGTGAAGCTAAGCTCTGGGAACACAGTAAGGAAATGGACCTCAAACAGGCCCCCCAGAATCAAATCTCCATCCTTATGCATCCCGTTCAGCTTGAAGTGCCCCCGCAGTTTACATGAGCCTGAAACTGAACCTGGTGAGGGGGATGTAGTGAAGATAAGGGAGGCTGCAGAACTCCAGATCACGTATATACAAATGTATACAACAAGACACATTTCTCTCACTGTCTTCTGACACACTCACTCCGTCTTCTTTTACAGTTTGTGGTAAACATTAGAGTGAAGGCTATATACAGCAGGTGGAGTCATGTGGGCCACAGTGGAGATGATGGTATTGGTTCTTGATTTTTTTTTTTTTTTCTTCCACATTTCAATTCAATTTCTATATTCTTTTTTTTGTAATTGTGGCTTGATGTCACATTCGCCATAGTTCTTAATTAAATCATGATTTCTCTCCAGTTATTAAAAGGGGGATTTTTTATTATTATTTTTTTACAGTCACGCTTGGTTCACTCAATACAGGCTTGAATGAGAATTTATTTGTTGTAAAAATGCATATAAATTTGAATTAATGTGATTTAACTGCATAGACAGTAAATTACAGTATGGGGTTCTAATACTGCTATGTTTTTCAGCCAAACATCTTTTTAATTAAACTGGCAAAAAGATTGAAATTGTGTGTTTTGTATTACAATGAGTTCCAGACCAGCTCTGGGTTATCCTTTTTTTAACCTTTCTTTTGATTGCTTCAATGTCTTATCCACTCTGTGGTCTGCTTGTCTATAGTAAATATAGGCTGCAGGGTAAGCATTTCTAAATCAGCACTCATGACTCCTGAATTATCCCTATATTAATCTGTCTGGAACACATTTATATAAAACAACAAAAATAAGAAAAAAACAAATTGTGATAAGTGGAGCAGTGTTATGTAGTTTGATGCAGGATTAAAAGAAGGCCAAAACCCAGTGCTTGTGAGTTATGTACCCTACAGATGGCAGTGTTGTACCTGGCTTTGCTTCTAATGCCTGCCTGTGTATCAGAAGGTGTCGAGAATGGTTAACTGTAGATGATCCCATAGAGATTGATGTTTTAAAATAATGTTATAAGAAAATGTCATCTAGGTCTTGTATTTGAAAAGTGGTGATTCAATTTTCTGGTAGATAACTTGTCAAGACAAGAAGTATTATAGTAAATCATTTACTACCTTCTTAGTGTTTCCAAAAACATGAAATATTGAATAACTAATGTGAAATGCCTTCTGGTGTCTGCCTTATAGTATCTCAATCTGTGCATATCAAAAGTAAAATAAAAGTAGAATATTGTGATATTGTTCATTCATCTTCATAATTTTAATTGAAAAAGGTAAACTGTCAAATTTTATATTCATTAAATGTAAAGTGAATATTGATTTTCATGAGCTATAAGCCTCAATTTAATTATAACATAAAATGACAGCTTACCTTTTTGAATTTAATGAATAAAGAAAGCCCTTCACAACATTTGACTATTTGTCTTTTTATATGTTTAATATAATTATCATTCATTTACCTCTATAGTTTTTTTTTATTGAGTGACTTGGACTTTTTGGGCCTGATAAAACTTGCAGTCTGGTGCCTCACACTTCTGTAGTATCTAATGAATATTCCAGAAATGTTCAATAATCAACACACTGCAGGGTCTCTTTTTGGCTCTAGGCCTTGGTTCTCTCTCATTGGCCTCTCTCACTATCAATCAACTGTGTCACAAGATGAAGTACCTTATGTCTTTTATAAAGAGCCTTTAAGTTTCCATATGCTTTACATGGGCTCATGAGTGTGCATGGTCTTTGTCACACCTGGAAAGATGCCAGTCTGTGAACTGGTTCTGAAGACCTTCTTTTGGTTTCTTTTACCCTCTGTTGAATTTGTTGGTGCATGTCAGAGACTAGGGCAATTTGTTCCTCAGGTGCTGGAGATGGATGGTGATGTAATTCTTGGAGGGATTTTTCCTTTGCACTACATAGCTCCTGAACCTGACCACATGTTTACAGTCCAGGCGCAGAGTATTAGGTGCACAGGGTGAGTAAGACTACAAATGATGACCCTGAACATGCTATGAAGGTATTTGACAGGATGGACTGGATGGGTCCAATACAAAAGGCCTGAACATCGCACCCTCTGGTTGAAGGACCACACCTGCTTTTGTATGTTGATGCATGAATGTATCTCTGAAAGCCTTTGTTTTGTGGAATGTTCTGTGAAATCCCATGTTGACATTTTAATTCAGGTAAAGTTTAATTTTGCTTTATCTTGATGAGTCATTAAATAATACTTCAGTCCAGCCTTTCTCTTCTACATATTCCTCTCTTACCAGGTTTGACCTGAGGGCCTTCCGCTGGGTACAGACCATGGTGTTTGCCATTGAAGAGATAAACAGGAACCCTACCCTTTTGCCAGGGGTGATGGTTGGGTATCGGATTTTGGACAGCTGTGATAATGTCCATACCAGTCTCCAGAGTGCACTTTCTCTGGTCAATGGTTCATCTGTTTTTCAAACAAAGCAGTCTGCAGCACATCATTGCCTCTCCAGAGCTCCAGTTCCTGCTGTCATAGGGCTGGCTTCATCTACACCAACCCGAGCAGTAGCCCACATTTTAGGACCCTTTGAGATTCCACTGGTGAGCTTGAGTTTAGTCTCTACATTTTTTTCTCTACAACCAACAGTAAATAACCGGAAGAGTTAAAATTACCTAAACTATTTACCTTCACTGAACAGTAAACCAGCTCTTCGATAACCACGTTTTTTTCTTCTTCTTTTTTGTATAATTGAGAATAATTGCATATGTCAGAGCTGATTTGTACAATGTATTATTTGCCTTGTAAATTGGTAAGATTTGTGTAGTGTATGACCTGCATATTGTAGATGTGTGCAGCATTTATAATGATGTGTTTGTGTGATTTACAGTTACCAGATTGTTGATTTATTTGTATTCTCAAAAAAAGAATGAATCATGGATTATTTATCAAGTGAGAGCTTCAGTTCAAAAGGGCCTTGCGATATTAATTAGTGTGGATGTTTAAGAGGATAATACTTTAGAGACTAAAGTGCTATTTGTATCTATACCACTTTGTATTTTTGGATACTTCAGATTTAACTTTGGTTAAAGAGATCATTACTGTCATGGGGGAATGACACAGTAATGGGTACTGTGTCTCAAAAAGTAAACTGAGAAGTATTGTGGTGTTTTTGTTCATAATTTAATAAAAAAGTGAACTGAAAATTGCTTAAGAAAACATTTTGATCCAATAGCTCTGATTGATGTTGTGCTGATAATGTTAGCACTATATCCCTTTATCTTTGCTATTCCTCTGCTTATTGATGTCCTATCTGTTTCCTCTTATCAGGCTGAAACGTTACTATCTACACTACCTATGAATGTACGTTTGGTGAAATTGGGAAAGACAAGATATATACTGTACACAACAAGGATCTTTTCCTTTTTTTTAAATTGTACAGTATTTCTAAATCAGTGCAACTGAACTCAAACCTTTTTAGGTGCCACTGTGCATTAACACAATGCTACCGTCAAGTCATACAGTGCTTTTCCATTTTAATTCATTGCCAGTTGTGTCATGTACACTGATACATACTTGTGAAGTTAAACTTGTGCTTTTTTTTGCTCTCTTACTCCTTCTCTGCTTTTAGATCAGCTACTTTGCAACCTGCACATGTTTGACCGATAAGCGAATCTACCCTTCGTTTCTGCGTACTGTTCCTAGTGATATTTTCCAGGTACAAGCTCTTGTGCAGCTGATGGCTCATTTTGATTGGCGCTGGGTGGGCACACTGGGCACAGATGAAGACTATAGCCGCTATGGCATCCAGGCCTTCACTGAGCAGTTGGAGGAATGGGGAGGTTGTGTGGCTTTCCACCGCACTATCCCCAAGGTGCCCACTCTAGCACAAATCAGTGCTATTGCCGATACCCTGGAGGCCTCAACTGCTCGGGTTGTCGTGGTGTTTGCCACTGAAGGTGAGCTGCTGGAGTTACTTTCAGAGGTGGCACGCAGGAACCTGACAGGCTGGCAGTGGGTGGCCAGTGAGGCCTGGGTGACTGCTAAAATCCTCACAGCACCAGATCTGCAGCATGTGCTGGCTGGAACAGTTGGCTTTTCCTTCAGGGGTGCCAACATCTCTGGGCTAGCTGAATTCCTCCTGAAGGTGCGGCCCTCACCTAGCCCTGGGTCTGCCTTCACTAATCAGTTCTGGGAGGAGCAGTTTGGATGCAGGCTGACTTATGGAGACAGTGAGGTTTGGGATAGGCCACTCTGCACAGGACAGGAGAGTCTGGAGCTGGTTGACAGCAGCTACACAAATGCTTCTCCAGTGCGAGTTTCTTATAATGTTTATAAGGCAGTATATGCCATTGCCCATGCTCTCCACAGTCTTCTACAGTGCACACCCGTAGGCTCAGATCAGAGAGGCTGTAACACTGGGTCTGAGTTTACACCTGGACAGGTAAAAGTACATACTTTTTCTTGAAGCTGAAACAATATTGAATAAGTATGACCATGTTTGTATGTACTAGTGTACATACTATATACAATATTTGTTTATATTCAGCATTCAGACTCACAATGTGAACTCTGTTAGCTGCTTTACCATCTAAAGAGAGTGAACTTCACCAACCAATTTGAAGAAAAAGTATATTTTGACCATAATGGTGAACCAGTACCCCTATATGACATGATCAACTGGCAGAGAGACAGCCAAGGTAGAATCCGTTTCCAGAGAGTGGGAGGCTATGATGGTTCAGCCCCTCGTGGGCAGCAGCTCAAAATGGATAGTAATTCAATAAAGTGGACAGGAGGGCAGAGCCAAGTGAGTTTGTCTGGAATGGCACACATTGGATTCAGTGCACATCTTTTGCCAAGCTATATTTCATAAATGCTTGTAACTGGTGAAGAATATTTTCCGTAGTGAAATATTACAAACCTAATGTACTACTTTTTCGCTGTGTAGGTGCCTGTGTCTTTGTGCACATCCCCATGTCCTCCTGGGACTAGGAAGGCCACAAGGCCAGGCCAGCCAGTCTGCTGTTTTGACTGCCTGCCCTGTGCTGAAGGGGAGTTCAGCAACACAACAGGTAGATAGTCAATATGTACAGTAACTATGAAGAAATGGTGTTAATCCTCAGACAGAACATTTCCCTTCATTATATGTTTTAGTTGTTTTATTTATCTTGAGAAAAATTAAAAGGAACTCTACTTCTACTTAAAGGACTACTTTAAATGCTATTTATTAAAATTCCACTAGATTCATTTCATTCATTATTCTTTAAACGATTGCTTAGTTTTAAATTCCTGTAATTATATAATTTACAATCATGTTTTTGATGTTCTCTGAACAACTTTTTTTTCAATTTGACATCATGGAGTTTCATAGACCAAAAATCATTCAGGAAAGTGTGTTTGTTTTTCTCAGGAGCCACAGAGTGCATCAGGTGTCCAGTGTACTATTGGTCTAATGCTGAGAGGGTGGCATGTGTGGCTGGCATAGAGGAGTTTCTGTCCTTTGAGGAAATCATGGGTATCGTCCTTGTTACTCTGTCCCTCCTTGGAGTTGCAGCAGCAACTGCTGTCTCAGTCATTTTCTTCCTCTTCCGGGCAACACCTATAGTCAAAGCCAACAACTCTGAGTTGAGTTTCCTGCTCTTGTTGTCTCTCAAACTCTGCTTCCTGTGTTCTTTGGTGTTCATGGGCCGGCCTTCGCTGTGGTCCTGCCAGGCCCGGCAGGCAGCCTTTGGCATCAGCTTTGTCCTCTGTATATCTTGTATCTTGGTAAAGACCATTGTAGTGCTCCTGGCCTTCCGTTCTACCATGCCTGGGTCCACCTCTCTCAAGCGCTTTGGGCCTCCTCAACAGAGAGCATTCATTATCTGTTGCACTGCAGGCCAGGCCATCCTCTGTTTGGGATGGCTGGCACTAGCACCTCCTTACCCATACAAAAACACTTCCTACCAGGATGGCAAGATTGTTTTGGAGTGTAAGGATGTCTGGCCTCTGGGCTTCTACATGGTCCTGGGTTATATTGGTCTCCTTTCTTGTGTTTGCTTTGTATTGGCTTTTTTGGGCCGGAAGCTTCCAGGTACATTTAATGAGGCCAAATTGATCACTTTCAGTATGCTGATATTTTTTGCAGTCTGGATCTCATTCATTCCAGCATACAACAGCACACCAGGAAAATACACAGTGGCAGTGGAGATATTTGCTATCCTAGCCTCAGCTTTTGGACTGCTGTTCTGTATTTTTGTTCCAAAATGTTACATTATTTTGCTGAGACCCGAACTTAACACCAAAAAAGGAATGACTGGGAAAACAAGCAAATGATGATTGAAGGTTTAACACCTTGGTTTTTTCATGAAGCAACATTTTCATTTTAGCATAGCAAATATGTGCCACTTTTATGTTTGTTTCATAGATGGGTTCATTTAGAGAACATCTGCAAGCAAAAGCTCTGTGTCTGATTTATTTGAATTGGGCTTAATTTAAATGTTAATTGCAATGACATTTGTGTAATATATGTATGTTAAAAAGCAATAAAGTTTATTTTGTGAACAATGTCACTCTCAGTCCAAATACTTGGTAAGTCTTTCATTTGATTGTTTGATAATTAACAAAATAAACAAACAATAATCAGACTTATTAAAGTTTTTTATTACAGCATGAAAGTATGTATGCCTATGCAATTTTCATCCTATCAGATACTGAACTGTCAAATATGAGAAGAACATAAGACCTGCAAAGACATGTTCATACACACACACACACACACACACACACACACACACACACACACACATATATATATATATATATATATATATATATATATATATATATATATATATATATATATATATATATATATATATAGTATTATGTCGTTTTAATGATGCAAAATTGTTTTGGCTTATAAACAATATTTTCATTACTAATACTATTAATGTACAACTCATAACATATTTAACATTGGTAATGCTTGAAGAATATTTTTGCTTGATACAACATACTTACTGAAGCTAATAAGCTATGTATTTATCATCTTAGCCATTTCTTGCCATGATTTTCCTAAGGCATTACTTCATAATGGTATTAATACATGTGTGAGGAGCTCACAGAGCCTTAGATGGCTCTTTCCCCATGAGGTGTTTCTTGGTATTCTTCTCTGGCCTAAAAACTATTATGAAACATTTGGGAGCAAAAATACAAATAATCAAACCAAAGCTTGAGGCCAGAATAGCAAATATCTCCACAGCTACAGTGAACTTTCCAGGAGAACTGACATAAGCTGGGATAAATGTGACCCAAACTGCACAGAATATCAGCATGCTGAATGTGATGAACTTGGCTTCATTGAAGTTATCAGGCAGCTTTCGTGCCAGAAAAGCCAAAACAAAACACAGAAAAGCTAAAAATCCTATATAACCCAGCACAGCCCAGAAACCTACCACTGAACCTAAACGACATTCCAGGATTATTCTTTCCTTGTAGTGTTTTAAATTTTTGAATGGAAATGGAGGCGATATTGTTAACCAGAGAATACAAATGAGGACCTGTATGAGAGTGAAAACGAGAACACTGAGTCTCTGCTGTGGAGGCCCAAACCATTTCATGACATTGCTGCCTGGAAGTGTGGCCCTGAAGGCCATCAATACAACTATGGTTTTCCCCAGAACACAGGAGATGCAGAGGACAAAGGTGATCCCAAATGCTGTGTGGCGCAGCATACAGGACCAGTCAGAGGGCCGACCAATGAAAGTAAGAGAACAGAGAAAACACAGAGTCAGTGCAAAGAGCAGCAGGAAGCTCAGCTCTGAGTTGTTGGCTCGGACAATGGGAGACGTCCTGTGTTTGTAGAAGACAGCAGCCACAGACACAGCAACGAGGGCCCCAGTGATGGAGAATGCTGCAAGTATAATGCTCAATGTTTCATCCCAGGACAGGAACTCCACAGGCTTAGGGAGGCAACTGTCTCGCTTTTCACTGGGCCAGAACTCAGGAGGGCAATGCATGCAATCCACAGAGTCTAAATGATGAAAATAAAGTTAGAATTATGTAATTGGGCTATATGGCCATCTGTAAAATTCTGTGCAACGTTATGGTTAATATATAATTTTGTCATCATCTGCAGTGACATATTCTACCTCACACAGAGCACTCACAATGTTTTGCTGTGCAGATTAAGAAACAGCAATCATAAATACCTCTATTCAGTATTATGTAATGTGAAAACCTGTGTTGTTACTGATCTCTCCTTCTGCACATGGTATGCAGTCATAGCAGCAGATGGGTTTTCCTTTCTGTACAGCCTTCCTAGTGCCTTGGGGACAGCTCTCACTACACACAGACACTGGCACCTAAAGGAAAATCATTGGAGGTGTACTTCACAATTTGTGAATTATTGTGAGAACAGATGGTAAAAAAAATGCTTTGTAGTGAGTGACTGTTATACTGTACCTCTGACTGTCCCCCCATCCAGCTGATAGCTCTGCTCATACTGAACTCCTGGCCTCTTGGTTTGGATGAGTCATAGTGGCCCACTGTCATGAAAACCACAGTTCCATCTTTCTTAGTCTGCCAGTTTATGAGCTCATAGACAGCCACAGGATCTCCATTGGAATCAAATGTAACCCTATAACCATTCTTTGTTGTGAAGTTTACTCTCTTTAGTTGGTCGAGTATCTGCAGCGGTGCACACAATTTTACGATAAGACAGTTTTCTTGTTGGCAACAACTGGAGTTTTAAGAAATTTAAGAAAATACTGTTTTAACATTAATGAATGGTAACTGAAAAGTATATGAATCATAATACAATTCACAAAATATACACCTTAAGTTCACACTGATAAAAAAATAACAGTATAGACCAGCATGACTTGTTGGTTATCCACAATGACCTAAACAAGGCCTAGACCACCAAAATCAATTCCATGCTGGCTTAAACTATTTTTCCAAGATGTCCAAAATAAACTAATTTTATGATTTTAAGCACTTCTATACCTGCCATGGGGCGAATTTAGTGCCCTTGTCACATTGTGCATCATTACAGATTACACCATGGAGGGCATGCGCTATGGCATAGGTGGCCTTGTACACCATGTTAGTGATGCGCAGCTGTGATGTGTCTGTGTACGGGTTCTGCAGCGCACTGATGTCCTCACTACCATCACATTTACGCACGCCCTCAGAGGAGACCTGTCCTTGTAGGCTACAGCTGAACGAGCGCTCCCAGAACTCCGTTAACAGGGGTGATTTCAGTGCTTGTGCTGGAGTTAGATCTAGAAGAAACTCCCGAAGACCTGGAATCACTGACCGGGGGACCCCAAAACCCACTGCTCCAGCGCACATGTTGAACCTCATGAATTCTGATTCTATGATCCAGGTTTCACTGCCGATCCACTGAAGAGGAGGCGGTGGTTCTCTCGCCAGTTCCTCCAGCAGGAACTTCATGTCTCCTGAAGCAAGAAACGCCACTATTACCCGAGCAGTTGATCTGCGGATGACGTTTGCCACTCTCTCCAGTTTACTGCGCGGCTGTGTCCTGTAATAGGCCTCCGAGTACTCCACACAGATCCCCTCCTCTTGCGCAGCCTTGAGAAACGTCGCCATCCCATTATTACCATAGTCTGAGTCACTGCGCACTGCCCCAATCCATGTCCAGCCGAAGTGCTTGACCATTCTTGCCAGGGCGGCCGCTTGGTGGTAATCACTAGGGACGGTCCTGAAGAAGGCAGGATACTGACGCTTATCACTCAGACACGCACAGGTTGCGTAGTTGCTGATCTGTTATTCAGTGAATATAAAAGGGAGACAGTTATTTGAAGGACTATCTACATTTTTTTGCATCAGGATTTAGCTCTGTGGTACACTGCATATAATATTTCTGAAGATTTAACGCTGGAACTTTGGAAATATGGCACATGAATAAACTGAAGTTTTCACAAATCAGTATAAAGATTTAACATAATTAACATGAACAATTGTGTTCATGTACAACATTTAGATCACACAGTGGTGCATCTAAAAAATAGAATACAGTGAAAAATATTTCTGATAATATAACTGAACAATTAAACTTTCATACCTTTTATATTCATTACATTCAAAGTGATATATATTTCAGGCTTCTTTTTGTTTTAAAGTTGCTACTGTGATTAGTAATCTATTCAAATTTGAATGAAAATTTTCTAATATTTTGAGATCGTGGGTTTCTGTTTTTCATGAGCTATATGCCAAACTGATCAACAGTAAAACAAATGGCTTGAAATGTCATTTTACATGTAATTAATATTACACAATATACAATATTAAATGAAATTGTGATCAACAAATGAGCTTTTTAACAATATTATTGTTTTTAGATGCAGCAGTAGTGGTCATGTCATTATATAATCTGAATAAAAGCTCAATGTCTTTCCTATTGACTTCTGGTCATTTCAAATTGATTAGAAAATTTTAAAATGACTTTATGATAGATGGAAGGAAACAGCTTTCATGTTATTTAGCTTAATGAATTCAGTACATATTTCATAATCATGTATCTTAGCATTTAGCATTATTAAGTGAAACCATTTAATGTTTTAAGCGAATTCCCCTTTAATTTAACTAATTTGATTTGACTGATTATACTGAGTATGGTAGATACAGTATCAACACAGTATCACAACCTACAATATTCACCTGTGGAATTCCAAACAGACCCAGTATTCTGGCCATGCTAATTGAGGGGGTGGAAGCAGACTCCCCTACCAGAGCTGGCACAGCTGCAGCTGCAGGTTGTGGACAGGAATCAGAATCATTGAAAGCTGAATCCAAGCCATTAGCAAACTGAAATGCAACTTTGATGGCCATTGGTACAGCTGAGCATGAGTCGTGTATTTGATAGCCTAACATGATTCCTGGTAAGAGATCTGTTCTGTTGTTGATCTCATGGATGGTGAACTCCATGGCACGGGCAAAGCGCAGCTCTCTGAAGTCCATACTGTTTAGAGAGAAAAAATACAGGAACACATTAAAAAACACAATTCTTTCACAAAGTTTTACATGTTGTTTTTAGATGTATTTTCATTTGAACATGCGTGCAAAAACAGGGAAAAAATAACATATTTGTAATAAACATCAAATGCATTGCTATATTTACTGTCTACTTCACACACATATACACAGACAAACCTCCCAGAGCACTGTGGCTGTAGTGGAAGCCTGGTATAGGTGTTCTGCTCTGATCTCATATAGTAATGAATAGAAAAAATCCCTCCAATCACAAAATCTCCTGTCAAAGAAAGACCAGGCAGCTGAGGCTCAGCCCACAACCTGCAGCTGACCGGGTTAGCTTCACATGCTGCTGGGCTGAGTCCAGTCATCCATAGCATTGATACAAATGGCATCAGACCTAAAGTGAGCTGCATAGTCTGCTCAGAGGCTAACAGCCAAAGGGCCAGGATGGAGAACTCAACGTGCTATAAATAGTCCCCTTGTAATGATTCCTTGCAAACATCTGGGGGTGTGAAGTTTGTATAAGGAGGTGTGGCTATGTGTTCAGTGTCAATCATGATTGTGATCTTTTGCTGTGTGTGTCTGGACTAAAGTTTGATTTCACTGTAAACACAGGACAGAGCTGTAGCAACTGTAACCTTCAACAACCACATCCTAGAAAGTTTGACCCCCTCCATGTTTGTACATTCACTGTCAATTTTATCAGCTACTCTTACCACATAAGTAACATATAAGTAACATATAGAACTACTGTGCTTGCACACAGGGAAATTTGCCCTCCACATTTTACCCATTCACACAGTGAAACACATACTTGGTGAATACACACACCAGGATGCAGTGAGCACACATGTCCAGAGTGGTAGGTATCTCTATCCACAGCAGCCATGGAGGAGATGGGGAGATAAAAACCTTGCTCAAGGTTCACTTCATTCATTTTCTGCCTAAATCAAACTTACAACTTCCAGTCACAATGCTGGTTCCCTTACCACCTGGCAATGACTGGCCCTACAGGGTCAATATCATATCAATATTGGTCGTTCAATGGATTATTTAAACTGTACATTTGGTCCATTCATAACAGCCAGAGCTGCTCTCTGCCCTGTCAGTGTGTGATTGGGTAACAACTCACTCCTGTTGTTAATCACCTCTAATGTTTTAAATCAGTCAGTATCACTCATTTCATTGCACTTGTCCTTGTTAATAAGTGCAGTTCAGGTTTTGCATTTCCAGTTTTTGGTGCAGGGGAAAAAAACACCTTATGAAAAAGTGTCTGCCAATCATGAAGCTTGGTTTGAAGTCATTCTGCAGTGCACAGTGAGGATCTGAAGCTTTACTGAATGAGAAAACCAATACCCATAGAAGCAGTAGAGTCATCTTCTGTGTCTGACCCATTGTGTTTAGGAGAGAAATGGCATCTCATGGCTAGTTCCAAAAATGTAATTCAACTTTGGATTCATCTACTCAAAGCACATTGTTCTAGACGTCCTCACAATGCGGAGTTCTCTGGCAAACAGCAAGTTTTATGTTGACAGTCAGGGTTTAATGCTTGTACACCTTCCATGAAAAGCAAACTCGTGCCATTCCCTGAGGTAACATAATTTCATAATCAACATACACACTGCTATCTCATGACAGAGGAACAATGATTTCTAATTGTTGTAAGATATTTAAAATCCTTTCCCAGACTCACATGCAACTTGACCTTCTTTCTAAAGTCAGTCCAGAGTTATTTTAATCTTGCCATTGTGAAACCTGTCATTTCAATAATGAAAAGCAACTAAAGTAAACTTCTGTACTAGACAAAAACATAAAACAGCATTATGCAAGAATGAATTTGTTTTGCTCCTGGGCTCCCCTTACATTTATGTTGTGTAATTCACTTTTACACTCCTGCTGTAAATTATGCTTTGATTGTTCCTGGTGGTACATGTGCATGTGTTAATAAACTGAAATATAAATAAGGGGCATTTAAGTGAAAGAAACATGAGGTGACTGAGGTGATTATTACAATATTTTACACAAATATGACTACACGGATATGCAGCACTATGTAGTTCTGTTGAAAGGTCTTGGGTAGAGCCAATGAAGTTACACTGTGCAGTAGCAGAACCCCAGGCTGGAGTAGGAATGTCAGAGATGCTGTTCTCACTATTGCAGTCAGAGGGGCATCGAAATGATTTATGCCATTTTTACTCATGCACAATTTGGAGATTGAAAAAAATAAAAAAAGACCAATTACATTTATTTGTCTAATTTAGAAAAAATAGTTTTAAAAGAACCATTAATTTAAGCACTATATAGGGAACTAATGTGGGTCTTTGATAGCATAATTCCCAAGAATATTTCAATTCAAATATCATTTTGACATTGTAAAGATTATACTGACAATGACAGTATATGACAGACATCTGTGGCAGTGTATACATTTTAATGTAAGATCAATATTTTGCTTCAATTATCATCCCAACACAGATTACATTTAAATCACTTCAGTATGCGTGAGCATATGATTAAGATCTAAGATGAAAAACAAATGATAAAATAAATCTTTAACAAAGAACTATTACATTTGTATACTATATAGAGCATTATTTTATTGTTTTCCCCATTAGGTGCTGTTTGGTGTTCTTCTCAGGTTTCAGGAGAATAATGTAACACTTTGGAGCAAATAAACACAAAAGGAGGCCAAAGCTAGAAGCTAAAATAGCAAATATTTCAACAGCTGTAGTGAATTTACCTGGTGAACTGACGTAGGCGGGCACAAAAGCCAGCCACACTGCGCAAAATATCAACATGCTAAATGTGATATATTTTGCCTCATTAAAATTTCCAGGCAGCTTGCGAGCCAGGAAAGCCAAAATAAAACACAAGCAGGCCAAGAGGCCAATGTAACCCAGCACACACCAGAAAGCCAGGTCTGAGCCCACGCTGCAGTCCAGAATGATCTTGGAGCGCTGATACTGTGTGTTTCTGTAAGGGAATGGTGGGGAGGCTATGAGCCAAGCAGTACAGATGATCATTTGGACAAAAGTACAGCCGAAGATGATGATCCTCTGCTGCACAGGCCCGAGCCACTTCATCACATTGTTTCCAGGCCGGGTGGCTGTGAAAGCAGCCAGAACAACTAATGTTTTGCCCAGGATGCAGGAGATGCAGAGTGAGAAGGTGATGCTGAAAGCAGTGTGGCGCAGCATACATGACCATGATGTGGGCTCTCCGATAAAGATCAGTGCACACAGGAAACACAGTGCTAACGAGAGCAGGATGAAGAAGCTCAGCTCTGAGTTGTTGATGCGCACTATGGGGGTGTTCCTGTGGTAGAGGAAGACTGCAAAGACAGCTAGTGTAACGCAGGCCCCTACCACAGAAATCACTGTCAGTGTCAGGCCCATTGCATCATGAGAAAGGTACTCAACAGCCTTGGGGATACAAATTGTTCCATTGGCATTGGACCAGTAATCTTCAGGACAAGCCATGCAGTCTATTGAATCTTTTTGGGGGAAATAGTAGTAAAATCAGTTAAATAGTTAAATCAGTTATTAATCATGAATAAGAGTTCAACTGTTCCCACCAACCTGTCTGATTACTAATCTTGCCACTGTCACAAGGTACACAGTCAAAGCAGCACAGAGGCTCCCCACGACGGACAGCCTTCCTGAATCCCGGAGTGCACTTCTCACTGCAAATGGATACTGGCACCTGTTTCCCACAAATAGATCACCTTGCATTTTCATGTGAAAACCATATATACTTTATATACCATTATATGCTTTCAGAACGGATTACAGGTAAACCTCATATTTATTTATTTATTTATTTTTATTTCACCCACTGTATACATATTTGTATCTGTGTTTGTACTTGTATTTGTGCCTAAAATATATATCTCACATTTCAAAAAGGAACAATCACAATCAAACATTCTTGTTATATACTTGAAAATTGTATATTGCCATCAGGTTTCTGTTTATCAGTCTTTCATTAAATAAAATTAGCTGCTGGTGGATTTCAAGCAGGTCTCACCAACCCTTCTCCTGGAGAGCTACCTTCCTGCAGACTTTAGATTCAATCATGATCCACCCCACCTGGTCCAACAAATTACTGCCCTCACAAGTTCTTCATTGGCTGAATGAGTTGTGTGTTAGACATGGGTTGTAACTGAAACCTACAGGAAGATAACACTCCAGGTGCAGGGCTGGAGAACCTGGATTTTTAGCGTCCAGTGTTTGGCATCTGGTCTTGCTCTCACTCACATAAAGCCTCTTGATCCAGTCTGAGGACTGCTCCCTCTCATCCAACTTACCTCCATTTGACCCTACAGAACTTCAACAGGAGGCATCTCATGTACTGAATTACATTCTGAGAGCAGCTTGCCTCAGTCTGATCCCCAGGCCACGTGAGAGCTATGTCATAAATGACCAGCTCCTTCCCGGACTCCTGAGCTCCATCGAACATGCCCACATTGACCAGCTCAACATTGCCATCTCTGCCTTTCTGCCAGTTAATCAGGTCATAGGATGGGATTGAATCACCCTTCATGTCAAAGTTCACTAGTTCTCCTGATACAGTGAATGACACTTCTTGGAGGTAATGCTGGAGCTGTGAAAGTACCATATCAGTGTTATAGTACATGTTGCAGTATTTCTAGCCTGTGGAGACGTGTAACAATTTTTTGTATTATTAATTATGAATTTACAAGTGAATACTACAAGTACCTGCCATGGGAAGACTTTGGCGCTATCGGCACAAGTGGAGTTAATGAATGGTCCGCTTCCAGGTTTGCAGGAAATAAGATTATGTAGAGAGTGAGCAATGGCATAGACACCTTTATAGACATTATATGTAATGCGAGTGCTGGAGGTGTTCATGTAGGCTGAGTGCTGCTTGTTGATGGTCTCCTTCCCAGTACAGAGGGGCAACTCACTACTACTGCCTGAGGAGAAAGGAGAGCAGCCATAAAGAGCATTCCACAGCTCCAAAACCAGGGGGTTGGTGGGGTACCTGTATGGGTTTATCGTTGTCAGATATTCCTTCAGGTGTGGGATGTTACCTTGCCGTATTCCAAACCCAATTGTGCCACCAAGGAAGGGGTAATAGTTGCTTCCAGTGAACACTGCAGCTGTCACCCAAGCCTCACTGGCTATCCATTGGATCCCAGTAACATTCAATGCCATGTAGTCCTTCAGGAAGGGAGTGAGCTCACCCTCAGCTGAGAACACCATCACCACACGGGCACTGGAGCTGTTCATCACTCGGATGATCTCGATTGCCCTCTTACTGTCATACAACAAGGGGATCATCTCCTGGTAGGCCACACACACACTTGTACCTTCCAACTCCTTCAGCAGGCCCTGGAGGGCAAAGCGTCCATATTCATGGTCCCCTCGCACCACCCCAATCCAAGTCCAGTTGAAATGTATCAGCAGCCTTGCAATGGCTTTCACTTGGTATGCATCACTGGGGATCACCCTAAAGAAGGTGGGGAACTGTCGCCTGTCACTGAGGCAGGCACAGGAAGAGAAGTAGCTGATCTGAAATAGGGAGACATTTATCATTTATTTTACTGCAGGTTTGGGATTATTTTTGATTAGGCTTATTATTATGTAAAATACTATGACGCACGCAGTAACAGTGATGAAATAAATCTGTACATAAACAGACTCTAAGTACACTTTAAGAGGAATTTTACAAGTAAGGATATTCAGTATAAACATATTAAAGTAAATATATACTACAAAAAAATCTTAGAATCACTTTTTCAATAATGTAAAGCAATTATGTTGCAGATACATGACTACTGACATTTAATTTAAAGAAGCTGCAAAAATGACAGTTTTAAGTTACATTTACTATTTTCTTTCTCTCAATGTTCTCAAAAATAATGTAAGTTGTGAACAAAACGTTTAATAACATTATTATTAATATGGCAGATTATTCCAAGCTTTTAAACAGTTCATTCATTCACATTCTCACACTCTCTTTATGTTAAAGATATGCAAATACCAAGCGGCAAGGTCTATCACTCACACACACACACACACACACACACACACACACACACACACACACACACACACACACACACACACACACACACACACACACACACACAAAGCTCACTAGGGTAAGTGAAGCATTTATTTGACCATGAAGCAGTATTAAAGATGTTCTTTCATATGACTCCACACAGAATACTTACCATTGGGATTCTGAATGGTTGTAATATTCTAGACACCACTATCGACTGAGCCGACCCAGATTCACCAATGATGGCCAACATGGGGCTAGCACCAGAACACATGGGCTTATTTGCCTCACTTGGTCCATTCATAACAGCCAGAGCTGCTCTCTGGCCTGTTAGAGGGTATGCACAAGAATCAAATATTTTATAGCCCAGCGTGTGATTGGGTAACAGCTCACTGCTGTTGTTAATCTGCTCTATGGCAAGCCTCATGGCCAGAGCCCAGCGAAACGCTCTGGGATCAAACCTTCCATTGAAAGAGTGAACAACAGCATTAATACACATATTGAACATCAAATGTGAGTGAGACAGAATTTACAACATAAGTATACTGAGTACTCTGACCTTTGACAGATTTTTGGATCACAGATTGAACTATTTTTAAACAGAAAACATTGCCTAATATTATATGGACTGTTTAGTTCAAGGATAAGCTTAAGCTTAATACAAGATCAAAGAGCCAACAGATTAGACTTTACTTTTTAGTCAGTCTCACCCATTACATTGCACTTGTCCTGGTTTATAAGAGCAGTTCAGGTCTGGCATTTCCTGGTTGTAGTGCAGAGGGAAAATGCCCCCTATAACGAAGTCTCCACCAGTCATGAAGCCTGGTTTGAAATCATTCTGCAGGATGCAGTGAGGATCCGAAGCTTTACTGAATGGGAAAACCAGTACCCATAGGAGCAGTAGTCTCATCTTCAGTGTCTGACCCTTAATGGTGAGGAGAGAAATGGCACGAAGGCATGCTTTATATGCCACCCGCTATCTCACAATGTGTCAGTGTCACATGACATCACCCACAATGACAATCCCATTGGATGTTTATGAAAAAGTGTCTTTTATTTTATGTAGAACACACTGTATATAAAATAAAAACAGTCTGTATGTAAAATAGTAACATATGTGGCTATTTTTCCATTTCAACTTCATTTTCAGGTTGAAAATGGAATCTAATGGAAAAGGTCCATTAATGTTTTACATTAATATTAATATAATTGATTATTTATGTTTGGTCATCATATGGGCTCAAAAACTGGCCAAAAATAGAAGGTAGGTGAGTAGAGTACTAAGTGGTTCTACACTCCAAGTGTCCTACATTGTTTGTGAGGTGGATGTAATGGTTTTAATCTTTACATTTTGGGAGGTCCTGAAAACCTAAAATTTGTTGATATATAAAAGTGGTTCTTGTTAGGACAAGGTTGAAGAAGTATCTTACACCAGAATTTGTGGCAATGGATTTTAGAAAGAATTTTAATAAATTATCAGCACAACAGGATTACAATATATTGCTTCAATAAATTTCTTAAAATGGATTATGTTTAAATCACTTAAGTATACTGGAAGTGAACTGTCACAATTCATCAAAAAAAGGCATCAGATTAAAAAATAAAAAAAATAAAATGCAATACAATTTAGCTACTAAATCTATACATTAGATTTAATGTATTAAATCTAAACATTAATCATCAAAGTTATAGTTGCCTAGAGAAGTAGGGGCCAAATAGTATTTTTTGAAGGTAACCAGGGACAATGAATGATTAAAGATTTTGTCTAATATTTATTGGGCTACACATACAAAACTAGTGTCTCTCAGTATGATGTCTGGTAAAATACAACATGCCAAATGTTTTGGAGTGGAGTTGTAGAAAGTGTCCGATGAAAGAAATTAAGAAAGTATCCTTTGAAAAGCCATCCCATGCATCCTAATTATTTTCACTCAATTCCTGCAGATTTTGTATTATGGAGTGGAGCGTTGATAGTGTGTTCAGTAGCACCCCATACATTTTTCATCAGATAGATCAGATGGATGGATGGATGGATATAGTCAGACAGACAGACAATTCTTCTACAGACAGACGTGTTGGTCTGCTTCTACAACAATGCCAAATCGGGGCTTCTCTCTGAAGATAAACCGCTGCCATTTTGAGAGACTCCATGACAGTCTGGCATGACACCATTACAGTCATGCATTGCAATCTGTTGATTCTTTCAGGGTGCAAACAATTTTTTTGATTATGAGTATAGCATAATTATTTTATTGTTTTCCCCATTAGATGCTGTTTGGTGTTCTTCTCAGGTTTCAGGAGAATAATGTAACACTTTGGAGCAAATAAACACAAAAGGAGGCCAAAGCTAGAAGCTAAAATAGCAAATATTTCAACAGCTGTAGTGAATTTACCTGGTGAACTGACATAGGCGGGCACAAAAGCCAGCCACACTGCACAAAATATCAACATGCTAAATGTTATATATTTCGCCTCATTAAAATTTCCAGGCAGCTTGCGAGCCAGGAAAGCCAAAATAAAACACAAGCAGGCCAATAGGCCAATGTAACCCAGCACACACCAGAAAGCCAGGTCTGAGCCCACGCTGCAGTCCAGAATGATCTTGGAGCGCTGATACTGTGTGTTTCTGTAAGGGAATGGTGGGGAGGCTATGAGCCAAGCAGCACAGATGATCATCTGGATTAAAGTACAGCCGAAGATGATGATCCTCTGCTGCACAGGCCCGAGCCACTTCATCACATTGTTTCCAGGCTGGGTGGCTGTGAAAGCAGCCAGAACAACTAATGTTTTGCCCAGGATGCAGGAGATGCAGAGTGAGAAGGTGATGCTGAAAGCAGTGTGGCGCAGCATGCATGACCACGATGTGGGCTCTCCGATAAAGATCAGTGCACACAGGAAACACAGTGTTAAGGAGAGCAGGATGAAGAAGCTCAGCTCTGAGTTGTTGATGCGCACTATTGGAGTTCCTCGATGTTGTAAGAATATTACCAGAACAGCAATTGTTAGACAAGACCCTAAAACGGATGTCACCATAAGGACAATTCCCATTGTATCCCTATGGGAGAGGAACTCAATGACCTTAGGGATACACACTGTTCCATTGGTATTGGACCAGTACTCTTCAGGACAAGCCATACAGTCTACTGAATCTTCAGAAACAAATAAAGAGCAAATAGTGTGTACATTATTTACACATTATACTTTGCATGCAATATATACCATGTTTATTCAGTTATAGACTATATGTGCAAAAATTCAATGACATCCTTTCTAACGATTAAAGTGTGCTCCTTTATGTACCACCCATTGCTGACACAAATGTGCAAATGTACACATACACACTAGTCCTTGTAGAGATGTACTGCCAAAAGAATAGGGCCCCCATGCCTAATGCCAGGCTAGAGAGTTATAAACCCCCATGTACCATTATGTTGCAAAATAAATCATTTTATAATACAGTTGATTTTGTAAGGGAAAGTGCAGATTTCTCAGTACTTTTGTCCATATTGTGTACATTGTATTATATAGTATAGTATTGTAGTGTACATTTACACAGTATCATACTAGTGCATCTTCTAAAATTGAAAAGAAAAATCACTTGTGTCCATCATATAGCTATATTTTATAGTTTATATTTTACCTTTTTAACCATATGACATAATTGAAAGTAAAAAGATTCTTACCTTTAAAATTGACATTTTGGAAATGCAAAGTTTTTGAGTGATGGCGATGTAATCAGCACTAGGGCAATGGAAACTCAAATTTTCATTAGAAATGCTAAAACATATTTTAACTGTTGATCAGAATGGCTTATATCTCATAAAAATGCAGAAATCAAGTTTCTCAGATAATAATATCTAATTTCAATCTTCAATCAGACAGTATTAAAACTAAAACAAAAATGCTTGAAATATGTCACTTTAAAGTAATGTTTAAATAAATTTTATTTAAATAAAATTATAAAACACAAATTATTACTGATTTTTCTAAGATGCACTAGTATAATGTGCTTTCATGCTTTGTCATTTAAACGTTTGTTTTAACAGCACAAAATTAATGATGTCATCAATATTATGCTCCTATACCTGTATGATTACTAATCTTGCCACTGTCGCATGGTACACAGTCAAAGCAGCACAGAGGCTCCCCATGACGTGTAGCCTTCCTAAATCCTGGAGTGCAGCTGTCACTGCAGACAGATAACGGGGCCTGTGTTTTTAAAATAAATGCGCACAACAGTCAATATTATATATGTAGGTCAAATTATATATATATATATATATGTGGGCTTGATAGAGATGAGATATACTGCTGTTGTAATCTTTTTCCAGGTATAGTAATGGATCATTTAAAATATTGCTTAATATGGCTATACAGTATCATTTTCATATTCTTACTGTTACATGTTGGTTTGGATTTAAGAGAGATTACAAATTAAATGCAGTTGGTGTTTATGCATCAACAGATGGCACTCTAATACAAAACACTAAGCACCTTGCCTTGCTCTGATTGCCAGGCCACACAACTGCTTCATCCTCGATCACCAGCTCTTTCCCAACATCCCGTGCACCATCATACAGACCCACTTTGACAAATTCAATGTCTCCATTTGAACGTTTCTGCCAGTTTATCAGATCATATGAAGGAATTGAATCTCCTCTAGCATCAAAGTTGACATGTTCACCAGAGACCGAGAAAGACACCTCCTGAAGGTAATGTTGGAGCTTTCATATTAAAGGAAGGGGTTACAAATAAAAGATCATTTGATTTCAAAGATTTCTATTTACATAAATCATATTTACCACCAATCATTACCATTTCCATAAATTGTAATGATTGTGAAGTACACAAAGGGTGATTAAGAAACAGTAGAACCTCGTGATACTAAAACTAAAGTTTGTTACCTGCCATGGCTGGATATCATTCATATCTGCACATGAAGAATTCTCAAAAGGCCCATTTCCAGGCACACACTGAAATAGATTATGCAGGGCGTGAGCAATAGCATGCACAGCTTTGTACACATTATAGGTGACACGAGGGCTGGAGGTGTTCATGTAGGCTGAGTGCTGCTTGTTGAGGGTCTCCTGCCCTGTGCAGAGGGGCAGCTGAGTGCTAGTGTTGGAGGTGAATGGAGAACAGCCATAAAGAGCCCCCCAAAGCTCCTGCACCAATGGGTTTGTGGGATACATCTGTGGATTCACCGTTGTCAGATATTCTTTTAACCCTGGCACATATCCTTGACGGATGGCAAATCCAATTGTACCAGCTAAGAAAGGGTACGTCTCTGCTAATATTGAGGCTGTGACCCAGGCCTCGCTGGCTACCCACTGGATCCCTGTGATGTTTTGATGCATGAATTCTCTTAGGAAAGGGTAAAATTCCCCTTCACCAGAAAACACAACTACCACCCTTGCTGTGGACCTTCTCATCACATTCAGGATCTCAAGGACCCTCTCTCGTCTGAAATCTTTGGGGATCATTTCGTGATAGGCCAGACAAATGTCAGTGTTTTCTATCTCTCGCTTCAGCCCTTGTAACGCAAACCTGCCATAATCATGGTCTTCAGTGACCACACCAATCCACGTCCAGCCAAATCTCCTCAAGAGTTGGGCTACAGCTTTCACTTGGTAGTCATCGCTTGGGACTACTCTGAAAAATGTTGGGAACTGTTTTCGATCACTGAGGCAAGAGCAGGTTGAGAAGTAGCTTAACTGTAAAAAACAAAAACAAACAAAACAAAAAAGACCACCATGTAAGATAAGATGTAAACATGAACAAGCAGTTAGCTGTTTCATTTTGAATGTTAACATGATCATACTTGCACACTTGGACACGTATTGCATAATTTCTGGACAGGACAAAACAAGTTATGGATAGTCTTTACCATAGGAATTCTGAAAGGCTCCACAGTTCTAGACACAACAATGGATTGAGAGGAACCAGACTCTCCAACGATGGCAAGCAATGGGCCCCCACACATGAAGCTCTGAGGATCCTTTTGGTCGTTTAGTACAGCCAGGACTGCTCTCTGAGCTGTGACTGGTGTGGCACAGGAGTCAAAGATCCTGTAGCCTAGAGTGTGTTTGGGCAAAAGGTATCTACTGTTATTGATCTCGTCTACAGCAAGCCTCAAGGCCAGAGCCCAGCGTGTTGCTCTGGAATCAAACCTGTGGTAAATGTACAAACATTAAAACTGGTCCTGCAGAAAAAAACAATTATTTCCCATTTTTCCTAGAAATGTTCAATACATAATAAGAATTGGAAAAGCAAAGGAAAGAAACCCAGAAAACACACAAAATTACATCTCAATTATATGAAATTGTCTCACCCTTGACATTGTGCTGCCAAAGGTTTGTTTGTGTAATCAGTTGTTGGTAGCTCCACTCTATAATGCAAAGGGAAAATTCCTCCTATTGTGATATCTCCATTTGCCTTGAATACAGGCTGATCAAAGTCTCCCTGTGAAGAGCATTTCAGTGCAGTAGATGGAGCTGTGCGGGTGAGGAGAATTGCAGCAAGAAATAGATAAATCATCATACTGCCAACCTGCAGACAGACAAAGACAGCTCTGCCTTGCTTTTATATAGGATGCTTGACGTCTGTCCTATTGTGACCAATATCTCCCTGGGTTACACTGTTTGCCAGCTAATAAGATATTACCTGTGAACTTTTGCACATGCTTTTTCACACTTGAATGCCAAATTCCCAAATTCATACATGGTTTTATTACAGTGACAGGATTTATGCAAGCTGGTCTGGGGAAAAAAACAACTTTTTAAATGTATAATACGATGATTTTGCTAGAAATCAAATCTACAGATTTTCACTTTGCCCCAAATATAGTCATACAGCCAAGATATTTTGGTGTCATTTAGTTTGATACTTTGAATGAACACAAAAGCTGCAAGACTAATGAAAGTTAGAAGATTATACCTGACAAATTATTATTATGTAACCTGTTTTTCTAAATTCTGAGACCAAACTCTATAAAGCTGTCATGTAATCTAAAACTGATTGCGATGATCTGGTTTCTCACACAGTATGACATTCTGTTGAAAAAGGACAAAAGAGTTCTACAGCAGCACCTCCAGTAGAAGCCACCCTGAAGCCGGAATTTTGTAAATGCATTTGTTTAGCAATAACAGTAGTGTGTCATATCACATGAGTAAGTTAGCTTAGGTGTTTGTGTTATGAATTAGGTATGCAGTAAAGAGGTGACCCTGTTTTGCCAAATGCATGAAAAAGAAGCCACAGCCAAAGCTTGCTGCTTTTAAAAGGAATTAATGGAAGTCCTGCAGAAACAGTACAAGTTTTACACTGAGGTTATATTTAGGGGTAGAGTTATGATTGGGTAGGGTGACCAGACATACTCTTTTTCCTTGAACATATGCACAAATTACCAAATGACTCATGAGAACAGGCTGTGGAATAACCTTTCATTGCTGCCTTGTAGCTAATTCACAACAAAAGCAAACCTGTGAAGCTAAACATATGGCTTATAAATTACATTTGGAATTAAGCAATTAAGCCTTGCAATCACAATTTACTTTTGTACTTTGAAGCGTATGAATAAACCTTATATGTGAGGGATTTATTTTATTATTAAAATGTTTAATGATGCATAATTTAGTTTTAATATTTTTCCCCAGAGCAAGATATGAAAGTGTTTATTATTCATATTAACATATTTACTATGAGTTGTTTAATATTCTTAGAAAAAAACAAAGTAATGTATCAGTTTATATGTACAGCATTAAGAACTGCAATTAAAACTCATCAAATTAATTCACAGTGGTCCTGGATTAGAAAAGTCTATTCCATAATTGATGAGCATTGTCACTGTAGGTAACTACATATTCACAATGTGCTTATTAGCAGCTGGGTGGCCTTATTGTATAATAATGCTGACAGGAGGGACATTTTTGATAGGTTCCTGTGTTTCTATGGGAAAAGTCAAGACCATCCCCTGCTCCTTCTGGATGTATATATGTCCACCTGTGCCTTCTAACTAATTTGTGTCAAGTATGGCATACCATACTTGTCTGCTCACAGTCTGGTTCCTTCTGAACATGCCTATGTGGTCTCAGTCCACCAACCAAAATGAGTGCATCCATCAGGGAGAAGAAGGAACTCAAAGTTTCTACCAGGATGAAGATGTGATTCTGCAAACCTCCAGCCACTGAGTGCAAGTAGTATGTGAAGGTTTTAGATGTCTGGATGTCAAAGGAATATATTTACCTGTTTCAATTCAATAACTCATTGTCGCTGCAATTTCAGACTATTTCTTTTGAAACAGTCGTCATGAAATGGTAATTGAAGGTCATAATGACATTCATGATGACAATGGTTTTAAAAAGGACAGGCCTTGAATATATAAAACTATATAGAAAGAATAAACAAAAAAATGTATTGATATTACAGAGACATTTTTATTTTGCTGTGGTGAATATGTCTGAAAGTTCACCAACCTACAAAGGTTTTGAGTTATTTGTCAGTGATTCTACAGCTTTGGTTCCTTCAGATGCATGAGGACTATGAAATTTGCTGTGACTGAGATAAGACCTGTTAAACCAATCTCTGGGCTACCGCATTCGGGACAGCTGTGATGAAATTCCAGTGTCAGTGAAAGGGTCCCTGGTACTGGTAAATGTTCAGCCAGAGACAGGACAAGGAGCCAGCTGTGTAGAAGTACACAGACATTATGCAGACCATGCCAAGTGATGAGTTTCAGATTAAAGCTCTAACAAGGCTAGTCCTTTATTGTAATGAACCTGTGTGGGGCTCATAGGTGCTGAATCAGACTATGCTTATTTCACCACTCAGCTCTTCATAAAAGAATCTTCCAGGTTTTCTATCACCTCATACGATCTGATGAACTGGCAGGTGGCAAAAGATGGCTCTCTTATGCTGGTCAAAGTGGGGTTCTTTGATGCCTCACTGAGAGTGGACAGAGGCCTTGTCATTAATGAATTAGGAATTATGTAGCACATAGGAAACAAGGTTGTTCTATTTCATCCTTCTTAAACAGATATTTTGCATCGTGGTGACTAATTTATCAAATACTATATTATATAGCTTTGAATAAAACTTTGGCATTAAACTTTTTTCTTCAGTTGATTTTACATTTGGACTGTAAGTGAAGTTCTTGTGGACTTCTGCTCCATTTGTTATGTTTCACAGGCACCAGTATCTGTGTGCAGTAAAAGTTCCCTGCCAGGAAAAAGGGTGAACCCATATGCTGCTTTGACTGCATACCATGTGCCAAGAGGCAGCTTCAACCTTTGGAGCTGGTTTGACAGCAACAGTGCTTTGTATGTTTGTAATCTACAAGAAAGCCCACACCATCTGAACAAATTCAAAGATCCAAATTCCACCAAATCTGATACACATCCTGGCAGTAATGGTTTGGTCCAGCCCAACAGAGGCTTATTGCCATATTTTGATCTTGAGTTCAGGCACTGATCTGTATCATATGGCTAACAAGCAAACCTCCTTCTGCTGCTTATAACACTAAGGATATATAAGTGTGTATTTACTCCAAAATGCTATGCTGTTCTACTGAGACCTGAAAAAAAATAGCAAGAAACACATGATGAAAAACATATAAATAAGTAACCATTCTGTTTGATCACTCATTATTTTATACTGAAATGTATTTAATACATTACCAGAATGTATTAAACCCTGCAAACTTTCAGTGTTGCAATAAATGGAAACACCATATGATTTTGGTCTCTTATTTCTTCTCAGGTCTAAACAAACATAAATATAAACATATTAATCAAGTTGAGAAGTTAACAAAATGGAAGTGCAAAACTAGCAGAATAATAATGCACTATAAGGCCAAATGACACAGCTTCTAATGAATGCTACTTTAAGTATTCATTCCTCACACAGAAATGGATGGAAATGCACACAGGCCTCCTATGATGATTAAAAATGACACTATTGGTACCATGCCTAAAGCCATGTATGGGAATGAATGCTTATTACATCTGGACAGACCATGCTGCAATCTGGTGGTGGTTGTTTGTGTAAGCATTATGCGAAAATGGCTTCACAGATCATTAAACCAGTAGTTTGGGAAGAGGGTAGCTCCACTTCAAAGTCATGATTGATGCACCCACTACAAGGCCTCCATACTTAATCACAATAATAGTCAGTTATGTCATCCCAAACAGAACACCAAAGAGGACCTAGTCTGCAGTGAAATAAGTATTTCATTAGCAACACCACTGCAAATTAAGACAATCGCTTGTGCTTAGACCCAGTGTCTAATCAGACCTGTAATTATTTATATTTTGTCCTTAGAAATAACTGCAAACTGAGTTTTGCATCGACCCAACATTTATTTATTTATTTTTTATTTATTTATTTTTATAAATGAGACTATCAAAACACTATTGTCTAAATCACAAATTGGCTGAAATATTATTAGCCAGATGTTTCACATTGAACTATGAAAATACTGTGGTTTTGTGCTAAAACTCTTGTCTGATCTGGCAATAGAACCATTTCCCACTAGCATTTCTTTTCTCTTGTACCCAGCTATGACTTCCTCCATCAGTATTCTGTGTTTTTTGCTTTTACCTTTGCTCACCTCTTTCAGGATGGCTTGTTGTGTTCCTTTGGAGTGATATTACCTGTATGCCTTTTCTCTCCTTAAATTTCCCAGATCTTTAGGTTTTGCAGTCTTTTCTAGAGCCTCTATGACAAGTTCTGAAGGTGTTTGCATGGATGCAAGATTGGTTCACACAAAATCAAATCAAATTCAAACAAACATTTGTTTCTCAAAAAGAACATATTTGTCATGAACCAGAATTTGTGTGCTTTTATATAATGTGAAAAGGACCTGTTTAACAACACTGACAAACTAACCAATGTAGGACCCTCTGAGGCCAGGAGAGGGTGATATTGCAGGAGAAGATAACCTGGGAGCCAACATATGGGCAGATGCCTTAAGAACTGACACTGGTGCAAGTGACCTGGAAACTGGCACTGAAGCAGTCTGCAGTGAGGTGCACCAGATGACTTATAGACCACATTCAGTGCTCTTGGTGGTGCTGTAGATTTCCCAATGTGTGGGCAGAGCTAAGTAAAGAACACGATCTGTCCCTGTAGAGTAGAGATGGTGCACTGACACCTAAATATTGATACTTCATTGCAAATAGTAGTGTAGGAACTATATTTCCTACTGCTTTATTTCTGATTGACATTGCAGTCACAGATTTCAAATCAGAATTACTTTATTAATCCCAGAGGGAAATTTTAAATTACAGCTGCACCCATCGTTATAAAATATAAAAATAGAATCATTAAAATAAGCATAATAATACAAATTAAAATAGAGTAATAGGAATAAGCAGAATAAACACTTTGAATCAAAAGAATCAACTCTTTGAAAATATATACATGTTATAATGCTTATGAAAAGGCCAAAGGCATTGATGATAAATAAATATGAAAATTCAGTCATTGCACAGATAAGTAAAATTAACAAATTGCACAAGTGAAACATAATGGTTTGTAATGGTTTTTAGTGGTCATAGAGGAGTTATAGAGTTTGATGGCCACAGGTAGGAATGACCTCCTGTGGTGATCTGTAGTACATTTTAGTGGGATGAGTCTTGCACTGAAAGTGCTCCTTTGTCTCATCAGTGTTTGGTAGAGTGGGTGGGCGTCATTGTCTATAATGGCCTGCAGTTTAGGCAGCATCCTCCTGTCCGACAGTTCCATCAGAAAGTCCAGTTCAACTCCCACAACATCACCAAACTTACGGATCAGTTTGTTGAGTCTGTTATCTTCCTCAGCCTGCTGCCCCAGCATGCAACAGCATAGAGGATAGCACTGGCAACCATGGAATCATAAAATATCCTGAGCATTGTCCTGCATAGTCTGACCTTAGGGGTGGGATGGGGTGGGTGGAGGTGTGATGTGGGCTGTCGAAGGAGGAGGCCAGGCTATTTGGAGGGGGAGGGAGGGTGAATGGAGTGGACTGCAGAGGACCAGCAGCAAAGTATTCAGGATGGGGGAGGACAGATCCTGCAGTGTTAAATCCGTTAAAGATTAAGTTCATTGGCCCTGTGCACACTGTCTTCAACTTCTCTGTTGTTGCTGGACCTGAAACCGGTGATCATTGCTCCTCATTCCACTCCAAATGTCCCTCATGCGGTGTTGCAGGAGTTTCCACTCTAACTTCCTTCTATATTTGTCTTTAGCCTCTGTCTTTAGCTTCCTCTGGATCTTTATCACCTCCTCCCTGTCTTCAGATCTCAAAGGTTTTTTTTTTTATTAAGGAGAGCTTTAATGTCCTTTGTTACCCACATCTTATTGTTTGGGTAGCATTTAACAGTCTTAGTCGTTATGCATTCTGTGATCCGGTCAACATCCTCTCCTTGTGATTCATAGAGCACCGACCAGTCTGTAGTCTCTAAGCAGTCCTGCAGTGCATCAAAGACTCCTCAGACCATCTCCTCACTGTCCATGTAGTCACCAGCTCGCTCCTCACCAGCGGCACATACCTGGTACTGAGGTACGTCAAGTTGTGTTCAGACCTGCCCAGAGTGGGGGGGGGGGGAGCAGCTGTATGCCTCCTTTACATTAACATACAGCAGGTCCTGTGTTCTTTGTTCTGTGTTGGGACAGTCCACATATTTAGTGAAGTTTGATAATGCCTTGTCCATAGTGAAAATGGTGGAAGTCACCTGATAAGGTGATAAAGGCACTAAGGTGTTGAGTTTGGAGACGTGCTATGGTATGAATGATGTCACACCACGACGTAAGGTTGGCAGAGGGGGGACGTACATAGCCACAAAAACGTTGAAATTCAAAATAGTTCATAATATGTCCTGAGTCCAACAGTAAACAGTTCAATGTTTGAGTAACAGAGACATTCTCTGATGGTAATGTGACCAGGGTGACACCAGTGTTTATTAACCAGCACAGCAAGCAGTCGTCCTCTGTGCTCCTCTGTGAAATGGTGTAGCCATTCTCCAAGAAGCACATTAAACTACACTGCCGATACTCATTTGATATCACTCAAAGAATCACCAGAGGATGGCTAATTTTCAGTCTGCAACAGTTAACAGAAAAATGAGCGTGGTTTGGAGGTTGTCTCGTTTCAATAAACAAGAAAACCAAATGTGATGACTGACAAAAGAACCTACATTTTGAACATTACTGGGTTTTGTGAAGTGATATTAATTTAAACAATTGACTTTTGAATGTTCATTTAATATTTGTGTCAGGCTTTCTGTTAGATGTTTTTTCACATGTACCATGTGTCATTGTTGACAATCACAGGTATTTTAATCAATACTTTAAAGTATTGTTATCATTGTTAAAGTATTGTATCATTATTGGTATCATACTTGATTATTATCAAATGGAAAATCATCAGTATTACCCATCTCTACTGTGCAGTACCCAGGAGAAGGAGACATTCTGATTGCTTTAATTGAAACTGAATCACAACAGAGGTTCACTTACTTTTTTAGCCTGCACTGTGGATCTTTACTCAACATGCACAACGAAAAACAGTATTCACAACCATTTGTGTTATTCGTTTTTTCAGATGGTATTTGTTCATAATTGTGACTTAAATACAGTTTTAAAAAATCTTAAAGCAATAGACAGACAATTACACTAAAAGATTATGAACAGCTGGGTGGCCTTGTTGTATAATAATGATGAAAGGAGGAACAATCAATGTCATTGGTTCACATGCTTCTTTGGGAAAAGTAAAGACCATCCCCTGCTCATTGTGGACATATATATGTCCATCCATGCCTTCTTACCAGTTTGTGTCAAACATGGCACACCATGTTATTGTGCTCACATGCTGGTTCCTACTTAACATGCCTATATTGTGTCAGTTCACAAACAAGGATGTGTGTATTTATCAGGGAGAAGAAAGGACCCAAAGTTTCTACCAGGATGGAGATGTGATTCTGGGGGGCTTGTTCCCTCTGCACTACAGCCCTGTAACAACAATGTGGTCTTTCCAAAAGAAACCAGCCCCCTCTGAGTACAAGTAGTATGTTAAGGTGTTTATATGTTGAGATGAAATGGAAATGATGAAAGCTGTAAATGAATGTAACTTTATTTACACAAATCTTCTTTGGCAATAGTGGTCCTACATTATTCACTCAATGTGAAGGATAGCTGTCAGGGGACATTTACAAATGTGTGCTTGGTTCAAATAGTTTTAAAATGACATGAAAAATATTATTGAAACTTATTGAATGCTTATTTTAAAAAAATATATTGTTCAATTTCTCTGTAGCTTAAATGCTCGAGCCCTCAGATGGATGAGGACTATGACCTTTGCTGTGACTGAGATAAACCAGAGGCAGGACCTGTTACCAAACCTGTCTCTTGGCTACCAAATTCGGGACAGTTCTGATGACATTCCTGTGTCTTTGAAAGAGTCACTGCTCCTGGTTAATGGGCAGCCAGACACAAGAAAAGGAAAAGGCTGTGCAGATGTACGCAGGCAATCCTCTCCAGTTATTGTTGGAGATGCTGCATCAGGCGTTTCCATGTCTGTGCTGAGAACTTTGGGTTCATTCAGTGTTCCTTTGGTAAGGAGATGGCAAATTAGAATTAATTTAGACTCTGAAAAGGGGATGGCATCAATTTCTAATGTAAATGTTTAAATTCTAAGTTATGTAATATAATTTATTCTAAAGGAAATGTTCAGCACAAGTACATAGCTATCATGTTTTCATGGTCATCATTAGGGATCATGTTTTTCAGTGCAGATCTTTTTCCATTTTTTGTTGTAATACATTCAAATTCACCGATAGTATAAGAAAATTATTTACATTAATGTATTTAATGTGTTTAGTTAATGTTAGAGTTTCATGCACATTTTACTCCATCTTCTCAGGTGAGTTACTTTGCATCCTGCTCTTGTCTCAGTAACAAGAAGGAATTCCCTGCATTTATGAGGACAATGCCAAGTGATGAATTTCAGATTAAAGCTTTAGCAAAGCTGGTCCATTATTACCAGTGGACCTGGGTGGGAGTCATAGGTGTGGAGTCAGATTATGCTCGCTTTGCCATTCAGCTCTTTCTGAAAGAATCAGCCAAATATGATGTCTGCACTGCATATGTGCACCTCTACCCTGTGACTCTGTCTGGAGAAGCACTGCAAGAGCTGATGAACATCATTCAGGCCTCCACAGCCACAGTCATACTCAGTTTCTCTGGGGAATTGGAGCTGCAGACCATCCTAAAAGAGTGCAAGCAAAAAAACATAACACATCTGCAGTGGATTGCCTGTGAAGCCTGGGCCACCGCAAAAAGCCTGTGGGGTGATTTCAGTGATCTCTTGCAGGGAACGCTTGGTTTTGCTATACGGAAAGCAGACATCCCGAACCTGGGCAGCTACCTCAGAGAGTTGAACATCACTAGTATTCAAGCTTCTCTTTTCTTAACTGAATTTTGGGAGGAAACTTTCAGCTGTCGGGTTAATGGATCCTTAAACACTCATATACACAAAGAGGAGGTGAAGAAAAGGGAACTGTGTAGCGGCAAAGAGAGTCTGGATGATGTATACACTACCTACACTGACGTGACCCAGCTTAGAGTGAGCTACAATGTGTACAAAGCTGTATATGCAATAGCTCATGCCTTGCAAGATATGAGCTCGTGTGTTCCAGGGGAAGGCCCTTTTCAGAATGGGACATGTGGCAGCCTGAATCCTATTATACCATGGCAGGTGTGGTATTCATGTGTATTGGGTGCATTTGCAATAAATGCAAAAAGTTTTTTTTTTTTAGTTTTAATGCATTTGTGGAATTTGTGTTTATTTATAGATTTCAACTAAATTTTAACTTGCAAATATGTATATAGCCAATTACCATTGACAATGGTTCATCAGTGAGCCTGTTTTTTGTTATATTTTTATCTTTTTGCAAATTTACCTTGTTCGCAATGTTAGGGGACTATTCATGAGAACATTGTTGGAAACTATTCAGTGTATAAATCACAAAAATAGTGTTTTTCAGTGTGTTCTATCAATTTTCCTCTGTAGCTCCTGAGGTACATGAAACGAACAAACTTCACAACTCTGGGAGAAGATGTCCGCTTTGATGAGAACGGGGACCCTATTGCCTCGTACGATCTAATGAACTGGCAGATGGCAAAAGATGGCTCTCTTATACTGGTCAAGGTGGGGTTCTTTGATGCCTCACTGAGAGAGGACAGAGACCTCATCATTAATGAATCAGGAATTATGTGGCACAGAGGAAACAAGGTTTGTCCTATTTCATCCATAGCCAGATTATCATTTATGTGCCTGCTTCTTATTCAGATATTTTGCATGCTGGTGACTCATTTAGAAGATATTATATTATATAGCTTCGAATGGCATGACACTTTTTGTTCAGTTGATTTTACATTAGGGCTATAAGTGAAGGTCTTGCAGACCTGTGCTCCATTTGTTGTGGTTCACAGGCACCAGTATCTGCATGCAGTAAAAGTTGCCTGCCAGGCTCCAGGAAAGCCAGGCGAAAGGGTGAACCCATATGCTGCTTTGACTGCATACCATGTGCTGAGGGGGAGATTAGCAATGAAACAGGTGTGACACTGACTATCCTTGGTATTATTGTTTTTCTGAAACATTGTACAATGTACAAATGAACAATTTTCACTAATTTCATCACAGACTCAATTGACTGTTTGAGATGTTCAAAGGAGACGTGGCCAAACCAAGCCAGAGATCAATGCATGCCAAAGACCCTGGAGTACCTGTCCTTTCAGGAGCCCTTAGGAATAGTTCTCTGGGCTGTTTCGACCTTTGGAGCCACTTTGACTGCAACAGTGCTTTGTGTGTTTGTGATCTACAGGAAAACCCCCGTCATCCGAGCGAACAACATGGAACTCAGCTTTCTGCTTCTCTTATTCCTCTGTGCTTGCTTTCTGATCAGTCTGACATTCATTGGCAAGCCCACTAACTGGCTCTGCCAAATCAGATATGCAGCCTTTGGAATCAGTTTTGCACTCTGCATCGCCTGCATCTTGGCTAAGACTGTAGTGGTCCTCATGGCTTTCAGGGCCACCCTTCCTGGCAGTAATGTCATGAAGTGGTTTGGTCCAGCCCAACAGAGGTTTAGTGTCATACTTTGCTCTGGTGTTCAAGCACTGATCTGCATCATATGGCTAACAAGCAAACCTCCTTCTGCTGCTTATAACACTGAGTTTATGAGTGCTACTATAATTGTTGAGTGTAATGTGGGGTCTGAGATCGGATTCTGGTGGTGCGTGTTGGGCTACATTGGCCTTTTAGCTTGTATGTGCTTTTTAATAGCTTTTTTCGCCAGGAAGCTCCCCGATAATTACAATGAGGCAAAATTCATCACTTTCAGTTTGCTGATCTTTTTTGCTGTGTGGATAACATTCATCCCAGTTTATGTGAGCACTCGTGGAAAGTATACGGTTGCTGTACATGTGTTTGCCATCTTAGCATCTGCTTTTTTGGTCTCCTTATGTGTATGTTGCTCCAAAATGCTATATGTTGTTCTACACTGAGACCTGAAAAAATAACAGGAAACACATGATGAAATAAAAATATATAAATATACAAATAAGAAAGAGAGCAAAAAACTAAGGCAAAAAATGAATTAGGCTGTATAAAATATATGATGCAATAAACAATTCCTCTATGAATGTTTCTGTTATTTTTTCACAGGTACATGGCACTAACTGAAAGCAACTCCTCTCTCAAAATAGTGTAATTTAAAACAATATATGAATAAAGTGGGTTGACTTCATATTAACACAGGGCTGAGTGCAAAGTGTTTATGTTGGACAAAGAAACACATACATTTTAACTGGAATATTTGCATAGAATAATATAGATAACTGCATTTAAAATGATAATCATTCAATAAACTAAACTTAAGACACAAAAAATAATGTTCATTTCTTTTGTTAGTATATTGAGTAAGCGTCATAGTTCTGACTACAGTAAGTGCCATGAATAAAATAAACTTTAGGACCAAACATATCCTGTAGATGTACAATGCTGAAAAGGATGTTGCACACATTCACTCCTGTAAATGTGTTGCATCAATGTATTTCTAAGACAAGCATACACAGCTCTCTTTAAATAATACCAAAATAATCATCTCAATAGTGTAAGAGATCAAAGTGTCAGAGCCATTCCATTCATTGACTTGTTGCATCACACAATGTCCCTTTTAAAGCTAACCTCATGGCTCCTCACTCTTTGGCACCAGGTGAGTAGAATCTGATGGCCTTGTCAATGTTTGAGATTTGTTGTGTGCATGCTGGCAGGGCCCCTGGTCTGAACCCCTTCTCATGGCTTCACAGTGACTTTGGGAAGACAACCTCAAAGCAATCAAGGCAAGACACATGGCCTGAAAAAAGGTAGAGAGAGAGAGATAGTCATTTAACAGGTTGGTAGAAATATGACACACCTGTTCTTTCTTCATCTGGCTGTGGAGCAACAGTGTGGTGTCATTTCCAGCACTGCAGTGACACTGAGTGGATCAAACAAAGCAGTGCTACTGGAGCATTCAACCCCCTCAGTGTCATGTCTGGAATAGACACAAAGTGTGTAGAAACCATTGAGCTTCTATAACTTACTTTACATCTACAAGGTGGACCAAGTAGGTTGAAGTGCCTAACAGAGTGGGCAATGAGTGGACACAGTGTTTAAAAAGAAACACAACACCACCATGTCAGTGTCACTGCAGGACTGAGAATAATGCTCCATAGAAAGTATGTCTGGAGGAGAAACAGATGGACTACAGTCTTGTAATTATAGAACTATAGGAGTGGTAGTAGGAGGAGGTTATGATAATATGACTACTGTATAACAATCATATGTATATATCAAGTCCAAAAGCTATTTATAACTGGAAGTATGCTATTGTTATATGATTCATCCTGTAGTAGTGGACTGAATATGATGAAAACATCAATGTTGCACAACTCAATCTGCTGTTTGCCTCGGTAGATTCCAAGTGTATCGAGAGTTGATTCCAATTGTTGGACAAGATTCCACAAAAGACATTCCAAGTTTACCTGAACATGAAATGTTCTACATCTTTCAATGACAAATGTAATAATGAAAAATAAATGTAAGCTAGAAAAACAGACACAAAAAGCAATATAAATGTAACATTTTTAATATGTACAATGAAACAACATTGACGGTGCCAAATTACCCACCTGGAGAAGGTGCTGTAAGAAGCAGGATACAGGAATAAGCTGATCTCCAGTATAATCAAGTACTAAGCAATTCTATTTATGATTACCAAATACTCAATGTAGTTTGATGAGGTATATGTTGCTTATTGATGAGTATTTTAATACTTCCAACACTTAATAACCATTTCTTGTTTTATATATATTCAGTTTAACAAAATTAAATAACATGTGTAGATCTTTGAACTTATTCAAGCCTGGTCTTTGAATATATTTAGATATTTAGATAAAACAGCACATTTTGTAGTCATACTATGTGTAAACAGTTTGAACCTTGTACAGAATTGATGATTTACTAACACAACCTGAAATGTAATTTGTACAGAAGTATTACATAGCAGCCACTATAACCCTAGCGTAAGCTTTACTCTTTAGTAAAGTTAATATAAAATTAACCTAAATTTTAATTTTAATGTGAAGACTGAACCTAATTGCTAATATTCCATACTTAATGATACCTAGTAGAATGGTAAGTGGAATTTGTACTGATCAATGCCTCCTTGTTTTGAGGGCGCCAATAAAAAAACATTCAGCAACTTCTACCGTTCTTTGTAACTGCATTCTTGTGTACTAGAATGCAACTTTGGCAATGGAAAATAACAATTGGCAAGAACACAAGGATGGTAGAAATCACAGATTGAGAAACACTCACCCTTTGGCACCAATATGATCTAACAGTACCCACAGTGGATGGAAGCATTTGTGAATCATAATAATGTATAGAAATAAGTACTGTATGCTAATGATGTACATTTCACAAATTTCCACTGGGGATACATACAGTCATATTTATGAATTATGCTTGGATCTTGTAACATTTTGGCTGGTTATTAACATTTGTAATAAAATTTAGTTAATTCAATTATTTTTCACTTTCAAAGTGTAAAAACATCTAAGCAGTAGATAATGAACATTACACAGTGGACATATTAGCAGCCTGATAGTCTTATAGTATAATAAAGCTGACAGAAGGAAGAACTAACGTCATTGGATCACGTGTTTCTTTGGGAAAAGTGAACCATCCCCTGCCCCAATTGTGGACTTAAATATGTCCATCCGCACCTTCTAACTTATTTGTGTCAGGTATGGCACACCATGTTAGTCTGCTTACATTCTGCTATCTACTAAACATGCCTATGTGGTCTCAGTACAAAAGGAATGAGTGCATTTATCGAGGGAGAAGAAAGGGCCAAGTTTTTCTACCAGGATGATGCTAATACTGGGGAGTTTGTTTCACCTCCACTACAACCTCTGTCAGCAGTGGTCTTTCAAGCAAACCTCTAACACTGGTAAGCATTGTGTAATATTTAAATGTTGAGACATCAAAAGTATGTGTATATTTTCTGATTTAGTGTATTTAATGGTGAAGTGGGTTAAATACAAAAGTCATTATTGTTTCTTCTGTAACAAACTCTTTAGAATAGAAATTTTATTGGAGAAACAAAAAGGCACTTTTTCTTTCTGATAGTGCATTAATATTTATATATTTACACATTTTTTTTAATGTGGCTCAAATGGTTTCCAATACTTTTATGTGGCGTACTCATTTATTTAATAATTGTCCATATGTTTCCTAACTGCCTGCATGTTTTCATGTGACATTTTTGTTAATGTTTCTGCAGCTTTAGTGCCCGAGCCCTCAGATGGATGAGAATTATGACCTTTGCTGTGAATGAGATAAACCAGAGACAAGACCTGTTACCAAACCTGTCTCTGGGCTACCTGTCCCGAGGACAGTGTTAATATACCAGTGTCGGTGAAGATTCTTCTCCTGGTTAATGGGCGTAGGGCGGGGACTGGGAAAAGGCTGCTCAGATGTACGCAGACAGCCCTCTCCAGTCATTGTTGGAGATGCTGCATCAGGGGTTTCCATGGCTGTGTTGAGAACCCTGGGGTCATTCAGTGTTCCTTTGGTAAGGAGAAAGTGCAGTAAAAATGCAGATATAAAAAGTATAGATGATCAGGAGATCCAGGTCTGTTGGTTTTAATTAATACAGTTCTGCATTTTGTTTGCAATACAGTTCACTTATGTTTGGGAGATGTCTATTTTTATTCATATGCAATGTGCAAGTAATGTAAAATGTAAAAACATTATTAGGTAATAATTTTAAAAGCAGTAACCTGTACCTACAATTGTTTTTATAAATGTTAATTCTTGCACATATACTCTTGTATTCCATCTTCTCAGGTGAGTTACTTTGCATCCTGCTCTTGTCTCAGTAACAAGAAGGAATTCCCTGCGTTTATGAGGACGATGCCAAGCGATGAGTTTCAGATAAAAGCTTTAGTAAAGCTGGTCCATTATTACCAGTGGACCTGGGTAGGAGTTATAGGTGTGGAGTCAGACTATGCTCGCTTTGCCATTCAGCTCTTTCTGAAAGAGTCAGCCAGGTATGATGATATTATTGTCCAGCGTATGTGCATTTCTATCCTGTTATTCTGTCCAGAGAAGCACTGAGGAAGTTGATGAACACCATTCAGTCCTCCACAGCCACAGTCATACTCAATTTCTCTGGAGAGTCAGAACTGCAGACCATCCTGAATGAGTGCAGACGACATAACATCACTCATCTGCAGTGGATCGCTAGCGAAGCTAGGGCAACCTCAAAGGCACTGTGGGGTGATTTCAGTGACATCTTACAGGGAACTTTGGGTTTTGCCATACGGAAAGCAGATATCCCAAATGTAGGCCACTTCCTCAGAGAGTTGAACACCTCCAGTATTCAAGGTTCTCTGTTCTTAACTGAGTTTAAGGAAACATTTGGTGTTGGGTTAATGGATCTCTAAACACCCATAATCACAAAGAGGACTTGAAAAAGGAGGGAGATGTGCAATGGCAAAGAGAGTTTGGATGATGTATACACTCCCTATGCGGACGTGACCCAGCTTAGAGTGAGCTACAATGTTTACAAGGCCGTATACTTAATAGCTCATGCATTGCATGATATGAGCACATGTGTTCCAGGGGAGGGCCCTTTTCAGAATGGGATGTGTGGCAGCCTGAATCCCCTTCTTCCATGGCAGGTGTGATATTTCATTCATTTTAAAATGTTCTTTTTAAAAATGTAACTGATCATATCCTGCAAACACAGCAGGTACAAATTACACTGATACTCTTTATCTCACAGTGATCAGAGTTCATGAGAATGTTATTGTTGGAAAAATAGGTTAAGTACTGATTGGTGCTAATCACATTAACTAGTTTATATATGACTTTCCATCAGTCTGTCCTTTCGATCTTCTCCAAAGCTCCTGAGCTACATGAAACGAGTAAACTTCACAACTCTGGGAGAAGATGTCGCTTTGATGAGAGCAGGACCCTATTGCCTCTTATGATCTGATGAACTGGCAGGTGGCAAAAAGATGGCTCTCTTGCTTATATTGATCAAAGTGAGTTCTTTGATCACCTCGGGGAGGACAAGAAACCTGGTCATAAATGAAACTGTGATTGAATTGGCACAGAGAAGCAAAGGTTTGTGCTATTTCATCCATAGCCAGATTGTCTTTTTTACGTCTGCTTTTAATTCAGTTATTCTGCATGTTTGTGACTTACTTAGAAAGTATCATGTTTTGTAACTTAAACTGGCATTACACTGTTTGTTCAGTTGATTTTACATTAGGGTTATAATTAACAACTGTGATTGTAATTGTTTAAAGTGTATGTTTCATCAATCAGCGTAGATGCTCTAGTTCATACATGTAAAAAGTGAGTTCTTTTGGACTTGTGCTCCATTGCCGTGGTTCTGCAGGCACCCGGTATCCATGTGCAGTAAAAGTTGCCTGCCAGGCTCCAGGAAAGCCAGGCGAAAGGGTGAACCCATATGCTGCTTTGACTGCATACCATGTACTGAGGGAAGTGTAGCAATGAGAGCAGGTGTGACACTGACTATCCTTAGTATTATTGTTATTCTGGAAACATTATAAGCCACAAATGAACTCCATCCCAACATTTTTCCTGTGAATTCCAAAACAGACTCAATTGGCTGTTTAGGATGTTCAAAAGGGGCATTAGCCAAAACAGCCAGAGATCAATGCATGCCAAAGACCTGGAGTACCTGTCCTTTCAGGGCCCTTAGGGAATAGTTCTCTGTTTGTTTAGGCCTTTGGGCCGCTTTGACTGCAAGCAATTGCACTATTGTTTAACGATCTGCAGGAAAACCCCGTCCTCCGGCGAACAACATGGAACTCAGCTTTCTGCTTCTCTTATTCCTCTGTACTTTGCTTTCACAGTCAGTCCTGACATTCGTGCCCAGAGCCACTAACTGGCTCTGCCAAATCAGATATGCAGCCTTTGGAATCAGTTTTGCACTCTGCATCGCCTGCATCTTGGCTAAGACTGTAGTGGTCCTCATGGCTTTCAGGGCCACCCTTCCTGTAGTAATGTCATGAAGTGGTTTGGTCCAGCCCAACACAGGTTTAGTGTCATACTTTGCTCTGGTGTTCAAGCACTGATCTGCATCATATGGCTAACAAGCAAACCTCCAGCTTCTGCCATAACACTGAGTTTATGAGTGCTACTATAATTGTTGAGTGTAATGTGGGGTCTGAGATCGGATTCTGGTGTGTGTTGGGCTACATTGGCCTTTTAGCTTGTATGTGCTTTTTAATAGCTTTTTTCGCCAGGAAGCTCCCCGATAATTACAATGAGGCAAAATTCATCACTTTCAGTATGCTGATCTTTTTTGCTGTGTGGATAACTTTCATCCCAGTTTATGTGAGCACTCGTGGAAAGTATACGGTTGCTGTACATGTGTTTGCCATCTTAGCATCTGCTTTTGGTCTCCTTATGTGTATATTTGCTCCAAAATGCTATGTTGTTCTACTGAGACCTGAAAAAAATAACAGGAAACACATGATGAAAAAATAGTTTTTGAACTGTGTTGGATCACTCATACACATGCAAATGTAAACCCTTAAAATGAAGACTGCAGAATTAATTAAGGAAACAATAAACAGTGAAAAAATGAAAGGGTTTGCACTGTTATTTCTGCACAAAGACATCTCACATAATACAACAAACATATACAGACATGTTAACTGGATATAACAGGTTGATAATGAAGCCCACGGTTAGTACAGATACAAAATGTTTGGCATACTGTATCTGACCTTAGTGAGTTTAGGAGAGCAACAATAGCAACATGTCTCTTACTGCCAGTGTAGCCCACACATGAGTCAGGGATTAGCTGGCAACATCTAATCATTACACTGTGAAATACAGGTGTACTGCTGCTTTCACCTTTATTCAAACAATAAGTGAACATTTGTTTCCTGTTTGCTAAAGATAATGAACAGAAACTACATTCACCTGTCATAAGTGTCAAGGGGCACAACCCACCTGGGTTGTGACCGTGGGTGTGTTTGAAACTAGACTCAAATTCAACAAGCAGGGCCTATGAGTGCTTATGAACTTAGGGGTTACAAGTGAAAGGGTTACACAGTCAGATCACTGGGGAAAGGAAGGCTCCAGTGATCTGTACTGGAAAAGAAAGGTGTTTAAATTTGTTCATAATGAAATATAAATAAGTAAGTAAATAAACAAGGAGGACCACCAGACGCGGGATTCGAACCCCCGCGAGCTCACGCACTGCGACGCGGAGGTGGGCGCTTTAACTCAGCGAGCTATGACGTCACCCAGCAAAGGTATGCACAGACCAGGGGAAGGACTGTGAGCAGGAGGGAAAAACAGAAAACTACTTCTCAACTGAGAAGGAACCCAAACTTAAAGGGACCCTCGAGTAGAGGGGAAATGGGAAAAATAAACAACGCTTTCGAGAGAGAGAGAGGAAAACTAAAGTCTTTCTTTTCTTTTTCTTGTCATTTTCTTTTTAGAAGGAGGAAAGGGAGAGACACTCTGCCTCCTTTAGTTTGGAGGAAGCAGAGAGAAAAGCAATGTTTTAAAAAAAGTGGAGGAAACACTTCCCACATTTAGAGAAGGGAGAGATTTAGATGGCGAAAAAATACCGGGAATTACCGGCAGCGTCTCGCGAAGAAAATAACCCCAAAAAACCGCAAAGAGTGCCAGGCACACGCTGCTTAAATACACCAACCCACACCTGGGCCAATCAGGCTCATCAGGTCTTGCCAGTCGCCGAGCGCCCCCTGGCAGCTGGGCGGTGGCATTGCGGGCGACTCCTTACACATAAGTCTGTCATTTTTTACTATATTGGACTGAAACTCAGACAAAGTTACTGCAAAATGTGCAAAATTACCCAGCCTCTTGGAGAAGCAGACTAAGCAGGGTCTTTTAACATCACTAACCTGAGCTACACTGAGAGTCCATCACTCCCAGTCCATGGCTACATGCTTGTTGTCCTCAGCGAGAGGCTTCTGAGAGGCCTGGTTTGCTCGGCTAGGTTTAGTAGAAACTTACCAGGATGATTTACCTTTCATAAGAAGCAGTGGACCTCACTAACATTTCTAGGTTCAGGCATATTGGATAATTTTTTATAATATTTGTTTATTGTTATTATTATTATTATTATTATTATTATTATTATTATTATTATTATTATTGTCTGGATTCCATACTTGAGATGAATAACAAAAAAATAAGTTTAAGCAACTTAGGTAATTCAGTAATTCTAAGTTAGTGTTCAAGATCACAACAAAAATGTAAAACTAGCTAATTAGCTAAAATACATGTTTATGTCCCTCAACAATTTGATTAGCAAGTTTTAACAGGGTGGAAAGGGACTTTTGGAGGTCATATTTACATCTAGTAAAAACAGCATTAAGGACCATTCTGTGGAATTAATTATGTTTTATTATGTGTTAAATATATTTTCCATTACANCAGTCCTTTGATTTGTGCTTTCCTTGTGCCAGGTTGACAGATTTCAGAGCAAACAGCTTTTGGAGTCTGTGAGATTTAAATTATATTTTTGATGAAATGTTGTACACAACAACAATAAAGAGTTTTGGAATTGCAAGAATTGATAATGTTCTACTACCAAATTTCCGGTGTTCCAAATGATCTTGTCCTCATTTATTACAAGTTCATATTTTCCATTTGCATCGATGCTGAAATGGCCTACTGAAATATGCTGCACATCCCCATCCCTCAGCTGCCAGTTTACTACATCATACCAAGCAGGTGGATCTCCATTCTCATCAAAGTATATCTCCTCCCCAGATGCATCCACAAAATGCTCATATTTTAATTTTTCACTTACCTAATAAGATAAAAGAAGGCAATTCACATATTGTAATTACATGCTGGAGTTCTAAACTTTATTAAACTTGAACAAAGCATTAGCTCACCAGTTTTGGGGTTATCTCTGATACATTAAGACACTGCCTTGTCATATTACCTCCAGGTTTTTCACAAAAGACTGCACGATGAAGTGCGTGTGCAATCAAATACACTGCTTCATAGACTTTATATGAAATTCTGAGGTTTGTGACATCAAAATATTTGTTGCTGTAATCCACCTTCTCATCTCCTCTGCATATTTTAGTGCTGTTAGTTACATTTTTTACTGAAGACAGAGGCCTGCATCCCACCATTTTTTCCCAGTAGTCATTTACAACTATGGCCTCTGTATCTTGGTAAGATTGGTAAGGATTTATATCTTTGAGAACAGGTCCCAGTTTGGGAATAGCCATCTTTCGGACAGCAAATCCAATTGTCCCTCTGAATGATTTGAACATCTCTGAAACGGCTGGTCTGTCTGCTGTTACCCAGGTTATCGTCCCAATCCACTGTATTCCAGTGATGTTCTGATATACCATTTCTGTCATTAAAGGATAGAGATCTACTTCTGGCCCAAATGCTAGGATCACTTTCACATTTGATTTTTTTATCATCTCAACAAGCTCAAGAACTTTACTTTGGGGATATGTCCGCAAAACTGTACCAACAAATGCAATGCAAACTCCAAGCTGCTCCACTTCTTTTGTGAAGCCTGCAATCCCTGTTCGTCCATAGTCATTATCAGACTGCAGAGCTCCAATCCATGTCCACCCATATCGTTTGACCAGGAGAGCCAGAGCCTTTACTTGATGGTAGTCACTTGGTATTGTGCGGAAAAATGTGGGATATTTCCTTTTGTCACTTAAACATGCACAAGCTGAAAAGTAGCTGACCTAATGAGATATAAAGAATTCCAAGTTTATGAACACATTTAACAAAAATACATTATTAGACATAACAGATCTTTTCCATAGTGATTTTTCGAGTGTTACCATAGGCACTCTGAATGGCCCAAGTGCCCCAGACACATCTATGGACTGAGTAGATCCTGACTCGGCTACAAGAGCTGTTATGGGAGGTGGATAACATTGAGATCCTTTTTCCTCTGACCCACTCACCAGAGTAAGAGCAGCTCGCAAAACAATATTAGGAGAGGCACAAGAGTCCATAATTCTGTATCCTAGAGTGATGTTAGGAAGCAAGTAATTATCATTATTTATTTCATCTACTGCATACATCATGATCCTGGTCCATCGAAATGCTCGCAGGTCAAATCTGTGGTGAGTGTTTAAATAGAAAAGAAAAAAAAGTACACTGTTAATATTATACATTTCCTAACATTACTCAGTATTAAATTTTGTTTTCCAATGCATGACTCATTACAATGACATTATTACTCACACTGTGCACTGAGGCTTAAGTGGTTTTGTCTCAAATGAATCGATCACGTTTTCCTGGTTGTTAGAAATAGGGAAAATACCCCCTATCATGATGTCTCCTTCTTTAAAAATGTCTTGCATTTCAAACTTACCCAAGAGTTTACATGCAGAGCATTTTTGAGTGCAGAGCAAAAAGCACAGATATAGTATATATAGCATACCCATGGTTGCCCAGCAGGTCAGAGAGGACAGGAATGAATGATCTCTTATATAGACATGCAATGTATAACTGGTTCTTTCCAATAGGATCGGTTTTGTGGGCTGTGACTTGGAACTAAGCTTCTTTTCCTTAGAGGTTGGGTTGCTTTGGTAGAAGGTTTTTCATTGGCTATAAAACCTTCTGAATGTTCAAGGCATTTTAGCCCACTCATTCATGTTGAAGTCTCAGAGTTTCCTTAGACTGTACCTTCGAGTGGTTGATGGTTTATCACAGAATTTTAGATCAGTATAACCAGTGTGAGCGGCACTGTTTTGTAAACCACGATCAACCTATGACATCCACAGAACACAAGTTGGCCTAATGTTCTGGTCTACAGAAATGGGTCAGTGTCCTTATGTTAGACATTATTAGCAGGGTAACTCAGTGGCTCATCAGATGATCAATTGGGCAGTTGTAAATGTTTGTTGATCTAATCATAACAGGTTTGTAACAGCTGTCAATCAATGTTGCCAGTGCACAAGTTTTATTACCCAAAGCATTGCAAGGGATCATATTTTGTATCTACAACATCTGCATATGAGGCATATGACCAAGTAGAATTAGGAAACATCTGGAACTGAATCAAATTTCCAAGTTTTGGACATTTTCTCTTTAAATCTTGCTGTACAATCTCAGAAACTCATTTCACAAATGGCAGACAATGGCTACAAGAAGATAAGATTTTATTCATGGTTTCTATGGTACTGACTGTTATTAAGAAACAAAATTTTGAACTGGAACTGAGAAAATCAAGACAAGATCTTGAAGACTAAAGCCCTATAGGATTGGATTGGACTAATTTCTAAAGAGAATGTCTCTAAAATAATTTCACACATCTCTTGTATAAAACTCTTGCATCTGGACACAATAAAATCATTAGAGGTTGGGCGAGTTTAGTTGATTCACATTGTCACATGATTATATTGACATCTGCATTCAAACAGTGAGAGAGACACTGATTGCAACACCAATTTAACTTCTTATTTTAGCAATTTCAGCAGTGCACAATAGTGATCAAAAACCTTTTTGTCTGATGTGAGGCTACTACTCTGCATGAGCAGATGAGCACGAAGATCAGTGAAGTTCAGTGAACAACATAGAAAAACACAGTTCACCTTTCTCTGCCGCTGAAGCCCCTGATCAGGCTTGAGAGAAAATTGAGAGAAAATCGCCCATATTCTGGCACAGATGGACTAAAAATCTGGCATACCAGGCATTTTCCCGGTGGGCCAACAGGTGCTGATACTGTTGGAATTTTTAGAAGGCGTAGCCCATTTTTCTGCTATCAACAGGTTGGGACGTCTGTATCACTTTTCACCTCCCACCGCTCTTAACTTTGGTGGAGACTTGTCACTTAAATCTTCAGAGGCGATTAAATGTCAGGGTCAATTTTTTTGTCCCAGTCCAGATCTGTATTCAGGTAAACGTAAACATTTTAAGTTACATTTGACTGTGGTGCACTGTTCCACTGTGCCGTGTTGCTTTTCACAAACAATATTTTCATGACAGAGAAAGAAATCATGAGAAGACAAAAGAAGAACAACTTACATTAGTGCAGAAAACCTAGACAAACCATGGGGTTTTGAAAACAAGTCTTAGAACAAAATCAGCAACAGAACGTAGTTTTAGACTGAATTCAGGTACCACTAGAGGGCATGCTCAAGCACTCTGGGGTTCTTTACAATATGGTGTGTAGCTGTAGCAGCTAGTCTGAAGCTCCTCTGCTCCTGATCAGAGGTCAGTTCATGCAGTCATGAAGAAAAAGTATTATTCTGTTACTCTGTAGAGTCCTGCTGAGCATACAATTCAGATAAAGAGTTCCAAACTGCATTCCCTATCTCCTTGTTCACTCTCTTACTGAAGTACCAGGATGAGGCATCCCAGCACAGGCTATGCCTATTATACAGCCTTATAACTAATGTACATTATTTTGATTGGTCCATTTTAAACAAACATCCTTCAGACTCTTAGTAAGATAAACCCAAGAAATCACTGATCATCCTCACCCACTCCCCTGCATACATCCTGCTAGATATGGAGTAGGGAAGTCCAGTTTTGCCATGTTGGAAGGTGGCAACCGTAGCCACCGATAAGCTTTGTTTTAACATAACAGTTCAGTTACAGAGCCTCCGGCAAGTGTCCAAACTGTAATACAAGCACTACCAAACTGAATAGAGTTATAATAGAAATGTGCTGAATATGACACTTTATTTCATTGTCGTTTCTACTAATACCATTAAATGGATTTAGGAGATTTCCCACATGAGACAATAATCTAAATTCTATAGTGTGCAATATGTACTGTGTGTGTACTGTACTTAAATTTTAGTTTGGTCAGTTGTTTGCAAACTATGAAAGCCATGATGAAAAGATTGTGGTTAGCAGTTTATTGAACCAACAATATGACCCCCAACAAATATATGACCACCCGGACACTCTGAAATCTGTGTATTGTAAAACACATCCATTACTTCATACATTAAAGTTCTGAGATTTAATAACCAGTTTGGTCACTACATTCTCAATCTCTAACCTCTTAATTATAGATTCAAATCAGCAGTCAGGCCTCCTTTTGTTTGCTTTTTATCTTCTTAGTGGCATAAATCTTCTACATGGCACACCAATTCTGCAACTCAGCTGTTATGTGATTGGTTTACTGTTTGCATGTACTGTTGTGTTAGGCCAGTAGACCATGTTTATGACTGGTGATTGGAAATCGTAGTGAAAAAAGACAAACGTGTGTGTGTGTGTGTGTGTGTGTGTGTTCATATGTGTTTTCCACTGATGTTTACATGTTGTTCTCTGGCCTGACTGTGTTTGTTTAATGTGCATTTTATTTTTTGGGATAATCTACAGCAGTAATCACCAACCCTTTTCCAGGAGGATTGCCTTCCAAACGTATATGTAGAAACACTTTAGGAGCACTTGACTTTAATGTGTGCTAGATTGAGTTTGTGACTTCTTGGCCTGTTTAGTCAGGGGTCTTGCACTATCCATACACTAACTGTTGGTGTCAGCTGAATATAGACATGTCACTTTCTTATTTCTGTGCTTTTGTATTTGTGAGCTTGAGTTGATTTTTTTAGTCTATATAAAATAATTCAAGCAGTTCAGCGGTGGTAAATGTGATATAGAAGGAGACAAATGGCAAATAAATAAAAGATATATCTAAAACCTGAGCATGCACTTCAAATCTGTGTAAAGAAGCAGAAAATAAATATTGTATGTCTGTGGAAATTTCCTTTAGCTATAAGTAAATTGCTTTGTCACAAGCTAGCAATCAGATCCTGCATTATGTAGCAGTTCTGGCTGAAATGTCAACTGTAATCTAATCTAAATCTAACCTAACAGTATATTGATACTACTACTACTACTACTACTACTACTACAACTAATAATAATAATAATAATAATAATAATAATAATAATAATAATAATAATAATAATAATAACATTAATAATAAACCTGTGCAATAATCCTGCAACAAGTAACAACTTTTTATTTCATCATGACAGTGGCTTGTCACACATTTGGGAGCATCAAAGTTGATGTTGTCCTTACATTACTAATTTGTACAAGTATAAGAACTGTATACAATAATGTAAGGTTACTTTTAAAATACATTGTTGTTCCCCAGCTTTGGTGTACAGTGTCCATGCTGCCATGAAGAAGAATAAGAATACGTTTAATGATAAACAGGTCAGATTCATGAGTGCTTTCCTTTCTAAAAATGCTATAAAAAAGAAAGCCACAGCTTTGATTCTTAACTTGTCAATTGCAGAACTGATGTCCATAGCTGATCCTAAACCTCCTTCTAGAGTATCGAGATTGTGGTTCATGGTCATAATGGATAAGGGTAAATTAACTATTAAAAAAAGCACCCAGGTACCGGCTGGGAAGAGTTTTAATGCAAAAACAATGAATCTCTGCTGTGAAGCCACAAACCATTTGAAGATATTACAGGTTGGAGGTGTCACCCTGAAGGCCATTGAAACCACTGTTGTTTTCCCCGAAACACAGGAGATGCAGAGGACAAAGCTGATGCCAAATATGGTGTGACGAACTTTGCAGGTGCATCTACATAGTGGCACAGTGACTGGAAGTGGACTGAGAGAGCACCATGAGATTGTGAGAAGCAGCAAGAAACTCAGTTTGATGTTACTGGTATTGTGGCTGGGAGAGTGTCTTCGCTGAGAGCTGATGAAAATGATAGATGCTGTACAACAGAGCAGAAACAGTGACAAAACTGTCAGCAGCATTCCAGTAATTACCCCAAAGTTTTTCAGATAGGGAATATCTTCTGTGACAAAAATATGTGAGAGAACACAACGTATGTGAGAAATATTTTGCTGTTATTTGGTATTTTGTTTATGAAATTTATGTTTCTATATAAAACAGCTCAAACATGAACTATATAAGCATCCAAATAGTTATTTAAATAATCCTTTATTTGTTATTCTGATATTCACCTAATGGCTTTACTAAAGAATCCTTGAATAACCCATTTGTAAGAGTGAAGGTCCAAAAGTCTGAGACAACATTAGATATCGGGTGTTCTTTTCATTTAATGAAATGGAATAGAAATTATGGTTTTTGAGTGTAAATAACAACAGCAACCAAAAAGCATTATTACAAGTAAACTAATGAAGAAATATGAGAATTCTATCACTAAATATTCCAATGTAAGTACATTTCTGGCATTAACTACTTCAACACCTTTATATAAAAAAGTCAGGTATGTTTTAATTTTTTATCTGAAACTGGTGTTTAGACTGTCAAGTGACACTGATCCACTCTTCAGAGATTAGTGGAGTCTATGCAGCTTAATTGCACACAGTCAAAAGAAGGACACACAAAATGCTAAGAAACACTGGAAGTAATGTTAAAATTTCAAAGTGTGTACTTTTTAACTAAATTATGATGTTTAAATGTTTTACAATGGAATTGTTTGTGTTATTATTGTTACCAAAACCAAAAAGAAGCATTTTTAGCAGTGGTCTCATACTTTTTACTACACTGTATGGTATACATCTATCAAGAATAACAGTGTTACCTTTTTGGTACCTTGTGGGTTTGTATGTAGACAGGTTTGTGTTTAATAACTGTTCAGGTCTTTCATCTGCTTGTTTCATCAATAAGCAGTTCAGAATGCACAACATGCTCTGCAAAAGAAATAAAAAAATAAAATGCTCTTATTAAAAATATGTATTAATTTTGTTTGCTTCAGAAAAGCTTTGACTTCTAAAATCACATTTTTATGGTAAAATTTACCTTCAATGTGAGAAAGTCAATACAGAGACTGTAAGCCCAGCTCTCTCTGCTCTCTTTCATTACAGTGTAGATGCTTCCAGATACATGGCGCATATGTGCAAGAGTGCAGCCACCCAGCAGAGCAGCAGACACCCAGTGAGAGGGCAGAGAAAGGCTTGTATAGAATTTGTCCATCAGCCCCAGAGTAGGTATAAACTTAGTCAGACATGATATATCATGAGCTGTTGTGAGGCCATCATCTTCTCCATTCAGCATTTTAATTTTCTCATTCAGACCAGATGGGAGAATCCAGGCCTCAGTCATGGGCCACAGTTTGATAATGAAACATATCCACCTTCGTCTGGTCAGGAAAATAGTTGCAGAGGACAAACTCATATAGTTTGTCTCAGTTATATTATTTCTCTGAATGTTGAACTCCTTCATTACAGTTGTCCAGTGACTGCACTCAGGTTTCAGCAGCCGATGCCATGCCGTAAGCCTTAAATTGTTGCTTCTCATATTTCTTAGGAGGACAGTTAAACAAACACAGCTGGAAAGGTGGAAGGCCTGTTCAGAAGTAAACGTGACATAAGGTCAGACACTTTTCGCCCGTTAACATTCATTTGAACCTTCACAGACAGTCATGTCTCTCTCACTCACCATGTGGAGTCTTTTGAGGGTTCTGACATGCTCTGATGTGAGATGGTTGCTTTGAGCCTGCCAGTACTGGAAATCACAGACACACAGGCACAGGGATTCTGAAAAGACATCCTGGAGGAACAGTGTATTCACCATAAGTGCCGCTACAAAACACAATTTACAATGTTCTGCCAGACAGCATCTGAGAACAGAGAAGGTAGAGAATACATTAACATCAGCACTGGATCAATGCGGTGGATACATATTGTGTGTATATATATATATATATATATATATATATATATATATATATATATATATATATATATATATATATATAGTTAGTATAGTATAGTAAGGCCATCATAACAAGCATTAAATGAAAAAGAGAAGAAAGAGAAGAAACAATACTCACCTTCCATGACTCTCTCTGTAACTGTGATCTCTAAAACTAAAACCATTGTCAACTTGAGCAGATTTTATGAGAAAAACATCATTTGGAGATTTTCTCAAAGAAGCTGAGGCATGACAAGGATACATTGCCCTTGTGAGAAGAGCAAACAGAACCAGAGCAACTCCTCTCATCTCAGAGGCTGGACTGAGGTGAAGTTCTAGAAGACAAGAACTTCCTGGTTTTATTGCCTCTCCCATGTGACCCAGGTGAAAGGGCCAGTTGATTAGCTCCAAAGGTGCACTTTCACACAGTGAGGGCTTCAAATGCCTAAATTAGCTTTATCGGAATAAAACAGTGGGGTTTATGTTTATTTAGTTGTCATTGTGCCTTTGGGTGTTATGTTTATTATGTATTATATTGACATTTTGGCTATAGGTGGAAATTTATTGCACAAATAATTATGCTATGATGTGAAATTTAATGTTATATTACATCTAACCATAGACATAACCCTAACCATACCTGTTTTATCAAAAAATTTGATCAAAGAAAATTAAAAGGAAACCCTTGGTGCAAAGCCTCAATAAAAATACCTGGAAATAGACGGAAAGCGTGTACTAGTAGCCATGTTTGTTGTGGTATTAAAAAGCTGCACTCATTCTTATCCAGTGAGTGAGAACCATTGAACTGAATATCAATTAAATAAATATATATATATCTTTTTTTTTTTTTTCTTTTTTTTTTCTTATGGTTAAGCTCAGTGAATACACATGACTCCATCACCGTATTACAATGTCATTGAGAACTTTGGTCTACATGTTTTATAATGAACAAACTGTGTCAAAAGATGGTAGTGGAATGGATAATGCCATTTATGGAAGGGCCTTCTCAAAGTTCTGACCTAAAATAAGTGGAATTTAAGTCAGCTATATTCTAGGAAACCTCCAAATTTATTTGAACTTGGTTATTTCAACCATGAAGAGTGGTCAAACCTACTACTTGCATAAGAACATGTTTCCAAAAATTAGTTTTTAAACTTTACGTATAAATCTAACCCTGTTTTGATTTCAGAAACCACAGAAAATAACAATATTATTCTCTATTTATTTATTTATTTTTTTATAAAGATGTATGTTGTCATTCATTTTCCCTGAAAAAAGGAACCATTCAAAGAAATTATTATTAAAGTCCAGAAATGCTATAAAATTCATAATAAGCAGGACACAATATTTTTTATAGCATTAAATGTTTCATTGTCAAATGTTTTAAAGGGCAGATTTTAATTATTTGTCATAAAGTATATCACAGCTAATCTGGTGTTCTTCCCATTAAATGTTTCTTTGTGTTCTCATCTGGCCTGAGAAGGATAACATAGCATTTTGGAATGAATACACAAAATAGTAAACCAGAACTTGAAGCCAGAATGGCAAATATCTCCACAGCTACAGTGAACTTTCCAGGAGAGCTGACATAAGCTGGGATGAAGGTGATCCAAACGGCACAGAATATCAGCATGCTGAATGTGATGAACTTGGCTTCATTAAAGTTATCAGGCAGTTTTCGAGCAAGAAAAGCCAAAACAAAACACAAAAGAGCTAAAAATCCTATGTATCCCAGTACAGCCCAGAACCCTATCGCTGATCCAAAATTACATTCTAATATAATCTTTTCTTGATAATAATCCATATTCATAAATGGGAATGGAGGAGCAATTTTTAGCCAAAATACACAGATAAGAACTTGTATTAGTGTCAGGGCAAGAACACTGAGTCTCTGCTGTGGAGGCCCAAACCACTTCATGACATTACTGCCTGGAAGTGTCGCCCTGAAGGCCATTAACACCACTATTGTTTTTCCCAGAACACAGGAGATGCAGAGGACAAAGGTGATCCCAAATGCTGTGTGACGCAGCATACAGGACCATTCGGAGGGCCGACAGATGAAAGTGAGTGGACAGAGGAAACACAGAGTCAGGGAGATGAGCAGCAGGAAGCTCAGCTCTGAGTTGTTGGCTCGAACAATTGGAGTCTGTCTGTAGTGGAAGAAAACTGCAAATATAACTGTTGTTAAAAATGCTCCAAATATGCTACAGAATGTCAGAATTATTCCCATAATTTCTGTGTATGATAGGTATTCCACTTCCTTTATGATACACATGTCACCTCTCTGGTTCGACCAGTACTCCACAGGGCACTTCAGGCAATCGGATGCATCTGCATTTGGACAAGAGCATTAGTCATAGTGGTTTTGACCATTTAATGTAGAATCAGAGAGGGTCTGAGTTTTAATGATAAAATATTTAAAATATTGACATTAATGAAGAGTATTATATATATATATATAGTATTATGAACTAGACACTAAAATGTATTTTATAATGTTGAATATTTTAAGCAAGTTTTTTTCAGGTTTGCTGCCTTGAGATTTGAAACAGCACATTTTATTTTAACCTAATTCACGATGTTACCTAGTTTTATTAGTTATTTTAAAATACAGTAGTTTACATTTTTTAACTTTCAAGTAACATTACTAACATTTATGTATACAAACATATGGTAACATACAGAGGTTTTAAGCATTTTAACACCTTATTTTAAACCTTTATGATTTTTTTCTGTTATTTTGTTCTTATATTGTATTATTGTAAACATTGATTCCAAACTTTTGAATTGTTGAACTTTTATTTTTACCATATTTGTTTGTGGAGAGCCTTATGGAAAAATTAACTTCAAAACATATTTAATTAAGTCTCAGGCGGATGATTGCCTTTGTATTCATATTCTCCACTGTATCAGTTTTTGGTGGACGGTGAGCACTAAAAGAAGGAGCAGGAAAACATTACCTGTTGTGTTGCTAATTGCTCCTGGTGGGCATGGAATACAGTCATAGCAGCAGACTGGCTTTCCTTTCTGTATAGCCTTCCTGGTGCCCTGGGGACATTGTTTGCTACACACAGATGTCGGCACCTGCCACACATCAGGGGAAATTGAGTCATGCAATAACAATAATAAAATGTAATGTGACATGTTTTCACATGTTTATGCTGTTTTTTTCTGCAATGAGGAGCCACCAGAGAGTTGAATGCCCACCTGGGAATTCAGGTTGCATCTGAAGGCTAATTAGAAAATACCTTTTGTCTGCCTCCTGCCCAAACAATATTGATGTTGTTCATGGAAAGCTGTTGGACCTTGGGCAGGGTTGCATCATAGTAGCCAACAGTGACCACCTTCATAGTGGTTTTTGTGGCCTTTTGCAAATTTATGAGTTCATATCTGGCAGGAGAATCACCTTTGTTGTCAAAAAACACTGCTTCACCCCCTTCCATGGTGAAGTTTACAGTTTGCAAATAATGTAAGACCTGAAATGACAAATTAAAAGTAATTATTGCGGATCATTATTAATATTCTATACTTGTTCTTTGTCTTTTCAATCTCATGTGTATAATGCTTTCTGAAGCTGCACACCTGCCACAGCTGGAGGTCACAGGGGTCGGCACAGGTTGCATTAGTAAATGGGCCTTTGTTTTCCGCACATGAAAGCAGATTGTGTAGAGCATAAGCCACTGCATGAACAGCCTTATAGACATTGTTTGTGAACCTCAGATCAGACACATCAGTAAAGAACGTTTTCACATTTTTTAAATGCTCTGAGCCATTACACGTTCTCTGGCCTGCTCTAGGAGTCAATGAGCAGTTGAACACACTCTCCCAGAATTCCTTTAGAAAGGTGCTGTCAGGATATTGAGAGGGATTGACTTCCTGTAGAAAAGTGCCTAGACCTGGGATTTTGGCCCTGAGAACAGTGAATCCTACTGAGCCAATCAGAGCAGAGTGTCCAGGATTCTCAGTGAGAGTGTTGTCTGTGATCCAGGCATCGCTGCCAATCCACTGCAGTCCTGTAATATTCTGCTCATACAATAACTCTACTAATACCTTGATTTCTACATGGGACATGAAGGCCACTATTACCTTAGCTGTGGAGTGTTTTATAACATTCACTATCCTTGCTTGTGAACTCACAGGATCTGTGCTAGTAAAGGATTCCCAGTACTCTATACACACCCCTTCCTCTTCGGCTGCTGTAATGAATGTAGCGATTCCATTCATTCCGTAATCGTATTTGTTACTTATGGCTCCTACCCAAGTCCAACCAAAGTACTTGACCAGCTGAGCCAGTGCTCTGCTCTGGTAGAAATCACTGGGAATTGTTCTGAAGAAGGAAGGGTACACTTTTCTGTTGCTCAGGCAAGCACAGGTGGCAAAGTGACTGATCTGGATGTAAAAACAATCAGAAAACAAGTGTGAGTTAATTAAGATATTGTTTTATTATTAATTACATATACCATGGGATCCAGCTGTCAGAGACATCCAGTGAAAATGCTGTTAGTTTGTATTATCTTTCAGATGTAATGTTTTTGTTGAATATTTGAAAATGTCTGCCTGAGATGCATGAACTCATGCAAATCCTTTGATGAGGAAATCTGATTATTTGATTATTTTTTTTATTTTTATTTTTTTTTACCAGGTTTAGATGACAGTAACAGCATTTTCAGTTTGGTATCAGATTTGTAGGCCCTGCTGTATATGGAATACAGTATGAAACAAAAAGTAAGCTGTGTTTTCAGATGCTTTTGAAGTTGACAGACAACTTTGTGGTTGAGAGTAGATATCTTACAATATGCTCCATGTTCATGAATCTTGAATCAATGTTTTCAATCAAACTTAAATATGATGTCAGTCTAGTGTCTAGTGTTTAGTGTTATGTTTTAGTCCTGTTCAACTTCACATTTCACATTTTTTAAAAACAAGTAGTAGGATTAGGAGGACACAAAGGAGAGGTTTATATCGAATGATAAAAAAGCATTGTATATTATTATATACATTTAGAAAGCTGTGCATCATTTAGCATAATGTTTATAATTAAATGCATGCCAAAAATGAGAATCAAATAGGTAGGTTTTAATATTGATACTATCTGATTAGTAATTTATTCAGACTCACATTTTAATATTCTATGATTTTGATTCTGGAAGCCATAATGAAATAAATCGAATGAAAAAGGCTTAAGATGTCACTAACCTTTCTGAATAGAATTATGAGTATGAATAGACTTTATGACATTCTAATAAATCTAAATCATAACTTTTTTTGGAAATGTAAAAACAAAAATCTAATTAAATATACAAAAATATATATCCATTTTTGAGTATTTCTATTGGTTTGTTATGAAATGCTGTCAGATTCACATTCTGTAAAAAAATAAAAAAAGAGAAATTACAAAAATGTGAATTAAGATGCCTTACCACTGGAATATTAAACTGACCAATTATCATTGAAAACCCCATGGTTGGAGTGGATGCTGAGTTGCCTATTATGGCATGTACAGTGTCTGCCTTCGTACAGTTGCTTTCGCTGATAACAGGTCTTTGTCCACTTGTCAGTGCAACTGCAGACTCAATGATGTTCGGGAAGCCACATGCATTGTAGATTTTGTATCCAAGTGTGTGGTTTGGTAAAATATTAGGGTTTTTATTTATCTCCTCTATGGCAAAGATCATAGTGAAAGCAAACTGGACCTCCCTGTAGCTGAAACTGGGGGAAGACAAATGATTCTGAAAACAAATACTATAATTTGAAAAGGCTTGTTCATCATCTGTCATACTTACGTCTTGCACTTTGCTTGGACGGGTAATCTCTGGAACGTAAATGTTTGTCCATCTTGCCCTGTGCGGAAGTTGAAGATGCCTCCAATGTTGAAGTCACCCTCTTTGGCCAACTCAGGTTGCAGTGTTCTGCCTAGTTTCTTGCACACTAATTCCTCTGCCTGAATGGGCATGAAGATTAGCAGTAGTAGCTCAAGCAGGAGCATTGTAAAGAGGCTGTTTGAAACCTCTATGTGACCAATCCCTATGTTCGCCCCTTATTTATAGTTTGCAATTACTTCTGACGCATAGTATGTACTGTATGTATTTTTCTAGTTTACTGGTGGGTGTGTCAACCACCTTAATATTTCCATAATTCATTAGAGAAGCTGAACACACAAAAAATAGCCCACATAGCCAAAAATCAATCATAAGTAAGTAGATTTATTTAAATTAATATGATTTACATTCACTCAAATTCATATAACCTTACATAGGGTATTTTGTTTAAACAAGCCTGTACTAATAATATGTTGACAGCAAAGTCATTTACCAGGTGCTTTACCAATTATTTGCTTTTTGGTGTTCTTCTCAGGTTTCAGGATGATTATGTAACACTTTGGGAGAAAGATACAGAAAAGTAAACCAAAGCTTGAGGCTAGAATTGCAAATATTTCTACAGCTACAGTGAACTTTCCAGGAGAGCTGACATAAGCTGGGATGAAGGTGATCCAGACGGCACAGAATATCAGCATGCTGAATGTGATGAACTTGGCTTCATTGAAATTATCAGGCAGTTTCCGAGCCAGAAAGGCCAAAACAAAGCACAAAAGAGCCAAAAGCCCTATATAACCCAGAACAGCCCAGAAGCCAACAGCAGAACCTAAGCTGCATTCTAATATGATCTTTTCCTTATAGTATTTCATGTTCTTGTAGGGGAACGGAGGAGATATTGTCAACCACAGTACACAGATGAGGACCTGTATTAGAGTGAAGGCAAGAACACTGAGTCTCTGCTGTGGAGGCCCAAACCATTTCATGACATTACTGCCTGGAAGTGTCGCCCTGAAGGCCATTAACACCACTATTGTTTTCCCCAGAACACAGGAGATGCAGAGGACGAAGGTGATCCCAAATGCTGTGTGGCGCAGCATACAGGACCACTCGGAGGGCCGACCAATGAAAGTGAGTGAACAGAGAAAACAGAGAGTCAGTGAGAAGAGCAGCAGGAAGCTCAGCTCTGAGTTATTTGCTTTGACTATTGGTGTGTCCTTGTATGTAAGAAACACAATTGCAATGCCCATGGTGAAAGAGACTCCTAACAAAGAAAACAGCACTAGAATGATTCCCATTATTTCCTCAAATGCCAGGAATTCCACCAGTTTTAAGATGCACTTATCTTTCCTCTCATTAGACCAGAGTTCAGGTGGGCACTTCACACAAGTTACTGAATCTGAAGATGAAAAGAAGAAAACAAACACAAATCTAACTGTACGAATAAAATGGCATTGTGTTTTTGATATGCTACTGAATGGTAGCATTTTAAAGGCTACATGACACCTGCAAGTCTTTGATGAAAACCTGACATCAGTGTTATTTCCACTGTTTATTACTATTACTTGTCACAAACTAGCCCTAAATTTTGGATGACCTCACTACAAAAGCAAGTGTTCTGAACCATGAGTTAGTAATTACCGCTGCCATGAAGATTTTATACTAAAATAAAATAGCTTTATTTCAGGCCTCATGTATTCATATGAATAACTCATTTGCTAGGTGAATAGATCTAGTGTATCAGTAATGCATCATTTTCTTCAGAATACCTGTGATGTTACTGATCTCTCCCTCTGCACATGGTATACAATCATAGCAGCAAACAGGTTTTCCCTTCTGCACAGCCTTTCTGGTGCCCAGGGGGCAGCTCACTGCACAAAGACACTAAGTGAATCTTTCAGAACAATAATGTCCACAATCATTATATTATCATTGTATTATTCTATAAAATTTCTATAATGTAAAAGTATTTAGATTTAGATTTTGTGACTCTTATGAATACCTGTTTTTGTTATAGTTGGTCTATAGGCTATACTGATGTTGTTAAATGAGCTGAAGATGTGTTTTGCAAAGAGGCATCGAGAAGCTCATAATTTCTAACAAACACCATTTACCATCTTTTGCCCTGCTGCCAGTTTAGAAGGTCATATCTTGCAGCAGGGTCACCATTTTCATCGAAATATACCTCCTCATTGGATGAAGTCGAGAAGTGCTGCTTCTTCAGCTCACTCAGCACCTAAGTAATGTAATGCAAATTATGTTAGAAGCCAAAAATTCAATATATTGTTGTTTACCTCTAAGCAAAATCATTACATGGTTCCCATGAATTCTTATGTTATCTTATAAAGTCTTACAATAGACTAAAAAATATTATTGCATATGTTAATGCAGTTGTAAACAGTCCTAACGCACTAATATATATATATTATATATATATATATATATATATATATATATATATATATATATATATATATATATATATATATATATATATATATAGACAATAGTACACAACATATTTCTGTTTGTGTGTTGTGAAGTTGTGAAGCAACCCTACATTAGACTTACCTGCCAAGGTTGATTAGTATTTGTTGTGTTTGTGCCACAGAGCAACACTGTCACTCTTTGAACAGCTGTAACCTTTGTCCAGCGCATGAGCGACAGCATACACAGCCTTATAAACATTATTTGCGATTTGTAACTCAGAAACATCTGTGTATTGGTTCTGTACTTCACCAAGGCTTTCATCGCCTTTACAAATGTCTTTCATCTCAGCATTTTCTCTTGTGGCAAGTTTACATTCAAATATCATCTCCCACAACTCTCGATAAAGGTCAACTTTAGAGAATGGGTTAAGCCTTGTCAGAAATTCTCCCAGACCTTTGATTTTAGCCTTTGGGATTGCAAAACCCATGGACCCCATTAGAATATGCTGCCATTCAGCAGTGGCGATGTTCAGATCAGAGATCCAGGATTCGCTTCCAATCCATTGTAGGCCAGTGATGTTCTGCAGGGCCATTTCCCTTAGAAGAACCTCCATGTCAGAATATGAGACAAAGGCTACAATCACTTTGGAGGTTGAACTCTTGATGATACCAACTATTCGCAAAATATTCTCTCTTGGGTCGGTCCTGAAGAATGCTTCAGAAAACTCAACACAGACTCCCTCTTCTTTAGCTGCACTGATGAAGGTGTTCATCCCATTGTTTCCATAGTCATTATTACTGCACAGAGCCCCTACCCATGTCCAGCTGAAATGTCTGACCAGCTTGGCCAGTGCTCGGCTCTGGTAGTAATCACTAGGGATAGTTCTGAAGAAAGATGGGTGCTTCCTCTTGTCACTTAGGCATGCACATGTTGCAAAGTGACTAATCTGTAATGCATACAGTATTTTGTGTTTTAGAAAATGTTTAAAGATCTTAAGATAGTTTTTATGTTACAATTAAAAACAAAAACTTTACCACAGGTATGTGCAAAGGTCCCACTGTGGACGAGATGGCAATAGTGGGGGTTGATGATGTTTCTGCTATGATTGCTTGCACCGTGTCAGGTCTAGAGCAGGACAAGCTTTCTCTGTAGCCATTTACCAAAGACAAGGAGGCTCTTATTGCCATTTCTACTGATCCACATGAATCATAGATTTTATAACCCAATGTAAGATCTGGAAGAATATCAGTCCTGTTGTTGATCTCTTCAATGGCAAACACCATTGTCTGTGCATTCTGGAATTCTCTGAGACTCAAACTAAGGGGAGGAGAAAAATGCATGAAGTAAAGTAAATTAGTAAAACCTTAATATGTTTATTACACGTATTGTAGATTATTTAGTGATTTCTATTGTAAAATGAATGACAGTGACAGTAGACATAAAATGGTATGGTGCTGCGCTTATAAACGGCTTATGAATGGTTAGTTTATTAATTAGGGGATTAACTTCAAAGAACACATTAGCAAGCAGTTCTAACACAGAAAATGGACAACACTGACCAAATAGTGAGCTGACATACATATATACAGTTAAACTTCAAATTCTACTAGTTCCAGATCTTACATTGTCTTCTCAATAAGTCATTGTACCTTTAAGCTTCAGCAGTTTTTTGTAAATAAAACACTGCAGTTTAACCACCAACAGTAGCTTTACTCAGGAATTATCATTTTGCATGAATTAACATTATTAAATGCATGACATCATGACATAAATACAAATGACATTTCAGGGGTTAAATGGTATAACAGTAGAGATGAATTTGGACTCATATTTGGAATATTTGCTAAGAGACATATAGCTGATTCATTTAATTTATAATACAACTGCTTTTTATTTATTTGTTTGTTGTTTGTGATTGATTTAATAAACAGTAAGAAACAAATATTGAACCATTTATAAACTGTTTTAAGGGTAGTTGTATGTGTAAGTTATAAATTGTATATATTATGTGTATTGTTATTCCTTTATTAGTCTTTTCTGCACATTTCCTCACCTCTTGCATTTGGGTTGCTGTGGTCCTGATGTGAATGTATCTGTTGTCTGCTCCCAGCTGTTGTGAAATGAGAAGATCCCACCAATGATCACATCGCCATCTCTGCTGAGCTGAGGAGGGTTAGGTAGCCCACGTAAGCTACAGGGAGGGTCAGCTGCTTTCACCAGGGTGAACAGAAGCCATGTATGCAGGAAACTCATTCTCACCCTCCAAAAGCACCTAGCCCTCTGTTTGGGCTTTTATATAATTTTTCTGTCTTCACAAATCAACTGTTTTGAGGCGTGGTCTTCCCTTATGCAGTGGCTTCATCTGTTGGCATGAAGACTAGAGTGATGGGAAGCAGAAACCAAGGAATATGATTCTAAGTATATAATTTAATGTAACATGGCTGCCTGTAAAATTAATGCACTAGGCGTTAAAAATAAAAGGCCGCTGAGTTTATCAGTGGAAGAACAGAAGCTTCTACAACAGGGGTGTCAAACTCAAATATACAGTGGGCCAAAATTTAAAACTTGAACAAAGTCGCAAGGCAACATTGAACAAATGAACCTTATAGATAGATAGATAGATAGATAGATAGATAGATAGATAGATAGATAGATAGATAGATAGGAAGGAAGGAGAGGGGATTTCTGGGTCCTGTCCTGATTTACGTGCCAAAACAACAGCAGGGCATTGTGGGATTTTTAGTATTAGCGTTGAATGCGCTGTATAATACCGGCAGGCCAGCTCTAGTAGTCATTTGGTTTTGCTTCACGGGCCAAATATAATTCCACTACGGGCCAAATTTGGCCCGCGGACCAGAGTTTGACACCCATGTTCTACAATGTTCAAATCCAGCCAGACACCTCAGTACTCACACAATAAAGCTGACCCTAAACAAACAAAATCCTTTTTCAAGGATGAAAAGTAGAAAAGACTGGTAGATGTGGAAATGTTCCAAATGATTTGACCTGAACCTCCCTGACCCTGCTATTCTCTTACTAAAAGCAAGTAGGAAAGCATCTGGTATTTATATGATGCATTGTTTTGGATACGTAGGATTGAGTAGTGCTCAATAATAATTTTTTTGCCATGTGATTGTCAACTCAGCATCCTTGATTTTACCTCTCTGTACAACCCTGCATTGTCAGGTCTTCATTGTATTTACCACATTACCGAGGCCTTCATTCTGAAATGGTGCATAGCTTTGCAAATAAAGTAAGTTACTAATTCACCTCAAAAAACCTTTTTATACATTTTTATATTTTAAGTAAACTGTCATATGTTGTAGTCGTTACATTTGTAGTGACGTATTTCAAGTTCCTTTTGGTTTATTGTTGATAATAATTTATTAGTAATTAGTTCAAAGTTGAAAATAATTATTCTAATTATAATTTAAGAGTCTGTATTTCTGAAATATATGTAATACATACAAAAGTAAAACATAAATATCACTTCACATTTAATGAATAAAAAATCTGACAGTTTTCTGTCATAAAATGATAAGCACAAATTTTCATGATATTAAGATCATGAACTATTCAATTCTCTAAATTCACATTTCCTTTTCATGCACTAGTGTTAATCTTGAGAACCCTAGTTTAATTTTACAGGATGTTTATTTAGTTTGTCAAATCATAGAAGGTGTTGGTTGTCCTTTCTATATAGAGAAAGCCAAAATGAAATCACACTTTAGCTCTGAATGCCATGGGAGCTGGCCTTGGATTCAGAGGTGGTACCAATGGCATTGTTATTAGCCATCATGGTTTGCTCATTCTAATGAAAACAGTGCACCCTTACAGGTCTTCTTTTGAGTGAAATATTCAAATGTCAGGATTCAAACACAGTACGCATTGAAAAGAGACTGTCTGCCATGTATTTTTGTATGTAAATCATTTATTAAAATCAGTACACTTTTGATAAATACAGTATCATTACAGTGAATCAATACAGTTTGTCTCTGTATAAATATTTTCTCAGTGATTATGACTAACTATGAAGCCTGCATTTTTCTTCTGATATCAGCCTGATAGTGATACCCACTGATATTCCATCTCTTAAGTTCAATAGATTTGCCAGAGAATCCTCATTCATGGTGAAGAATCTGTTTGAAACATTGCCTATGTAGATATTTGCTGCATGTAGCATCCAGATTTTAAATGCTGAAGTATATGAACATGCATATACTTATGTTATGCTGGTGGATTGATGCTGCAACAAACATTTGCACTACATTGAACCTTGAAGAACAGGAGAGGGAACATTTACTGGGAGTTAAACTTTATTATTTAAGATGAATTTTATCTGTTGCGTTGCTAATTTTATCTGATGCAAAGGTGAATAAATTCAATTATCTCTTTTTGCACTGCCTGGATACATTCTATTCCTTTTAGAGGATGAAAACAAATGGGCTTCAGATTTTGAATTACCTGAACATGATATTTACCTGATATTTTAAATGATCAAATAGTCTTCATGCCACTATTATGGAAGCTAAAAGGACAGTTGGTCAACCTGTATTCTTATGTAAATTACAGTTCTGGATTCATCATGAAAATAAACATTTCTCATGTTTACCAATTTACAGAGAACAGAAGCTGCATCAAGGTGAGGCATTATATTGAGAGAGATGTGATCCATGTGTATCATTTTGTCTTTGCCATTACTTGCTTTTTAGTGTTCATTTCTGGTCTCAGTAAAATCACATAGCATTTTGGTACAAAGATACAGAACAATAAACCAGAACTTGAGGCTAAAATGGCAAATATCTCCACAGCAACAGTGAATTTCCCAGGAGAGCTGACATAAGCTGGGATGAAGGTGATCCAGACGGCACAGAATATCAGCATGCTGAATGTGATGAACTTTGCTTCATTGAAATTATCAGGCAGCTTCCGAGCCAGAAAGGCCAAAACAAAGCACAAAAGAGCCAAAAGCCCTATATAACCCAGAACAGCCCAGAAACCAACAGCAGAACCTAAATTACATTCTAATATGATCTTCTCCTTATAGTAATTCATGTTGTTGTAGGGGAAGGGAGGAGATATTGTCAACCAAAGCACACAGATGAGCACCTGTATGAGAGTGAAAGCTAGAACACTGAGTCTCTGCTGTAGAGGGCCAAACCATTTCATGATATTACTGCCTGGAAGTGTTGCCCTGAAGGCCATTAACACCACTATTGTTTTCCCCAGAACACAGGAGATGCAGAGGACAAAGGTGATCCCAAATACTGTGTGGCGCAGCATACAGGACCAGTCGGAGGGCTCTCCGATGAAAGTAAGAGAACAGAGGAAACAGAGAGTCAGGGAGAATAGCAGCAGAAAGCTCAGCTCTGAGTTGTTGGCTCTAACAATAGGTGTATTTCTATGACAGTAGAAAATAATCGTGGTTATAATGGTGAAAAAGACACCAAGCAAAGAAAACAGGACAAGCAACATGCCCATTATTTCCTTGTATGATAGGAATTCGACTTCTTTTGGAATACAGGCATCTCCCCTTGTGTTTGACCAGTACTGCAAAGGGCATTTCAAGCAGTTAAGTGAATCTGGATTAAAAAAAAAAAGAAAAATAGATTTATTATTTTTGTGATTATTTTAAAACAATTTGTGTCGTGTCTGTATTTTACATTACCTGTAGTATTGCTAATTTCTCCTGGTGGGCAGGGTATACAGTCATAGCAACAGACAGGCCTCCCTTTTTGGACAGCCTTCCTGGTACCTGGATGACAGCTGTCACTGCACACGGATGTGGGTACCTGGAGAGCACATGTGGAAACACATTAGTTTGCCATTTATAGACATGATAGCATCAGCAGAACTGAAAGGGTAAAATAAGATTTATAGATATATGCAAAAAGGAAAATGACCATTTTGCTTCCTCCATTCCAGACAATTTGAGCACCGTTCATAGTAAACTGCTGACTCTTAGGCAAAGATGCATCATAGTATCCAATTGTTGCGACTTTCATGGTGCCTGCAGTGACCTCTTGCAGATTGATTAACTCGTATCTTGCCGGGGAATCTCCATTTTTGTCAAAAAATACACTTTCTCCATCAGGTGTAATAAAATGTACATTTTGCAAGGACTGTGAAACCTTTAACACACAGATTGCGTTGAAACATTACCATAATATGAAGGAATCAAAGCTTGATTTTTGTCATTTAATATCTTGAATCCATCTCACCTCCCAGGGCTGTATTTGGGAAAGTTCAGTACAGTTTACATCAGAAAATCTACTTTTCTGTTGATTGCAGAAAAGCAGATTGTGCAGAGCATGGGCTGCTGCATAAACAGCCTTGTAAACATTGTTGGTGAACCTCAGATCAGATACATCAGTGAACGGGTTTTTCACATTTTTTAAATGCTCAGAGCCATTACACATCCTGAGACCTGCTCTAGGAGTCAGTGAGCAGTTGAACACACTTTCCCAGAATTCTTTAAGAAACACACTGTTGGGAAATTGTGAGGGGTTGACTTCCTGGAGAAACGATCCCAGTCCAGGGATTTGAGCTCTGGGAACAGTGAATCCGACTGAGCCAATCAGAATAGAGTGTCCCATGCTCTCAGAGAGAGAGCTGTCTGTGATCCAAGCATCACTGCCAATCCACTGCAGTCCTGTAACATTCTGCATGTATAACTCCTCCACCAGCACCTTAATTTCTCTGTGAGACATGAAAGCCATTATCACCTTCGATGTGGAGTGTTTAATAATATCCACTATTTGGAGTATCTCATTGTGTGGACTTGTGCTCTCAAAAGCTGCAGAGTATTCTATACACACACCTTCTTCATGGGCTGCCTTGATGAACATTGCTATGCCGTTCATTCCATAGTCATTTGCATTACTTATAGCTCCCACCCAGGTCCAGCCGAAGTGTTTGACCAGCTGTGCCAGTGCTCTGCTCTGGTAGTAATCACTGGGAATTGTTCTGAAAAAGGATGGGAACTCTGTTCTGCTGCTTAGGCAAGCACAAGTGGCAAAATGACTGATCTGTTTAACACAGAGCATGACATGATATGACTTTTGTTAGTCAAAATAAAGATAAATCAATTCTATTTTGCATAGATAAACTGTGAGGAAAATATGTTAGAGGAAAGTTTGGTTTTCTTACCACTGGAATATGGAACTGTCCTAGAGTTCTTGCAAAACTCATAGTTGGTGTCGACCCAGAATGACCAATAATCGCTTGGACCGTTTGAGACTTGCATTTTACAGTTGCTGTTGTTGAGCTTTCATGACCACTAACCAAAGTCATTGCAGATCGCAGTATGTCCATAGATCCACAGTTATTGTAGATTTTGTATCCCAGAGAAACTCCAGGCAGAATGTTGTCATCTTTGTTGATTTCTCCCACAGCAAACATCATTGTCTGCGCAAACTGGAATTCCATGAAACTCAAACTGAAAATAAATGGAAGCAGCATTGTTAATTTAACTCAAATAACAGCAACAACTTATACATGCGTGCATGTTTCAGCTACATTGTGTTATCAGCATAAAAAAAAACATTTTTGTTTTTGTGTGTGCATATACATACTCCCAGCATGGACGGACTTCTGGCATGCTCCGAAATGAGTCTATGTACCCATTTTGTCTGGTACGAAATGAGAAAATGCCTCCAATGATGAGATCTCCATCTGTGTAAAATTCAGGATGCTCAACATGACTTTGTAGCCTGCAGACAGGCTCTTCTGCTTCAGTGGGCAGGACCATTAGGAGTATCTGAAAGAGAAGCATGGTAGCTTAGGCTATAGTTTCTTCACTCTGCAGACTCCACCATTTATATACTCTGAGAAGGCCAGAATCTGCCTCTTTTCTTGCCCACAAACAGCATCACCAACCTCAGGAGACTGTCTCTGGAATGACAAATAGATATTATGAAACTAATAAGTATTAATTAATAATGCACTGTAAGTCAGTGTATGTCATTCTGTGAGATTTAGTAGTTTTTGTGTCAGTGTTTATACTGTCTTTTGAAAAAAGATGCATGTTCTCGCAAGACAATACAATATTTCCACTAGTTTATTGATTTATGCAGATTGTAGGTTGTATGTCACTAATTTAGGTTCAGCTTATAAGCAGGGAAATGTGTGGAAAAGAACATTTCTTTTTTGACTGTGCAGTGTTTGGTAGAATTTGATGACACTTCTTTCACATCTTTCCCTTTTTTAATTATTTGGAGAGCCTGCTTCTCACACATTCTCCACTGCTGTCCATGGGCTAACCATAGTTGTTGGACTGGTCTACACACCTGTTCTACAAGCATGGTTCTTTAAGGAAACAAAAGTTTTTCTTTGGCATCATTTTTGTAGTACTTTGTTGCAACTTTATTTTGTTACATTTTGCTATGTGGACCAGAGGAGGATTCATGCAGACTCTGATGGATCAGCGAGAGGGGTGGGATGGAAGGCAAAGAAAAGGAAATGACTGTCTCCTATAAAAAATAATGATAATGGTGAAATAATGTAATTCATACTATGAAAATATCCTGCAAAATTGTATCATATCAAACTTACAAGCAGTCCTAATGATTAAAATTCCCCCTTGTGAATAAAATGCAGTTTATACATTTTATACTGGGACATTAGTTAGCTTTCAAACCTAGCAGGACTGTATAACTATACCTAAGTATACCTACAGAGAATCAGATTCTTTCAGTTGGCAGTTCTATGTTCTATGCTTAAGCCTCACTCTGGACTAGAGGATCTTCAGGTAATGTTAATGTTGAGGAATTTGAGAGATTTTTTGTTTTCTCTTTGTAAATTACACCAGATGTCTTTAATATTTCCTGTGAAGTACCAAATTAACAAAACACAGGACTGATCTCTAACAATATATACAGTGGGGAAAATAAGTATTTAGTCAGTCACCAATTGTGCAAGTTCTCCCACTTAAAAGATGAGAGAGGCCTGTAATTGACATCATAGGTAGACCTCAACTATGAGAGACAAAATGTGAAAAAAAAATTGAGAAAATCATTTTGTCTGACTTTTAAAGAATTTATTTGCAAATAATGGTGGAAAATAAGTATTTGGTCACCTACAAACAAGCAAGATTTCTGGCTGTCACAGACCTGTAACTTCTTTTTTAAGAGGCTCCTCTTTCCCCCACTCATTACCTGTATTAATGGCACCTGTTTGAAGTCGTTAACAGTATAAAAGACACCTGCCCACAACCTCAAACAGTCACACTCCAAACTCCACTATGGTGAAGACGAAAGAGCTGTCGGAGGACACCAGAAACCGAATTGTAGACCTGCACCAGGCTGGGAAGACTGAATCTGCAATAGGCAAGCAGCTTGGTGTGAAGAAATCTACTGTGGGAGCAATAATTAGAAAATGGAAGACCTACAAGACCACTACTAATCTCCCTCGATCTGGGGCTCCACACAAGATCTCAGCCCGTGGGGTCAAAATGATCACAAGAACGGTGAGGAAAAATCCCAGAACCACAAGGGGGGATCTAGTGAATGACCTGCAGAAAGCTGGGACCAACGTTACAAAGGCTACCATCAGCAACACACTACGACGCCAGGGACTCAGATCTTGCAGTGCCAGACGTGTCCCCCTGCTTAAGCCAGTCCATATCCAGGCACGTCTGAAGTTTGCTAGAGAGCATTTGGATGTTCCAGAAGAGTATTGGGAGAATGTCATATGGTCAGATGAAACCAAAGTAGAACTATTTGGTAAAAACACAACTCGTCGTGTTTGGAGGACAGTGAATGCGGAGTTGCATCCAAAGAACACCATACCAACTGTGAAGCATGGGGGTGGCAACATCATGCTTTGGGGCTGTTTCTCTGCAAAGGGACCAGGACGACTGGTCCGTGTACATGAAAGAATGAATGGGGCCATGTATTGTGAGATTTTGGGTGCAAACCTCCTTCCATCAGCAAGGGCAATGAAGATGAAACGTGGCTGGGTCTTTCAGCATGACAATGATCCCAAGCACACTGCCAGGGCAACAAAGGAGTGGCTTCGTAAGAAACATTTCAAAGTCCTGGAGTGGCCTAGCCAGTCTCCCGATCTCAACCCCATCGAAAACCTTTGGAGGGAGTTAAAAGTCCGTGTTGCCCGCCGACAGCCCCAAAACATCACTGCTCTAGAGGAGATCTGCATGGAGGAATGGGCCAACATACCAGCAACAGTGTGTGCCAACCTTGTGAAGACTTACAGAAAACGTTTGACCTCTGTCATTGCCAACAGAGGATATACAACAAAGTATTGAGAGGAACTTTTGTTATTGACCAAATACTTATTTTCCACCATTGTTTGCAAATAAATTCTTTAAAAGTCAGACAAAATTATTTTCTCAATTTTTTTTTCACATTTGGTCTCTCATAGTTGAGGTCTACCTATGATGTCAATTACAGGCCTCTCTCATCTTTTTAAGTGGGAGAACTTGCACAATTGGTGACTGACTAAATACTTATTTTCCCCACTGTATATATATATATATCTCCCATCTCAATTTAGAACTTAATTCTTACCTATGGTAAGAAGCTCCTTTGAGCTCCATATTCCTTATGCATGGTTTGACAAATAAGAAAAAGACAAAAAGTCTCAGGTACAGAATTAACACTTTAATGATGACATGCTTGAATTCCAAATAAAAAGAATTTCACAGAAAGAAAATACACAAATTGTGAGTCTAACCATGAAGGCCATCCTGTTAGGATTTTGAAGGAATCTTTCCCATCATATGCTTCTTAGAATTCTTCTCTGGTTTCAGTAAAATAACATAACATTTTGGTAGGAAGATGCAGAATAATAATGCAAAACTTGAGGCTAAAATGGCAAATATCTCCACAGCTACAGTGAACTTTCCAGGAGAGCTGACATAAGCTGGGATGAAGGTGATCCAGACTGCACAGAATATCAGCATGCTGAATGTGATAAATTTGGCTTCATTAAAGTTATCAGGCAGCTTTCGAGCCAGAAAGGCCAAAACAAAACACAAAAGGGCCAGCAGTCCTATATAACCCAGAACAGCCCAGAAACCAATAGCAGAACCTAAATTACATTCTAGGATGATCTTTTCTTTGTAGTGCTTCAAATTTTTAAAAGGGAATGGAGGAGATATTGTCAACCAAAGAATACAGATGAGGACCTGTATGAGAGTGAAAGCTAGAACACTGAGTCTCTGCTGTGGAGGCCCAAACCACTTCATGACATTACTTCCTGGAAGTGTCGCCCTGAAGGCCATTAACACCACTATTGTTTTCCCCAGAACACAGGAGATGCAGAGGACGAAGATGATTCCAAATGCTGTGTGGCGCAGCATACAGGACCAGTCAGAGGGCTGACCAATGAAAGTGAGTGAACAGAGGAAACACAGAGCCAGTGAGAAGAGCAGCAGGAAGCTCAGCTCTGAGTTGTTGGCTTTGACAATTGGGGTATTTTTATAATGAAAGAATATAATTGCTATTATTACAGTCATAAATGCACCAATGATAGAAATAGTTGTCAGCAATATTCCCATAATTTCATTGTACGATAGGTATTCAATCTCCTTCTTTACACACCGATCCCTGTATGGATTTGACCAGTAGTCTTGCGTGCACTGTTCACATGTCACAGAATCTGTTAGAGAAAGAAAAAAGAAAAAGGTTATATACATGGGACTATAGTCTGCAGAGTTTTGGACACCTGCAACTGTCTCATGAAGAGTAATCCACTTGTATAATCATCAGTAAGTACCAGTACTCACTGGCATAAGTGAGTAAGTGGGCTTTTCATTGTAAAGGTCAAATTATTGTAATGTTTGACAAAGCAGATTTCAGTATGCACAATTAATAATAATAATACATTTTATGGAGCACATTTTGTACAGGTAGTGAAATATTTTAGTGATTTTAATGAATGAAAAAAAAATTAAATTGAGTAACTACTGTAAATAAAGGCCTACTATAAAGTTTGGATTGAACATATTCTTCAGTTAATCCATTTATTATCTTTGTTTCCAACTTCAGGGCATTATACCTGTTACATTACTGATCTCTCCTTCTGCACACGGTATACAGTCAAAGCAGCAGATAGGCTTTCCTTTCTGCACAGCCTTCCTGCTGCCTGGAGGGCAGCTGTCACTGCACACTGACCTTGGCACCTATGATGAAGGAATATATTCAGTTGTCTGAAATTAAGATATTGTACAGAAAATTAATATTTAATATGATATAATCTTATAATTGTATTGAGTGAGTGAGAATGACAGTTTTCTCTCACCTGATTGCTATTTTGGGCCCACCTAATAGAGACCATGTTTACTGCTAATCGATCATGAGGAGGAAAGGAAGAGTCATAAAGTCCAACAGTAACAAACTCATGTTGGTGTTCTTTAGTTGTCTGCCAGTTTATGATCTCATATTTTGCAGCAGGGTCACCATTTTTATCAAAATAAACTTCTTCACCCTCTTTGGTTTTGAAATGTACCCTTTTGAGATGTTCTAGAAACTGACAAAATAGAGCAGCATCATAGCATCGGTTATGCATTTTATACAGTGATTAAGTAATTAATCCTTAGGAAGAAGCAACATTGACCTCTTGCATATATATATAAGATACTGCTATATATATGACAAAGCTCCAAGGCCTAAATAATTTGAAAAGGACTCACAGTGAGAGGATCAGGCTGCTTCTTTGTAGGGCATGCCTGTGTACAGCCAAGAAGGTCATGTAGTGTATGAGCAACAGCATACACTCCTTTATACACATTACTGAAAATGGGCAGCAGGGACATGTCAGTAAATGTGTTTTCCACGTCAGATAGCTTCTCTTTGCCTGTGCACACTTGTGATTCTTCTGTGTTATTCTGGGCAGCAAATTTACACTGAAACATTGCCTCCCAGAATTTAGTAAATATGACACTGCCTGCCGATTTCAGTGGGTTTATGTCTAGAATGAAGTCTTTCAGCCCGGTCACCTTTGTTTTGGGGATGGCTAACCCTATGGCTCCTTGTAGTATGTTGTGCTTATCCAGTGTGGCTACGGCTGAATCAGAGATCCAACCTTCAGTTCCCACCCACTGGTATCCAGTGATGTTGTGCTCATGAAACACATGCAGTAAAATCTCCAAGTCCCAATGAGCGAGAAATGCCACAATCACTCGAGAAGTGGAGCTTTTGATCTGCTCAGTGATTCTCAGTATTTTCTCTTGTGAATAGGTTCTAAAGAATGGAAGAGAATATTCTAAGCAGACGCCCAACTGCTCTGCAACTTTAGTGAATGTGGCCATGCCGCTATTGCCATAATCATCATCAGTTCTTAGTGCACCCACCCAAGTCCAACCAAAGTGCTTGACCATTTCTGCAAGTGCTCTGCTTTGATGGTAATCACTGGGAATAGTGCGCAGAAATGAGGGATATTTCGTTTTGTCACTGAGACACTCACAGGTGGCATAGTGACTGATCTGAAATCAGATTTGCACAGGTGTGTCCATCTTTCATAAATACATCTTTATCAGCATCCATTGATATAATTCTGTTTGAAATCATTTATGTTTCATACACTCTTATGTTACTGTTATCACTTATTCAGAAACATACTTCACTTTGTGGAATTATTTCCTTTACAATTTTACACCAAACAGCACAGATACTTACTATAGGAAAGCTGAAAGGTCCGATACTCTTGGCAATTGCCATGCAAGGCGATGAAGCTGTGTCTCCTATTATAGCCTGGACCTGATCTGGTTTTGTGCAGACCTCATCTTGGGGTGAATTGTTATTTCCATTAATAAGAGCCATAGCCACTTTAACACCCCTTGCCATGGAACTACAGGTGTCATAGATCTTGTACCCCAGTGATACTCCAGGCAGTAAGGAGGAACTGTTGTTGATCTCCTCTATTGCAAAGATCAAGGACTGTGAATACTGGAAGGCTCTGAAATCAAGACTAAATTAACAAATGCAGAAAGAATATATACATTCTTAAAGAAGCTTCATCAGTTGTGTAAATTCCAGAAAATTCCATAATGAGTTTGACACTTTTCTATGCTGCTTACCTCATGCACTTCAGTGGAGGTGGCGCTGCCACATAGGACAAATCTCTGATCTCCCAACTGCTATGAAAGGGGAAAATCCCTCCAACTACAATATCCCCATCCTTGGATAGTTGTGGATATACAGGCTCCCCTCGCAGAGTACAGGCAGTCTCATTAGCTGTGGAAAAATTAATAATGGCCATTACCACATGTAGAAGTGCAAACATCGGCTCCATCCACGTATGCACCCACTAAGCTGAAGCAGGGGTTAAGAGAGTGTGTGCCAGGTTTGATGCGTCAGCCATCTGAACGGGAAGGGTTTGTGGTATTTATATTGATGTAAATGCAAATCCTCTATGGTAAATCTACACTGGTGGGCCACAATCAAAGGAGGTGTGACGTTCCAAGGTGATAGTGCAGTCTTGAAAGTGCAGGCCACAACATGTTTATCTATTAGAATTAGCTATTTATGTTAACTTATTTGTAGTTCTGTATTATTCATGAATATCTTGATTTAGGTGCAGTATACCTCCAAAGTATGACCTCACAGGCTTTTATCACATTTTCAACTCTTAACAGAGCTGACCTCTAGCCAAAGGAGATCTACTGGTAATGAATGATAATACATAGGACATTTTACAAAGAAGCATACTTGCTATTTTTTCCTAAATATTCCTAAAGAAATACAGTATTAGCAATTTATTATCTTAGAATTTAGGGCCTTGTGCTCATGGGGTACCCATCAGGGCACCAATAAAGGTATAATAAAATTCTATCAATATTGATGCACATACATAAACTTTCGATATAAAATGCCCACCCAGAAAAAAAGGCCAGTCATGTTGTCTTAGACTCCTGGCCTCTGATGGTTTGTTGTTAATCAGACTTGTGATCTCCTGGTGATAGCACCAGTTCTTAAGCCCTTGACTATTGAACGTCAATGTGTTTTAGTAGCTGACCATAGTCTGTATGATGTGTCATGCACCACTAATTTTAGTTGGTTCTCTTTAGCATTTGTGACTATGTTGTCTTCTGTCTGTGAAAGTGATGAAAGAGATTCAATGGAATCTCCAGCAAAGGAGTTTTCAGGCCATTATGAACAATTCAATTAACCAGTGCTGCAGGAAGATAAGACTATCATACATCTAACCAATAAGGTTGCTATGGCCACTTATGATCCGATCAATAACCTTTCCTGAAACAGTTTGTGAAATGATCCAGATCCAGGAGGTTGACGAGATGCTACCTCTAGCAGTTACACCTTTGCCCCTGCCCATTCACTTTACCTTTACTCTCAACATCTCACAAGCCCTTCATGGGGATCTTTAGGTAGGCACAATCCTTTGTCAATGTTTCACTGAAATAAGCACAACACACCTCCAGAAGGCCCAAAAGTGAAGTCTAGTGTCCCTGACCCACTCCCCTCCAAGCTCACTTCATGAGATTTCACAGGATTTTCAGTATATACACAAATCAGCCTATAACTCTCCCCAACTCTCCCCATTCCTCATTCCTCCACCCAATCTCAGACATTCTATTCCACAACTACTGATTCAGCTACTTCTGACAATTTCTTCATAACATGAAATAGTCATTTCAGAACTTTTTGTCACTACATATGAATTTTAATTCCCATTAATGTACAAACCTTTAAAAGCATTTTAGCCACACAATGCTGAATTAATGGTCTTTTCATTCATACACTGGTTTTAGATTAAGCACAGACATCTGCATCATTTAAAACATTCAAGCAATGTATTTTTATTTTGTATGTTGGGGCTGTACAGTTTTACAGACTACTGCAGCTCCTGCTGTGGAGAGTTCACTTTTACATACTAAATATGTGCAAGTCTGCTATAGTCTGCACACTGAAGCAATTGTGAGCTCATGAACAGCCATTATGAACTGATCTTATTTGGCATAGTTTGACCTTGACATCATGCTGTACTCGCGGGCCTTTAGGTGGCTTGAATTAGTTAGATTTCAGGCTTGTAGTAGAGTAGACAGTGTTATATTCTCTGCTTTTTGTTTCTGAACTCTGCTGGTCAATGAGAAGCATTTAGTAACGTTTGCAAACTTCTTTAACAGATCAACACACATTTCTGATATCTTTCCCCTGCAGCCACTCGCTCAGTGTCTGTCCAACAACCATTTGAAGCATTTGATTCATTTTGTTTCTAATTCTATATCCTAATTTTTTTTAAGGCTTTTTGTTAACAGTATAATCCACCCCAGGATTTTGTTACAACTGCCTGGACAAGTCCAACTGGCTTGCTGGACCTGAAATGCCCATCTCTGGTTTTCTATTATGTGTTTGCAATTTGTCAAACCATACTGTATGCAATACAAGGGACAGTAAAGGTCTATGACCTTCAGAGAAATTGTTGTTTACTACCCTCTGCTGGAGGAATGCCCATATTACATGTAATAGAATTACCAATAGGATATCTGGTACTGAACTGAACTGAGGGTCTGTGCGTATCTATTATTTCCATGGCCTGCAAATCAGTAATTAAAATTTATAAATAAATATATTTATAAATAAATTATTTTCGCCATGTCAAATATACAATAGATGTGCATGGACTGGACTGTTGAATCCAATGATTCCAGAACTAGGAAGCCTTTATGGAGAAGACAAATTTGTCTTCGTGTGCATTCCTGGATTGAGACACTGGACTTACCTTTAAAATGAATGATTATATGTGCTAACCATGTAACTGAAAATACATACCAAACCCTGTATGTCCAAAATAATAACTTTACAGGAGAAGCAAAAAAACAAAACAAAAGGGGAAATAACCCAAACTAGTTCACATAACCTATATTCTTATATGACCTTACATTTTGAGTAAAGTTTAGAAATTCCCAATATTGTTTTCCAACTTTTTTAAAGACATGTTTGAAGGTTTCAATAAAAGTGCAGAAAACATTTTCACATTCTTTTGAACCTTTAATAAAAAATGATCAAAAATGTTAACCAGTAACAGATATTATCGTATATCATATTTGTTTGTCCCATATAGTAAAAGTAAATGTGTCACTTAGCTTGCATTTTCCCCATAAGTTGCTTTTTGGAGTTCTTCTCTGGTTTCAGTACGATTATGTAACATTTTGGAAGAAAAATACAAAACAGCAAACCAAAGCTTGAGGCCAGAATAGCAAATATCTCTACAGCTACGGTGAACTTTCCAGGAGAGCTGACATAAGCTGGGATAAAGGTGATCCAGACGGCACAGAATATCAGCATGCTGAATGTGATGAACTTAGCTTCATTGAAATTATCAGGCAGTTTCCGAGCCAGAAAGGCCAAAACAAAACACAACAGTGCCAGCAGTCCTATATAACCCAGAACAGCCCAGAAACCTATAGTTGAGCCCAAATGGCATTCTAAAATGATCTTTTCCTTGTAGTGCTTTAAGTTTTTGACAGGGAATGGAGGTGATATTATCAACCAAAGCACACAGATGAGGACCTGTATGAGAGTGAAGGCAAGAACACTGACTCTCTGCTGTGGAGGCCCAAACCATTTCATAGTATTACTGCCTGGAAGTGTCGCCCTGAAGGCCATTAACACCACTATTGTTTTCCCCAGAACACAGGAGATGCAGAGGACGAAGGTGATCCCAAACACTGTGTGGCCAGCATACAGGACCAGCTGGAGTGGCTGACCAATGAAAGGAGTGAACAGAGGAAGCACAGAGTCATGAGAAGAGCAGCAGGAAGCTAGCCTGAGCTGTTGGCTTTGACTATTGGAGTATTTTTATATCTTAAGAATATGATTGCTATTACCATTGTTAGAAATGCACCAATAATAGAAACAGCTGTCAGCAATATTCCCATAGTTTCCTCAAAAGACAAGGCATTCAATTTTCTCTTTCTTTCACAATATCAGTCTCTGCAAGGATTTGACCAGAAGTCTTGATTGCATTGAAACACATTCAACTGAGTCTGTTGACAGTGAAAGAGAAATTAAACAACAAGAGTTACATACACAGGACAGACACACAATTATCTAAAATATATCAGTTTACTTATAATACACTTTAAAAGTTATATATTATAGATTATTGTTATTTAAAAAAAAAAAATACTTTCTAATAAAATGTTTTGTAAAAACATCTCTTCCCTTTTCGAATATTTTTTGTACCCGTCATATTACTGATCTGTCCGCACACGGTATGCCAGTCAAAGCAGCAGACAGGCTTTCTCGCACAGCCTTCCGGTGCCTGAGGGCAACTTTCACCGCACACCGACCTGGCACCTGAAATCAAAGATTTTTTTTTAAATTACATAAAGAGTATTAATCTCTTTATAATATTTATTTTGTAGTATTAATTGAAATGCTAACTTGAATACATTACTGCAATGTTTTAGTTCATGCAGTCTAGGTTCATATGTCTTATATGGGCAATAAGTGTTTATTAGCTTTAAAAACGACTTGACATGAGAATTACACAAATTCAAATTGTATTTTTTATGTCAACACTGGTTCATTAAAACAGTATTATTCAACACTCCTGCTTAGTAAATCAGTACCGATCAGGTGAGCTGAAGTCCAGTAAAATACTTCAAACTAGCCCACAAGATTCAAAACCTCTAAAACATTCGCACAGTACTGTATATAGTAAAAGTTTTGTTCATAAGTAATACCTGACTGGTATTTTTGTGCCCAAGCAACAACAGAGGCCATGCTCACTGCTATCTTAAAGCCAGCAGGAGAAATGAGTCACAAAGTCCAACAGTGACAAATGTATGTTGCCTCTCTTGCTCAGTGCTACGAGGATCTCTGATATTTGCAGTTGGTCGCCATTTTTATCAAAACAAACTTCTTCACCCTTTGGTTTTGAACGCACCTTAAGGTTTGCAAACTGAAACAGAATAAATATGCAATATTCTGTACAAATAAGGCATGCTATATATTCTTGTTATTTAAATGTTTACGCCATATTTGTCATCCCAGTGCTCATGTTTAGGCATTCTCTGCCCCAACACCACCTGATCCAGATAGCAAACATCTAGATAATTAGCTAATGAGCTGAGTCAAGTATGTTGGGGCAAAGAATAGAAGAAACTATGCAAGACTCCATTGGCAGGGTCACCAAGCCTACTGTGGAGTGAGCTGCTCTGGTAATAGGTGGTATATAATCATCTGCAGGTGCTTAATCAGACTGTTTAGCTCACCATGAAAGGATCAGGCTGCTTCTTTGTAGGACATGTTTGTGTACAGCCAAGTTGGTCATGTAGAGTATGAGCAACAGCATAAACACTTTTATACACATTACTGAAAATGGGCATTAGTGTCATGTCAGTAAATGTGTTTTCCACTTCAGACACACTTTCTTTGCCGTGCACACTGGCAGATCTCAGATTCATTCTGCTTTGAGCATGTGCACTGAAACAGAGCCTCCCAGAATTATGAAAATAGCACTGCCTGCAGATTTCAGTGGCTGGTATATCCAGAATGGCCTTTAGACCGGTTACTGTTGTTTTTGGGATTGCGAGCCCTATAGCTCCTTGCAGTATGTTGTATTGATCCATTTTAGCCAATTCTGTATCAAAGATCCAGCTCAGATCCCAATCCACTGGTATCCAGTAATGTTATTACGAAACACAGGCAGCAGACTTTCTAAGTCCCAGTTGTCAAGAAATCCAACAATAACTCGAGAAGTAGAGCTTTTAATCTGCTGAACGATCCTCAGCACTTTTTCTTGTGAGTAGGTTCTATAGAATGGAAGGGAATATCTTGGTGTATATGCTCCAACTCTCTTTGAGCAGCTTCAGTAAATGCAGCTAATCGTTACCATAATCATCATCTTTCTTATTGCCCCACCCATGTCCGCACAGTGCTTGACCATCTCTGCCAGTGCTCTCTGCTCTGGAAATAATCACTGGGAATAAAAGAGAAATGAGGGATATTTTCTTGTCACTTACATTGTTCAGCCAGGTAGTACAGTGACTGATCGACAACAGAGTAGCACAAATATCAGAAGAAACAATGAATGAACAGATGTCCCAATACATTTGTCCATATAGTATGTGTGTTACCTTTAAATGATGCCGATTGAACAGATCTATTACGTTACCACAGGAATACTGAAAGGTCCGATAATTATTTGGCAATTGCCATCGCATTAATTCGAGGAGCATGTTCCCACCCACTATGGCTTGGGTACAGCTGGCTTTTGAGCACGGCTCATCTGAAGTCTGGAGTTCTCATATTTCGTTCGCCGCGCCATGGCCATTCGAACCCCAATTGCTGTGGAGCTGCAACTATCATAAATCTTGTAGCCGAGTGATACCCCAGGCAGCAAAGAGGAACTGTTGTTGATCTCTTCTACCGCAAAGATCAAGGACTGTACTGAAAGTTCTGAGCTTCAAGACTGAGATTGACAAAAATAGACAGAAATTCAAAGACATTATATTAGAATCAAGTCGTTGTTCATGCCCAAGTGTGTATTATTTAACATTGCCCTAATGTAGTACATTTTCAGTAAACATGTTAAATCCCATTTTCTGTTGTTGCTTAATTTTTTTTGCATTTCAGTGGAAGGAATGGACTAGTTAGGGATAGGTCTGGGATATCCTAATTGCTGCGAAAGGAAAATCCCTCCAATTATGATATCACCATCCTTGATAGCTGTGGGTAATGCGAGACTCTCTTGAAGATTGCAGGCTTTATCGGTCTCGAAAATTGATGACGGCCATGACCACATGCAAAAGAGTGAAAAGATCTACTGACTTATGTCACCATAATATCACCACGAGTGTGCTTCCAGGTCTGTTGGTTCATCTGGTTGCCAACAGGGAGTGATCAGCATATACAAATGAAAGGGCAAATCCTCAGTGGTGAGGTTACCACTGAGCCACAATCAAAGGAGGTGTGACTTTAAAACGTCCATAGCAGTAATCTGTAACTAGGCCTCAAAATGGTTTGTGACTTGATACTTTGTAGCATTGTTTCAATTATCTCTGGTCAGTTGTTCTTAAATCATTTTATTTCTATACATTTTAATTTTATCAGCTCCATTGTCCACACTACGCTACACCCTTTGTAGTTCTATAATTACAGACTCAGTCCATCTTTTACATTCTTTACATGAGTTCATTTCACCTTGATTTAATGGTCAGACCTTAGAACCACCACAGAGCAGGTATTATGTTGGGTCATGTGGTGGGTCATGCGCTGGTATGAGAGGACCAGCTAATGCAGGAGTTCTTAAACCCTATGTGACTGCTGGACTGAGAATTGTCCACCAAACAGAAACATCCAGCCAGCAGTGTCCTGTCCTGTGAGCACTGATGAAGGACTAGAGGATGACCAACACAAAACTGTGCAGAAATAGATTTTAACACAAAACTTTCACATCTACAAGGCAGGCAAGTAAGTAGGGATTGCTTTCATTACAGTGTGGACAGTGAGCGGACACTGTGTGTGTGTGTGTGTGTGTGTGTGCACATGCTGACAGTGAAATCCACTCTCATCCTTTACCAGGTTTGATAGGGAATCATTGCTGGTAACTAGACAAAGGTAGAATTTGGAGATCTTGTACCCAGATTAATTATATCCACCAGATTAGTTTTGTATCAACAGCTCTCCAAAGAGTCTTCAGTCAGTAGAAAACAAAGACAGATGTCCATGCTGTTATTACATAGTCTATGCTCTTTATATTTATTACTATGTTGGGGCAGAGAATAGAAGAACCATGCAAGACTCCATGGCAGGGGTCACCAAGCCTACTCAGGAGAGCTGCCTCTGCAATAGGGTGGTATAATCATCTGTGCAGTGCTTAATCAATTTGTTAGCTCACCATGAAAGGATCAGGCGCTTGTAGGACATGCTTGTGTACAGCCGTTGGTCATGTAGAGTATGAGCAACAGCATAAACACTTTTATACACATTACTGAAAATGGGCATTAGTGTCATGTCAGTAAATGTGTTTTCCACTTCAGACACTTTCTCTTTGCCTGTGCACACTGGTGTATCTCCAGATCCATTCTGCTTTGAGTATGTGCACTGAAACAGAGCCTCCCAGAATTTAGTGAAAATAGCACTGCCTGCAGATTTCAGTGGCTGTATATCCAGAATGTATTCCTTTAGACTGGTTACTGTTTTTTATTGCTACTTATCAGTAAAAATTGACTTTCCTATCTTTTAATGAAGTTATTTTTTAAATGGTTCTCAATATGTGACATGGTAATTATATACTTTACCTGATTACAAAAATAGTTTAGCCATGTTTGTTATTAATGAGTGGTCGTTGACCACAGGACAATAAGATGTTGTATATTTGCTTAATGAGGTATTATCAACCCAGCAGTAATACTGAGCTAAAACCTCCCTGAGAATGCCCCATAACAAAAACCATACAAAAACAAAAGGAACAAAACAAAAACATTAACCTCCAAAATACCACAGACCTCATTTCATACTGCTGGTACTATAATCTGAAAGTCACACCCATTGACTGTGGCTCATCAATGTAATCTTATCACAGAGAGCCACCCTCCATATACACATAAATATCACAAAGTCCATCATGTCCATTCAGGTGAACCATCAGACCTGGCACACCCCAACAACTGATTTGTCTGGAACTTCATAGCTGAAAGGGTGAATGTGGAGTTGATTTTCACTTCTTTTGAATGTGTAGATGGCCACTCTCAATTTTTTCAGGGGCAAATGCAACATGTAGCCTAAGTGAGCTCCCATATGCAACAACTATTAGATGGTGATACTATAAGCAGGAATTTTTCCTTTTCATAGCAATTGGGATATCCCAGAGTTGTCTTATATGCACAAACCACTTCCAATTGAAAATGCAAAGGTAAGTAGCGACAAAGAAATGGGATTTAACATGTTTACTAGAAAAATGTACCACATTAGCAATGTTAAATAACACACACTTGGGCATGAACAAACAACGACTTGATTCAATATAATGTCTTAATTTCGTTCATTTTTATTGTCCAGTCTTGACTTCAGAGCTTTCCAGTATTCACAGTCCTTGATCTTTGCGGTAGAAGAGATCAACAACAGTTCCTCTTTGCTGCCTGGGTTATCACCGCTACAAGATTTATGATACAGCTCCGTCAAGTACTAGTTCGAATGACATGGCACTTAGAACGGAAATGAGAACTCAGATTCTGACGAGCCGTCAAAGCCAAAGCTTTATGTGCGCGCCATGGCGGGCGAGACATACCTCATGTCGATGGCACTGCACAGTATCGGACCTTTTCAGTATTCCTGCGGTAAGCATGTGAATCTGTTCAATCATCATTTTAAAAAGGTAACACACATACTATATGACAAATGTATTGGGGACATCTGTTCATTCATTGTTTCAAAACTATAATAGATGATCACCCCTTTCATTCTCCCATCCTCACTCACCTGGGGAAAGTGCTGAGTGCACACAAGAACACAGTTTCACAGCTTTTCATTTCTTTCACTGTTTTTATCCCTTTAGCCCACACCTGACATTAGGACACACAGTTTCAACATGTTCATGTATTTCTGCTGGGAGTCACAATCTACTGGCAACAGCCTTGGCACAGGTACAGGACAAGCTGTGTGAGTGTGTGTGTGTGTGTGTGTGTGTGTTTACATTTTTCAACATCTGTGTCAGAATGGATTAAAATCAAAAGTATTTGTGTCCATTTGGACATATAGAGTGTATATGCAACTCTTAAATGATGTCCCAGCAATGGTGAACATTCCAAATGATTTTAAAAGCTCAAACAGAATTCCTGATATTTGTGCTACTTGTTGTAGATCAGTCACTATGCCACCTGTGAGTGTTCCCAGTGACAAGAGAAAATATCCCTCATTTCTGCGCACTATTCCCAGTGATTATTTCCAGAGCAGAGCACTGGCAGAGATGGTCAAACACTTTGGCTGGACATGGGTGGGGGCAATAAGAAGAGATGATGATTATGGTAACAGTGGAATGGCTGCATTTACTAAAGCAGCAGAAGAATTAGGCATATGCTTGGAATACTCCCTACCATTCTTTAGGACCTACTCACAAGAAAAAGTGCTGAGGATCGTTCAGCAGATTAAAAGCTCTACTTCTCGAGTGATTGTGGGATTTCTTGACAACTGGGACTTAGAGAGTCTGCTGTCTGTGTTTCATGAAAATAACATTACCGAGTAACAGTGTAGGGATCTGAGGCTTGGATCATTGGATCCAGTACTTACATAAAAAGATATATAACATACCGTAAGGGAGCTATAGGCTCGCAGAATCCCAAAACAACAGTAACCGGTTTAAAGGAATTATTCTGGATATAAAGTCACTGACAAATCTGCAGGCAAAGTTATTACTAAATTTCTGGGAGGCTCTGTTTTCAGTGCACATACTAAGCAGAATGGATCTGGAGATACACCAGTGTGCACAGGCAAAGAGTAAAGTGTGTCTGAGGTGGAAACACATTTACTGGGACATGACACTAATGCTCATTTTCAGTAATGTGTATGTAAGGAGCAGTATGTTGCTCATACTTCACATGACCTCCTGGCAGTACAGACATGCCCTCTACAAAGAAGCAGCCTGATCCTTTCACACAGTGAGTTTGTCTGACTCTCTGATACTTTTAATGTAAAGTACAATCAAGAACAGCCAATCAGAATAGCTGAGTGAAAACCTATTAACATTTTATCAATATTTTTCTACTTTGTAAAAGTTTTTAGAACATCTCAAACGGTGTAATTCAAAACCAAAGATGGTGAAGAAGTTTATTTTGATAAAAATAGTGATCCACCTGCAAAATATGAGATCATAAACTGGCACAAAATTAAAGAACACCAATATGGCTTGTCATTGTTGACTTTATGACTTCTCTAACTTACCTTCTCATAATCGACAGTAAACATGGCTTGCTGTTTGGGCAAAACATAGCAATCAGGTAAGAATAAAGCAGATTGATGCACCATGTACTTAACAAAAACATATCCCATAAACATTTTGGGCAAGTAAAAAAATGTTTTGATCATGAAAAGGTCGCTGTCGCGTGTAGTGAGAAGCGCTCCAGGCAGCAGGAAGGCGCAAGAAAGGAAAGCCTATCTGCTGCTTTTGACTGCATACCATGTGCAGAAGGAGATCAGTAATATTACAGGTAAATATATAAAACTTAAGAACCAGGAAATGTGTCTATAGCTCACTTAAAATTTCTTGATTGCAACGACTTTTATAGTTTAAAGTCTATTTTTTGAAGGCAGTTATTCATTTACCACCAATGTTCAGCATCTTCTCTTGTGTCTTGTGTTTTCTCCTCATTCCTGCATGATTATTGAATCAGAAACCGCAAACAAGACTACTGGTCAAATCCAAGCAGGGATGAGTGTGTCAAAAAGGAAATTGAATACTTGTCTTTTGATGAAACTATGGGAATATTGCTGACAGCTGTTTCTATTATTGGTGCATTTCTAACAATGGCAATAGCAAATCATATTCTTCAGATACAAAAATACTCAATAGTCAGCCAACAACTCAGAGCTGAGCTTCCTGCTGCCTTCTCACTGGCTCTGTGCTTCTCTGTTCCCACTCACTTTCATTGGTCAGCCTCCGACTGGTCCTGTAGTGCTGCGCCACACAGTGCTTGGGATCACCTTCGCCCTCTGCACTTCCTGTGTTCTGGGGAAAACAATAGTGGTGTTAATGGCCTTCAGGGCGCATTAATTTCCAGCAGTAATGATTTCATGAAGTGGTTTGGGCCTCCACAGCAGAGACTCAGTGTTTTGCCTTCACTTTCATACAGGTCCTCATCTAGGTGCTGTGGTTAGCAACATCCTCCTTTCCTTTTTAAAACCTAAAGCTACATAAGGAAAAGATTTTGTCCAGAATGTACTTAGGGTCACATATAGGCTTCACAAAGTTGAGTTATAGGATTTTTAGTAGCTTTTTGTTTGTTTGCTTGGCAACTAAAGCTGCCTGGAAAATTTAATGAAGCTACCCATCACATCTGCATGCTGACATCTCAGCATCCATCACCTTATCTCAGCTTATGTCAGCCCTCCTGAAAGTTCACAGTCGCTGTGGAGATATTTGCTGTTTTGCTTCAAGTTTTTGGTTTACTTTTTCTGTATCTTTTCACCAAAATGTTACATAATCATCCTGAACCAGAGAAGAACTCCAGTGCCAAATATGGGAAAAGTACCAGTTATGAAGTACTGACAAATTGTCAAAATGACAAATAACACTGTTTTGTGCTACATATTTGGCATGTATCATAATTTCAATGCTTTTTAATGTTTATTTTTTTTTATTTCTGACCATAGGAGGTTGTTTGTTGGAGGTTGAGGTTTGGTAAAATTGGTTAGCGAGTAGGATTGCTAATATGCTCAGCCAAGTACAATATTGACTTAAATGAGACTGCAATGTTGGTATTGTTGTGCAGAGAATAGTCCATCCCAAGCAATGTCCATAAACAAGCAGTCTTGTTTGTCTTGCTGTCTCTCTCTTCTGGGATGAGATGGACTCTGGAGACCGCGGGCTGAGACCATCCCCAACCAATGTGTGTCTGTTTATCAGTTATACTACCGGTTATGAATCATCATGAATTACTATGTGGACCCTTTTTCAAGATAAATTTTATATTTTTGTTTGAGGGCAAATTGAAAGGCAGTTTTCACATTTAATAATAAAAATGATGGAATGGAATTTGATTCATATTCAAATGACTTGTGGTAACTTCTGATAAACTTTTAGAAGGGACACAGATTAAGTACCATCATTTTGTTTGACTAAGACTATAATAAATAACAAAAATAATTTAGGCTGCATTTTACAACATTACACCCTACCTGGGGAGAAACCAGAAACTGAATGCATTACAAGTTTGTTTTTTGTGTCTTTTTTATTACCAGGCACCACTTTTTAAGATCTACAATAAACAATGACAGCACAAAGTTTTTATTTTAAAATCTAATGTGGTCTTGGTCTCAGTCTTGCTTTATGTGTATGCAAAGTTCTGTGATAAAATGTTATCTAATAAAAATGGAGTGCATATATCACACAACAAAGTTTATAGCTTGTGACTGAATAGCATTTAATGACTTCTGATGTGTTTCTTAGACAAATACAAACAATAAAGTCAATTTTGATGTGCATATTTTTTGGTAATGTATTAAATGTACACATTAGAAGATTGTAATGAACTACAATTGAGGGAAACAAAGACACTGGAATAATATCAGGGTGTCATGTTTCTGTGTTCCTTCAGTGTTCTCCCACTCTCTTCCTCCCACTCCCACAGTCCTCAAGATTTAAGAATATTCTGAACAGTCAGCAACCAATCAAACAGAGACAATTTCTGATTCATGTCACCACGAATGTTAATTCATATATATATATATATATATATATATATATATATATATATATATATATATATATAGTATTTTTCATTTACCTTGACTATATAAAGCTGGTTTGTTGAATCTCTTTTTTCATGTATTGCCAATTCATAGATGCATACCAACCATTTGTGGTTGGGCATGGATGGATGGATGGATGGATGGATGACATAAGAATCAAGTCATAAGTTATATCTTGTCAATTTCTGTGATGTGTACAGGAGGCCCTAAGACAAGGCTTCTTTCTCCCATCCACATTTCTCATTGCTGCTGTATTCTTCTTTGTGAAAAAGAAGGATGGAAGTCTGAGGTCACATTGGTTATAGGGTTTGAACCACTAAATCCCATCATGTTCATTGCCTCTTGTCCCAGTAGCAATGGAATAATCTAGAGGAGTGCTTTTACCTAATTAGGGATAGATTTATACTCTTTTAACCTTGTAATATGTTGACTTTCATTTCTCCCTGAGGAAACCCATGGCACATGGGGACAACAGAAAACTTCTACACAGATAGGGCCTTGAACCCAAGCCAACGTGTTAACCATGAAATACCTCGTACCACCCATGAAGCTGCTGGTCTGTAGTCAGACTGAGCATGAGATGCTACTCAAATCACTATTATTGGCTGAATCTCAGAAACTAAATGCTGGCAGGGTGAGCATGAAAGGCTCAGAGGTTTATGCTGTGTGATGAACTTGAGCAAGGAATACACAACACGCTTTCACCAAAAAGTGACCAGAAAACAGGAACTAATCACCACAGACCATGCTCCACTTCGCATCACTTGCTTCCATTGCATTAACATCCTGTGTTTTCTGTGTTTAGTCTAGCCTGCTTTTCAGCTTGTTTTTCGCTCCCTCTTCAATTTCTTTTCATATCATCACTAATAATGGCTTGGCCATGGTTCCTGGTTCCTGTTAATTATATGACCCCCGATGCGATACTCAGTTGGTTGACACTAATTACAATAACTAGGCAAACAGTTATGCCAGACCCACGATTCTCTGTATATTGCTTCTAACCTTGTGTGTGACGGCGTACAGCCTCAACTTCACTTCTTGCTTTAGTTTTTGTGTACACTGCCCTCTTTTAAACCTCTAGTCTTCTTTTTTTATCATATACATGTGCTTTATTTAAACCATTTACTCCAATATATGTTACATAGTGTTTTCAAATATTTAATTTGAATCAGTATTGACTATTACTTATATTCGACATTCGTTACATAGATTAGACATTCAGTTACATGCATGCAAACCTTTAATTAGTACTTTGCACTTAACAGTCTCAAAATGGTGTACTATGCATGTATTTGTAAGAAAGGATCATGATAGGACAACTATTGACTGGATATAGTTTGGGGATGGACCACTGTCAGATAGAACTAAAATAGTACTTTCATGTTAGTATTGCATTGGTGTAAGTATAAACATTCTCCTTTTTCTGGATAAAAGTAAAAACAAACAAACAAACAAAAAATCCAAGCAGCATTAAGAAACATTCGATAAATATGGATATCAAAAGACAAAATAAACAGTATAGATTATTTGAACTTTTTTAATGTAACCATCTAGGACAACATACCATACTCAGTCCATTAATTTGCTGGCACCTTTCCCATAAGTTGTTTTTTGGTGTTCTTCTCTGGTTTCAAGACAATTATGTAACATTTTGGTAGGAAAATACAGAACAGTATAATCGTAAACTGAGGCCACTGCAAATACCTCTTACAGCAACTGTAAATCCTTCCAGGGAGAGCTGACAAGCTGGGATAAAGGTGATCCACACTGCACAGAATATCAGCATGCTGAATGTGATGAATGGCTTCATTGAAATTATTATAGGGCAGCTTCCGAGCCAGAAAGCACAAAACAAAACAATGTGCAAAAATCCTATATAACCCAGCACAGCCCAGAAACCTATATTTGATCCTAAATTACATTCTAAAATGATCTTTTCTTTGTAATGTTTAAGATTTTAAAGGGCAGGTGGAAAGGCAACCAAAGGATGCAAATGAGACCTGTATGAGAGTGAAGGCAACACTGAGTCTCTGCTGGAGGCTCAAACCACTTCATGACATTGCCTGAAGTGTCGCCTGAAGGCCATTAACACCACTATTGTTTTCCCCAGAACACAGGAGATGCAGAGGACAAAGATGATTCCAAATGCTGTGTGTGGCGCAGCATGTACAGGACCACTAGATGGCCGACCGATGAAAGTGAGAACAGAGAAGCACAGACAGGAGAAGAGCAGCAGTGGTCAGCCCTGAGTTGCTGGCTCCGACAATTGGAGTATTTTTTATATCTGAAGAATAAGGGATTGCTATTGTAACTGCCATGAATGCACCACTAACAGAAACCACTGAGAGCAAAACGCCCATAGTTTCCTCATAAGACAAATATTCAGTTTCCTTTCTTACACACTCATCTCTGCGTGGATTTGACCAGAAGTCTTGGTTGCATTGTTCACATTTAATTGAGTCTGTCGTAGAAAGTGAGAAGACAAGAAAGATAAGACACAAATAAGATGATATAGCATTAAATACCAGCATTTACTTTTAATGAATTATTTATCAACCGTTTGCAATCTTAAACTCATGAATACATAGAAATACCACAGGTCTAGATTTTTTAAGATAGGTAACAGTGTTTTATGGTTGTTTACTTATCTAATATATGTACTCAACATATTGTTGATCTCTCCTTCAGCACATGGTGTACAATCAAAGCAGCAGATAGGCTTTCCTTTCTGTGCAGCTTTCCTCGTGCCTGGAGGGCAGCTCTCACTGCACACAGACACCGGCACCTATGATCAAGGACAAATATAAAATATTTACTTACACATATTTAAAGATGGGAGATGTTTATAGCAGTACATTTATTCTCACCTGATTGCCATTCTTTATTCACGAACAGAAGCCATAAGCTTAATGCTAATCGACAGAGAAGGTATGAAGAGTCATAAAGTCCAACAGTGACAAACTCATATTGGTGTTTCACTTTTTGTGCCAGTTTATGATCTCATATTTTTGCAGGTGGACTATTTTTATCAAAAATAAACGTCTTCGAATTCATCTTTGGTTTTGAAACGCACTTTTTGAGAGATGTTCTAGAAACTTACAGTAGAGAAAATATACATGTTTTTTCTTATATGTCAGTGAGTGTTACTCATAAGGGTGTTTAAAATAAACAATACATTTCCATCAAAAAGAACCAGAGTCAGACATTAAACTCACTGTGAAAGGATCAGGCTGCTTCTTTGTAGGGCACGACTGTGTACAGCTGAGAAGTTTGTGTAAGGCATGAGCAATAGCATACACTCCTTTATACACGTTATTGAAAATGGGCATTAGTGTCATATCAGTAAATGTGTTTTCCACTTCAGACACTTTTTCTTTGCCTGTGCACACTGGTGTATCTCCAGATCTCATTCTGCTTGAGTATAGGCACTGAAACAGAGCTCTGCATTTAGTGAAAATAGTACTGCCTGCAGATTTCAGTGCTGTATATCCAGAATGAATTCTTTTAGGCCTGTTACTGTTGTTTTTGGGATGGCAAGCCCTATGGCTCCTTGCAGTATGTTGTACTCATCCTTTGCAGCCAATTGCATCAAAAGATCCAGGCTTCAGTTCCCACCCACTGCACAGGAGATATTGTGCTCATGAAACACACGCAGCAAAATCTCCAAGTCCCAGTTGTCAAGAAATCCCACTATCACTCGGGAAGTGGAGCTTTTAATCTGTTCAACAACCAGCACTTTCTTCTTGTGAGTAAGTTCTGTGAATGGAAGGAATATTTCAAGCATATGCCTAATTCTTCTGCAACTTGAACAAATGCAGCCATCCCACTATTCCCATAATCATCGGGTTCTTGTGCCTCAACCCATGTCCAGCCAAAATGCTTGACCATCTCTGCCAGTGCTCTGCTCTGGAAGTAATCACTGGGAATAGTGCGCAGAAATGAGGGATATTTTCTCTTGTCACTGAGACACTCACAGGTGGCATAATAACTGATCTAAAAACATTCAAAAATAAAGCAGCATGTTTAACCATGTATTTCTCAGAACTGCTTGACACGTATTATTTGAAGTACATGATTTGACTTTCTTTCTTTTCTTTTCTTGAACAGGCAGAGGATTGTATACAAACTTCAATTTCTACTATGGAAATGCTGAAAGGTCCAACAGTACTTTTGCACAGTCTTGAGACTGATGAGTATGACTGACATGGTTGCACCTGGGCTGGTTTTGAACAAGGTTCATCCCAGACAGTCTGTTCATTTCCATTAATGAGTGCCATGGCCATTCTAACCCCAATATTTGTGGAGGTGCAGCTGTCGTAGATCTTGTAGCCCATTGACACACCAGGTAGTAAAGAGGAACTGTTAAGATCTTTCTATTGCAAAGATCAAGGACTGTGAATACTGGAGCTGAAATTTAGACTGCACAAAAAAATCAGAAATAATTAGAGAGAGCACAAAAAATATTTACATATTTTTAACATATAATACAATAATAACACATATATATATACATTTACATATTTTACATATTAAAATATTCTGCATATATATTTCCAATCCATCTGTGCAATATGAGCTGCCTCTGTTAAGTTATCTTTGCATTTCAGTGGATGTTTGATCACACACGACAATCCTGGCATTCTCCCAGTTGCTATGTGTAAGGAAAATATCAACCATGATATCACTCATCCTTGATAGTTGTGGATATTCAGAATCTCCTTGAGGCTAAGCAGGTTGCTTTTGCACCTGAACATTTATATGACATCAATATTAATGCAAAGAGTAAAACACTCCATTCACCTCAGCTATTGAGCACAAATAATTATTGAGTGTTTGCTGGGCCTGGTGTGTTCCAGCGAATGAACATAAAATGAATTGTTATTGATGATATTTATATGCAAAGGTTAACTTCTCTGTAGTAAGATTATGTTGATGGACTACAGTCACAAGAGGTGATGACAAATATGAAAGGTAGAATCAAAACAGTTACCAGGTCATATATAGTTCATATGTTTTTATGCCCATCTGTAGGGACAGTTGCAGATGCTTCCCCATCACACTGGTCTTCCTATTGCATCACCTTACTATAGAGGCTGTTTTCATTTGACTTGATTTGGTGTTTTGAAAAGCAGGCAGTTAGTTTTTCACCTCACTCTAAAACTGTGAAATCACATACATATTTACAAGAAAAAATTAAAAGGTTAATTTTTCAGAACTATCTTTTAATGTGTGCATTTTCACATATTTAGAGTAGAATAATAGTCTCCCTGTCTGCTCATCAAGTGTAGGGAGATCATTTCAAATTTCAGCAAGTGCTTCAGCAAGTGCTTCAATCTATTGCAGACAGATGACAGCTGTCCAGTATGCTAACACCGAGGAGCAGCACAGTGCAACCTTATATTGTTGTGTAAGTGGTGCTACTCATATCAGAATGGCCAAAAGGGGAGAGCATGAAAGGCTAAGAGTCGCTCTGTATTTAACTGAGGCAAGGAAGGTCAAAATACTATTTATTTGTCTTTTACTGAAAACCCGTGAGTTTCATAAAGATTCAGGAACCAATCACTGACCAGGCCATGCATCCTGCCACTGCATTATTATCTACCTTTATTTGCGGCTTATTGATTTACTCTCCTCTAGCCTGTTCAACTGCTAATTGTAAACTAATTAGTTAATAATAACTCTGTCTGCCAGTCACTGCCAAGTTGAATCATCCTCATCAACAGTTACCCAGATGCCAACTTACTACAGGTTAACTGTTCTTCCAACAACTAGAACCAGAAATCTATTTACTTTAAGTGCTGTGTCCACTTCCTCTTCCATGTCCTCTTACTCTTCATGTCACAGAATTTACAGGCTTCCCTTAAATTATTCCCATTTCCTTCCTATGTTTTTCATTTCTACCTGTGCCTAAAAAAAACATTTACTTCAATATATGCTACATTCTCAGTACAGTTTATTGATTTACTGGACTCTAGAAAACACAAGCTTTAAAGTATTATTTGTTTTTAAGATAATGAGAAACATATCTATTCACCCAAACATTTAACTAAAGTGACTGACTTTCCATTTTATTACCCACTACGGGATTATTTTTTTCAAGTAGATTCACCATATAGAAGTTATAGCACCTTGTGTGTATATGATTATGGGATTTAAAGAAGCCATCTATTTCCTTTTCCCACCAATAGAAAAAGAGAATGAGAGGAACCCCAGACTGGTATAATAGTTTATGCAGGTTTATGATATTAACATGTTAGCTAATATTGTGCTATTAATCATCCTTCGCATTGAGAACAGTTTACAGACCAAAACATTTATCCAACCAATAGTGCTCTTTTGTGTCAGAAAACTCTTGAAAACTAGAATAAAACTAAGAACAAAATAAACAAGCTGTAGATTTAACACAACTCAATAAAGATACTGCTAATAGACATTACATAAATCATTACCTCACTTACTGGTATTTACTTCCATAATTTGCTTTTTATGTTTTTCTTGGTTTCAGTATGATTATGTAACATTTTTGGTAGGAAAATACAGCAGGTACACCTAAACTTGAAGCTAGAATGGCAAATATTTCCACAGCAACTGTGAACTTTCCAGAGAGCTGACATAAGCTGGGATAAAGGTGATCCTGCACAGAATATCAGCATGCTGGAATGTGATGAACTTGGCTTCGTTAAAATTATCAGGCAGCTTCCGAGCAAGAAAAGCCAAAACAAAACAAAAAACAGCTAAGAGTCCTATATAACCCAGCACAGCCCAGAAACCTATATTTGGATCCTTCAAATGACATTTCTAGAAGGATCTTTTTCTTTGTAACGTTTTTTTAGATTTTTGAAGGAAAGGAGGGGATGTTACAAATCACTAAGTAACACAAATAAGGATCCTGTATGAGAGTGAAAGCCAGAACACTGGAGTCTCTTGCTGTGGGAGGCCCAAAACCATTTAACATGACATTTCTGGAAGTAAGTTGCCTGAAGGCCATTAACACCACTAATTGTTTTCCCAGAACACAGGAGATGCAGAGGACGTAAGATGATCCCAAATGCTGTGTGACGAGCACACAGACCAATCAGAGGGCTGGACCGATGAAAGTGGGAGTGGAACAGAGGAAACAAAGTGTCATGAGAAGAGCAGCAGGTGGGTTTCAGCTCGAGTTATTTGCTTTGGACTATTGGAGTATTTTTGTGCTAAAAATATAATTGCTGTTACAGTTGTCAAAGCCCCAGTAACAGAAACAGCTGTCAGCAAATGCCCATAGTTTCATGTGACAGGAATTAATTCTTTTTTACACACTATCCCTGTGTATTTGACCAGTAGTCCTGATGGCACTGCTTACATTCAATTGAATCTGTCCGAGGATGAAAGAGAAAACATAAGATAATTAGATAGATAGTACATTAGGAGAAATACAGTTAAACAGTTATTTACATTAAATCTCTCCTGGGTATTTATTAATCCTAAAAAGGATCTCTTATATGCACCTGTTATTACTGATCTCTCCTCTTCTGCACACGGTATACAAATGCTGGCAGATAGGCTCTTTTGTACAGCCTTCTTTGTGCCTGGAAGGCAGCTGCTCACTGCACACGTGATCGTATAACCTATGATGAAGAAATACACCATTACTTCTGCTTAAATGTTTTAATGATGCATGGTTTCACTGGCACATACATGCAGTTTCTTTTTCCTTTTCTTCACCTGATTGCTATTTTGTACCCACACAAGAGAGTGGCTATGTTTACTGCTAACTGACGGAGCAGGTAAATGAGTCATAAAGTCCAACAGTAACAAATTCATTGATGATCTTTAGATACTTGCCAGTTTATGATGTCATATTTTGCAGCAGGGTCGTCTACTTTTATCAAAAATAAACTTCTTCACCACATCTTTGTTAAATGCACCCCTTGATGTGTTTCTAGAAACTGACAGTATAGAAGAAGGAAATACTGTACATTAAAAATAAGCTTACATAATTCAAAAAGGCATGTATGAAACACTGCTTTAAGGAAAATGTATAAACCCAGTAGATCTCAATCGTGATTTTCACTCACTGTGAAAGGATCAGGCTGCTTTGATGAAGGACATACTTGTACAACCATGAAGACGTGTAGAGCAGGACAACAGCATATACCCTTTATAACATTACTGAAAATGGGCATCAGGGACATGTCAGTGAAGACATTTTTCCACTTCAGACAGTTTTCTGGTTCTCAGCAACACGCACATCTCCAGATTCATTCTGCTTGTGTATGTAATGGGAAACATTTCCTTCCAAAATTTGTAAATATAGCATTACCAGCAGATTTCAGTGGCCACATCCAGAAGGAAATCTTTCAGACCTGTTACTGTGGTTTTGGGATTGACAGCCCCATGGCTCCTGCAGTATATTGAATTTATCCAGTGTATACTTCTTTGCTAATTATCCAGCTTTCAGTTCCCCACCACTGGTATCCAGTGACATTAAATTAAAAACACAGGCACCAACATTCCATTTCCCCAGCGTGCCAAGAAATTCACAATCCACTGGGAGAAGTGGAGCTTTTTGATCTGCTGAACAAGTCTCAGCACTTTCTTTCTTGTGAGTAGGTTCGAGAATGGAAGGGAATATTCCAGGCATATTCCTAACTGTTCTGCTGCTTTAGTAAAGCAGCCATTCCACTGCCACCATAGGCATCATCTGTTCTGTGCTCCCACCCATGCAGTCCAGCCAAAGTGCTTGACCTCATCTTCTGCCAGTGCTCTGCTCTGAACAATCACTGAAGAAAAGCGCAGAAATGAGGGATATTTTCTCTTGTCACTGAGACACCAATAGTGGCATAGTATTGATCTACAACAGATTCTCACAAATACCTCATTCAATGAGATTTTCACCCTTTGTTCAAATTGACATGAAACCTATACGCATAATAGCAGTTAATTATAAACATCACCCAAATAAACATAAAAGACAATGCGCTTTATAGATTTGACTGCATGGTAAATTAAGTGAGTCTTACAATAATGAATGATCCGATGGTACTTGCAACTGCCATTTATTACCGATGAATATAATACCGATCATAGCTTGCACTCAAGTTGGCTTGTGCATGGCTCATTCAAGTCTGAATTCATTTCCATTAATGAGCACCATGCATTATTCTTAACCCCATTGCTATGAGCTACAGGTGTCATAGATCTTGTAGTTCAGTGAGACACCAGGCAGTAAAGAGGAATCATGTTGATTCTCTATTGCGTAAATCAGGAAATCGTGAAAACCAATACTTGAAATCGCTGGTTAGCACACAACAACATTATTAGAGCATTAAATACTTCATCACCTGACTGTGTGTATATAACTTAAATGTGTGCATGCTTACTTTATTTGACTTACTCATGCACTTCACTGGAGGTAATCTCACTGAGTAGGACAAATCAGTGACTCAATTATTGTATGGAAAATTCTCCAACCATGATATTATCACCATCTTTTGTTAGCCGTGGTACACACGCTCTCCTTGCAGTGTGCCAGAATGTCCATTTGTTTCGGGAGAAATTTATGATGGCCATTACCATACGTAAGAGAGTAAAAATATGCTCCATTCACCTTGGTGTGATTAGTTAGTAGAAGAATGGTCCATATTTAGTTATTTGAACAGAGCTTGCAGCATTTATACAGTTGAAAATCAAATTTCTGAAAGTCACGCTGTTAGCCACACATTCAAAGGAGGCGTGACTTCCATTGTAAGCTTACTATTTATTTTAAAGAAAAGATCTTTCCCCATGATCTACATATGATCTTTTCATATGATTTTTCAAGGAAAACCTAGCTCAAAATATATAATGAACAGTATACTATTGTTAGTCATTCTAAAGGATACTTTTAAGATGAATGTACCCTGCTTTAGACTGAATATTTTCCGGCATAAGCAGCAGTCTGCCACTTCATTGAGACTTTTGTTCTCCAGAATTATTGGCATTCTGGTCTAATAATCTGGGTCCGGTACTGATGTTTCAGTACAATGATTCACTAATTACCATGAAATTTGTAAACCGATTAATTATTTGTACACTTGATATTTTGTGCAGATCATCATAGTTCACACCCTAAACCCTACATGGGATGGGCTAAAAGGTGAGCTGAATATACCAACTAATTTTAAGTTTATTTCAAAAAAATTTCCAAAATTTTCAGAGCATTCCACATAAAAACGACATTTTAGCATACAATTTCTTTCTTCTTCAATCAAGAAGGAAGTGGTCCACTTCTTTCAAGCATTTATTTGATCCACTCCAGTTTGCATACTGCCCTAACTCCATGTGACACATGTGACCACTATGGCACTGGCACATAGCCTATTTATGAGAAACAAAACTTTTTGACACACCAGTTTCCCCTGTGGTTCTGCAATAACTGAACTCATTCTGCTTCAATATACTGAATATTCGTTCTTCCTTCAACACGGTTCTTTCCTAACTTTCCACATCTGTCGCACCACCCATGGATCTACATTCAACTCAACATCAACATTTTACTTTTCCTCTGCTACTGCTGCCTGCTCAGCTACCGCCCTGCTTACATGCCTGTTTTATCAAATCATCAGTGCAGTAAAATTCCCAACTAAATTGAACTAAAAAAGTTTAATTCAAAAGAACTGTTTGTCCATTACAAACAACCTGCATGCAGACTCTGATCGATCAGTATAGTGGCATGGTCATTTCTAACATCAAAACATACAAACCAATGCCACAATATGATTGCTTGATATTAGACAATGACCAGCTCCCCTCTGACAGTTCAGGAGAATATAGTCTGTCAATGGCAATTTTGGTCATTCGACATTTTGTAGAATAGTCATGTATAATAGCTACATGCAGATTACTTATAAAATGGGATTTTAACACAGGCGAAGGACAGTAGTGTGGACATGAAGGAAGAGTGATTATATGGCCAGGTAACCAGGTGATAACAATCAGTACATTTATTCATTCAGCCGCCAGGATCAGAAGCCAGAGACTATCAAAGGAGTTCGGGAAATGGAGCCTGTGAGGGAAAATTCCTCCTGGGATACAAAGGCAGTGTGACATATTTTAACCCTTAGGTTACAACACCTCACTAGTGGGGATATGCTGTCACTGATCCCTGATGGTGGCAGTTCCAGCTGATTGAGATTGAAATTGTCAGTGTGAACATTCAGCTGCAGTCTCTACAAGACTATACACTTAATTAAAATTATTCCTGTCATACCAGATTGCTTGTAAAAAATCTTAACCTCAATGCAATATTTCTAACATTAAATTGAGATTTCTGACACTGTAAACAAACAGGGCTGCAGTCATGAGGCTAGAAAGGTTTGTTATTTTTGCATCTTACCTAATGGTGCAAACCTGCAGGTACCAGGATGTAACTGCTGTTATTTAAGGGGGAGCCAGCTGATCTAATAATTTATTTTCTCTTTTCATAACGGCATTGTTTATACGTACAATTTGATATCTATAAATATATTTTTGAATATTTGTCAATATTTGTGAATAATCAATATGTTTATGAAGTATCACCACTTCATTAAAATGGTCAAAAATAAAATACCCCAGGATTCTTTTTTGATCTCAATACACCGTTTCACAGATGACGCACATCTGAGTTGCTGGGCAATGGAACAATTCCTCTGTAGCTTCTGCTGTGCTTGTTCCAAAGTAACTCATTCAGTAAACCAACAATTATTGCTTGTATCTGTCATAGGAATCATGTCAGAAACTTTACAAAGACCATATGGACAAAAAAAGTAGGGACACCCACATCAGCCACACTCACAGGAGTTTTTTGATGACATGCTATTTCTAAACTTGTCCCTTTGCAGCTGCATTCAGCAGGTTTGGAACTCTGCAGTTATCGAGTCAGCAGAGGGTTAGTAACATGTATGTATTGTTAATCAATCAATCAATCAATCAATCAATCAATCAATCAATCAATCAATCAATCAATCAGTCAAAGCTTATTTTATGTAGTGCGATTTGTACAACAAAAAGAGTTGTCACAGTTAAAGCCAGAAATCCATGTCCAGGCCTCAACTGAGCAAGCCAGTGGGCAACAGTGACAAGGAAAACTCCCTTTCACTTTTCAATAAAACTACTGACATTTGATCATGAATATCTAAGAGGCAGGAATTACAGAATCTGGTTTTAGCAGTGGTGGAATCCTATTACAGTACCACCCTCGAAATAAGTGAGCTCCTTAGAATGAACCTTTCTTTCATTTAACTTAATCGAAATGGACTGAATGGTGCAGTGTGTCCCAAACTTTTTAGCGTATTGCCTATTTGTCTTTGAGATTATGAATTAAATATATTCATTTACACACATCCAAACCATGGGCATTTTATCAGGTGCAGACTTGCAACATAGGCATTCTGTCTATGGTAATTATGATTTGTCAGCCACCCGCAACCCCTCTACATTAGTGCAGAAAAGAAAATAGTGACTGGAAAATATTTATGAGAAATACCAGCACAACAACAATAGTGGTGTTAATGGCCTTCAGGGCGACACTTCCAGGCAGTAATACTATGAAGTGGTTTGGGCCTCCACAGCAGAGACTCAGTGTTCTTGCCTTCACTCTCATACAGGTCCTCATCTGTGTGCTGTGGTTAGCAACATCCCCTCCTTTCCCTTTTAAAAACCTAAAGCGTTACAAGGAAAAGATTGTCCTAGAATGTAATTTAGGGTCACATATAGGTTTCTGGGCTGTGCTGAGTTATATAGGATTTTTAGCAGTTTTTTGTTTTGTTTTGGCTTTTCTAGCACGAAAGCTGCCTGATAACTTTAATGAAGCTAAATTCATCACATTCAGCATGCTGATATTCTGTGCAGTCTGGATCACCTTTATCCCAGCTTATGTCAGCTCTCCTGGAAAGTTCACAGTCGCTGTGGAGATATTTGCTATTTTGGCTTCAAGTTTTGGTTTACTTTTCTGTATCTTTCTACCAAAATGTTACATAATCATCCTGAAACCAGAGAAGAACTCCAAAAAGCAAATTATGGGAAAAGCACCAGTTAAGTGAAGTAATTGACAAATTGTCAAAATGACAAATAACACTGTTTTGTGCTAGTTAATATTTTAAGTATGTATCATACAATTTCAAAACAGTTTTTTTACTGTTTATTTTTTTATTTCTGACCATAGGAGTGCTGTTTGTTGGAGGTTGGAGGTTTGCAAAATTGGTTAGCAGAGTAGGGATTGCTAATATGCTCAGCCAAGTACAATATTGACTTAAATGAGACTGCAATGTTGGTATTGTTGTGCAGAGAATAGTCCATCCCAAGCAATGTCCATAAACAAGCAGTCTTGTTTGTCTTGCTGTCTCTCTCTTGGGATGAGATGGACTCTGAGACCGTGGCTGAGACCATCCGAATCCAATGTGTCTGTTTAATAGTTATACTACCGGTTATGTGAATCATCATGAATTACTATGCGGGACTTTTCAAGATAAATTTTATAGTTTTTGTTTGAGGGCAAATTGAAAGGCAGTTTTCACATTTAATAATAAAAATGATGGAATGGAATTTGATTCATATTCAAATGACTTGCGGTAACTTCTGATAAACTTTTAGAAGGGACACAGATTAAGTACCATCATTTTGTTTGACTAAGACTATAATAAATAACAAAAAATAATTTAGGCTGCATTTTACAACATTACACCCTACCTGGGGAGAAACCAGAAACTGAATGCATTACAAGTTTGTTTTTTGTGTCTTTTTTATTACCAGGCACCACTTTTTAAGATCTGGCCAAATAAACAATGACAGCACAGTTTTTATTTTAAAATCTTAATGTGGTCTTGGTCTCAGTCTTGGCTTTATGTGTATGCAAAGTCTCTGTGATAAAATGTTATCTAATAAAATGGAGTGCATAGTACTACACAAATGTTTGGGTGTTTGTGACTAAATGTATGCTTTTTAACACTTCTGATGTGTTTCTTAGACAAATACAAACAATAAAGTCAATTTTGATGTGCATATTTTTTGGTAATGTATTAAATGGGGCACATGTGTAGACAAAACAACTAATTGAGGAAACAAAGACACTGGAATAATATCAGGGTGTCATGTTTCTGTGTTCTCCCTTCAGTGTTCTCCCACTCCCTCTTTCCCTCCCACTCCCACAGTCCCCTACATTTTGGTACCAAACAGGTCAGCAACCAATCAAACAGAGACAATTTCCCTGATTCATGTCACCAGAATGCTAATCTCATATATATATATATATATATATATATATATATATATATATATATATATATATATATATATATAGTATTTTTCATTTCATCTTTGACTATATAAAGCGGGTTTGTTGAATCTCTCTTTTTCTCATGTATTGCCAACTTTGGCAGATGCATACCAACCATTTGTGGTTGGTAGGCATGGATGGATGGATGGATGGATGGATGGATATTAAGAATCAAGTCATAAGTTATATCTTGTCAATTTCTGTGATGTGTACAGGAGGCCCTAAGACAAGGCTTCTTTCTCCCATCCACATTTCTCATTGCTGCTGTATTCTTCTTTGTGAAAAAGAAGGATGGAAGTCTGAGGCTGTACATTGGTTATAGGGGTTTGAACCAATTAAACCTTAATCATGTTCATTGCCTCTGGTCCCAGTAGCAATGGAATAACTTAGAGGAGTTTTTGCCTAATTAGATAGATTTATTAGGCTCTTAACCTTGTAATATGCTGACTTTCATTTCCTCCCGGAGGAAACCCATGCAGACATGGGGACAACATGAAAACTCTACACAGATAGGGCCTTGAACCCAAGCCAAACGTGCTAACCATGAAGCCACTGTACCACCCATGAAGCTAAGCTGGTCTGTAGTCAGACTGAGCATGAGATGCTACTCAAATCACTATTATTGGCTGAATCTCAGAAACTAAATGCTGGCAGGGTGAGCATGAAAGGCTCAGAGGTTTATGCTGTGTGATGAACTTGAGCAAGGAATATTAATAACACGTTTTCTCACTAAAAAGTGACCCAGAAAACAGGGAACTAATCACTGGCCAGACTATGCTCCACGTACCACTTGCTTCCATTGCATTAACATCCTGTGTTTTCAGGTTTAGGTCTAGCTCTCGTTTTTCTAGCTTGTTTTTCGTTCCCTCTTCAATTTTCTCTTTTTCATATCACTAATAATGTATGGCTTTGGCCATGGTTCCTGTTCCTGTTAATTATATGACCCTGGATGCATGCATACTCAGTTGGTTGAGACTAATTACAATAACTAGGCAAACAGTTATGCCAGACCTACGATTCTCTGTATATTGCTTCTAACCTTGTGTGTGACATGTACAGCCTCAACTTCACTTTTGCTTTAGTTTTTGTGTACACTGCCCTCTTTTAAACCTCTAGTCTTCTTTTTTTATCATATACATGTGCTTTATTTAAACCATTTACTCCAATATATGTTACATAGTGTTTTCAAATATTTAATTTGAATCAGTATTGACTTTATTACTTATATCTGACATTCAGTTACATAGATTAGACATTCAGTTACATGCATGCAAACCTTTAATTAGTACTTTGCACTTAACAGTCTCAAAATGGTGTACTATGCATGTATTTGTAAGAAAGGATCATGATAGGACAACTATTGACTGGATATAGTTTGGGGATGGACCATTGTCAGATAGAACTAAAATAGTACTTTCATGTTAGTATTGCATTGGTGTAAGTATATAAACATTCCCTCCTTTTCTGATAAAAGCAAAAAACAAAACAAACAAACAAAAAAAATCCAAGCAGCATTAAGAAACATCTGATAAATATGGAATAAAAAGACAAAATAAACAGTATAGATTATTTTGAACTTTTTTAATGTAACCATCTTAGGACAACATAATCATACTCAGTCCATTAATTTGCTGGCACCTTTCCCATAAGTTGTTTTTTGGTGTTCTTCTCTGGTTTCAAGACAATTATGTAACATTTTGGTAGGAAAATACAGAACAGTATACCGAAACTTGAGGCCAGAATTGCAAATACCTCTACAGCAACTGTAAACTTTCCAGGAGAGCTGACATAAGCTGGGATAAAGGTGATCCACACTGCACAGAATATCAGCATGCTGAATGTGATGAATTTGGCTTCATTGAAATTATCAGGCAGCTTCCGAGCCAGAAAGGCCAAAACAAAACACAAAAGTGCTAAAAATCCTATATAACCCAGCACAGCCCAGAAACCTATATTTGATCCTAAATTACATTCTAAAATGATCTTTTCTTTGTAATGTTTAAGATTTTTAAAAGGGAAAGGTGGAAAGGTTGCTAACCAAAGGATGCAAATGAGGACCTGTATGAGAGTGAAGGCAAGAACACTGAGTCTCTGCTGTGGAGGCCCAAACCACTTCATGACATTACTGCCTGGAAGTGTCGCCCTGAAGGCCATTAACACCACTATTGTTTTCCCCAGAACACAGGAGATGCAGAGGACAAAGATGATTCCAAATGCTGTGTGGCGCAGCATACAGGACCAATTAGATGGCTGACCGATGAAAGTGAGAGAACAGAGGAAGCACAGAGCCAGTGAGAAGAGCAGCAGGAAGCTCAGCTCTGAGTTGTTGGCTCGGACAATTGGAGTATTTTTATATCTGAAGAATATGATTGCTATTGTAACTGTCATGAATGCACCACTAACAGAAACCACTGAGAGCAAAACGCCCATAGTTTCCTCATAAGACAAATATTCAGTTTCCTTTCTTACACACTCATCTCTGCGTGGATTTGACCAGAAGTCTTGGTTGCATTGTTCACATTTAATTGAGTCTGTCAGAAAGTGAGAAGACAAGAAAGACAAGAGTTGCACAAATAAGATGCATATAGCATTAAATTAAGCTACATTCTTACTTTTAATGAATTATTTTATCAACTGTTTGCACTTAAAACTATGAATACATAGAAATTACCACAGGTCTAGATTTTTTAAGATAGGTAACAGTGTTTTATGGTTGTTTCATTTATCTAATATATGTACCTGTCATATTGCTGATCTCTCCTTCAGCACATGGTATACAATCAAAGCAGCAGATAGGCTTTCCTTTCTGTGCAGCTTTCCTCGTGCCTGGAGGGCAGCTCTCACTGCACACAGACACCGGCACCTATGATCAAGGACAATATAAAATATTTACTTACATATTTGTTATGGGAGATGTTTATGTTAAGTACATTTATTCTCACCTGATTGCCATTCTTTGCCCACGTAACAGAAGCCATGTTTACTGCTAATCGATTGTGAGAAGGTAAGGAAGAGTCATAAAGTCCAACAGTGACAAACTCATATTGGTGTTCTTTAATTTTGTGCCAGTTTATGATCTCATATTTTGCAGGTGGATCACCATTTTTATCAAAATAAACGTCTTCACCATCTTTGGTTTTGAAACGCACCTTTTTGAGATGTTCTAGAAACTTACAAAGTAGAGAAAATATACATTGTTTTCATGTCAGTGAGTGTTACTCCATTCCAAGGTGTTTAAAATAAACAATACATTCTCCATCAAAGAACCAGAGTCAGACATTAAACTCACTGTGAAAGGATCAGGCTGCTTCTTTGTAGGGCACGACTGTGTACAGCTGAGAAGTTTGTGTAAGGCATGAGCAATAGCATACACTCCTTTATACACGTTATTGAAAATGGGCATTAGTGTCATATCAGTAAATGTGTTTTCCACTTCAGACACTTTTTCTTTGCCTGTGCACACTGGTGTATCTCCAGATTCATTCTGCTTTGAGTATGTGCACTGAAACAGAGCCTCCCAGAATTTAGTGAAAATAGCACTGCCTGCAGATTTCAGTGGCTGTATATCCAGAATGAATTCTTTTAGGCCTGTTACTGTTGTTTTTGGGATGGCAAGCCCTATGGCTCCTTGCAGTATGTTGTACTCATCCTTTGCAGCCAATTCTGTATCAAAGATCCAGGCTTCAGTTCCCACCCACTGGTATCCAGAGATATTGTGCTCATGAAACACACGCAGCAAAATCTCCAAGTCCCAGTTGTCAAGAAATCCCACTATCACTCGGGAAGTGGAGCTTTTAATCTGTTCAACAATCCTCAGCACTTTCTCTTGTGAGTAAGTTCTAAGGAATGGAAGGGAATATTCTAAGCATATGCCTAATTCTTCTGCAACTTGAATAAATGCAGCCATTCCACTATTCCCATAATCATCATCGGTTCTTAAAGCCCCAACCCATGTCCAGCCAAAATGCTTGACCATCTCTGCCAGTGCTCTGCTCTGGAAGTAATCACTGGGAATAGTGCGCAGAAATGAGGGATATTTTCTCTTGTCACTGAGACACTCACAGGTGGCATAATAACTGATCTAAAAAAGATTCAAAATAAAGCAGTATGTTTAACCATGTATTTCTGTGAACTGCTTGACACGTAATATTTGAAGTACATGATTGACTTTTCTTCTTTCTTTCTGAACAGGCAGAGGATTGTATAATACAAACTTTAATTTCTTACTATGGAAATGCTGAAAGGTCCAACAGTACTTGCAATAGTCTTTGAGACTGATGAGTATGACTCTCCGATTATGGCTTGCACCTGGGCTGGTTTTGAACAAGGTTCATCCCAGACAGTCTGTTCATTTCCATTAATGAGTGCCATGGCCATTCTAACCCCAATATTTGTGGAGGTGCAGCTGTCGTAGATCTTGTAGCCCATTGACACACCAGGTAGTAAAGAGGAACTGTTGTTGATCTCTTCTATTGCAAAGATCAAGGACTGTGAATACTGGAAAGCTTTGAAATTTAGACTGCACAAAAAAATCATGAAATAATTAGAGAGAGCACAAAATATTTACATATTTTACATATAATACACACACACATATATATATATACATTTACATATTTTACATATTGTACATTCTGCATATATATTTCCAATCCATCTGTGCAATATGAGTCATTCTCTTGCTGCTTACCTTTTGCATTTCAGTGGATGTGGTTTGATCACATACGACAACTCTGGCATCTCCCAGTTGCTATGCAAGGGGAAAATACCTCCAACTATGATATCACCATCCTTTGATAGTTGTGGATATTCAGAATCTCCTTGGAGGCTACAGGTTGCTTTTGCACCTGAAACATTTATGGTGGCCATCACCACATGCAAAAGAGTAAAAATCATCTCCATTCACCAGCTATTGAGTACAAATAATTATTGAGTGTTTGCTGGGTCTGGTGTTCCAGCTGAATGAACATAAATGAATTGTTATTGATGATATTTATATGCAAAGGTTAATCCTCTGTGGTAAGATTATGTTGATGGACTACAGTCACAAGAGGTATGACAAATATGAGTAGCAGAAATCCAAAACAAGGCCCCAGGGTCATATATAGTTTCATATGTTTTTATGCCCATCTGTAGGGACAGCTGTAGATAAAGCTTCCCCATCACACTGGTCTTCCTATTTTCAGACACCTTACTATAGAGGGCTGTGTTTTCATTTGACTTGATTTCCAGGTTTTTGAAAAGCAGGCAGTTGTTTTCACCACTCTAAAACTGTGAAATCACATACATATTTACAAGAAAAAATTAAAAGGTTAATTTTTCAGAACTATCTTTTAATGTGTGCATTTTCACATATTTAGAGTAGAATAATAGTCTCCCTGTCTGCTCATCAAGTGTAGGGAGATCATTTCAAATTTCAGCAAGTGCTTCAGCAAGTGCTTCAATCTATTGCAGACAGATGGACAGCTGTCCAGTATGCTAACACTGAGGAGCAGCAATATGCAACCTTATTGTTGTGTAAGTGGTGCTACTCATATCAGAATGGCCAAAAGGGAGAGCATGAAAGGCTAAGAGCTTCAAGCTCTGTGGCGAACTTGTGCAAGGAAGGTCAAAATAATTATTTATTTGTCTTTTTACTGAAAACTCCAGAGTTTCATAAGATTCAGGGAACCAATCACTGACCAGGCCATGCATCCTCTGCCACTGCATTATCTACCTTTATTTCAGGTTTGGCTATGGATTTAATTTCTCTAGCCTGTTGTTCAACTGCTAATTGTAAACTAATTAGTTACCACAACTCTGTCTGCCAGTCACTGCCAAGTTGAATCATCCTCATCAACAGTTACTCCAGATGCCAATCCTACTACAGTGCTAACTGTTCTTCCAACAACTAGAACCAGAAATCTATTTACTTTAAGTGCTGTGTCCACTTCCTCTTCCATGTCCTCTTACTCTTCATGTCACAGAATTTACAGGCTTCCCTTAAATTATTCCCATTTCCTTCCTATGTTTTTCATTTCTACCTGTGCCTAAAAAAAACATTTACTTCAATATATGCTACATTTCAGCATAGGGTTTATTGATTTTACTTGACTTAGAAACATAAGTTTTAAGCATATTTGTTTTTAAGATAATGAGAAACATATTCATTCACCCAAACATTTAACTATGCACTGACTTTCCATTTTATTACCTTACCATGGACATTTTTTCAAGTAGATCTACCATATAGGTTATAGCACCTTGTGTGTATATGATTATGGATTTGTTAGCCATCTATTTCCTTTCCCACCAATAGAAAAAAGAGAATGAGAGGAACCCTGCAGACTGTATATTGTTTATGGTGGTTTATGATATTAACATGTTAGCTAATATTGTGCTGGTATTAACTATCCCTTCTGCATTGAGAACAGTTTACAGACCAAAACATTTATCCAACCAATAGTGCTCTTTGTGTCAGAAAACTCTTTAAAATCCAGAATAAAATCCAAGAACAAAATAAACAAGCTAGATTTTTAATGTTAACCCACAAAAGATACTGCTAATAGACATTACATAAATCATTACCTCACTTTACTGGCATTTTCCCATAATTTGCTTTTTGGTGTTTTTCTCTGGTTTCAGTATGATTATGTAACATTTTGGTAGGAAAATACAGAAAAGTATACCGAAACTTGAAGCTAGAATGGCAAATATTTCCACAGCAACTGTGAACTTTCCAGGAGAGCTGACATAAGCTGGGATAAAGGTGATCCAAACTGCACAGAATATCAGCATGCTGAATGTGATGAACTTGGCTTCGTTAAAATTATCAGGCAGCTTCCGAGCAAGAAAAGCCAAAACAAAACAAAAAACAGCTAAGAGTCCTATATAACCCAGCACAGCCCAGAAACCTATATTTGATCCTAAATGACATTCTAGAAGGATCTTTTCTTTGTAACGCTTTAGATTTTTGAAGGGGAAAGGAGGGGATGTTGCTAACCACAGAACACAAATAAGGACTTGTATGAGAGTGAAAGCTAGAACACTGAGTCTCTGCTGTGGAGGCCCAAACCATTTCATGACATTACTTCCTGGAAGTGTTGCCCTGAAGGCCATTAACACCACTATTGTTTTCCCCAGAACACAGGAGATGCAGAGGACGAAGATGATCCCAAATGCTGTGTGACGCAGCACACAGGACCAATCAGAGGGCTGACCGATGAAAGTGAGTGAACAGAGGAAACAAAGTGTCAGTGAGAAGAGCAGCAGGAAGCTCAGCTCTGAGTTATTTGCTTTGACTATTGGAGTATTTTTGTGCCTAAAGAATATCATTGCTATTATAATTGTTATAAAAGCCCCAGTAACAGAAACAGCTGCCAGCAAAATGCCCATAGTTTCTTCATAAGACAGGAATTCAATTTCTTTTTTTACACACTCATCCCTGTGTGCATTTGACCAGTAGTCCTGATGGCACTGCTTACATTCAATTGAATCTGTCCGAGGATGAAAGAGAAAACATAAGATAATTAGATAGATAGTACATTAGGAGAAATACAGTTAAACAGTTATTTTACATTAAATCTCCTGTATTTATTAACTTAAAAAAAGGATCTCTTATATGTACCTGTTGTATTACTGATCTCTCCTTCTGCACACGGTATACAGTCAAAGCAGCAGATAGGCTTTCCTTTTTGTACAGCCTTTCTTGTGCCTGGAAGGCAGCTCTCACTGCACACTGATCGTGGCACCTATGATGAAGAAATACACTGCATTTACTTGCTTAAATGTTTTAATGATGTATGGTTTCACTGGCACATACATGCAGTTTCTTTTTTCCTTTTCTCTCACCTGATTGCTATTTTGTACCCACACAAGAGAGGCCATGTTTACTGCTAATCGATTTTGAGCAGGTAAAGTTGAGTCATAAAGTCCAACAGTAACAAATTCATATTGATGATCTTTAGATATTTGCCAGTTTATGATGTCATATTTTGCAGCAGGGTCACCATTTTTATCAAAATAAACTTCTTCACCATCTTTTGTTTTGAAATGCACCCCTTTGATGTGCTCTAGAAACTGACAGTATAGAAGAAATACTGTACATTAAAAATGTTTACATAATTCAAAAAGGCATGTATGAACACTGCTTTAAGGAAAATGTATAAACCTAGTGTAGATCCTTAATCAGATTTTCACTCACTGTGAAAGGATCAGGCTGCTTTGATGAAGGACATGTTTGTGTGCAACCAAGAAGATTGTGTAGAGTATGAGCAACAGCATATACTCCTTTATACACATTACTGAAAATGGGCATCAGGGACATGTCAGTGAAGACATTTTCCACTTCAGACAGTTTCTCTTTGCCTGTGCACACAGACACATCTCCAGATTCATTCTGCTTTGTGTATGTGCACTGAAACATTTCCTCCCAAAATTCTGTAAATATAGCATTACCAGCAGATTTCAGTGGCTGTACATCCAGAAGGAAATCTTTCAGACCTGTTACTGTGGTTTTGGGGATTGACAGCCCTATGGCTCCTTGCAGTATATTGAATTTATCCAGTGTGGCTACTTTTGGGTTAATTATCCAGCTTTCAGTTCCCACCCACTGGTATCCAGTGACATTGTGTTCAAAAAACACAGGCACCAACATCTCCATTTCCCATGTGTCAAGAAATCCTACAATCACTCGAGAAGTGGAGCTTTTGATCTGCTGAACAAGTCTCAGCACTTTCTCTTGTGAGTAGGTTCTATAGAATGGAAGGGAATATTCCAGGCATATTCCTAACTGTTCTGCTGCTTTAGTAAAAGCAGCCATTCCACTGTTACCATAGGCATCATCTGTTCTTAAAGCTCCCACCCATGTCCAGCCAAAGTGCTTGACCATCTCTGCCAGTGCTCTGCTCTGGAAATAATCACTGGGAATAGTGCGCAGAAATGAGGGATATTTTCTCTTGTCACTGAGACACTCACAGGTGGCATAGTGGCTGATCTACAACAGATTCACAACAATTTCATTCACGTATTCACTTTGTTCACCGACATGAAACCCAGTACAGCATAATAGCAGTTAATTATAACATCACTCCAAATAAACATAAAAAAGACAATGCACAGTTTTATAGATTTGACTGCTACAGAAATTAAGTGAGTCTTACAATGGGAACACGAAATGATCCGATGGTACTTGCAACTGCCATTGACACTGATGAATATGTTTCGCCGATCATAGCTTGCACCTGGGTTGGTTTTGTGCATGGCTCATTCAAGTCTGAATTCTCATTTCCATTAATGAGCACCATGGCCATTCTAACCCCCATTGCTATGGAGCTACAGGTGTCATAGATCTTGTAGCCCAGTGAGACACCAGGCAGTAAAGAGGAACTGTTGTTGATCTCCTCTATTGCGTAAATCAGGGACTGTGAAAACTGGAAGGCTCTGAAATCAAGGCTGGTTAAAGTAATACAACAACATTATTAGAGCATTAAATACTTCATCACCTGACTGTGTATATACTTAAAATGTGTGCAATGCTTACTTTTATTTGACTTACCTCATGCACTTCACTGGAGGTGGTCTCACTGAGTAGGACAAATCAGTGATCTCCCATCTGCTGTGGAAAGGGAAAATTCCTCCAACTATGATATCACCATCCTTCGATAGTTGTGGGTATACATGCTCTCCTTGCAGTGTACAGAATGTTCCATTTGTTTTGGAGAAATTTATGATAGCTATTACCACATGCAAGAGAGTAAAAATATGCTCCATTCACTGATGTGTATGATTAATTAGTGTGTGTGTATGTGTCTGTGTGTTACTTGGTCTGTTGGTTGAACAGGAAGGTTTCATAGTATTTATACAGTTGGAAAATCAAATTCTCTATGGAAAAGTCATGCTGTTGTGCCACATTCAAAAGAGGTGTGACTTTCTAAAATTAGTTTTTGTGACTTTTGGTGGTGAAAATGTCTGAGCTAGGCAAGTACCAATTCACCTCAAATCATTGACACATTTTTGTATAACTTTAGCACACAGTCATGTTAGTGGTGAGATTTTTCAAAACTTAACACAGACAACACTGTCTTCAGTATTTGTAAAGTGAATTGCAAAGCTGGCCACAGCAACACGTCTATCCTGAGCAGAAATCTGGTCAAACACAAACTATATCTAAATGCTGAATAGTGAACCATATTTGATAGCCTGAAAGCCAAGTGATTAACAGTATGCCTGCAGCCACTGCCGCATAATACATGTGTGAATCAGTGATTACCTGCCAAAATGTAAACTTTCACATGTGGTTTCACACCATCTTCTTCATATTTTACAGACATTTGTAGCTTGTGTTCCAATTTAATCCAAACTGGAACCAGTCACCTCACAACATGTCTGTACCCTAATGACGTGTCCATGATGAAACATCGCAGAAAAGTTTCATGCACATTGTGTCTGAGCTCACATAGTTGCAGAACCCAGTATTTGATTTCAATGCACTTTCTGACCATTCAGTGTTTCCCCAACAACAAGCCATAGATATATCCTGACATAAAAGTTTTTCTAAAAGGGAAAAAAAGGGCTTCAAATCAGATAACAAGGATTAGCTGAAAGCTGTGCAGAGGGATCTGAGAAGGAAGATCAGAGAGGGCAAAAACAGCTAAAGGAGGACGCTGTAGGATCAGTTACAGCAAAAAATGTCAGTGAAGTTCGAAAAGGCCTAAAAACCATCTCTGGTGGTGGGGGACCAGAAGTGGGTGTAAGACTTCAATCTATTTTGAAATAGATTTGATCATTCACCTGCTGCACTACCAGTGTGCTGCCCTCCCCTTTTCTAAACAGTTCTCAGCTCACTGGTCTGCTGGGGCAGCAGTATTTCGACAGCAGACAGGAAGAGACTGGACAAACTCATAAAGAAGACCATTTCTCTCCCGTAGACTCAGTACAGACAATGGGAGACAGGGAGATGTTACCAAAGCTGGTTTCTATGCTGGAGAATGACTTCCACCCCATACATGAGACTCTGGCAGCACTGGCCAGCTCCTTCGGTGACAGGCAGCTTCACCCTCAGTGTGTGAAGAAGCAGTATCACAGGTTCTACCTTCCTGCTGCTGTTAGACTCTACAGAAATAAATGTCAGCAAAATCCTCATAGTTTCGCCAAAGGACAGACATTCCACAAACCTGGCAACCCTGCACAAACTAAACAGAGCAGAGTCACATGACTACATGCATGGTAGTGTGTCCTTAAAGACACAGTGCATGAACGCATGCATTTTTGATTAATTACCAGCACTAAAGAGCAGGTATCATGTGGGTGGTGGCTCATTCTCAGCACTGCAGTGACCCTGACATGGTGGTGGTGTGTTAGTGTGTGTTGTGCTGGTACAAGTGGATCAGGCACAGCAGTGCTGCTGGAATGTTTAAACACTGTGTCCACTCATTGTCCGCCCTATTAGACAGTCCTATGTACTTGCACCACCTTGTTGATTTAGTTAGTTAGTTACATAAAGTGTCTACACCTCCCAGTTACATTTATTATCTTCAATTGATAAGAAATGCCTCAATGAGACATTCTTGTCTTCAAAAATCATATAGAGCAAATAGAGCAATAGGGTCATACGAGTAACCAGGCTAGTAATCCAGGCAGGAGATCAAACCAGATCAGACTATAAACAACAAGGACAAGCTGAGATGATAGTAGGCAAAACTGAAGGAAATGGGTCATACATGAGAACAACAAGAAACAGACAAGTGGGGAAAGCTTTATGATTACTGATTATTTCTAAACAGCCTTGACATGGCAAGTAAAAAGACAAACAGGACATTTTATCGCCACTAAATTAATTATATTTTAAATATATGGAAAGTGCAGTATTGCCATGAGACTCATGTGCATGGTTGTATGCAAACTTCAGTCTACAAATGTACCATGGAGGAGATGGTGGAACCGTTCAGCACTCAGTTTGTTTCTTTAATATAATAAATATATACATTAATAAATTGTACACATTTAAAAAGTAATAGTTCATTGCTATGGTTTACATTCATGAGAAACAAAAATGAATCATACTTTAAAAGTGTAGAATATACATTTTCAGTGGGAAAGTCCAAAGTTTTTAATTATGTCATGTCCATTATTGTCCTTTAATCCACAAAAAATGGTAAAATGTTGCAGAATAGCCATTCTAATTACCAGCCTCCAAAATAGCACGAGGATTTGGCATTAAAAGTGCAATATGGCATATATTCTGAAATGTCAACATATTAGGAATTAGTTTGTAAGGGTCACGTACTTTATATAAAGTCAGTCTGTTACAGTCAGTGTGTTGCTCATTTATTCATCATTTGTTTTTTGGTGTTCTTCTCTGGTTTCAGGATGATTATGTAACATTTTGGGAGAAAGATACAGAAAAGTAAACCAAAACTTGAGGCCAGGATTGCAAATATCTCCACAGCGACAGTGAACTTTCCAGGAGAGCTGACATAAGCTGGGATGAAGGTGATCCAGACAGCACAGAATATCAGCATGCTGAATGTGATGAATTTGGCTTCATTGAAATTATCAGGCAGCTTCCGAGCCAGAAAGGCCAAAACAAAACACAAAAGAGCCAAAAGCCCTATATAACTCAGCACAGCCCAGAAACCTATTGTTGATCCCAAATTACATTCTAAAATGATCTTTTCCTTGTAGTGCTTTAGGTTTTTAAAAGGGAAAGGAGGGGATGTTGCTAGCCAAAGCACACAAATGAGGACCTGTATGAGAGTGAAAACTAGAACACTGAGTCTCTGCTGTGGAGGCCCAAACCATTTCATGACATTACTGCCTGGAAGTGTCGCCCTGAAGGCCATTAACACCACTATTGTTTTCCCAAGAACACAGGAGATGCAGAGGACGAAGGTGATCCCAAACGCAGTATGACGCAGCATACAGGACCAGTCGGAGGGCTGACCAATGAAAGTGAGTGAACAGAGGAAACACAGTGCCAGTGAAAAGAGCAGCAGGAAGCTCAGCTCTGAGTTGTTGGCTTTGACTATTGGGGTATTTTTATGTCTGAAAAATATAACAGCTATTATCACTGTTAGAAATGTGCCAATAATTGAAACAGCTGTCAGCAAAATACCCATAGTTTCCTCATAAGATAGATATTCAATATCCTTCTTCACACAAGCATCCCTGGAAGGATTTGACCAGTAGTCGTGGTAGCACTGTTCACATTTAATTGAATCTGCCAAGAAGAGAAAGATCACAATAATAATTAAATATATACATTTATAGGGAAAATATGTAACATCTAACATTCTAAATTATTTTAATTACAGCAGTGATACCAATAATACTTAGCTTTTTTTTACTCTCTCAGCTGTTTGAGGTTATCCCATGGATTGATTGACAGGTTACAGGCTTTATGTTTATGAATGGTCATTGTGTATGAAAGGTGCTATACAAATAATTAAACTTCCTTACTTACTTAATTGTATTTTTTACCTGTTATATTACTGATCTCTCCTTCTGCACATAGTATACAGTCAAAACAGCAGATAGGCTTTCCTTTCTGTACAGCCTTCCTGCTGCCTGGAGGACAGCTCTGACTGCACACTGAAACTGGCACCTATGATTAAAATAATTGTCTATTAGCTTCAGCTAAAAAAGATTTACTTTACACATCATACAAATTTTATGCAAGTTATGTCTCCATTCTTATACATAAACTCCACTCCACATTTACTCACCTGATTGCTATTTTGTGCCCAAACAATAGATGCCAGGTTTACTGCTAATCGATCATGAGGAGGAAAGGAAGAGTCATAAAGTCCAACAGTAACAAACTCATGTTGGTGTTCTTTAGTTGTCTGCCAGTTTATGATCTCATATTTTGCAGCAGGGTCACCATTTTTATCGAAATAAACTTCCTCACCCTCTTTGGTTTTGAATCGCACCTTTTTGAGATGTTCTAGAAACTGATGAAACAGGACTGACAGTAATAAACACATCACTCTCCGTGATAGTAAATTCTGAATTAGTGTTATGTACTTGTGATAAAAAAAAAAAATAAAAATCTGTTCAATATCTGTTGACTTAACTCACCGTGAAAGGATCAGGCTGCTTCTTTGTATGACATGCTTGAGTGCAGCTGAGAAGGTCATGTAGGGTATGAGCAACAGCATATACACCTTTATACACATTACTGAAAATGGGCATCAGGGACATGTCTGTGAAGGCATTTTCCACTTCAGACACTTTCTCTTTGCCTGTGCACACTGGTGTATCTCCAGATCCATTCTGCTTTGTGTATGTGCACTGAAACAGAGCCTCCCAGAATTTAGTGAAAATAGCGCTGCCTGCAGATTTCAGTGGCTGTATATCCAGAATGAATTCCTTCAGACCTGTTACTGTTGTTTTTGGGACAGCTAATCCTATGGCTCCTTGCAGTATTTTGTGCTTATCCAGTGTGGCTAGTCCAGAATCTGAAATCCAACCTTCAGTTCCCACCCACTGGTATCCAGTGAGGTTGTGCTCATGAAATACATGCAATAAAATCTCCAAGTCCCAATGAGCGAGAAATGCCACTATTACTCGAGAAGTAGAGCTTTTGATCTGCTGAATAATTCTTAGCACTTTTTCTTGTGAGTAGGTCCTAAAATATGGAAGGGAATATTCCAGGCATATTCCTAACTGCTCTGCAGCTTCAGTAAATGCAGCCATTCCACTGTTACCATAGTCATCATCTCTTCTTATTGCCCCCACCCATGTCCAGCCAAAGTGCTTAACCATCTCTGCCAGTGCTCTGCTCTGGTAATAATCACTGGGAATAGTGTGCAGAAATGAGGGATATTTTCTCTTGTCACTGAGACACTCACAGGTGGCATAGTGACTAATCTGTTAATCACATATTATTACATGTATATCAGGGATTTTGTTCAGTCATTATATTTTTGTTACAGATATTAAACATTGTAGATATTTAAGAGAAATAAATCATTTAGGCAATGTCCTGTTATTCATAAAATATGGTTAAATACTTACTAAGGGAATGCTGAATGGTCCAACAATCTTTGCTATTGTCATTGACACGGATGAGTATGTTTCCCCGATTATAGCTTGCACCTGGGCTGGCCTTGTGCACATCTCATTCAAGGTTGAATTCTCATTTCCGTTAACGAGTGCCATGGCCATTCGAACCCCCATTGCTGTGGAGCTACAGGTGTCATAGATCTTGTAGCCCAGTGAGACACCAGGCAGTAAAGAGGAACTGTTGTTGATCTCCTCTATTGCAAAGATCAGGGACTGTGAAAACTGGAAGGCTCTGAAATCAAGACTAGAAAGAAAAACAGATGAATGTAGACAGGATAGGATATCTAAAAGCTTCTTTGCTACTTTGCAATATAATCATACAAATGCAATGTCAGAAAATCTCACCTTGTATTGATACTTACCTCATGCAATTGAGTGGTATTGGCTTGACCATATAAGACACATCTGTTATTTCCCAACTGCTGTGGAAAGGGAAAATCCCTCCAATTAAAATATCACCATCCTTCGATAGTTGTGGGTATGTAGGCTCTCCTTGTAGGCTACAGAAAGTTCCATTTGTTCTGGAAAAATTGAAGATGGCCATTAAAACATGCAAGAGGGTAAATATATGCTCCATCCAATTATTCAACTGCTGAATAATTAAACTAGTTATAAAATTATTAATTAAAATAATAATAGGCAGTGACTGTGTATGTGCATGTGTTTGTGTGTATGAAGTCTGTTTCAGCTTGCTAAACAGGAAGATTTGGTGGTATTTATACAGATGGAAAGGCAAATCCTCTACGGTAATATTACACTACTGGGTCACAATCAAAGAAGGTGCGACTGAGCAGCACTAATCTGAAAAGAGTAGGCCTCCACATTATTGTCTGTTGTGTCCCATCATGGAACTTTTGTGTTTCTTTTTGGTGTTAAATAATTAATTATTAATTTATTATATCACATTTATATCATTAATTATATCACATTAATATTTGAGAAGGGGCAGCCAATTCTTGCTGTTGATTGACTGCTAAGTGCAATAATAAAGAATGCTGCTTGTAAAATTATTGTAAATCTTTAAATGTACTACAATATGTAAGTATAACTTGATTCAGTCATTATGCAAATATTAAATAATGCTTAATAATGTATTAAACAGTGTCAGTTAATAGTTGAGACATTACTGAACAGTTTATTCATGTTTATTATGGCTGCATTTCCTTTTAATGGATGTACTCTTGTTGTAAAGTGTTACCAAAATTCTTTTTGTAGTTCTGTTTTCATAAAAACAAAGGAAATAATAATGTAAATTGCATTGGTTAAACCAATGCAACTGTTTTGTAGTAACAGGAGGACATTAGGCTTTGACAATTAATGCAAACAATTTATAAACCCTTTGTAGGTTGGATCAGAATGAGATACTATATAATATCACATTATTTACACAACACTGCATGTTTGGATTGCTTTCTAGAAATATTTAACATAGAAACACAGACAGAGCTTTAGAGAAACTCCAAAACAGTGTGGTAGATCCAGTTTATTATATCAAAACACTCTGGAGAGAAATGAAGTCTGTTACAGGAAAAGGTGACTAATCTACAACAGCTTCACAAGCTTGTGTGATAGATGGTTTACATGAAAACAGTTTGTAGCTCAGGTTAACTGTGGAATAAGTCTCGGTTTTTGCTGTGAAGAGAAGACTTTGAGCTACAGGTTCTACAAGCACAGCGGTAAGAAAGTCATTGGAGAAATGGCTAAATAAAAAAACACTGCTAGTGCACTAATGAAAAAATGGTGGTGCTAGACAAAGCTACATGGCAAAATAACATGGTTCTAAAATTCCATCTGGGCATTTTCACCCAAAATAAAATCAAATACCCATTTTCCATTAAAGAGCAGCTTTACCAAACATTACTATTCTTTTATTTTTTTTACTTTAGATATTAGATTTAGATATTTAATTCATAAGAGCCCAGACTCAGTTTTGAATATTGATTCAAATAATTGATTTAGTTAAATTCATTTTGCAGCTCCCTGAGATCACAGCGCGTTAGAGTGAACACTGGCCAGAGTGTTTGTGGCAAGGTGAACTAAATTGTAGGATGATTGATAGTTGGTACCAGATGAATGGGACATACCATGCTAACTGGATGCTGGAGGACTGGTAAAATATGGCATGATCCGAAGAGTCACAGTTCCAATTTGTGCTGATGGATTTGTGTGGCGAATCCCCATCAATTGTGTGGCACAGACCCCATGAAGCAATGGACCCCAGCTGCAGTTCCATACTGGAGTGGTGTGTATTCTCTTGACACGTATTACGTTCACTGGTCAGTGACTGGTGTCGCTATGTTTCACTGCTTGTACTTCAATGTAAACAATGATGGGATATTCTAGCAGCATAATGCAGTCAGTGTTGAACCCCACTCACCAGATAACTCACAAACCTATGCAGTTGTGGTTTATGTTATGGAATCTGAGTATCAATTGTGCTAAAGTGTATCAAGGAAAATACACACCACACCATAGACTAGGATACATGTTGGTCATATATATATATATATATATATATATATATATATATATATATATATATATATATACATAACATTGCAATAATCTGATAAATTAGCTTTGACAATGGCCTTCTCTCAGAATTATTTACAATATTGTTTCGGGTTTCTCTGATATTTGCTCTGATATATTTTTCCATTTCTCCAGTTTAAGGAATCATTATTCAAATCTAATGATTATTCAGATTATTCAGATTTTTTTATAGTTATTTTCAGTTTAACAAAGAAGACACTGACAGCACTTTATAAATGTCTTGTTTTATTAGAAGGTCTACATCAGCAGCTCTGTATAATCAGTGGTATTCACTACAACCAGACACATTCCTGATCAAGGTTTTGAAGGATTTTTACCCATCATATGTTTTTTTGTGTTCTTGTGTGGTTTTAGTAAAATAATGTAGCACTTGGGAATAAATATACAAAAAAGTAAACCAGAACTTGAGGCCAAAATGGCAAATATCTCCACAGCTACAGTGAACTTTCCAGGAGAGCTGACATAAGCTGGGATAAAGGTGATCCAAACGGCACAGAATATCAGCATGCTGAATGTGATGAATTTGGCTTCATTGAAGTTATCAGGCAGTTTCCGAGCCAGAAAGGCCAAAACAAAACATAAAAGAGCTAAAAATCCTACATAACCCAGCACAGCCCAGAAACCTACAACTGACCCCACGTGACATTCTAAAATGATTCTGTCTTTGTAATGTTGCATATTTTTGTTAGGAAAGGGAGGTGATATTATTAACCAAAGCACACAGATGAGGACCTGTATGATAGTGAACGCAAGAACACTGAGTCTCTGCTGTAGAGGGCCAAACCACTTCATGACATTACTGCCTGGAAGTGTCGCCCTGAAGGCCATTAACACCACTATTGTTTTCCCCAGAACACAGGAGATGCAGAGGACGAAGGTGATCCCAAACGCTGTGTGGCGCAGCATACAGGACCAGTTGGAGGGCTGACCAATGAAAGTAAGTGAACAGAGGAAACACAGTGTCAGCGAGAAGAGCAGCAGGAAGCTCAGCTCTGAGTTGTTGGCTCGGACAATGGGAGTGTGTCTGTAGTGGAAGAAAATTAACCCGATTGTGACTGTGAGACATCCACCAAACAAAGAGAATGTCATCAGTAGAATTCCCATGAGTTCATTATAGTCCAGAAATTCTATATTTTTCAGATCACATCGAGTCTTGTTCCCGTTTGACTTGTACTCGATAGGGCATGGAAGACATGAAACTGCATCTGAAATATTAAAAAGGGTTAATGAGGAAATTTCAGGATTGCATGAAACTGTTTTAGCTCTTAGTCGACTACTTAAAAGCACCATCAGCATCAGTGTAAAAGAGAAGAGCCGGATCTTCTCACTTGTGGTGTTGCTGAACTCTCCATCTGCACAGTGGATGCAGTCAAAGCAGCAAATGGGCTTCCCTGTCATGAAAGCCCTGCTGGTTCCTGGGGGACAGTTTTCACTGCATACTGACCTAGGAACCTGAAGTACATAAGTAACCACTTTCAGAGTTTGATATGACATCCATACAGTAAGAAATGCTCTTAGGTGATTTGGTGATCACCATGCTTTTTCAGCTAAAATGAAACACACTCTAGTGTGCTTACCATAAGTTCACCCTTCGCCCAGACTGCAGTAACATCATTCATTACAAACTCTTGGCCATCTGGTTGAGATGCATCATACAGGCCGATGGTCTCAAATTTTATTCTTCCATCACTGTTCATCTGCCAGTTGACCAGGGAATAGCGTGCAACTGGATCACCCAGAGCATCAAACAACACTTTTTCTCCATTTTTGGTTGTAAAGTTTACCTGGGTAAGATAATGAAGAACCTGCCATGGCTCTATTTTGCCTTTATTTGCACAAGTTCCTTTTGGAAATGGCCCTTTTCCTTCCACACAGGCCAACAGCCGTTCCACAGCATATGCCACAGCATATACAGCCTTATAAATGTTATTCAGCAAGCTTGCATCTGTCACGTCTGTGAAACTTGTGTGTGCATTCTCCAGAGACTCCTCTCCAGTGCAGGATTTGGCACTATTGTTTAATTGAGGTCTCAGATTGCAGTCAAACACGTTTTCCCACAGTTCAATGAGTCCTGTGTTACCTCGTGTCAAAGAGGGCCGGCTGTGTGCAATGAACTCTTTCAAGCCAGGAATATTTGCATTGGGCACGGCAAAGCCTACTGCACCCCCAACCACAGCGTAGTTCATGGCATTGGCTAAGTACCTGTATGTGATCCAGCCCTCACTTCCAACCCACTGAAAACCAGTGACATTCTGGTAGTAAAGCTCTTTAATAAGGATGTCCAGGTCATTACCATCTGCAAACGCCACAATGACCCTGGAGGTGGACATCTTGATAATGTCCACCACATCTAGAAATTTTTTTCTGGAGTCTGTCCTGTAAATAGCCACTGAGTACTCCACACAGATTCCCTCTTTCTCAGAAGCATCTAGAAAACTGGACATACCATCATTGCCATAGTCACTCCTGCTTCTGACAGCTCCCACCCATGTCCAGCCGAAGTGCTTGACCAGTTTTGCTAGTCCTCTGCTCTGGTAATAATCACTGGGAATCGTTCTGAAGAAAGACGGGTACTCTTTTCTGTTGCTGAGGCATGCACAGGTAGCTGAGTGGCTGAGCTGCAAAAGAAAAGCACAGTCTGGTACAGGGTCTGATTCATTATCAGCCTGATACTCATATCCGTCCTTGTATCTGTATTCTCGTCATATGTTTGTACACATACTGTAACTATCTCCTCATACAAGCACCATTTGTTCATAATTATGGCTATGGGCACACTATTATATGTAATCTCAATTTGTCTGTAATTACAGTTTGCATCATTTAGCAATTTTAAATGCTTTAAATGTCTGTTGACTCACCACTGGTATGTGAAATGGGCCCATGGTTCTTGCAATTCCTATGGTGGCTGTGGAAGTGGTCTCCCCGATGACAGCGTACACAGTGGAGTGTTTAACGCAATTTCCTTTCCCAACTTCTGGTCCATTCATGAGAACCAGCGATGCCTTCACAGAGAGAGGAATGCTGGGGCAGGAGCCATATATTCTGTAGCCCAGTGTAAAGCCAGGCAGAATTTGTGTGCTGTTGTTAATTTCCTCAATTGCAAACATCATTGTCATGGCATACTGCAGCTCCCCTGGATCAACCCTACGATGATTTGTTACATGTTTTTATTTTTGTCTGTATCAATGCTTACATATCCTGTTTTGCAATACCCAAGCATCATTTAACATCACATATTTCATGGTCAAACATACACACATATCAGTCACACATCTTTGGAGTCAATATTCTCTTCAACTCAATATTTATGTTCCATTAAGTATTTTATCACCATCTTACCCATAACACCTCATATTTCCTGGGTTAACTTGTAGTGTTGGATTTATTCCAACGGGATACTGATGGAAGGAAAAAATGCCTCCTATGGTGATGTCACCATCTTTTGAAAAATGAAGAAAATCATCTGCTCCATAAGCTGTGCATTGTTGGCCATTAGCATTGGCTGTAAAAATGATCATCATCAGTATGTCTGCCAGAAGCAGCATGGCTCAGTAAAGGGAATATTTGCCAGTATCATCTGACAATGTTAAGCAGACCTGTGTCTAATGTTTATATACATCTAATAAATGTAGAACATGGGGCCTGGCATAATGCTCAGTGTTTTTTTTTACCCTGTCTGTCCAATGATGAAAGCCATTGTGATGATTGACATAACAATGGAGCAATGATCTGTTGATTGTGTTTGGGCCAATCAGGGCCTATAGGTTACATTCAGCTTTCCACCTTATTATTATTAGTTTTTTGTTGGAAGATAGTTTATTGATGATAAAATTTTTAAGACTTTCTGTGATTGGTTTCAACTTTTTTTTTTTTTTTGGAGAATTCACAGTGGGTCGTGCCATGTCTCCAGCACAAGCTATACAGGTACTGTAGTGAGAATGTGTCTGACATGGAATATCTCTGACTGTTCATGTGTGAAAAGGCATAATTTACAGACAGTTTAGACCTTAGATGTGTTTATTGTTTAATCCCTTCTGGTCCTAACAGGGGCCATCATGAAACGCCTGGACATAACTTTTTGGTTCCCTGCTGGGCAACTCATAGTAGTCTCACATGGGCATATTACCTGAGATGTTCGTTTGTCAGAATATTTTAAGTGAAACAAAATGAAAATACAGTATCATTTTTTTATTTCTTATCATTTTAATTCTGTAGTAACATATTTACAAAATTATTAACATCTTTAATGCTTGTTGCTGCATTTTTATTGTCACTGATGTATCGTAGCATGGGCATATTGTCTGGGCAGTTTTATTTGTACAATGGCCGAAGAGAAATTAATGTGATTTTTTATGTGCTTTGCCCATTAAATGTTTTTTTGTATTTTGTTGCGGCTTAAGTATAATGATATAACATTTTGGAACAAAGATGCAGATCAGCAAACCAAAGCTAGAAGCTAAAATGGCAAATATCTCCACAGCTACTGTGAACTTTCCAGGAGAGCTGACATAAGCTGGGATAAAGGTGATCCAGACTGCACAGAATATCAGCATGCTGAATGTGATGAACTTGGCTTCGTTGAAGTTATCAGGCAGCTTCCGAGCCAGAAAGGCCAAAACAAAGCACAAAAAGGCCAGTAGTCCTATGTAACCCAACACGGCCCAGAAACCAACAGCAGAACCTAAATCACATTCTAGAATAATTTTATCTGTGGAGTGAGCCATGTTTTTGTGAGGAACTGGTGGTGCTAGTGATAACCACAAAGCACATATGATGACTTGAAAAAGTGTACAACTGAAAACCCCCACTCTCTGTACAGGTACTGAACACTGAGGAAGACTATTCCCAGGCACTGTTGCTCTGAAGGCCATCACCACTGCGATGGTTCTTGCCAGGACACATGACATGCAAAGTGCAAAAGTGATCCCAAATGATGTGTGACGCAACATACAGGACCACTCAGAGGGACGACCAATGAAAGTGAGTGAACAGAGGAAACACAGAGTCAGTGAAAAGAGCAGCAGGAAGCTCAGCTCAGTGTTGCTTGCCTTTACAAGAGGTGTGTCTATGAAATAGAAAAATACAAGTCCTACAGCTATAGTTATAGAAACCCCTGTTAACGAAATCACTGTCAAGAGAATTCCCATGTTTTCATCAAATGAGAGGAATTCAACTTTCTTTGGAACACAGAAGCTGTGGTTTTCATTCGACCAGTACTCCAGAGGACATTTGATGCATTCAGTAGAGTCTAAAATGAGACAGAATGGTCAATGAATTCACGAAACCAATTCCAACAAATTTTGTTTGATTTAACTACATGTTTTTCATGAAAAAAAAAAAAAGATTACCAGTCTGATTGCTGATTTCACCTACAGGGCACTGTATACAAGCAAAGCAGCAAGGTGGTCTCCCTTTGATTTGTGCCTGTCTGAAGCCTGGCTCACAGCTATCACTGCAGACAGATCTGGGCCTCTGCCACACAGTGATATTCTTAATTAAACACATACATGGAACCAATATTACATTTATAACTTTAGCATATGCTTTCAAAGTATACCTACCGCATTACTAATACCAGCCCAAACGATATTGACAGGTTTCATGACAAACTGTTCATCACTTGGGAGAGAGGCGTCATAGTTACCCACTGTAACAAAGACTGTTTCTCCAGCTGCATTTTTCTGCCAGTTCACAAGCTCATACTTTGCGGTGGGGTCTCCATTTTTGTTAAAATATACACGTTCACCAGTGGGCATTGTAAAATTCACAGTTTGTAAAGCATGCAGTACCTGCAGAAACAATGACACTGTGCTGTAACGTATGACATTTACAAAAGCAGATTTAAGGGAAAAAGAGACAACGTGTCATCTACTGGAAGTACTATATCAACCAAAGATAATTATATAAGCATTGTGTGAATATGCCTTCACAGAGTGTGAAACTTTCACAGTGGAAAAACTGATAACAGTGGCCAAAACTGGGCCATTAAAACTATAACAAAGTATAATTACATAAATTAATGTGCATTTAATGTTTAATGTACAGTATTTGGTGCTATACCCCATGACTGGTACAACTCTCTTGAATTCCAATATTTTCACCTTTTATGTAATAGTTGCGACAGATAGAACAGTAGTGCAGTTGTACACAGATTCTGTGCAATATCTATTTTTTTTCCTATGGTGAGAACGTGTCTGACATGGAAAATTTCTGGCTGTATGTTTACATACATTTCCAGACCTGATTTTCCAGATATTTTCCTAATTCATGTGTGAAAAGAGCTTTTATTTGTTAATCTCAAAATTATGATTTAACTTCAAAATAATCATGTTTACCATGTAAAGACTTTGTATTGTGATTGGTTGGAAAACATCTTAAATTCCTATGTTTTCATCAAATGGAAGGAATTTTTCCATTATCAAATGGAAACCTAATTTACAGCCTTTACATTATTCTTCAAGTTTTTACATTTACTCACCTGACTTGGCAAGAGTGCCCCCTTTTGGGCACAGTTTTCATTTTCAGGGGAACCATCAGCATCACAGGCTAAAGCATTGTGCAGGGCATGGGCTATTGCATAAACAGCTTTATACACATTGTTGGAAATCCTTAGCTCGGACACGTCCGTGAATGTGTTATTTACTTCTTTGAGATTCTCAAAGCCAGTGCAAGGCTTAACGTTCTCATCCTTGGGAGAAAACTGACATCCAAATGTTGTTTCCCAGAACTCTATGAGAAGGGCGTTCAAGGGACTTTGAGATGGATGGACCTTGACAAGGAAGTCCTTCAGGCCTGGAATTTTAGATTTATTGATTGTGAAGCCTATTGCGCTGCTGATTACTTGTGAAGTCCTTTCAGTTGCCAGATACCTGGCTGTTATCCAGGACTCGCTGCCTATCCACTGTAGCCCTGTCACATTCTGAGCAAGGGCCTCCTCTAACAGCACATCCATTTCACTCTGGGCTAGAAAGGCTACCAAAACCTTCGCTGTCCCCTTTCTGATCACTTCCACAACCTTAGCAATGCTCTCCTTGGAATTTGTTCTTAGAACGGCCTCGGAATATTCAATACATACACCCTCTTTTCTTGCTGCCTCCATAAATGTGGCCATGCCATTGTTGCCGTAGTCATTATCACTTCTCACGGCTCCTACCCAGGTCCAGCCAAAATATTTCACCAGCTGTGCCAGTGCTCTGCTCTGGTAGTAATCACTGGGGATTGTTCTGAAGAAGGAGGGATACTCTTTTCTGTTGCTCAGACAAGCACAGGTAGCAAAATGACTGATCTGTTGACAGTGAGGGACAACATTAAAATATGGTTATTACTGGGCCACAATTACATTTGCATAATTGTTATCCCAAACCAGTTCGATGTCCCTGTAATTTACCACCGGAATCTTGAATGGCCCTGTTGCTCTTGACATCACAATGGTAGAGGAAGACTCTGACTCTCCTATGATAGCTTTCACAGCTGAGTGGCCAAAGCAGGTTTCATTTGCTGTAAAATCATGACCATTTATCAAAGCCATGGCTGATCTCATAGAGGCTAGAGTTGAGCCACAACTATCAAATATCCTGTATCCAATTGAAACATTGGGAAGAAGGCTACTGTTGTTTATTTGTTCAACAGCAAAGATCATGGTCTGAACAAACCGGAATTCTCTGAAGTTTAGACTATGAAAAGAAAAAGAGAGAGTTATACATTTACTCAGTACAGAAGAAAGTTATGTGATATAGTCCTTATCAACAATTTCAACAGTAGGCAGTCTTACTAACACAGAAGTATAAGTTTATACTGTTTAATTGTACACTTAACACAGGTCTTGAATTATGAAAATTTGTAGAAGAATAAAAATCAAACCTGGTGCAGGTTAGACGGTGTGGTTTCTCAGTAAATGACAATGTCTGTAAATTAATTTTGCTGTGAATTGAAAAAGCTCCTCCAATGATAACATCTCCATCCTTGGAGAGAAGAGGGGGCTCAGGGCTCCCATTTATTTGACATTTAGTCTTTTCTCCCTTTGCTTTGAACACACAGAGGAGCAGGAATGCATAGAGAAACATCACATAGACTATGGGGTGCTAATCCATTACCCAAGTGCAACTGAAAGATCTAATATAGGAACAGATTCTGGGCATTTCTACTATGAGATCATGTGATCATATAATGTGTTGCAAGGGATTATGATATCCCCGCCTCCTTTAGTCCTTAAAATGTTTTAATGATCTTTGAAACCAGAAATTTACCATAGATACAGCACCCTTCCAGAATTACTGGAATAGTAAAATTTGTATGTCAGAAGTTCATATTAAGGAATAAAGCTTACATTTGGAGCTCATTTAAATCTCATTGTGTTTTGCATCTTTTATTGAAGATAAACAACCTTTAAAATTCACTTTTGTATTGTTCTGTTTTTTTTCCTTTGCTCCATTTTATCTGCTTGCTTCAAATACATTTCAAGAACAGTAGTACAACAGCTCAAAAGTGTCTGGATTACATTGAGCTTGAAACGGGACCCACCTATAAACACTGGGGTTAGTTGAGTTTGGACAGAATTTGGAATTTGACAGTAAATGTACTCTGGATATCTTCATCTGAATCTGCAGATCATAACTCCTGGTGCTCAGTAGACATACACAGACACAGGAAAAGGGTAGATACAACCAGTTATGAGTCTCACTCCTGTGCTATGTTTTATAAAAGTGTGTTGTTTTTTCTTTGTCTTTTGGTGCACATTTTACATAGAAATGGTCCGTCCGTCCATCCGTCCGTGAACCACTAAATGAACCATTTACTGTATATCATTCACCATTTATTGAAAGCTGTTTATGTTTAAATTTATGTTTTTATTCTGTACTGATTTAGTTTAGGAATTGTTCCTCGTCTGAATGCAATGATTGCAGTCTCCAAATTCCAAACTCCACAAACTTCTTCCATTGTCTGTGTGTCATGACCTTAACTATTGGGAACCGAGGACTGTTTGGGGAGAGTAAGGATCGTTGCACTCTGTATAACACCAAGTTAGAATGCAGTGATATAACTTTTCTTGAGTGATAATATTGGGGGGTCTAATACATTTTAATTTGGCCTTCTTGAGTGCTCGACTGGTGTCTGAATTATTGATCAAAAACTTTAGCACTGACTGCCCAAGTCAACAATTTGGAGATAGCAGAGCAATATAGCACCACAGGGACTCATAAGGGAGCTGGTTCTGCTCCAGTTCATTGGTGATGGAGTTTTTCACTCTGGTTCTTGACTCTTACAGCTGAAGTGAACCAAATGCTTATTAACCAGTGAAACTTTAATGAGGAGCTAGATGTTACATTGCTCCCCTTATCACAAAGTTGGCTTCTTAATTACCAACTTGTTTTTTAAGATTTTTTGCTTAACTAAGAAAAATATTTCTTAATAGTACTCAATAGTCTTTTAGGTCAGATTCTTTTAACTAGTATTTTATAGTAGCCAATGTAGATACACCCATCATTGGTCAGTCCAGAATGTTCCCAATGTCAGCCACTTGAGAGTAATGCCAAGCTAATTTGAATATATTCTAAATTCCAGCAGCCATATTTATGATTAACATTTGGGGACTTTCTACAGAATTTCTATAGATGTGAATGTCTTTCAATAAATCTATCAATAAATCTCTGTGAACATTTGTTTTTGCTCCAAGATAATTCTTGCAATATAGCTACTGTCCATTCGCTCTATCTTGGACTATTGAAGTAAGATACAGCACACACCTCTATTTGGTGGGCTATATATACTAGTGTTTAATTTATACTACAATAATAGAAAAATAGTATTTATTGTGTTTGATCACAACAACATTCAGACAATCATTGTTTGTAAATAGAAATATTTTATTTAATCTCTTAAAGTGATTTTGATGCCATTTTTCCCATCATATGTTTCTTTGTATTTAATTCAGGCTTAAAGAGAATGATGTAACACTTGGGTGTGAAGATACAGAAAAGTAAACCAAAGCTGGAGGCTAAAATAGCAAATATCTCCACAGCTACTGTGAACTTTCCAGGAGAGCTGACATAAGCTGGGATAAAAGTAATCCAGACTGCACAGAATATGAGTATGCTGAATGTGATGAACTTAGCTTCGTTGAAATTATCAGGGAGATTCCTGGCTAGAAAAGCCAAAACGAAACACAGACCTGCTAGTACTCCTATATAACCCAGTACAGCCCAGAATCCTATAGCTGAACCTAAGCTACATTCTAATATGATCTTCTCCTTATAGTATTTCATGTTGTTGTAGGGGAACGGAGGAGATATTTTAATAACCACAGCACACAGATGAGGACCTGTATGATAGTGAAAGCAAGAACACTGAGTCTCTGCTGTGGAGGCCCAAACCATTTCATGATATTACTTCCTGGAAGTGTCGCCCTGAAGGGGCCATTAATAACACCACTATTGTTTTCTGAACACAGGAGATGCAGAGGACGCATAGATTCCAAATCATGTGTGCTGAGCATTACAGAGACCATTGGGAGGGCTGACTCAATGAAAGGGAGTGGAACAGAGTGAAACACAGAGCCAGTGAGAAGAGGAGGAAGCTGAGCCTGAGTTGTTGGTCTTATCATGGGGAGTGTCCTTTTTAATTAGAAACAGAATGGCCACTAACAGTGTTAATCCTGCTCCAAACAGAGAAAAGAGGACTAGTATTATCCCCATAACTTCAGTAAATGAAAGAAATTCTACCACCTTTAAGACACATTTATCTCTTTCGGCATTTGACCAGTATTGTGCTGGACACTGCTCACAGTTATTTAAATCTGCAAACAAATGAAACAGTCGTGAAAATAAACTGGTGTGTTATTCCAAGAAGCTGTCAGTGCTTGGAACAATGTCTAATGACAACCTGATGATGTCAACACGGACCAGATTGTAAGGGGTAACCACACCAGTGGCCACAAAGACTTTGTTCATAATAATGAGACATTTTAAAAATCCTGCTTAAAATTACATCTGACTATTTTGAAGCATGTTTTAGTACACAACAGTTTTTAATTTGTTTTATGGACCGAGTGCAGTTTCTAAAAGTAGTTTAAACTAGGGTTTTTCAAATTATGGGCCAGTGACCAACAATGGGTGTGAAGCACTCTCTAGAGGGAGGCAGTACTCCACAGAGGGCTGGTAATGGAACTTTACAATAGTAAAAATTTAAATCGGGACATTGAAGTAATGCAGAAGTAATTAATTAAATATCTGTTTATTATAATGCATCCCCAGGTGTCTGATGGAGACATTAAGCTAAGAGATGCAGAAGTTTCTTAAATAAAGAAAGAATGGTGACACTGCTTAATCAGCTGCAAGCACAACCGAGACTACATCAGGTATTTGATAGCATTAGCAGACGGATTGCTGACATGGGGTCTGACATATAGAGACAGTGTTTAGATAGAATTTAACAAGTCCACATTGTATAACTAAACATGTTTTCTAATGTTAACAAAAATACCTTATCTGCTCATTTTTGTGAGGCCATTCAGGATAGATGTTTTCATGTAGACATGCTATTTTACAACTTGTTTCTCAGGCCCTAATTCCTACTTTTTCAGTATCAGTTATGCTTTCTACACTGTCTCATAACCATGCAAATTTACTTATGTCATAAAGATAAAGTTTTGTTTTTTCAATTAAAACTGATGATATCGTGTCTGTGTGGCTCTTTGGATCAATGAAATCAATCTCAGGCATCACTGATAATTAGTTTGCCAGATGAACCCAATTAAAGAAAAACAACTTAAAAAAGATGTCATATTATTACTACAGGCCACAGGTAAGCAATATAGAAAGAAAAAAGTAAATCAATAATGCAATACCTTGGACATGAAAACATTCATATTTTCTGAAAACCTAAGTGTGATCATCAAACTCTGAAAAGATTTGTGGCTGATTCACAGCACAGGCATGTTTGTTCAGATAAAGGCATAAGGAGGGAGGTTTCTGACAAACACATTCATCAGATTAAGACAGCAGCTCCTAAAAGGCCATTACAGAACAGAAAACATCTGTTGGCCCATGAACCTCAAAGTGTAGGATTCTCCAGCGTCTTGCTGCTGCGAAACACCTATTAGTACAATCCCTAACCAATGCCTACAAGCAGAAACAGCAGGCCCAGAGCATTTTTCAAAAAGTCTTTTACGGGAGTAGGTGCCATGCAAATCCTCCAGATGGATCCAGGTGATGGAGTGGTGGCTGCCAGGATGGCCACTATGTCCCAACAAGACTGCAATGCCAGCAAGCAGGTGGTGGAGTCATGCTTTGAGCTGGAATCATCAGGAGAGAGTGTGAAAATGACCTCGGCAAAGTATTTAGAGTTTCTGTGTGACCTTTCTTTCATGATACAAAAAAGAACCATGCATTCTGTAGCAAAATCATCTTCATGCATGACAATGCACCATCTCATGCTGTAAAGAATACTGTGTCACTGTGTCTACTGAGAACATTTGGAGTATTCTCAAGCAAATGATCTATAAGGGGGGAGATAATTCACATCAGAACAGCAGCCCTGGGAGGCTATTCTGACATCTGCAAAGAAATTCATGCAGAAACTGTCCAAAAAGATAAATGAATGCAAGAATTGTAAAGGGCGTTTCCAAAGAAGGGCTAAGATGTTTTTGACAAAAACTTCAGTTAATGTGAGCTCTTAATGCTGCAAATTCAATATTTACAAACTATCAAATGTTTTGAAACAATTATGTTTATGTAATAAATTGGAACAGTGTACTTTGAGGTTTTGTACTATTATTTTGGTTGTTATTAGTGGGAGGTTTGTTCAATAAACATGTACTTGACATCTTGACTGTTATTTGCACTGCCCATTTAGGTACATCAGAGAAGAAAAGGTGGGCCATGAGGTGAAAAACGTTGAGAACCCCTGGTTTAAACTATATGTTTCAAGGTTTTGATGTTTGACATTCAGGATTTGTATCCTACATTGTAGAAAAGTGCAAAAGTTTATTCAAACATTACAAACTTGATTACCTGTCATATTACTGATCTCTCCTTCAGCACATGGTATACAGTCATAGCAGCAGACAGGTTTCCCTTTTTGCGCACAGCCTTCCTGGTGCCTGCAGGACAGCTCTCACTGCACACAGACCTTGGTTTCTGATATGAGTAACATATTAAGCCTGCCGTTAATACTCAATGAATTGGGCAGATTTAGATGTTATTGTTCAGTAAGAATTGTAATTAGAATTAGCCAGCATTGCCTGTACCTCGGCTTTTCCTCCAGCCCACACTAAATTCGTATCAGTTATGACAAGCTGCTGTCCAGGCGGTAGAGAGGCATCATAGTAGCCCACTTGCTTGAAGAGAACTTCTCCGTCAGGCCCACGCTGCCAGTTGATCACATCATACTTTGCAGCTGTTGCTCCGGTGCTATCAAACCACACCTGTTCTCCTGTTTTTGTAGTAAAATTGACCTTTTTCAGAGACTCCACAACCTTGAGAGGAGAAAGAAAGCAGTGGTATTAATGTGGTGAAAGTCAGTCACTAAAATCAGTCACTGTTCTTCTTCATTGTGGTGCTACCAGCCATGGCTGTATTGCCTGTTTTCTCTCACAGCCCTGCTTTTCTGTACATTTGAGTAGACTGTGTAAAGAATGTGCTACAGCATAAACTCCACTGTAGATATTGTTTACATATCTCAATTCAGAGATGTCTTCATTGTAGTTTATAAATGGAATCAGGTCCTTAAATTGCCTGCAGTCATTTTCAGCTTGAGAAGCATTTCCCTCTGTAAGCACACACGGCACGGCTCTCTCCCAAAAGTCTTTTAGGACATAATCAGCAAAACCAATGATGTTGGATTTTCCCACATCAAATCCAAGAGATCCACCCAGTACATTGTAGCTTGTGTGGGAGTTATTAGATTGACTGCAGTTATCCATACTTCCACGCCAATCATCTGTAAGCCTGTAACATTCTTTAGAATAAGCTGCTCTATTAGAAGGTTCATCTCAATGTGGGCGACAACTAATATAATCACTTTGGCTGTTCCTTTTGTGATAACATCAACCACTTTCATGAGTTTCCAGGCCTGACCAACAAATTTTCAGAGTACTCCACACATATGCCCTCCTCTTTTGCCGCTTCGAGAAAAATGGCAATTCCATTGTTGCCGTAGTCACTGTCGCTGTTCACGGTTCCTACCCAAGACCAGCCAAAGTGTTTGATCAATGTAATGTGCTCTGCTCTGGTAGTAATCACCAGCGATAGTCCTGAAGAAAGAGGGGTATTCAGTCCTGCTGCTCAAACATTCACACGTAGCAGCGTGACTGATCTGTGGAGAGAAAAATAGATGTTTTAGTTAGTACATCCAGTGTGTACATGATGGAGTCTCAACAAAGCACTTATGTAATACACAGGAAACCCAGAAATATCTTGCACAATAAAGGTTGGGCCAACACATTCCTTTAACAAACATTAAAGATAAATGAGGTTGTTCTGATTGTCTCAAATCAAGACCAATCTTATCTATGCAATAAAAATGCACAATTTTCAAGTATTAAATGTACAAAGGCGGTAAGGAATCCACGCAATGTCCATGTAACAGCAAGTTATGAGGTGATAATGTATTGTGAATTATCAAGCAGCACTGCTTATCATCAAATAATTCGCATATAAAGCATTGATAAATTTGCCATACCACTGACTATGAAAGGCCCTATAGTTTTGGACTTGTTAAGTAGCTGGAGAAGACTCAGACTCTCCTATGATGGCTTGCACACCTCCCTGTCCAGAGCAGACCTCAGCTGCTGTTGGTTCCTGACCGTTCATTAAAGCCATGGATGCCTTCATAGACAAGAACCTTGATCCATAGATGTCATAAACTTGCAACCAATTGAGACATTGCAGCAGGTTGGTGCTTCTGTTGATTTCCTCAATGACAAAGACCATGGCCTGAGCAAATCGCAGTTCTCTGAGGTTTAATCTGTAAACATATCAAACCAGGCACACAATTAATGTAAATTTTCTATGAAATAATTTGTTTAAATATGCTAAGCCTCACAATAACAAACCTAGAACATATCAGAGGGTTTGGTTTTTCAGTGAATGACATTGATTGCTGTGTTACATCACTGTGAATTGAAAAAGCTCCTCCAATTGTCACATCTCCATCCTTGGACAGCAGAGGATACTGCGGACTGTCCATAATATGACAAAGTGGCTTCTGCCTTGAGACAGAAAACTGAGAGAAAGTACACATTGTATGGAAAAATACCAAACGCTGTCCTCCTCTGCTTCTGCTGTATGATTTCATCTTCATACTCTTTATATTATTGAGCTCTTCTGGCATGGCCAGTTAGTGTGGACAAATCAGAGCAGGTGGACTACATGACTTCATTATGGGACAAAGTGCTTGTTGGATCCTGTAAACTTGATTAATCTGTTACAATGCTTTATTTCAGTTAATATAGCATTTGACTATATATGTATATATATATATATAGAGAGAGAGAGTATATATATATATATATATATATATATATATATATATATATATAATATATATATATAAAGAGAGAGAGAGAGAGAGAGAGAGAGAGAGAGAGAGAGAGAGAGAGAGAGAGAGTTGCAATAAAATATTTGCATTTATTAGTAAACAAATGTGTCTGGGTGACTGACCTTCACAAATGGCTAATTGGCTACCTCCATCTTAATTATGGACAAGTATACACCTTTGAATTGTTCCCTCAGTGAACACAATGTGTCCAGGCCCAGAGGCAGCAAAGCATCCCCAAACCACGATTATTGTGCAGTTTTCTTTCTTCTCCAAACATAGAAATGTTATTGTCACTGTCATTAAAGGTTCAACTTTCATCTTATCTGCCCATAAAACATTTCTCCGTAAGCACTGTGGAACAGCTTTCTCACATATTTGCCTGTTGTCTTGCATAATGAGGTCACCCACCGATTAGGAAAGGAAAGTAGTGACAGTCCTGAATGTCCCCATTTATAGACAGTTTGACTAATACTGGTTCCATGTACACCTAAGTCTTTAGCAATGCTTTTTTTTTATCTATTTCCATTTTCATGCATCTCTACAATGCATGAACAGTGGTCTTTGTTGTTTGTATTGATGCATAATTTACACTAAAATTCCAGAATTCAACAAGCATCTGCATACATTGTTCCCATGAAAGCAAGTTTCATTTCTCACAACATAGCTTATTTGGCAACTGGCACAGCTGTTACTGATGCTGATGTTCTGATCAGGAGAAAATATCCAACACACAATTGTAAATATGCATAGTTTATATAAAACTTATAATTGTGATCTAAAGTGCGCTTGTCCTATTATTTGCATTATATATAGTCAGTATCACTGTGCTCCTTATAGCATTTCATTTCAGCCTGTGTGAGGCCTTTTTGGGATTCCTTTCATTTCTATAAACAACACCACTTGGACAGTCCTTATTAATGCATGTATGTACACAGATACACAGATGTACATACATAGATACATGATTTTGCTTGAATATGATTTCACCAGAAATGACTTTCATAATTTCTTGAGAAGAACTCTTTTTATGGCCTACTTGTCACATGGATTTGTGCTCATGTATTTGTATGTTAACTGATTTGGCCATTTTGAAGGTTGTTGAATTGTTTGGGTTTTTTTGGTTGGTTATCAGGCATTTATGATAGAATGTGGAGGATTATATGCCAGAATGTCAAAACAAGTGAAGAGTAGCTTATACTGCTCTGCTGTGTTGTATCCTTGTGTTTGGTGGGACTTCAGTGATGTTCAGTGAACGTTTGCTAAGATGCATAAAGAAACTGAACAGAATTGTGACAACTGAGAGTCACCTATAGAGGATTTGTTGTTTGTTACTTGGTCTTTAACATCTTTAACATCTGTATATAATTCTCAAAAAGTGTGACTGGACTGATAATGCTCTTTTCTATGTATTCCTTGTAGAAACATGGCCTTGTGACACAGATCATATCCTCTTGTCATTGTTTCAGTGTAAATGGTACAAATCTGAATATTGTAAACCCGATCGTTGTCCATCTCAGCATGGTCATTGGAGGCTGCATGCAGTCAGCAAGGCCAGTGCTCCAAAATGGACATGTATTTGCATTCAGGTTTTAATATCATCAGTATGGGCATCTTCCCTTTATGACCAATATCATTTTTTTTAAACTTAGATTAAGCTGAAAGAAAATGAGAACGTTTTCAGAACCTTTTCCCACTTTCCTGAGGGTCACATGCCTTGCTGTCACTGAGGCCTGTAAGCACCTGGATTAGGATGTTAAATCACACTTGTGACATTTTCAAACCACAAAATAAACAATGAATCTTTTACACCTGATTTAACAGTGCATTACATCATGCCATGTTTATTTCGTGCCATTGTTATTCAGAGCACTGTCATGAAAATAATGTGATGCTGATGCCAGCTGTGGTTTAATTAACAAGGTTGTTATTTGTGTTTTGAAGTCTTTGTTGAGATGCCTGTCTGATTGCTTTCCAGCCAAGTGCATCCTCATGAGAGTCTATGACACCTCGTTTTTCAAGTTGTAACATGTAGCCATTTAAAAGCCCAAATCCCCGGACCCCCAAGTACCTCTCTAATGTTCTCAACTTAACCTTACGTTTGCTTTTCTCTAATGTTGCACTTTTTAACAGCATAAAAAATATCCTAAAGGGTAAACATCTTTTTGCAATTAAAATATGTATGCTAATTAATTTGACATTAACATGACTTTCCTAGTTATTTGTCTAGTCTGCTTTGTCTACTTATTCCACGTATTTCTATATATGTGTTCATGAAATATACTAAACGAACATAATATATTTAATCTCTGAAAAAAACCTCTTTTTCTACTTTTTCAACATCTTTTTTCCACATAAATATGTTCTTTTGTTGGAGATATTTTGACAAGCACACCATTCTGCTCTGCAGTGCCCTCTGCTGATGTAGAACAACCCTACCAAATGTTTTATAAGCATAGAGAGGCCTTTACTGCCCTCCTGTCACCCAACATATTTTTTGATTTGCAAGCTGATATTTATGCAAAAGATGTTATCATTGCATTAACCTTACTATCCTTTGAGGGGGACATTTATTTATATAGGACATTTATTTCCACAGTTTGTGCCATTTGTTTATTGCTCTGAGACTTCAGAATTTACAAAACGAATGAAAATGAAGATATTAAAATGAAGGTCTAATGAATGCCTTATTCAAATAAACATTTGATTAAATACTATTTACTCAAATACAGGCAACAATATACAAGCACCAATACTCATCCATCAAGCACATTTGAATACATGAGGCCTATATATCATTTTCTTCCAAAAAAATATTATTTTTTTTATATATATACTTTATTGCAACATTTATTTTGTACAGATGCATCACATAAAACCCCCAAACATTTACATACAGGTTGTAATGTAGCAAAAATAGGTGTCAAGTGAGTAGATATATATTAAGTGAGTAGAAGTCATAAAGGTTGCAAATGATACAGTTCAAATACAGTTCAGTTACGGTGCAGTATGACCATTGTGGTGACCCCTGTGCTTGAGGATAGCTACAGCTCTGGAGAACAAGCTGTTTTGATGGTACTGAGTCTTCTACAAGACGGTAGAATCTGGAAGAGATAATGTCCAGGATAGGAGGGGTCAGCTGTAATTTTGCCAGCATACTTCTTCACCCTGCCAGTGTAGATGTCCTGATGCATTGGCAGATTACATCTAATGATCTTCTCTGCTGCCCTGATTATGCACTGCAATATAACCAGATGGTAATACCAACATCCTGTCATTCTCATCACTCCAGTGATACTGACATAGTATAATGCTAGTGCTAGTGCTGGTTCAAGGGGATCAGATTGCTGCTGGAGTGTTAAAACATGATGTCCACTCACTGTCGACTCTGTTAGACACTCCTACTTAGTTGCTCAACATTGTAGATGTAAAGTCAGACAGAAACTCTGTTTCTGTTTGTGTTGGTCATCCTCAAGTCCATCATCAGTGGTCACGGGATGCTATCAACAAGACGCTGTGGGCTGGATATTTCTGGTTGGTGCGCTATTCTCAGTCCAGTAATGGCATTGAGAGGTTGAAACCCGTTTGACCCACCATACCAGTGCAGCATGCACTAACACACCAACACCTTGTCTTTGTCACTGGAGTGGTGAGAATGACCCATGACCCACAAACCCCCACTCCCACAGCTTATAGAATAGATAGTGAGTGCAGAGACAAAACTTGTCATAATGTTAGGGTTGATTGGTGTATATATTAGTTACACAGTTACCAAACAATTCAATGTATTTGAATCAGGATATATTTGTTTTTCAAATCAGATCTGTTGAGATGATTGTCCACACTGTTATTTACAAGTGACTGGACTGGATCCATGTGTCTGAAAAAAAAAAAAGAAAAAACAATCTGCATGGGTTGCTGTGGTAAGGCCTCAGTATGTACAGAGGCACTTTTCTTGGATCCTGACCCTCTGGATTTCACATGGTCAAATCACCAAATCACATTGTTTCTGTGAGTGATGTGAAAGATACTGATTAGAGTGAGATTGTACAATTCAAACCACCTTCAGATATGGTTAGAATCTGTTCCTGAAAAATCTGATTTGTGGTTGTGTGATGTTGAGACTATCAAAATCAATCTAGATGCAGCCAAAAATTAATTTAGGCTGCCAGTCTGAATAAAGTCTAATACACCTGAAGATGAATACCTTTATAAATAAGACTGTCATCCTATTATAATCATTTGTCACAGCACATTTTACTCTTCCATCTACTTGTAAAACTTTTGCTGTCATATCTAATTATGAGATACTGAAGTAGACATGTAGATTTTAAATACGGCTACTAATATTTTGTCTTGATGTCTTGCATGATATCAGCATCCATATTGCTGACTTTCCAAATGACCATATTTGGGTAAGAAAAAAAAAGTTCCAGCTATGTTCTTCAAGAGGCTTGTAACTATTTGCAGAATTGAGAGTTGTAACTTTTTGTTCTTACAAGCCACCTTTCTCAGTACTGCATAGAAGCTTTTTAGGAAAGAGTGCAGATGAATTTGATATTCTTGAATTTGATCTAAATTATTTATACCGTATCACCTGACACCTTCTATTGTAAACCACTGGCCTTGGTGTTTTATGTGACCATTTGTTATTTAATGATTATGAAAATACAATAATGTCAATTTAAATCAGATGCAGGATTTACAAATGCAGCAGTTTGTTATATGCTTGCTTGTTGAGCACTCTAAGGTATCCATTTTGTGCATCTTATCAGCATATATTTCCACAGATACAGGCATGGAAATATTACCACCATGGTCCCACTGTCCTTCTCCATTACTAAATATACTTTTGATAGGTATAAAAAAGTATATTTAGTATAACATGAGATGAGATTGTGTTATATTTGTGTTATTGTTTTCTAGTTATTTACCTTATGTTTCCATTTGTGGACTACATTATCACCTATGGTTGAGTATGAGATGCAAAAAAAAGGCAGATAAACATTTTATAAAGCTGAATTATCTCTCAATCTGCCATGTGCCTCATATGGGCCTCATATGCCTCTTATCTTTGCTAAAATATATCTTTGTTCATTTTATTATGGTGGACACTAATCACTTATGAAAGGACTGTTTCTTTCCCCTGCAAACAAGGGTTTAATAATCACCTGAAAGTGTATGGATACTTATAAGATATTATTATGTAGGTTTCGACATTGACTTTTATATTATGTATAGACACCAGTACTACTGTACTTTCATAGTTCTAAAATAACTTTAATGACTGATGACCCATCTCAGTGTGCTGCAATATTAAGCTAAATGTAATGCATTAAGTTCTGTGAAACCATAAGCTTGACCACACACCAGTTGTTAATATCTTTTCAAAAGTAGGTTATACTTTTAAAATCTTCGATGGTTTTTAACCAGACAGGCTGTCATGCCTCATGCAGAGATGCATGTTATTGTTAATGGTGTTTTGACTGAAAACAGAAATCCTCTGAGTACCACCTATCAGCTTCAGTGCACTCCTAATCGCTCATGTGCCTTACCTTTGCCACAGTGCAGCTAATTAATTATGATGCAATGCCTCACAATGACACACACTCTCATTTCATTTCCTGATTTGGAAACTGTTACCTGTTGGTACATGTCTAACAGCCTGTACCACACCTGCTACCTCCCTCAGGCCAGGGGGAGACAGGATAGTCCGAGACCCCACCTCTCCACCATACCCCCTCGGCCATGCACTGTTTAGACCGCATGGCTGCTTCTCACCTCTCAGCTCCAATTAAATCATGGCCTTGGGCGTGCACTGATTGAAAACTGAGCCCATATTGTGGTGTGTCTGAGTTCAAAAACAACACACCTCAACCCTGGAGACCAACCTGTTTATTTGGGGTTTTTTTTTCAGACTGCAACAGTCACTTTCCCCCATAAGAATGCCCAGGACAATCTAACACTCCCTCTCTCTCTTTATTATCTTTTTTTATTTATCTGATGGTGAATACTAATTGCTGATTGTTTTTTTTAGAACAATTTGTTTTGGAATAAAGTAATCTTACTTAATAACACACTGATGATCACTGATCTTGCATCAGAAACTAATTAAAAGTGCTTCTCTGTGCAATGAGAGTCAGATTTGTGGTGCAGATGACCCTAACCCTTTTGTGACCTTTTCAAGAACAAAATGTATTATAATAGATATTATAAAAGACAAGTACATGCAACTTATACTCTCTGCTTTATAATACAGTTCAGACTGTATTATTATGTGTGGAACACGTTCATTACACAAATGAATAATTGAGTCTTTGGATAATTACTTACTTACTAGTTATTTAAAATAATTGACAGCAACAATGTATTCATAAGCTGACATGTAGATATTAGTTTGTGTTATTGATTATCAGGTCAGATTATTGTAATTACACCTTTAAGACACTTTCAGAATTTTGCTTTTTATGGAAAAACAGCTTAAGTAATCTAATGTTCAGATGCATTGTGGGCATATACTGTGGTCAATACTAGACTAAGCATAACATGGTACAGCATGCAGGCCCAGTGTGGTGCACCCCCTGGTATCACTCGACTGTATTTAAATTTTCTTTTCTCCAGTGTGATGCCATTTCCCACTTTCAGACAAAATGTTTTCCAGACTGTCTATGGTTAATCAAAGTAATCCAACTATATATGGTGGTAATACTGTATTTTTATTGGTCCTTTGTGTAACAGAGTATCAGTAACATTACCATCACCTCATCCTGGGCCTAACCCTAACCTTAACCTCAACCCAAAAACTAATTCTAACCCTCATCCTACCCACCTCCCCTCAGAATACAGAAACTGGAAAGAATGTGTTGTGTGTTTCGTCTAGTCAGAGGAAAGAAGACAAGGAAAGTTGGTGAAATGGAATGAGGAAGGAGAGTATTCAGAAGAAGAAGGCAGCTAAGAAAAAGTGGGATAACCAGAGAGATGAAGGAAGTAGGCAGGAGTACTGTGAGGCTAGTCGCATAGCAAAAAGAATGGTGGCAAAGGCAAAGGCTCAGGCCTATGATGAGTTATATGAGAGGCTGGACAGTAAAGAAGGAGGAAAGGATGTACAGCAGGTTAGAGAGGGAACTGTACTAGTGAGTGAACAGAGTGTTGAGTAGATGGAAAGAGTACTTTGAAGAATTAATGAACGAGGAAAATGAAAGAGAGTGGAGGACAATGGGGTAGAGACAGTGGATCAGGAAGTGCAGAAAATTAATAAGGTGGAAGTGAGGGCAGCTTTAAAAAGGATGAAGAAAGGAAAGGCAGTTGGTCCAGATGACATACCTGTGGAGGTATGGAGATGTTTAGGAGAGAATGAAGTGGACGTTTTGACCAGGTGGTTTAATAAAATCCTGGAGAGTGAGAGGATGCCTGATGAGTGGAGAAGCAGTGTACTGGTCCCCATTTTTAAGAACAAGGGTGATGTGCAGAGCTGCATTAACTATGGAGCTATAAAGTTGATGGGCCACACCATGAAGGTATGGGAAAAAGTTGTTGAAGGAAGGCTAAGGCGAGAGGTTCAGATCAGTGAGCAGCAGTTTGGTTTCATGCCCAGAAAGGGTACCACAGATGCAATTTTTTTTTAGTGACAAGACGAAGAGGAAGGAGTGGAAGACCTCAGAGAAGGTTTATAGATGTAGTGAAGGTAGACATGGAGATGGTTGGTATAACAGTAGAGGAGGCAGTGGATAGGGCAAGATGGAGGCAGATGATCCGCTTTGGCAACCCCTAAAGGGAGCAGCCGAAAGAAGAAGTATGGCATGTATGGCATGTGTGGCTTTCAGTTTCTCTACATTTTCTGGCCTCCCAGCATTCATGATAATACTTGCATTATATAATTTACAGTGATGTTATACCAAAGCTATTCATGTTAAAACAGAATTGAACTCAATATGTGCACAGTTTAGCTCTTTTATATGAAGTGTACTTGTTAGCATAAAACACAATGAGGTCTGTCCACAAAAACTAAATTCTGGCCAAACAGAATGGCCTAATGTTGGACTATTTCAATACAAGCTCATGCTTGCTCACATACAAATTCTGTAAAATGTAAACCTCAGAAATGTAAAACAAATAATTATAATGTATAACATTGATTTGATCCTGTGATTTAGTGACTTGACCTTAGACTTATAATCTATAATTTCCTGAAGTGTTTGGAGTGTTCAGACAAACAATGCTATTATATATATATATATATATATATATATATATATATATATATATATATATATATATATATATAACTGAGAGCAGGTGTTGTGTGAACTACCTTCCAGTCAGAGCATTAAAACATGAGCTGATATACTGTCTAGTAATATGTGACCAGAGCATAGTGAAATGGAAGTGCATTAGGAATGACACATTTCCATGGACATGACTGATAATGATGTGTGGTTTTGATCACAATCTAAAATAGCAGCAGCAAATTAATATTCATTATCTCAGTGTTACTTCAATGAGCCAAAAAGTTGGTACATTACTAAGAAAAAAGTTCTGCTTCACATCTAATGTAGCAGTAATAGACTACAGTGTTGGACTGGCTGAAATATTAAGCTGAACTTGCTAAGCCAGCTTGTTGTCAGCATGTTGGGAGTTGTTTTAAATGATCTCCACTTGTAAAGAATTTCTTTTATTTTTGACAGTGAAACAGCTGATTTCTAATTGTTTTGAGATCTTTTAAATCCCCTCCTGGTCTCATATGTATCTACAATCTTTTGTACTGAAGGTCTTAGAGAGCTCTTTGGATCTCGCCATGGTGACACTCAATTCACCAATCAAAATAAAACTAATGTCTGAAGTTTAAATAACACAGCATCCTCCAAAGTCAGCTCTCTGGATGGTCTTATCATCAGCAGCTGGTGTGCTGCACCTGATTCAAATTTTAGGCTTTTTAAGTTGTAATAAATGTCTGAGTGCCCAAACATTTTCCTGACAAGTAAATTATATTATTAATAATTGTTTTACAAAGAAATGTCTTCAGTTGTATCTGTTCACCACCGTCCCTCATCATTGTTAAAATGAGGATAAAATGTTCCTTGTTTTTCTGACTGTGTATATAGACTTCAGGGATATCAGTCTGCCTAGTTTGAAAGAATAAGCTGTTGTGAATCAAGTTCATCTGCTTTAGTGACAATGAAAGTCACAACAGGTGCAATGGAGAGGCGACATCAAGACAACCCCCAAAAGGGAATTATTTTGCAAGTAGTGGTGACAGACAATTACTTTATCCTTATCTTTCCTACTTGGTTAGGGTTATGTTTTGTTAGTGTCCTTGTCACTACTGGTAGCATAAGGTGGTAATTGCAGCCCATTCAAGTGGCACAGGTAGTCCAGCTTCTACAGGATGGTACAACTATATGTGCTGTTGCAAGAAGGCAGTTGTCATCTTTGCAGTGTGTTTGGGGTTGTTGTCATGTTGGAAATCTTCCAGTTTCTGGACCAGTTTCTGAAGGGAGGTATTCATGCTCTTACATGTTGGAATTCTGCTCCCTGGTGTTGTAGGCAAGACACAGTTATCATGGTATGCTTCACCAGGGTGCCGCCACACATGCTGGACACATTCTAAACCTATATGTTTATCTTGGTGTTGTGAGACCATAGGACATGGTTCCAGTAATCCATGCTCGAGGACTGCTTGTCTTTAGCAAACTGTTTGTGGGGTTCCATGTGCATCAGAAGAGGCTTCCTTCTGGATTACCGAGTCGATGCAGTGTTTCTTAAACCTCTGCAGCAATGCTAGCAGCACCCATGCACCTCTTTTTCAAAGCCAACCTCTGGATATGACACTGAACATCTGAATCTGACCCTGGTGAGGCCTGTTCAGAGTCAAAACTGGCCTGGACAACCATGATATGACCTTTTGCCGCCATGCTGTAGCTCTGTTTCAGGGTGTCAGAAGTCTTTTTATAGACTAGGCCATCTTTGTGTAGAGTAACAATTCTATTTCTCACATCCTCAGATATCCCAATAGTTGCCATGTTGAAAATCCAGAAGCAACAAATTTAACAGTTTTGCTCCCCACTCACACCTGGAACCGTGTACCTCTAACAAGTCACATGACACAAGGGAATGGTACAACTGGGCATAATTTGGACATATTCACTTGTGGTGTATTCACTTTTTGTTGCCAGCTATTTGGACATTAATTGACTACTTTTTATATCCATAAGTTATATCCAAGTTTCATTTCTATAGTGTTGTCCCATGAAACGATATAAACATTTTGCAGAAATGTGAGGGGTGTACTAACTTTTTTATTCAAATTCTGTTAGTTTTCAATAGAGGGTCATTTTAGAGCATACAGTTAGTGTTCTTTCTTGCAGTGTCAGTAGCAATCCTACACAGTGCCCTGTGGTCCACAGATCTGCACCTGGGAGAACAGCAGCAATCTCCTGATGCTATTAAAAAGGATTGAGTAGGAAAAATAGCCTGGAGCCAAACATTAACATGCCTTTATTCTCACTCTGCCTGCAGCGTTTACAGTTACAAACTGCTCCCAAATGCCACTAAACAGCCTTTAATGAGTCATTAATCCACAGGCTTAAGTACCTACTGAGAGAGCCCTAGGCTAGGCAGTACCCGAAGAGCATTGTGAAATGGGATTTTTCCGTTACTTTCCTTTTTGAAGAAAGGACTTTTTCTTCACACCTGACCACTTCTTAACACTTTGACCATAGCTGGTACATCATCATAGACAGGGTATCAGATATTGGTGGAGCAGTATAAGCTTTGGGGAACTGCTCATGGCTGTTTTCACTCTCACTTTTCAGACCATACACAAATATTTTAAACTGTCCAAGAAATGTATGCCACTCTCACACAAAGAGCAAGGTGAATGGATACAATCAAATACATTGTACTAAAAGGTTCTGGCAAAAACACCAAGTTATAGAACCTGTTTGAAACACACACACAGACATTAATAATCAGAGAAAGAAACTAAAAAGTAACAAACAGAACACAGTCAAAATTAGGGGTAATTAGGAGCAGGTGAAAGGTAAGGCATGGCCAGCAAATTGTAGCTGACATACATTCAAACAAATGCACAAATTGGAGAAAGAAATATTACAATTATTAAAATATGTTAGAAATATATACACTCGTCCTCAAAAGAATTAATCAATTGCAGAACGGAAAAAGGCCTTTACTGAAAAGACCCTGCTTTTTTTTCTTTTCTTTCTTTTTTTTTCTTTTTTTTTTTTTTTCAGAGACAAGTACTAGAGAAGACACGATGTACGGGACGTGGGATGGTTACATGTATTTTAAGATTGCTTGCACAGCTGATCACATCTGACACCATTAGAAACCATACCCAAAGTTCAAAGAATGTGAGTGCAGTCAGTTACTACAGGGTGCAATTCTGTTTCCACTGAGTAATGTTCTCAAGGGCATTCAAGGCCCAATGTTCTACCTCCAGTTTGTGTCGGGGCAACATGTACAGCATAAAAGTGAGCATGGGTGGACCCTGCAGAGAACTGCATTACATGAGCGCTCATCACAGAACGTCAGAAAATGCTGCACTGTGGATTTTCATGACAGTTTAAATTTGTCTCAGGTGACCAGGTGTCTGGAGCCAGAATGCAGTGGAGTGTGTGTGTGTATGTGTGTGTGTACACTGTACACACTGTATTCTGTGCTCTGATCTCTCCCCAGCTTCTCCAGCAGCAAGCCTGTCATCTCATCCGTCCTTCAAAATTGCCTGCAGTGGCCATGGAGGGGAATATCACTCTTGGGGCACTGTTCTCACTCCACGACGCTGTTCTGGAATCGCAGCCGAACTTCACCTCCCAGCCTGAACCCACTCAGTGCACTGGGTCAGTCATGGATGCTCCCTTGCTCAGCAATATAGTTGAGCACCTCCAAAGACAAGTCTGGATTTATGCTTTTAGAAAAATATGTATTTATTTACGCTTTAAAATGTGTATAACTTTCTGTTCATTTCTACAGTCATTTGCAAAACATTTTGTTCATTTTCAGTTCAAATTGAAAATTTACCATCAGAAAACTTAAATATGATATTTTTTTCTGCAAGTTTAACAGCACAAATTCTACGTTTTCTTTATAATTAAAAGAAAAATCAAACATAAACTGTACCATAATCTTTGAACATGTCAAATTTTCTATTTTCAAATTAAGCACATTAGAAGATTTAACTTAATTTCAATTACAAAATCAAGAAAACTACTGCAGGTCTTTTTCTAGCTCATGAAAAGCTTACTAAGAGGTGTAATGACCCTCACTGAAACATTTAAGAATTTAATTTTAGCTTTCCTTGTCCTTAACAGGTTCAATTTCCGGACCTTTCGCTGGATGCAGACAATGATATTTGCCATAGAGAAAATCAACAAAGACAACCATCTCTTGCCCAACATCAAACTGGGCTATAAAATCTATGACTCATGCAGTACACCTCTTCATGCACTTCGCACAGCTATGGAGCTGATGGGGAGGGAAGAGGAGGAGGGCAGCAAAACAGAGTGTCAGGGCAAGGTCCCCGTTGTCATTGGTGATGGTGGATCCACACTATCGATGGTGGTTGCACACTTTTTAGGTGTTTTCCAACTGCCACAGGTAAACCTAGCAAATGTTATGAGGTTTCTTGTGTTTAAAGATGATCCTTCACTAAAATGTAACATTAATTATACCTTATTCACTCCTATTTTCTTCTTTATCCCCTCCCCAAAGGTCAGCTATTTCTCAAGCTGTGCATGTTTGAGCAACAAGAAGGCATTCCCTGCATTTCTGAGAACCATGCCCAGTGACTTTTTTCAGGTGGATGCCCTGGCACAGCTTGTGCAGCACTTTGAATGGACCTGGGTGGGAGCAGTTGCTGGGGATGATGCGTATGGCCGTGGAGGTGCACAAATCTTCAATGACAAAGTCACTAAGCTGGGTGCATGCATTGCCTTTTATGAGGTCATTCCCAAAAACCATGCCCCGTCTGAGATGAGAAGGATTGTCAAGCGTATCAGTGAGTCAGGGGCTCGAGTGGTGCTTGTGTTTGCTCTGGAGCAGGATGTGAAAGCACTTTTCTCTGAGGCTCTCAAACACAACCTGACTGGAATCCAGTGGCTGGCCAGTGAGGCCTGGATCACAGCAGCAGTACTCTCAGCCCCAGAGTTTCACCCTATTCTGCAGGGATCCATGGGCTTTGCCATTCGCAGGGCTGAAATCCCCAGCCTGCAGTCTTTCTTGCTGCGACTGAACCCCTCCACCTACTCTAACGACCCTTTTGTCCTGCAGTTTTGGGAAGAGCTGTTCCAGTGCTCCCTTCACACTAGAAGTGGTGGTGCAGGCTTCCATATTTATGCCTGTAATGGCTCAGAAGACTTAGCTAGTGTAAAGAGCATTTACTCAGATGTCTCTCAGCTGAGGATCTCTTATAATGTCTATAAAGCAGTATATGCAATTGCACATGCTCTAGATGCTATGCTGAAATGTGTACCAGAGAGAGGACCCTTCCCTGGGGGAGCCTGTCCTGACACACGCAGCATTAATCCATGGCAGGTAGAAACATACATTTTTTCATATATAAAAATGGCATTTTTTATATATATAGTGTAACCTGTTTGGGTCTTCAGTAGAAAAACACACTTGTAAAATCATAATAAAAAGGGCTCTTGATCATTTCACAATCTGAAAAAAAGTGACATAAATAGGTATGATCATGATTTTGCATGTGTTAAATGTCGTCAGCCATTTAACACATGAAACCCATATGACTTATTTGTAAGGGAAAGTGCTTCGCTTGTCATAAGTCTTATCTTTCAAATTGCATATGCTTTTCCTCGCTCTGTCCACTCCACTCACCCACAATCCAGCACTGATTGCTCTCCTCTTTTGTACTCAGCTCCTTTACTATCTAAAGAAAGTGGATTTCATTAATGAGTTTGGCGAAGAAACGAAGTTCGATGCAAATGGAGACCCGGTAGCCATGTATGACCTAATCAACTGGCAGCTCTCAGAGAATGGAGAGGTTCAGTATGCCACTGTTGGCACATTTGATGAAACTAAGACCACAAAACTGGAGATTGAGCAGAAAAAGATTATTTGGAATGGTTATCAGAGAGACGTAAGCATGTGTGTTTTCTTTCTTTTACAGAATTACAGATATGTACAAATGTGCATACTTTTTGTATTTCCAATTTATGAGTTCTCCATGTCCTGATAAATAAATGATTGATATCTTTTTAGTTGTCCTGCTCTTTGATCTGCAGGTCCCTGTATCTATCTGCAGTAGCAGCTGTCCCCCAGGAACCAGGAAGGCCATTAGGCCTAGTTTCCCTGTCTGCTGCTTTGACTGCGTTCTCTGCGCAGCTGGGGAGATTAGCAATCAGACAAGTGAGTCAACAAGTGTCTGTATAAAAATTTGTGAAGCTAAAAGATTTATTTATTTTTTTAAATATAACAGTTTTCTCCCTGAATTCCCTGAGATATGATCTCAATTTAGTAATTCACATCCCATTCATGTACATGTATATGATCAATATAGCATTTTTCATGGTCTTCACTGTAATAATGCCTGTGCCTGTGTTTACAGAGAAGAATGTTACTTTTATATCTACCACCAAAAAGTTGTCTTACTTGTCTTATGTGACACTGCATGTCCTATGATGTGAATATAGCACAGGCATGCATTGCAAAACTGATGATGTATTGTGCAGCCTTAATATATTATAATGCAAATTACATTAAAAACCTAAGAATAAAAACAATAAAATATGTAGAACAAGACATTGCGAGTCAGACACTAAACGCACTGTATGTGTAACATGCTGTGAAAAAAGACTGTTTACACACTGTTTACACACTCTGCCCAGAGTATCTCCCTACTTCTAAAATAATAATAGAGAATGTAAAAAATATCAACTCAGACTCAAATGTGCACATTTATAAAATAAGCAACACAGATTTGTCTTTCACTTGACTTATGTTTGGCAGTATTTGTGGTGATGTAATATATAGAGAATTTCACCAAAACCTGTGTAGTTTTAAAATACCATTTTTAGTTTTGTTTATTGAATATAACCAATAGAGCTCAGAGCCAGAGATCACATGACTTCTTCTGTGAACATTTTAAATTGACTTGTGACTTATATTTTCTCATTTTGGTATATAAGGGATATACACTTATAAAAAATTGTTTTATTTTTTAATCTGCGCATTCACACACAGGATGTTTAGTGTGTCATAAAGGGATTTTGTGAGTTAAAAAGAAGGGTCTGTGATACATTGGTCACCATGGGCATCATGGGCACTTCTGGGTTAAAATGTTAATAAAGTATATCATTACATATAAAGTATTCTCCCACCACTTTATTACACTAAAATGCATTTTACATTTCGTCTTTTTTGTTCATGTGGAAATCCATGTTTCTTGTGCTTGTTTTTGTCAGATGCCATAGAATGTGTGACATGTCCACCTGAATTCTGGTCCAATCTGAAGAGGGATGCCTGCATCCCCAAGCTGTTGGAGTTCCTGTCCTACAGTGACACCATGGGCATGACGTTACTGTCTGTGGCCCTCTTGGGGTCCTGTGCCACTTTTGCTACTGCCCTTATTTTTGCCTGCAAGCGCCACACTCCTCTTGTCCGAGCAAACAACTCTGAACTCAGCTTCCTCATCCTCAGCTCTCTCTGGCTGTGCTTCCTCTGTGCACTGCCCTTTATAGGGCAGCCCACAGCTTGGTCATGCCAGTTACGCCACACAGCCTTTGGCATCGCTTTTTGCCTCTGCCTTTCTTGCATCCTGGGGAAAACCATGGTGGTGCTGATGGCTTTCAAGGCCACTCTCCCAGGTAGCAATACCATGAGGTGGTTCAAGCCTCCACAGCTGCGTGCTATGATTTTTCTGTGCACTGCAGTGCAGATGGGGATTTGTGGTGCATGGCTGGGCTTGGCACCTCCTGTCCCACGCAAGCTGATGACCCGGGAGTCTGCACGCATCATCCTAATGTGCGACATGGGCTCCACACTAGCCTTCTCCTTGGTGCTGGGTTACATTGGCCTCTTGGCTGCTGTCTGCTTCCTACTGGCCTTCTTTGCTCGCAAGCTTCCAGACAATTTCAATGAGGCCAAATTCATCACCTTCAGCATGCTGATCTTCTGTGCTGTGTGGATTGCCTTTGTGCCAGCATATGTCAGCTCTCCAGGAAAGTATACTGTAGCTGTGGAGATCTTTGCTATTCTGGCTTCCAGTTATGGCCTTCTTTTGTGCATTTTTGCCCCAAAGTGTTACATTATCTTACTCAGGCCAGAGAAAAACACAAAAAAGAATATGATGGCCAAATAATCAAGGAAACACTTAATGAAAACATTTTTTTCCAGACTGGTTTGGGGAGTACAAATTGTTCAGAGTTGATGGGAAACAGACATTGGAAGAGTTTAATGCCCCTAAATGTTACATCACAAAGAGTCGTTACACTAACAGGCACAACAGATGCAAGTGTCACAGCACAGGTTAGGCAACCCCAGTCTTGGAGACTCCAGTTTTGTGCTGCTCCTACTCAACCACACCTAATTCAATGCACCTGTTAATTGAAAGTGGGCTCAACAATGCCAATATATGTTATATGATACAACATATTATGTGAAAAATAAAATGTGAAAAAAATGAAAAACATAGGTAGGTAGGCTATGTTAAATTGCCCCTAAAGTGTGTGTGTGTGTGTGTGTGTGTGTGTGTGTGTGTGTGTGTGTGTGTGTGTGTGTGTGTGTGTGTGTGTGTGTGTTTGTGTGTGTGTGTGTGTGTGTGTGTGTGTGTGTGTGAGTATTATTCCTGTCTTGAACTGAATGATTTGTAGATACTGGACCCACCTGACCAGGACAAATGAATAAAAAGATGAATGAATAAATAATTATTTCCCACCAAACCACTCTTATTGACTGTATTTACATCTCAAACAATCCGTGGAATTCCTTTTCTGTTCTAATTAATACATTTCTCTAAATATCTATTTACAATACATTTAGAAGTTCATATTTGGCAACCAAAAACTATAAATATAAACATATTAATAGATAAATTAAATATACTTTCCTCCTGTTTTCCAATAAAGATGATTTGGTTACTGATAGAATGGAATTGCCCCTTCACTAAGAGGTATTGTTGAGAAGAGTTTGTTCAGCTCAAAAGTTATTTATTAACAGTTTCTTTATCCAAAGCTCTTGCCTTTGAAGACATGGACAAACAGGAATATTCTCTGTCATGCCTACTAATCCAGCTCAAGGGCCTGACAGCATTACTATTAACTCTCTACTCACTCTTCCATGTATCTCCCTATGTATTGTCCCTGAGAGACTCTCAATTAATGCCCAGCTGCTACAGGCAAATTAAAAACAGCCTCTTTTTATCTCACTGAATTCAGCAATAACAAAAACACACAGTGCTACATCCACACACTACACTCCAGCAAACTGATTAAGTATGGCTGATAACATAAGTGCTTTTTTTTCCATCCTTTAGGATGACGAGATGTGGTGGAACCCACCTAAACAACTGTGTAAACAACAGCATGGTGTCAAGAGTTCACAGAAAGAAAGACTTTTACAGAACAGAACTGAGATATATGTGCCTTGCCTTTAGGGCTATAAATTGCTCAAAAAATCATTCAAACATTTCTAATTTGACCCTAATCCAATTCTCCAATTCAACTCTTTTGTTTGATTTCTTCAGTATGACTGAGAATTAGCTACATACTAAAATATAAAAATATACTATAGTGCAAAAAATGGGGGTCCTATGCCTAAGGGGAGGAGAAAACCCTAGTTAAAAAATTCTTATCGGGGTCAGGGCAAGGGCCTGGATCAGAGCCTTGGTCAAATTATAGACCAAGAGCAGAGGACCAAAGGGCACAGTCTTAGTAGCTGGCACTATAGCACCCTGGGGATTTGGCAATAGAACAGCTTGTGATGAACAACCTGTAAGAATGTGGACCAGGTAACAGGAACTAGAATAGCCTAGAGATATAGAGATCGAGTAGTTCAGAGGTGCCAGGACTGGAGCTACCTGCAAAGCATAAACTGAAATTGAGAGTGCAGAAATGTGGACCTCTTGGGGTACAGGAAATACAGCTGTCCAGTGCACAGAATGTGGATCTACTTGGGGAATATGAACATATGTTGAGCAAATAGGAGAGCAGGAACGGGGGGCTTCTTGGGTGCAGGAATTGAAATAACCCAAGGAGTAAAAGAAAAGGGCAGACATCAGCTGGTAATTGCAGTGCAGGGCATAAGCTCATAGGTGCTCTCTGTTGCACTAGGCACTAGACAAACATATTGATATTCACACTTAATATTTCCTCTGCCTACTTCTACACAGAAGAGCTGATCCCATGTATCTCACGCTCAAACAACTCTTCCTCTTTAAACATGATGGTAAAACGCCATTTGGAATAAGCTACAAAATCTGTTTTGTATGTGAGTCACCCACTCCAAGGCAGACCCATTCTGCAGGGAAATGAAAAAGTTCTGACCCTGAAGTTCTGAAATATTGTGGAGCACCCCAAGCAAACTTTTTTAATGGGAAAACCACTAACATGAATGAGATTAAGCTGTTTTGGATGGATAAATGGGCTAAAAATATGTGTAAGCAGGATTAATCAACATTTACTGTAAACATTTATTTGCAGTTATTTCTGCACAAGGGGGTTACACCTTATCCTGGTTAACATTCTTTAGGCACTCACAGATATGTATTTCACAGACATTTGAATATGTAAAGAGGTTTTAGGTCAAAAAACTTTAAAGGGTTCACAAACTTTGAAGCATTACTGTTTGTGTGTATCTGCGTGCATGAACACACGCATGCGTGTTTTGATTCTGTGCATAACTCGCCCCACTGTTTAATTTCCCTACAGAGGGCCTTTACATTAATCAGCCTCTATAAAACACTTCCGTCACTGCTGCTCTGCATACTAAATTCCAAGCGAGCCCCTGATGTGACCTGACACACAAGACATGGAGCTCCTCCAGGTCGCAACACTGCTGCTTACTCTCCTGTGCCCTGCACAAGGTGCCCCTGAGATGGGCTGTGAGCGCTGGCAAGACCTAGATTTTGCAATGGTCCATAAGGAGGGCCAGGTGATTTTGGGTGGACTTTTTCCAATCCACAATCAGGACGTAGAGCAGGACTTAAACTTCAAGAGTTCACCAGGCATGAGAAGATGCAGGGGGTAAAGACCATTGCCTGATAAAATCCTTGTGGCTGCAAATGATGTGATGCAGTGTTGTATTATTGTATTGTATTATAACATTACGTAAGCTGTCTGAAGATAAAATGGTCACGTTGTTCTTTTTGTACCTACATTTGGACATAGGATTATAGACTGTTGACTGTTTTTATTAATCATACTGTCTGTTCTTGTAAACAGACTTTGCCTGTGATAACACAGTATTTTCATGTTATTGGGAAATCAACTTAAATCATAGCACCATCAGTGTCAGGACAAAACCTCGTATCTCCAGATTTTTTTTTTAAAATACTGTCCACAAAGTATGATCAAACAACCCATGGAAATGCTCTGAAATGAACATGGAATATTAGCGCTCATTGAATGATTGGTTCCATGTTCCCTAAGGTTTCTATTGTGGAGATAAGAGGTTTTCATAGGGCAGCAGTAAGCAAAGTGCTTTTGTGAATACCTACTATTTGATTGAATTTTCATTTTACTCTTTCATTGTTCATTTATGCAAATGTAGTAGTAGTTTGGCATATTTTTGCCATGTGGCTCATCTTTGTTTTTCTATGCAGAAAGCCTTCATGGTGATCTTAATAACATTGGTCTGCTTTTGAATGTCTTGTTGCTCCAGGTTAAGCTTGCGTATTTTTCGCTGGTCTCAGGCCATGATCTTCTTCATAGAGGAGATAAACAGAAACCCTAACCTACTGCCAAACATCACACTGGGCTACAGGCTCTATGACCATTGCTGGCTGATGGCTCTGTCAATGAGATCAGCCTTGTCTATGGTCTCTCAGCCCCTGAAGAGGAACAGCACTGGAGCGTGCTCATCCCCCACCATCCCTCTGATTATAGGAGATGCGTCATCCACTCTGTCTATGGCCATCTCCAGACTACTCAATCTGTTCAAGGTCCCACTGGTGAGATCCGAAAGGCCATGAACTGCGTTTGAATATGCATATTCTTGTATTCTTTCATTCTTTCATCAGCCCTTTGTTTTTCTGTCTTGTGACATTCTGTATTCTCCCTCCCTCTCTCTCCCTCTCTCCCCCTTTAATTCCCAGGTTAGTTACTTTGCTTCATGTGCTTGCCTGAGTGACAAGCAGAAGTTCCCCTACTTCTTCCGTACAATCCCCAGTGATGCATATCAGGCAAGTGCCCTTGCACGACTCGTGAAGCACCTTGGCTGGACGTGGATAGGAGCGATGGGCCGTGACGATGCTTACGGCCGAACTGCCTTGGAGATGTTCACTGCTGAGGTCATCCGCCTGGGCATATGTGTGGCCTTTCGGACCATCATCCCCACTGTACCTTCTCAGAAGCAAGTCCAGGGAATCGTGAAGATGATTCGAGACTCCACTGCACGTGTGCTTGTGACTTTTGCCACAGAGGAGGACATCCAGCCATTGATGGATGAGATGGTTATGCAGAAAGTGACGGGCAAGCAGTGGGTGGCCAGCGAAGCTTGGATAACATCCACCCTCATCTCAACTAACTATCCCTCTCTCAGAGGCACCATTGGATTTGCCATCCGCAGGGCTGAAATCCCTGGCCTCAAAAAGTTCCTTCACAGTCTGCAGCCAATGGCAGAACCATATAACCCTGTTGCAAGGGAATTCTGGGAAACACAGTTTCAGTGCTCCTTTAATACAAGCAAACCAGTTGGAATTGCTGATCTTGACCACTATAACCGTACTTGTACCGGGCAGGAAAAGATAGAAGACACAGAGACCATCTACAATGACGTGTCTCAACTTAGAGTGACATATAACTTACAAAAGGCAGTCTATGCTGTAGCGCATGCACTTCACAACCTGCTTAATTGCCAGAGGAAAGGAAGCAATGCTGATAAGCAGTGTGCCGATATCAATAACCTGCAGCCCTGGCAGGTATAATAACTGCATATGTTTGGGAACACCTGGATACATTATTCTGTGTAATTGTTAACAAGTACAAGGTTATGGCACATTTAATGTTATGTTTTAATTTTTCCAGTGTGTTAAAATCTGCAAGTTAAAGTAAAATGTGTAGATAAACTGCATATATTGAAGTTATATATAAATATAAATATTTTCACTTAAAAAATCATGTCAAAAAATTGAACAGGGGTGCCTAAACCATTACATTTTACTCTATCAAACATAAACATAATACTCTGATCAACATAATTATGTTTTTGAGTTGACTTATTTTTAATGATGTTTAAAGCACAAAGGATATGCAAACATCCTTTTTCTTATTTGTTAGGTGATTCAGTCCCTAAAGGAGGTGAACTTCACTAATGAATTTGGGGACACTGTATATTTTGATGAGCGTGGAGAGCCTGCGGGATCATATGATATTGTAAACTGGCAAAAGGGACCAGGGGGCACAGTGCTGGAGTTTGTTACAGTTGGACGCTTTGACTCCTATCTTCCACCTGAGCAGCAGCTGGTGCTCTATCAGGACAAAACTGTGTGGCATGATGGATCCAAAAAGGTGAAACATTGTTAAAATCACCAATTGTAATGTTATGAAAACTTTAATGGTCCAGATCTGCATCATTAGTCCTATATAAGTTACTGAATAATACGAATGAATATTTAGCATTTTCCCTTTCAGTTTTCTGTAGGTTTGTTTCTTATTCTCCAATTATTCTTCCTTATCTCGTTCCACTGCTCTCAGGTTCCTGTGTCAGTGTGCTCACCAAGCTGTGGGCCAGGGTACAGGAAGGCTACACGTAAAGGCGAGCCTCTCTGCTGCTATGACTGCGTGCCCTGTGCTGAAGGCACCATCAGCACCAGCATAGGTATACAGTTGTGTCCTGGAGGAACTCTATTCTGGATAATATAATCTTGAGAAACAGTTGCTTAACTCCACTCAGATGATAAGCAATTTTATATTAAATTTACATTTCAAGATTTTTTTTTTCCACATCTAAAAATGTTACTTTTTATGTCCCATAACATGGTAGCCTTTGACCCTGGAGAGCTGAAAGTTCACCGATTTCACAGAATACAATAACACTGGATCAGGGGCGGCACGGTGGCGCAGTGGATAGCGCTGTTGCCTCACAGCAAGAAGGACCTGGGTTCGATCCCCGGGTGGGGTGACCTGGGAAGTTTCTGTGTGGAGTTTGCATGTTCTCCCCGTGTTCGCGTGGGTTTCCTCCGGGTACTCCGGTTTCCCCCACAGTCCAAAGACATGCATGATAGGTGAATTGGTGACTCTAAAGTGGCCCTTAGTGTGTGGATGTATGTGTGCGCCCTACGATGGATTAGCGCCCTGTCTAGGGTTGTTTCCCGCCCTTGCGCTCAGAGTTGCCGGCTGGGCACCGGCTCACCCGTGACCCTATTCAGGAATAAGCGGTTTGGAAAATGAATGAATGAATGAACACTGGATCAGCCTTTTGTTCCCAGTCCACTTTAAATATCCTATATGAAGTTCCCTTGCCATCAGATCTATAGGATTTATAACACAAATACACCTTTGCACCAAAACCTCATTCACTATATTCCCTTTGTAATAAACACCCATACCTGTATCTAATGTATCTAAATATGCATGACACAAATTACATATAATGAAGTGTTTATATTACCTTCCCTCCCATCAATTAACAAAATATACAAAATTTCAATTCCTAACACTCCTGAGCATGAATGTGGGCATACCATGAGCTCAATCTTCTTCCTGGGTACATCCAAGTAAAATAATAGTCTAGAAAAAGTCTCGAAAGAAGCTCTGTATTAAAATAGCTATATGTGTAGGATTAAGAGTTCTCAGTGTAAAATGATTTAATACTGTAATGGCTTATTAACTTATTAATAAGTTTCCCTACATGTTTTGTCTTTGTTCTCAGACCAGTCAGAGTGCACGTTCTGCCCTGAGGACCTCTGGTCCAATCCACAACGTGACAGCTGTGTTGAGAAACAGATCGAGTTTCTGTCCTACACCGAGGGTTTTGGGATGGCCCTCACAGCCACAGCCATCCTGGGTGTTGTTGCTACAGTGACCGTGGCTGCCATTTTCCTCCGTCACCGCGAGACGCCACTGGTCCGCGCTAACAACTCTGAGCTGAGCTTCTTGCTGTTGCTGTCACTCACTCTCTGCTTCTTGTGCTGCCCTCTCCATTCCTGGGCCAACCCTCACGTGGGCCTGCCCGGCAGGCCCCCCTGTACTTCAGTCTGACCCTTAGCCCTCCTGCCTCTCATGCCTGCTGAGCCAAGACTCAGGTGGTCCACTCATGGCCTTCAGGGCCACATTACCTGGCGTGACAACACATGCGTTTGGTTCCGCCCCCTCCAACCCAGCGAATGGGTGTGTTTCTTGTGCTCGGCCTGATATGTGTCATCTGTGTTGGCGGTTAACCCACAGCACCACCTTACCCAGTGAAGAACACCTGGCTGTACCGAGACCGCATCATTCTAGAGTGCCATCTGGGTTCTGTGGTGTTGTTCTGCTGTGTGCTGGGATTACATGTCGGCTGCCTGGCCTGTTTGTTTCATCCTGGCCTTCCTGGCTGGAGCTCCTGATAATTTCAATGAAGCCAAGTTCATCACTTTCAGCATGCTGATATTCTGTGCAGTTTGGATCGCCTACATCCCAGCTTATGTCAGCTCTCCTGGAGAAGTTCACTGTAGCTGTGGAGATGTTGCTATTTAGCCTCTAGTTTTGGGGTACTTCTCTGCATTTTTGCTAAATGTTACATAATCCATCTTCATGCCTGAGAAGAACACTAAAGTATCTCATGTCTCACTAAGTCTGACCTGTTCAGAGAGATCTACCACCTGTTTAATTACAAACCCAAGTCCATTGTATCTGAGTCATCTAATTATTACAACCGAAATCTGTGACCAGCTGAATGAAGTATGTTCATGGGTTTAAGGTGAAACCTACAGAAGGTAGATCCCTGGAGGAGGAGCTAGTGACCACTGCTTTAGATACTATGCTGAACTACAAGAACACAGAATGAACACAAATAAAGTATGCATTTTGAAATAATGGAGTCTTATACTGATAATATTTGTATAACTTTACATAAACAAGAAATGTTTTCTGGTGACAATTTTGAGTAAATAAACTCAAACAGTTGATTAGTAGAAAAAGGAAATAATGGATTATCTTTACTAGGCCTACCAAAGTTTAAATAACTGGTGCTTTCTGTTTTTACCAGCAGGGAGCACTGATGTTCCACTGTGCTCCATCAGTAACAGACAACCAAGAGGAACACACAATAATTTTCACTGGAATTGAGAACATGCCCGATTCAATAATGCCAGGACCCAGGCTTGTTTATGCTTGAAATTCACCAAATATATACTGCTATGAGAAAGCAGTATGAGCTGTGATAAGTGTCTGCATCCTGCTAGAATATTTTTGAAGATTGGTGAAAGTAGCACACTGATACAGGAATAACTTTAGAGGATTTACACAAACCATAAAGGAAACAATACCTACTTATATTGTATTTATATATATATATAATATATATATATATATATATATATATATATATATATATATATATATATATATATATATATATATATAGTAGTAATATAGTAATTTGTTTTGTATATATATTAGCCTCTTGCTTTGGGTTACCTTTATGCATTTCCCCCCCAAATGTTAAATCTTTATGCCTGATGAAGAAGAAACAGAGAAGTAAATGTGTCTCCTTTCTGTGTCACTTCAAGTTGTAACTGAGAGTTGATACAGTGATTTTGTTAGCAATGACTTTGACATGAGGTTCATGCTCTGTTGGCAACATTTGGGATGCTGGATTACAGTTACTGATGCCATGAACATGAGCTATTTATTTATTTATTTGTTTGTTTGTTTGTTTGTTTGTTTGTTTGTTTGTTTGTTTGTCTATGTGTAGTGTATTTGTTTACCCTGTATTATATCAATGATACTACTGTTCATATTTTTTTCCCAACAGTGTAAATTAAAGTTGTACTGCCATTATAAACTTATTTTGTGGTTCATCCAAGCTGGGGGCACACAATAGTGCAGTGGCTTCTCAGGCTTCTGGTGAAAACCCGGTTTTTAATGTCTTTTAAGTGTAACATTAAGTGGCCTTAAGTGTATGACATACAGCCAGCTTACTAACAGTAAGGACAGTTTGGCTACAGAAACAGCAATGATGAACCACAATCTCAGAGCTACAGTAGGCACACTGTAACTACTGAGACCACCGGCATGGAGGAGCGAAGTTCAGCGGACAAGCGGTGCACCAGGACGAAGCACTGCGGACACAGCAGTGGTTGGAGGCATTACAAACACTAATGAGTCCAGCTACAGGTAGGAGCTGGAACACTTGGATGGTTGGTGTAGGGAGAATCTCTGAATCAGTGTGAAGAAGATGAAGGAAATGATTATGGATTTCAGGAAGGGCATACACACCCACCCACCCCTGCACATATGCGGTGGAAGTGGCCTTGGGTGTACACCTGAGTACCAACCTCACCAACAACTCTACTTCCTCCAGCGGTTGAGGCATGCAGTTCTTGAGACCTCAGTCCTCACCTCCTTCTACATGTGTACAGTGGAGAACATTCTCTGCTTCAACATCAAGATAGGATCGTGCATCATGAAGGACCCCACTCACCCCGCCCACACGCTTTTTGCCCTGCTTCCCTCAGGCAGGAGGTCGTGGAGCATTAAGTCTAGAACCACCAGCCTGAGGAACAGCTTCTTCCTTGAAGCTGTAAGACACTACAGTTCTAACCATAGAAACACTACTTAACATTTTACCTGGACACTTTATCTATGCTGCTGTTTCCTTCTTATCTCTCAAAAGCTGCAATAGTTATACCCATCTATTCACAACTGTCAACCATGTTGCTGTTTACTGCACATTATTTAATATTACTATTATTATTGTTATTGTATTTTATTTGTTATTTTATTTCCTTAACAATTATCTCCTATATTTTTATATACTGTTTATTTCTATTTTTAAATACATTGCTTTTTGGGTGAAACTGGGAGCTTGAGATCATACCTATCATTTCACCTCATGTACCACATGGGATGTGAATGACAATAAATGTCCCTGAAACATTTAATTCTTGTCATTTTTCATGTTCTATGCTTTCAGGCAAAATTAAGCTTACTCAAACCCAGGCTGTAACCATAATAAAGACCTATCCAAATATGTCTACACTAAATCCAGTTTTCCAAGTCTAATACTCAGCACTAACATGCTCACATTTGTTATATGCAGGGTGAACTGATCTGGTCGGGTAGTATTTTTGTGTCTTAACTACAATGATGGACACCATTCCCAAATGACATGCTTGCCATATGGTATGGCACAAGTTACACATTTGATTGAATTTAAACTGCACAGCAATGGAGCTTCATTCTGGGTAAATGTTTTAGTGCGGAACTATATCAAATACAATATATTTACTTAAACACACAAATTATGTTTCAGTTTTGATAAAAGGGTTATCTAGGGCAATTTAGAGCATAGCATCAGTAGCAATCCTACACAGTGCCCTGTGGTCCACTGAAGTGCCCCTGAGAGAACAGAAGCAATCTCCTGATGCTATTAGAACAGACTGAGGAAAAACAGCCTGGAGCCAAACTAAGGTTTACCTTTATTCTCAGTCTGTGTCTGCGAAAACCGCCTGCAGCGTTTACAGTTACGAACTGTTCCCAAATGCCACTAAACAGCATTTTAATGAGGCATTACTCCACATGCTTTAATGGAGAGCCTTAGGCTAGATAGACCCTAAACAGCATTGTGAAAATGTCTCTTTGCCCCAAGCCTCATAAAACGGCTTCACTCCTTAAATCTTGCTCAGTGGCAGGTATAAATTTTATATGTTTTAATGTTGATACTGTTTGTTTCAAACAAAATAAAAACAGATATTCTGATAATTTGAGATTCAGAGAAGACTTCTGAAATCACTTTACATGATATACAGTACAGGCCAAAAGTTTGGACACACCTTCTCATTCAATGCGTTTTCTGTATTTTCATGACTATTTACATTGTAGATTCTCACTGAAGGCATCTAAACTATGAATGAACACATGTGGAGTTTTGTACTTAACAAAAAACAAGGTGAAATAACTGAAAAATGTTTTATATTCTAACATAAACATGGACATAGGTATTTGTGGTAAACTGGGATGTTGGTGTTGCCGTCTGACTCCTTCACATGATCAGGTTTGTGATGGTGGAGCAGTTGAACGGTAATGTTTCAGGATGCTCCCATGTTTGTTTCCTTCTGGTTCTTTCTTTTTAGTTAGACTGTTATCGTCAGATCTGCCGGAGTCACTCGCCACCCTCTCGTAATGTTTACTGTTCTCCATAAATCTAAACACCAAACTAATTACATCTCTGTACCTTTTCTGAGGCAATGACGACCCACCGACCCAGGCTGATGAAACGCTAAACTCCAGCTCCCCAGCCACCACTTCACATTGGCTTCACACCTTCAGGCTACTGGACCTGGACTAGTTTCTTACCGTGCCCTGGACTAGTTCTCCACCTGCCATCACCAACTATATAGAAATTTACACAAACCCTGATTAGCTGCTGCTGTTACTTTTATGTCCACCATCAAACTAACATTACATCAGTACACCTGAGTATTACAACAGACATGTGGGTCCAGTGTCCCCTAATTAACTATGTATAAATAGTTTGACCAGAGGAGGATGGGTCCCCCTTTTGAGCCTGGTTCCTCCCCAAGGTTTCCTCCTCCAGCTCTGAGGGAGTTTTTCCTTGCCAGTCTCACCCTTTGGCTCACGCTTTGTCTTATGTCTTATCCTTTGTTCATGTGTTGTAAACCTTTTAATTAATTAATTATTTTTTATTTCTGTAAAGCTGCTCTGTGACATCAGTTGTGAAAAGGCCTATACAAAAATTTTGACATGATTTGTGTCTATCTTCTTGTCACCACCTTAGCTCTGCCCTGTTATCAGTGTTCCCACCTGTGCCTCTTTTGTAGCCCTGCCCTCACTTTATCTGTTCTCGGTGTGTCTAATCTGTCTCTGTATAAGTAGCCCCTTTGTTTCTGCTGTTGTGTGTTCATTGCTGCTATGTGGCTGCTTTGTCTGTGTTTCCTAGTCTGTTTGATTTGTTTAGTCTCTAGTCTGTTTATGCTTATGTCTTGGTTTGGCATTGGATTTATGTCTGCCCCCTGCTCCGATACATAAAAAAGCTCTGGTTATAGACACATGAAAACATTTGCACCTATTATTACCATTTAATCAGACTATTTTAATATTCCTGCTGACCAAGTGCATCTTTTCACACAATTTACATATTTTCTAATGGCTACTTCCAGCATGATAATGCACCATGTCATAAAGCAAATGGTCAAATGAAAAATATGTTACGGTTAAATTGGTTTCATTATATTAACTATGTTCAATGTCTTTCAACTACTAAGGACAATATGAGAAACATAAATGTGGTACACATGGCGATATAAATTTCACTTCACAGTCAGAAACATGTTGAGTTACTTAAGTTGAAATACTTTTGTCAAATAACCACAGAAATTGCATTCCACATTAGGGTTTGCTTGCCATGTAATCAAATTTTCCAACATGTTTATTATTGTCTTGAGTGAACTTCCCCTGAACCTGCACATCTGGCCAGGTATGTCTGACAGAACTGTTGTAAAAGAAACATTTATGCTGTGGTAAGACGCCCTCCTCATGCTGCCTCAACCTTTGAGGCCCTTCAAAACAGTCCTGTTAGGTGTTCTTAATCCTCTGTTCATTCAGAATAACTCAATAGATCATAAATGATCTGTCGATGTTTGTGTGTATCCATGTGTATGAACACACGCATGCGTATCTCTGCTTCTGTGCATAACTCACCCCACCATTTAATTTCCCTACAGAGGGGCTTTTCATCAATCTCCATCTATAAAACTCTCCAATCACTGCTGCTCTGTATACTAAATTTTAAGCGAGACACTGATAGTCAGGATATGCAGCTCCTCAAGGTCGCAACACTGCTGCTTACTCTCCTGTGTTCTGCACAAGGTGCTTCTGAGATGGACTGTGAACGCTGGCAGGACCTGGACTCTGCGGTGGTCCATAAGGAGGGCCAGGTGATTCTGGTCGGAGTGTTTCCCATCCACTCCAAGGGAGTGGAGCAAGAACTGAGCTTTGTGAGTTCACCAGGCATGAGGAGATGCAGGGGGTAAAGACCGTTGCCTGATCAAATTCCTTGGAGCTGCGAATGAAAAAAGCCCTGTGGCTTTGTTGTGATGCAGTGTTCTACCAGTACCTGACCCATTGTATTATAATGCAAGCTGTACCATTGACCCACTGATCAAGTAATAAGACTTTGCTTGTTGGGCTGCTCAACATGATGATTTTTTTTATTGTTATTGGGAAATCAGATTGAATCATGATATTTTCTTTGTATGTTCATATTTGTCTGTTTCACATACTTTGGAGCCACCAGATGTCTTTGTCATGATAGATGAACCCATAGAAATGCTCAGAAAAGACGTACTTTTCTATAGTTTGACTTTCACAACTTTTTAAATGTAGTTCTACCTTTTCACTTTTGCATCTTTGTTCATTACAAGTTCAAAATGCATAAGCATTTTATAAATATTGTACAAGCTGCGAAAATGTCTACATATAGGTTGACATATTTTTTGCAATGTTGCTCATCTTTATTCTTCTATGCAGAAAGCCTTCATGGTCTGGTGTTGAATGTCCTATTGCTCCAGGTTAAACTTGCGTGCCCTTCGCTGGTCACAGGCCATGATCTTCTTCATAGAGGAGATCAACAGAAACCCTAACCTGCTGCCAAATGTCACACTAGGCTATAGACTGTATGACACCTGCTGGCTGGTGGCTCTATCAATGCGATCAGCCTTGTCTGCGGTCTCTCAGCCCCTGAAGAGGAACAGCACTGGAGTGTGCTCATCCCCCACCATCCCTCTGATCATAGGAGACTCAGGATCCTCCCTGTCTATAGCCATCTCCAGACTGCTCAATCTGTTCAAGGTCCCGCTGGTGAGACACCAATATGGCCATGCACTATATGTTCGAATGTGCATATTGTTGAAATGCCCTGTGTGCTTGTTCTGTTTGAGTGTCTCTTTGTCCCTGCCCCGAGAGAAGACATTAATGTCTTAATATTCACAGCTTGAATGTTGAAATGCTCACACACTGTAAAGGCAGTTGGCAATTTCACATTTGTTACAATGAGTGGAGTTATTACAACAATTTTTTATGTCAACATAACAGCATTTCTCTCTCTCTCTCTCTCTCTCTCTCTCTCTCTCTCTCTCTCTCTCTCTGTAAATTCCCAGGTTAGTTACTTTGCCACATGTGCATGCCTTAGTAACAAGCAGAACTACCCTTACTTCTTCCGCACAGTCCCCAGTGATGCATACCAGGCCAGCGCTCTTGCCCGACTTGTGAAGCACTTTGGCTGGACATGGGTGGGTGTGATGGGTGCTGATGATGCTTATGGGCGAACTGCTTTGGAGATGTTTACCACAGAGGTGACCCGCCTAGGTGTATGTGTGGCTTTTCGGCTGATCATTCCCAAGGTACCTACTCAGCAGCAAGTCCAGGAAATTGTGAAGATAATTCGGGACTCGGCTGCACGTGTGCTGGTGGCTGTCGCCACTGAGGAGGACATGCAGCCACTGATGGATGAGATGGTCAGGCAGAAAGTGACTGGCAAGCAGTGGGTGGCCAGCGAAGCTTGGATAACATCCACCCTCTTTGCTACTAGCTACCCTTCTCTCAGTGGCACTATCGGTTTTGCCATACGCAGGGCTGAAATCCCTGGCCTCAGAACTTTCCTCAACAGTCTGCAGCCCTTGGCTGACCCATATAACCCCTCCGCTAGGGAATTCTGGGAATCACAGTTTCAGTGCTCCTTTAATATAAGCAAACCAGCTAGTATGGCTGATCTTGACCACTATAACCGTACCTGCACTGGACAGGAAAATATGGAGGGTACTGAGACCATCTACAATGATGTGTCTCAACTCAGAGTGACCTATAATGTGCACAAGGCAGTCTATGCTGTAGCACATGCACTAGACAACCTGCTTAAATGCCAGAGGAAAGAGGGCAATGCTGATAAGCGATGTGCAGATATCAATAATCTACAGCCCTGGCAGGTATAACAAATCTCAGTATTGTGTTTGAGAAGAAACCCTATGAATTTAGTCTTTGTAAGACAAATGTTCTTGTATACTGAAAAGGTGATACTGAAATGAATTAACTTGATATTTAAAACAGACTTGTCCAAATGTGAACACACTTTTGCATATTTCAATTTAACATAAAACATTTGCAAAAAATATGCATTGTTATATTTTAATGGAACATATGGTCTGGAATTTGCAGAAAGAAAGACATATTTAATTTGCAAAGTCATAATCCCTTTGCATATGCTTACACTTATAACATCAAACCAGTTTTGTGTTTCAATTCATGCAAAACGCACTTTAACACCTTTAAAGGATGTACAGATATAAAAGTTTGAAATTAATGTTGAAAAAAAATCATTTTATAAATAATTATCATTACATTTTTGATTTTGAGGAACAAATTCAAATGTCCTTGTCTTTATTACAGTAAGAGAAATGCTTAATAAAATATGTAAACATGTGAATAATAATATTTAAGTCAATTAATTCCAAAATAATTCCAAAAGGACAGAAAAAAGGAGATTCTGTCATGATAACATTTGCCAATAACTATGTTAATGTGATGCCATTTTTATTGAATGTACATTATGTCTGTATGAATGACTCATTCTGTAGCACATCTTAATATCATTATTTTACTGTGTATATTTCTTTCACAATTAGTACCATAATGAGGGGCGTTTGTCACTTTTAAAAACTGTCTTCATGTACTGAGCAGTAGATCAGCGGTCCCTAGCCCTGGTGCTGGATGCCCAGTATCCTGAACATTTTAGTGTTTTTTATATTCCCAGTACAGCTGAACCAGCTAATCCACTCATCAAATAAAATGGGTGTGTTGGGGTTTTGAACCACTGCTATAAACTTTAACACTGTGCAAAAATATTTCTTCCATATGTGCTAGGTGATACAGTACCTGAGGGATGTGAACTACACCAATATGTTTGGAGACACTGTATATTTTGACGAGCGTGGAGAGCCTGCCGGGTCATATGATATCATAAATTGGCAGATGGGACCAGAGGGCAGGTCGCTGCAGTTTGTTACAGTCGGACGCTTTGACTCCTATCTTCCAACTGAGCAGCAGCTAGTGCTCTACAAGGACAGCATCATGTGGCCTGATGGATCCAAAGAGGTGAAATCACTGTCTGCCTGGCTGTAGTGAACAATTTAGTCTAAATACATTTTAGATTTTATTTTTATATATTTTTATAATAATGCATTATATCAACTTCATTGTTTTTTGAGATGAAATATAAAATATTTATTTCTGTTTGTAAACAGTGTATCTCATTTGTGAAAAAGGACCCATTTAATTCCCTAAAAATGTAACGGCTAGTATATAGTTCTCTGCTCATAATGACATCATGTATGCAAATATGTCAAAAGGAATTTAATGTAAAATGTGGCCAAAATTAATTTCATATCAGCTACTGAATAATCCATAATACTTTAAAAGAAAATGGTGAAATGTTTTCATAGTATTTATATTTACAAATTTTGTTTTCAGTTTTGATGTAAAATTGAACAGAATTAAAGTATCTGTATGAATATGTACTTGTGCCTACAATCTTTTACATTTACAATTGTTTTTTTACTTATTAGGCCTAATAGGACTATCCCGTTGGGCATCAATGATCCAGAGTTTTGAACCTAACATGCATGGATTCTAAACTAAATGTTAGAATTTCAATGGGTTGCAGTCTCCCCATTGCTCCCCAGTGTCCCTCACTTTCTATGTCTGCCCCTCATTGTTTCTCTGTCTGCGACTCTCAGGTGCCTGTGTCAGTGTGCTCAGCAAGCTGTCTGCCAGGCTACAGGAAGGTCACACGTAAAGGCAAGCCTGTCTGCTGCTATGACTGTGTGCCCTGCGCTGAAGGCACCATCAGCAACAGTATAGGTATACACCGATCAGCCATAACATTATTACAACCCTCCTAATATTGAGTGGGTCCCCTTTGTTTCACCTCAACAGATCTAACCAATCGAGGCATGGATTCCATAAGACATCTGAAGGCGTCCTGTGGTATTTGGCAACAAAAAATTAGCAGCAGATCCTTTAAGTCCTGTAAGTTGTGAGATGGGCCCTCATGAGCATCAATGACCCTAAGGTGCAGATGCTAAAATATTACATAATTGAAATGCAGTTTTTACATATTTAGGAGAAAAGGCCAGTTTTTCTGATTTTATACACATCCTTAACTGAAAATCAGATATATTTCCAGTTGACAGTCCAATATGCAAGACTTGGGGAATAGAAGATATGGGGAATAGTCCAAGAGACCAAGAGTGGTATTTATGTAGTCTAATTATTCTAAATACATTACTTATTTAACTGAACATTCCAGCTGTGACCACCAAGAGCCGGAGGATAAGAACCCAGCTTTTGCCCAAAAAAATCCACACCTTGGGCTCCATTTACTAACTACAATAACACTGCAGTGGTCTCTCAGCCCCTCTGTCCCTTTCCAATTGAAACACCCAGTATCAGTGAGACCTCTAAGCCAAAGAAAATAGTTCTCTTACAATCTGACCCATAGAATTTATGATTATATATAAACCACAGAAAACAAGAGTCTCATTCTCTTCTTTCCCTGTCCTCTGTTATGAACACCCTTCCAGGCATTCCATAAATGTACTATGAAACTAAGTATCCCTGGGCAACTGTGGATTACTCAGCAACCTAAATTTTAAATGAACACTGTATCAAGTTCAGCATTCATTTAGGTCAGGGATGAGACCAGGAGGAGTTTAATATGGGTCCCATCTGGCTTGTCAACTGTACATTGGGTCCTAGATATGACCCATGTTAGATTAAGTTGGGCTGTGTAATGATGGGGTCTATTTGGGAAGTCCAGCTGGGTCTCAGTAACAAAACATGTAAAAACACACTCAGAGCTCACATTGATCCCACCTAGTCCAGTTTTCACTCATATGATAGTCACATAAGATTGCCTTGAGTTTGAATTTAATGTTAATGTGATAATGTTTACATGCAGGTATGCTTGGGAAATAACAAACCACAATTCTGTTATTCAATTCCTTTTTATACTAATCAGTGATGTCTTGCGCACATAAGACCGTTTTAGTAATACAATGCTTGAGGAACCTGGAACCTCATTGGTTTATTTGAAAAGTCTCCAATAGAACTCAACACCATCCATGCCCTCTCGAACAAAAAGCACTCTGACAAAATAAGCCCAAAAATTGCAAGCCGTATAGTTAATAATTCAGTTATATAAAGCTTATTTATTTGAAAATGGGTACATGCATAACCTCAGCCCCACTTCTCCAGGTATCTTGTAAGAGTGACAGTGGTTTCCATGAAAAACAATCCATTAGAGACCCTTGGAAGACACAGAGGAGCAAGTTTTGAAAATTCAATACACTTTAAATACTAAAGCTCAAGGTTTAATGGAGTACTGGCTTATTTATTCAAGTAATGCTGGCTTATTAACTCAGGTAATAAGGTTCCCTACATGTTTTGTCTTTGTTCTCAGATCAGTCAGAGTGCATGTTCTGCCCTGAGGACCTCTGGTCCAATCCACAACGTGACAGCTGTGTTGAGAAACAGATCGAGTTCCTGTCCTACACCGAGGGTTTCGGGATGGCCCTCACAGCCACAGCCATCCTGGGTGTTGTTGCTACAGTGACCGTGGCTGCCATTTTCCTCCGTCACCGCGAGACGCCACTGGTCCGCGCTAACAACTCTGAGCTGAGCTTCTTGCTGTTGCTGTCACTCACTCTCTGCTTCTTGTGTGCCCTCACATTCCTGGGCCAACCCTCACGCTGGGCCTGCCCGCTTAGGCGCACAGCCTTCGGTCTGACCTTCGCCCTCTGCCTCTCATGCCTGCTGAGCAAGACTCTGGTGGTCCTCATGGCCTTCAGGGCCACATTACCTGGTGACAACACGGCACGTTGGTTCCGGCCCCCTCAGCAGCGAATGGGTGTGTTCTTGTGCTCGGCCCTACAATGTGTCATCTGTGTGGCTTGGTTAACCACAGCACCACCTTACCCAGTGAAGAACACCTGGCTGTACCGAGACCGCATCATTCTAGAGTGCCATCTGGGTTCTGTGGTGTTGTTCTGCTGTGTGCTCGGTTACATCGGCTGCCTCGCCTCGTTTTGTTTCATCCTGGCCTTCCTGGCTCGGAAGCTCCCTGATAATTTCAATGAAGCCAAGTTCATCACTTTCAGCATGCTGATATTCTGTGCAGTTTGGATCGCCTACATCCCAGCTTATGTCAGCTCTCCTGGGAAGTTCACTGTAGCTGTGGAGATATTTGCTATTTTAGCCTCTAGTTTTGGGGTACTTCTCTGCATTTTTGCCCCTAAATGTTACATAATCATCTTCATGCCTGAGAAGAACACTAAAAAGTATCTCATGTCTCAAAAAATCAGCAGGTGATCAGCAGCTCATGACCATTAACCAACCCTGTTCACAAAGATCTACCTTCCTGTTGATTTTAGCTCCAAGTCATAATCCACCACACCACACATCTAATTATTGTCTTCATAATTCTGTGGTTGGCCGAATGAATTGTGCTGCATTTGGTTTTCAATTGGAAGCTGCAGGAAGATACATTTTTAGGAATATGGTTGGCAGCCATTGCTTTAGATACTGTACTTAATTTAACTGAAGGGAAAAAATAAAATTATGTATTTTCAAGATTTGGTCTCTCACTTCTGACGACCCTTTATTAATAAATTAAGATGAACTTTATAATTCTTTTAAACTATTTGTTGAGGTTTTAAACTCACACTGTTAATTATTCAATATCCAAGCTTTAGAATGTTCAAATAAACATGGGGAAATAATACTGGTTTATTATCTTTAGGCCTGCTTCTCATAACAGTGCCGTTTATTTTCACCACAAGGGGGCGCTGATGTTTCAGTGTGCTCCATCAGTTGCAAGCTGAACTCAGCACAGTTCACAAGTATGGCAGAGTAAACCATTTCAGACACACACCTAATGAATCTACCCATGTGCTCTGAGCTGAAAGACATGAAGCAGATATCGTCTGTGTGGTGGTCTGTACGTCTTTCACAGCACCAGTAATCACTGGCATTTGGGAATGCTGTTGTTGCTCCAAAACTTCCAGCATGTGTTTTACAAATGTGAATCTTATCAAAGCACTTCTGGCAGTGTCCCGTAATCTCCAATGTTTGGGATACAGTGGTACAAGAATCGAGAGCAATCCTCAATGCCAATATCAATAAGAAGACAGGTTTTTTTCATGCTTAATCTGCTCACCAAAGTTATCACTACGAGTAGAACGCAGAACAAGTTCAACAAGTTGTTTTTGGAAGGGGTTTTATAAATGGAGTTGGTGAATAATAGTAACACATTGGTACAGGAAGAAGTCTACATTTAGCAGCAACGTGTGTGAAGGCTGTCATCCCTTACAGGCAGGATACAATAGAAATACCATCATAGTGACCCTTATATATGTTTTGTGGTCTTTTAATTGGAGTTCCAGTCAAAAGTCTGCAACCTTACAAAATAATGTGTCTCTCAAAATGTGTTTTGCTTCATACAATATGTGTGGCCTGGCAGGTGTCCCATTACTTTTGAGCATATAGTATATATTGTTATTAGCTGATACTCAAAACTTTATCAATATTTAAACTGTGTTTAACTGTACATTCATGCAAGTGTGTCCAAACTTTTGACTGGTACTGTATATTACATTATATTATATATTATATTATATACTGGGACCCAGTTACAGCGTAGCCCAACATAATCTCACACGGGTCGCATCTTGGGACAGCACCAATAATTAATCATCATATATAATATAGTCTACCTCATTAACATACTATAGTCCCCCACATGGAAATGTTATCTGGGGTCATTTGGGGTCATATGTGCAACATGTTTGTCAACATTGTGTTGTTAATTTATTTATTTGTTGGTTTACAAAATCTTGTTTAAACTCTTTTTTTCGTGCACATATATTTTACGCTAAATGATGTCTAAACATCAATAATGGATGAACAATAATACTATTATTATTCATATTCTTCTAATTAATGAAATATAAATTGTTACTTCCTTTGTAACCCTGTTCTGTGGTGCTTTCCTGCTTTCTTTCACCTGCCCCTGGCCTCCAGGCAAACCCCTATGTCCCAAAACACAATCTGCATCCACTCTGCAGACATGTCTGATTCCTTTCTCCAGATTCATTCTTGAACATTGCATTTCCAACTGTGTTATTTGCAGAGTCTTTCAGCATTTATAGCTCATGCCAGAGCTAGGTTGGTTGCTATGATAACCATGCAAAATCATTACCTAGAAACATATTCACCCTGTGGTATCAGGAAGAAATGTGATTTCAACATTCACAATTATGGTCTTCAATAAGAATCAGATTTGAATCAAACTTGATGTTTCAAACCACAAGAAAGATTCAAGTTGTACAAAGTTTTATGCTTTTTAGACATGATCACATTTAAATCAGGTCTATACGTTGCTCAGTTATGATCCCTCAAAGTACTTGATATATTTCAAAGCTTTTTAATTTATATGAATTGGCAAGTAGATGTACAATATATGTTAAAATATGTATGGAAACCCCTTCTTTCAGCTACTTTACGTTGTACACATTGCTTTCATAGATGTGCAAATGCACACCAGCAGCTTATTTAGTCCCTGTGAAAAAGTATCGTCACAAGAATAGGACTCTCTGGATCAGATAAACATGAACATATTGCTAGGCGTGGGCTAAAGGGGAGAAACCCCCCCCGGTATTGAACTATGGAGCAGTGGAAATGAAAGCTTTAGCAAAAGTTCTACCAGGAGACTCAAAAGCCACATCTTCCTTCCTTCCTCAACCAATCATTTGCCCCCACCTGTCTTCAAAAGGGTTATACTCACATGCCCCTTTTCTGCATTACAGATGCTAATGTCTGCCTTTCCATCCTTCTTCCCTGCCACCACCAATTTGGTCCCATTGGTCATCCATGGGGTTGGCCACTGTCCCTGCCTTCCATATTCAGCAAGATCTGAATATCCCAGATGTTTCAAGACCTGGCCCGACTACAGGGCCAATGCCAAAGGATTGTACGCCTTTGGTCTGGACAAAATGTTTCTGCATACTCCTTAGAATCTTCTGATAGAACTGTGTTTCCTGGAACTATGGTGCTCCATCCAACTTTTGGGATGAGTTATGGAGTTAAGAATGAGCTGAGGTGGCGTTCATCCAACATTCTAATTCCCTTAATGCTCTTGTGGTTGAATGCAATCAAATCCTCACAACAACGCTCCAAAATTCTTCCCTGGACAGTAGATGTAACTACTCAAAATACATTATCTGTCCAAAAAAGAGGTCACCAACTGGATTTAACTAAGCAAATAGGTAATAACCTTCCATTAGATAATGACAGTATGTCGAAAGACATATTTTGTAATCATCGAAAATATGTTAATCCATTTCAGAAGGAGATGCAAAAGCTGCTAAAATCAGTTTAGGAACTGTCCAACACATTATTAACAAGTTGAAGGATAATGGGCAAACATCATCTTCAACGAAGGAATGTGGTCAGAAAAAATCTTGAATGATCAATCACTTAAATGTTTGGTGATATCAAATCACAGAAAAGCAACAATAAAACTTGGATATGTTTAATAGTGAAAGTAAGAGCATTCCCACATGCGCAGTGCGAAGGGAACTTAAGGGATTTGGACTAAACAACACACATCAGTGAGTCTAACAGGAAAAATGGCTTCAATTTGCTAGGGAACATAAAGGTTGGATTGGAGGTGGCTGAAGTGATGCACCCGTCATGCTTTATGCCTATTGTACAAGCCTGATGGGGCAGTGCGATGACCTGAGGTTGCTGCAGTTGGTCAGGTCGAGGTTCAACAATGTTATGGGCCCAAAGAATAAGGTCAGCTAAGTACCAGAATATACTGAATGACCAGGTTATTCCATCAATGGATTTTTTCTTCCATGATGGCATGGGCATATTCCAAGATGACAATGCCAGAATTCATCTGGTTCAAATTGTGAAAGAGTGGTTCAGGGAGCATGAGACATCATTTTCACAAATGGATTGGTCCAGACCTGAACCCCATTGAGAATCTTTGGGATGTACTACATCATCAACACAAGATACTGAGAAAAGATTAATGCAACTTTGGACCAAAATAAATATTGTGACATTACAGAAGCGTGTGGAAATAATGCCACAGTGAACGTGTGCCATAATCAAAGCTAAAGCCTTTATTTGGCCATGCAGTGTATTTTGGAAGAAACACTCTGCTGAATTACATAATAAATGAATATGTTTGTTTGAAAGAAATATGTAATCCAGGACTAGGCTTATTCCCTAAAGCATTTTTACTGACTGTTCTTTAAATCTACACTTTGTACTATGATGAGATTTCACTAATTTCCAAATGAATTAGATCCCAGTTTTAATGCTAAAGGAGCTATCCAGTGCATGTTTACTGCTCTGTCCATGTGTACATTCTGAATCTGCATGCAGACTCTGACTGATCAGTGAGAGGGGACAAGGTTATTGACATCAGATATAATGGGTTAAAGAGGAAAAGGCGAAGGAAAGGGCTTTTTGCTCTCATTTTGCTCTCATTCAGTTAAAATTTCAGAATAAAAGTCCTGAACTGGAATAATACTGACACATACATGAATAACAAAAATAATAAAGGACGCTTTTTTTCAATTTGTTTTGATTTTGTTGTTTTTATTTGGACTACAGTCAAGAATATCAAGGAACTTATTGTTATAAAGGTCCTTGTCAATCTAATCATTACAAAAATTCACCAGTATGTTTCTGCATTTTCAGCACAAAAGCAATCTGGATGATTAATTTCCAACAGGATTATTTTTTAACCAAGAAGTAAAATTCATACAAAAAATTAAACTGTTCATTCTAAATTTCAAATGAAGACAAATTTGAGTAGCTTAGCATTAACATTTGGCATGTCTGACTGTCTCCTATAAATAGTTTTCACATTTTTTTGAATAAAAGTGTGTCAAATTACAAACATTATGGGTTCTTAAGTTTAAAACAACAACTTCAAAATCATGTTGATGCTCTACTGAGAGAATAGGGTCAATATCATTGCAACCCAGGGCTCTGTATGCTACCAAATGCACTCAAAGAATAGTTTATTGCATTATTTATAAGATTATTGAGTAAAATGAAAAACAATGGATATTGTGATTATCAGGACCCACTACTTCAACCAAGTACAGAATTAGCATGGATGGGTAAACAGAACCCAATGTCCTCTGTAACATGTCAGTCAAATTTATTGCCTGTTATAAAGTCATCACACACTCCCTGCACACATTTATTTCCAGTGGTCCTAGGCCTTCAGGGGACAACTCATCCTACCAGGTTCACAGGATTTCCACAAACGGGTAAAACCCCATTTGACTGTTATGCGAAGTGTTTCACCTCAGGGTTTCCTATCAAGTTAAGAACACGTGTCAAAGCCACGCTTTGTGCCTGCTCTGTAACCGTCTTCTCACACCTCTAATGGGCTGGAAAATGACTGTAAATAGCCTGTGGTGCTCCGCAGCCCTGATCCTGCTCTGGTAATGCACAGTAATCGCTCACGTGACCTCCTATTGCTCTCTGCACATCCCATTATGCATGTCTGCTCCCACTTTGCATGCCTTCATTAAATAAATGCTTTTCTTTATATATTTATTTTATGGGGGATTGGACTGTTACCACATTTAACTAATATATTGTTCACATTTTAGTGCTTTGTGCACTCTTTATTCTGCAGGGGATGTTAAACAGATGTGCTTGAGACTCATTCTTCTGTGTAATTGTATAAAAAAACCCTATACTTTGGGAACGCCATGCTGAAGTGAGTATTCCAGGTCAGATTCAGCTGACCTATGTCCTTCCTGTGAAGTGCAGTTTATTGTGCAAGTAATGTTGAAACTTGGTTCCATTTGAATCTGATCCTCAGGAAAACCAGCAAAGCCAGTGGAACTTAATGTTCCCATTACCTCATTACTTCCTCAGTGGTTCTAAAGAACAACAAGCCAATGTTTTACTGTAATCACCAGATGGAGTGACATATACAACCTTGTTACAATTACTCATTAAACTCTCCCTTTTCGGGAGAAAGGTTCGGGAAAGCTTGGAATGGTGGTACAGCTTAAAAATGACTGGAAAGTCTGACATCTCAGTATCTCTCACATTGGACAGACTGTTGGAGATTATATTGGGAACACATGGTATTGTGCACCACATTACACAACAATACCACTCTGTGATTATCTATTATGGCCCATGCCCCACTAAGATTTCCCATGTCCAATCAGTGCTTTCCTCAGAAGACACTAGATATCAACTCTCTTCCTCTCTTTCATCTCTTCTGTTTATCCCCCGATTCAAGCTACAGTTGAGATGGGTCTTACGTGAGCCCCCCTCCCTTATTGTCACCCACTAGAGATATTCTAACAAGGAGCAACAATGACAGCATTCAGGGTGACTTTACTGGCCTCTTTGTTCAGCTCTCCCGGGTCAGTAATGACTATGAGGCACTCAGGACCAGAGTGACTGCAGATAACCCACAGCACTCTCTGAAAAGGGGCTGAATAGGCACTCTATCAGATCATGGCAGTGTGGAGGTGTTTAGTCTATGTCAGCCAGGCATAACAGGACAAGAGAAGCATTTGTGCATCTGTCTGGAGTGTGGTTTTGGATGACAATACTGAGGGAAGGGGGGTCCAACAGAGATTGAGACCAGCTTCTTGTTTTGGATGTGAGAGAGGTCCAAACAAGGGACAGAGAGGGAAAATGCCCGAAGGAACTCCATTAAAACCAAACTGACTTTTTCAGACTTTTCACTTTTTTTTAATGATTACATTATTTTGACACAAATAATACACAAGATACTTAAAAATCCAGATTAATCTTTTATTTTGTTATATGATATATCACCAAAAATGAAAATTCTATTTACAGAATGTTAATTTAGATTTATTTCAGCTCATTCATATTTATTTATATAGATTTGTGTTTATAAAGGTACAATGTATAACTGGTACAGATATTCTAGCTACAGAAAATGATTTTTAATTAAAGGAATTTTATAGGGTACAGCCCCAGCAACAAGCTTTGAACTCTTTTGTAAGTACAAATACATTTTTTATAATATAAGTATTTACTCTGGAACTGAACACATAGAACACCATTTTGCCACCATCCACAATCCTTTTCTACCAACAGAAAAAGTTCATCAGCTTTGATGACAGGGAGTTCTTCAGCTTTTTCAATTTTTATGTTCTTTATGTTCTTTATGTTATCTATTTATTTATTTATTTATTTATTTATTTTTCCAAAATTAATGTTTCCATTGAAAATCCATATGCAAAAGATTTGATTAAATGTATTTGATCTTATTAGAGGCTTTTTTCTTTTACCACATTACATGACAATACAGTTTACAGTTATTCACTCCCATTTATGACAGCAATGATTATTTTAGCCCATAAGAGTTCAGATAATTTTGTTATATTATTTGTGCAGCTCATTAGTATTTTTCTTATTGTGACAGAGGTCACAATGCTTCTTTTGTAAATATTTTAAGGTTGCATATACATCACAACAATTTCATAACTTGTATTTGATCATTTAGTTCTAGAGTCAGAATTGGTTAAATATAATATGTGACTTTTAAACAGTTAAAGTGTTTGAACCATTACATGTTTTGGAACTAATACACTTTTAAAATAAGCTGTAAATAATTTTGTAGATGAGGTCACATGTTCACACATTCACACCCTGTCCAGTGAAACATCCAGAATGTTCAGTATGTGTCACTTAAGGACTTGAGTTAAAGCGAAGGACAAATCACTATAAAGCACTTTCCATATCCTTTAAAGGGTCTGTGACAAATATGCCATTATGTGTCCTCATAGGTTAAAATAAACTTCATAATAGAATGAGTTTACTTGTCATTTACACAATTATTTCTAGGAATTTTTAATAATATAAACTGCACAAAAACAGTTTGATCACCTCCAGTTATCTCACTGTCTGCAAATCTTTTTTTAAGTTCCATAATTGTCCAGTAATCTTGTCTACTAAAGGTCTTTTTTCTGTCCCCAAAAAAATCCCAAACAATATTCACTTATTTGGCCATCATGTTCTTTTTTGTATTCCTCTCTGGTCTGAGTAAGATAATGTAACACTTTGGGGCAAAGATGCACAGCAGAAGGCCATAACTGGAGGCCAGGATGGCAAAGACCTCCACAGCCACGGTGTACTTTCCTGGAGAGCTGACGTATGCTGGTACAAAGGTGATCCATACAGCACAGAAGATCAGCATGCTGAAGGTGATGAATTTGGCCTCATTAAAATTGTCTGGAAGCTTCCGGGCAAAGAAGGCCAGCAGGAAGCAGATGGCTGCCAGCAGACCTATGTAGCCCAGCACCAGCGAGAAGCCCACCACTGAGCCCACTGCACAGAGCAGCACCACTCGAGCGCCGAGCTCACCACCTGCAGTTTCTGTGGGCAGAGGTGGTGCCAATGTCAACCACAGCACACAGATCCCCACCTGCACCAGTGTACAGAAGAAGATACCTACTCTCTGCTGAAGAGGGCCAAAGTACTTCATTAAGTTTGAGCCAGGCAGAGTTGCTCTGAAGGCAACCAGAACCACCACTGTCTTACTGAGCACACAGGCCAGACACACCACAAAACTGATCCCAAACAGTGTATGACGCAGCATGCAGGACCAAGGTGCTGGTCGACCAATGAAAGCCAGTGCACATAGAAAACATAGTGTAAGTGACAGCAGCAGCAGGAAGCTCAGCTCTGAGTTATTGGCGCGGACCAGTGGAGTGTCCCGGTGATGGATGAAGGCACCCAGGACACTTGTGGTAAGAATCGCCCCAGCGATAGACAGCACAGAGAGAATGATGCCCATGTTATCCTGAAAGGACAGGAACTCCACTAACATCGGGATGCATTCTGTCCGATCAGGGTTGGACCAGAACCGCTCTGGACACTTGGTGCACTCTGTAGAGTCTGGAGAGACACATTGGTTTAAACAATTAGATGCAAGTCAAGTTTGTTGTTTATACTTGCTCTTTGTTTGCTTAAGCTTATATCAATCTACCCATATGTGTTAGCAATGATCAATGATCTTCAGTTTTCAAGGCAGGTGTACAGTACCAGTCGTATTGCTGATCTCCCCTTTAGCACACGCTATACAGTCATAGCAGCAGACAGGCTTTCCTTTCTGCACAGCCTTCCTAGTGCCCAGGGGACAGCTCTCACTGCACACAGACACTGGAACCTCAATTGCAAAAGAAGAAGTCTCCATCAACTACACAGAAGTGCATATTACCAGCAGAGGGGACAGGAAAGGGAAAGATTGCTTTATTTAGCTCCACAATCATTAGATCCTATTCCTATCTTTCAGGTGTAAGAAATGAAAGAACCAGACAGGCTACAGCACACTACACAGAATGTAGGATCCTATTTGCTTCCTTTACAGGGATGATAATAAGGTTTCTCAGGCAATACCCCCATATAGTGGCACTCTGTTATGAGACGGCCAGTTTAACACAAACAATTCTTTTGTTCCCTCGTTTGGTGATGAGTCTCCCTCTCTCTGGCTCTAAACCACAACTCAGCTCTGCTGGTCCCCTAGAGCTCAGAATATGTGAAAAATCTGTCTCGATAAATACAAGGCACTTCTCAAGGAAGTGTCTATGACAGTCAAATCCTGCCAGAACCCTGAAACTATTGTTCTCTGTGTACTTTGTGTCCTTTTTTTAACCCTCCTATAGTTTTGGATTAGAATTGTTTAAACAAGAACAAGTCGATGCTTTCTTACCTTTTCACCCCAGCCTCCTCCCCAGACTACTTTACTGAAGTCCAGCTGGAAGTCTCGCTTTGGTCCTCTCGCAACATCGAATTGCCCAACCTGGACAAACTCCACCTTTCCTTCAGTCCCTGTGTGCCAGTTAATGATGTCATATGAGGCAGATGGATCCCCATTTTCATCAAAATATACCAGCTCACCTTGTGGTGTTGTGAACTTTACTGTCTTTAGGTAGTGCAGAAGCTGCCAAACAACAGTCACAAAATACTATAAATAGATAAACTATAATCTATTAATTATATGTATATTTTATGCACATTTAAATGTAAAATAATGGCAAAGAATATTGTTTTCTTCACCTGTTGGGGTCTTATTGGGTTAATATCAGGGCATTCCCCATTTCCAAAAGGACCTTTGCCAGGCTGACAGGTCAGCATGTTCTGAATAGCATTTGCTATAGCATATACAGCCTTATACACATTATAATTGATATCAGAGTAGATCTCGCCCTGTTCCACCACTTTCTCCAAGCCTGTGCAAAGTGGTCTTGGTGGTCTTTGGGTTTCCTCCCCAAACCTGCACCCAAACAGTTCCTCCCAAACACTCTGAACCAAAGGGCTGTTTTGGTACTCTTGGTCAGGACTCAGTTGGCTCAGATAGGAGCCCAGACCCTGTATGTCAACCCTGCGTAGGGCAAAGCCAAGGGTGCCTGTCAAGCAAGTAGCACTCAAAGCAGAATGTTGGCTGGATGTGCTCCAGGCTTCAGTAGCAACCCACTGCCTGTCAGTCACATTCTGCCTCACAACCTCCTTCAGCAAGACCTCCATATCTGGGCTAATGGCAAAGGTCACCACCACCCGAGCCTTGGAGTTCTGGATTCTTTCCACAATTCGCCTGATCCTGATCTGTGCAAATGATTTGGGAATAACCTCAATGTAATCCACACAAATGTCTGAATCTTTGAGCTCCTGCAGCAGTAGCTGCACACCACTTTTCCCATAGGCATCATCTCCAGAGATAACCCCAACCCAGGACCATTGCATCAAGTGCAGGAGACGGGCCATGGCTTTAGCCTGGAAGGCATCACTTGGAACTGTGCGAAAGAAGGTTGGGTACCTGGTACGGTCACTGAGACAGGCACAGGAAGCAAAGTAGCTAACCTGGACACATGAAGCACAGAGAAACAACAGCAAAGATATCACATTTCATCAGTGAGTTGATAAAATGAAGATGAACAAATTAACAAAGACAGTGACATGTACCATGGGGATGCCAAAAACACCAAGTGTATCCGCTACTACTATGGAAGCAGAGGAACGGGCATCGCCAATAATGATGGGCACATTAGGAGCCCTGGTACACTCTCCCCATGAGACTGCCTCCTCTTGCCCTGTAACTAGCGACAGTGCGGCATTCAAGGTGCTTCCCTCAGTCAGACAAGTGTCTGCAGCCAGGTAACCCAGTGTTAGGTTGGGCAACAGGGTGGGGTCCCGGTTTATTTCCTCCACAGTAAAGATCATTGTCTGCAGCCAGCGGTAGGAACGCAGGTCAGCACTGAAACAAAACATGGATTTTAGAAGGCCATAAGAACATGAATGCTTAATTTAAGTTATCAATACATGAGCAGCTTGAGTGAACTCAGCAAATATCAAATTATATTAAATAAAAGAGAAAATATACCAGAAAACCAAGTCACTTTACACCAACCTTTGACAGCAGCCTGCCTGCACTTTATGCATGAAAATGTGATCAGGTTCCAGACCTTCAAAATGAACAGGGAACAGGCCCCCAATAATGACATCTCCTTCCTTATACAGGCTCCCTGGAATGGACCTGCTCTGCAGAGTACAGGAAAGTTGCAAGGAGTGTGCCCAAATCAGCCTTGCCAGAAGTCCCAGGGTCCACAGCCATGCATACACAGACATTACCTGATGAGAGAGAGAGTGATAGAGTGAGTGCGTGGAAGATTAATTTACGGGCTCACATCTCCTGAAAAGAGAGAGAAGCAAGAGGAAGCTCCAGTTTAGTAGTGGAAAACTTGCCCAGAGCAAAAAACATTTGCCATAATTGGAAGACGTCCTTGTGGACCTGAAGTAATTTTCCATGCCACCATATTAACTCAGCAAAAGTGCATTATGCAATAATTAATCCATTTATACAGACACAACACAACACACCTGTACTGTAGGTAAAGGCGTACAACGTAAAAAAAAAAATTCATGTATCGTCCATTATTCACTGACCACCTGTACAGAAAAGACAGAGTGGGCGGTACTTTCTGAGGAGGCTGTGGTCTTTTTAATATCCTGTGGTTTTTATCAGTCTGTGGTTGCCAGTGTCCTGTTCTACACTGTGGTGTGCTGGGGGGGCAGCATATCCAAGAAGGACACATCCAGGCTGGATAAACTGGTGGACTGGCTCTGTAGTTGGCATGAATCTGGATTCTCTGGTGATGATGGCAGAGAAGAGGAATATGGAGAAACTACTGGATATTTGTGGACAATTATGGCCATTGTCTGTCACCCTCTGCACACTGTCATCAGCCACCAGAGGAGACTGCTCCTTCCCAAGTGCCACAACAATAGAATTAACAACTCTTTTGTCCCTCACACCATCATAATGTACAACTCCTCTCTGGGAGGGAGGAGGGCTAACAGGAGGACAGAGGATGGGAAGGAGTGTTAACCAGTAACCAGTATTCTGACCAGCACTATATAACTGTAGTAATAATAATAATAATAATAATAATAATAATAATAATAATAATAATAATAATAATAATAAAACAAGTGCAAGAATAATGTGCAATACTTGTCCTACTGGACTAAATCTATCTATCTATCTATCTATCTATCTATCTATCTATCTATCTATCTATCTATCTATCTATCTATCTATCCATCCATCCATCCATCCATCCATCTATCTATCTATGTACTCATCAGGTAAATGTTGGACGCCTTGTGTTTAATAGAGGTTGTATAAAGTAATGTGAATAGGATTAATACTTTTAATCTACACAAATAAAGCCTGATTTATGGGTGAGGTGTATTTGTGGGTGTATGTTTTTCGTGAGTGGGAGAGTCCTCCTCGATCCTTATCCACTGGGAAAAAGAGACAATTAAACAAAATTAAGCAATCTGTGACATCAGGGTTAATCACTCTGTTTTTCCACGGCTCTGAGCTCATAATCTGGTTTGTCCTCAACAACTTCTCCCTCTTTTGAGACCAGCAAACACACACAGGACCATCACAGCTGGGACAATATCAGCTTGAGATCTTATGCCCCTATAATGGAGCAATCTCACAGAGTTCAGGGGAGAGATGGTAGATGACCTTCTCATCTCAGAAAGGTTTAGCTCCAGAGTGTGGCGTGCTATCTATGGCACCACTAATGAAGTGGGACCCCTCTGAAAAGGAAAGGTAAGAGGGAGAAAGAAAATGAATAGGAAGGTTCAGATCTTTCTTTAGATTTCTTCTCTTGCAGAAAATTGTGCTCCTGATTGGAGTGCCTTCTTAGGCAATTACACACTAACTTTGCTCCTCATTGATCGCCACTTAAATTCATTTTCATTAACCCTAAAAGGCAAAACGTGAGAGAACGTGGATGAGGTCAGGTTTCTTTACCTCATTTATCTGATTCATTATCTGATACATTCATACAAACAATGACCATCAGAAACTGCAATTCATTCTTAAAAATACTTCTTTATAGATCTATTGATCTTAGCATAGATCTTTATGAACCAGTCACTTAGTCCTGTCTAAGGTGAAGACTAAACACAGAGAAGCAGCATTTAGCTCCTCTTAAATGGAACCAATTGACAGAAAGAATGATAAGAGCCCCAACACTGGACCAGTTCAAATCCAGGGCGAAAAGATTCCTGTCTGAGCTCAGCTCAACCCTGTTAGCTCTACAACACTTCTGTCCTGTAACTGCAATCTATCCTGAATTGTTCTTTCTTTTATAACATGTTATTGAATACTTTTATGTTTTTAATTTGCCTTTATTTTGCCTTTATTTTAATTTTCTACTAAATTTATTCATATACACTTATAATGATGGGGTGATGTATGATGAGGGTTCTTTAGTAAATAAAACAGTTCTATTTAGAACCCATGCATGTTTAAAGGGTTCTTTGCATCATGAAAGAGTTCTACATATTGCTGGAGACTGTGCTGTTAAAGAGGATTCAATTTGCTAGTGCATCTAAAAAAAGAACAGTGAGAAAAATTTCATTCATGTTCATAATTTCATACACAAAGTTGTCAAATTTTATATTGATTACATGTAAAGTAACATATTTCATATGTTTTAGTTTCACTGTCAATCCCTATGGCTCATGAAAACCAAAAACCCAGAATCTCAAATTATTAGAATATTTAATTTCAAGTTTGATTAAATTATTAATCAGACAGATTAATTAGTTAAAAGTTAAAAGTAATTAAAAGTAAGCATGTAATATATCACTTTAAACATAATAAATATAGAATAAATGGACGTTTGTTTAAATTATGAGCCAAACATTTATTTATTTATTTATTTTCTGCTAGTAGAACATTTTTGGTTCTTTCTTTATAGCACCAAAAGGGTTCTTCTGTTTATATAATATAACAGGTTAGATTGGGTCTTGTAGTTTATGATATGTGAATTATGTCTGTAGGTTACTCTGATCCTGAGACATGAAGCCTTGAAAACAGCATGTAACTGCTTACAAAATGTGAATTTTGGGTGATGAACATTTCTGTTTTGAATTAAAAAAAAAATATTTTCCACTTAGTCAGCTGTAAATGATCCATGTTACATTTAACTTAAATTAATTAAATTTACATTTAAATTAATTAAAATATATGACTTTTATATGTTCTTAATTTTCTATTTTGGCATTACATTTTGTTATTTCATTAAATATATTGCAACTTTTGTGTACGTTATGCTGTATTTGTAAAGCACTTTGAATTGCCACTGTATGTATGTATATAAATATTTTCATCTGGCTGTACTTACTTATGGTCACATTTCATTTGAACATTGATCTTCTCATAAACCAAAAAATCTGTCATTGAGAAATACTGGCCTCTGCTCAATCATGCCCTGAAAGTTAACTGAGCAAACCTCCCACAGGGGACAAGTAGAGACTGTGCAGATTGAAGCCCAGCTGGAGGAGCCTCTCCTGGGAGAAGGATGAGGATAAGCTGTGGCTTCCTGACAGCTGGGACTGGAACCCACTGAGGGTTGCACATGCACAGCTTCTCACATATACACTCCTACATAATTGCATGCAAACATCATACACACAAGCACCATCTACATGTGTGACAACAGAGCACCCAGACACTGATCTTATTTCATTTTCACAGATGACACATAATCCAAAAGTCACCCTTCAACGTGATGAGAGCTGAGCCCCATTGCATCAACACTTCTGAAAGAACTAGTAGACAGGCTGGCAGTCTGGTCTAGCTCAAGACTGTAGTTCCCCTGAGCAAGGGTTTTCCACTTGGCCTCACTGTTGTGTGTGCGTGTGTGATTCTATGACCGCTTTTGAGCGGTGAGGCACATTTTGGAAACTAAATGAGGACGTTAGGGACGGTGTTTAGAAGTCCCATACTTAATGTTGCCTGGAGGACTAGTGCATTGCTATTGTAGACTCTCACAACTCTATGTCCATCAAAAGAACCGCACAGAAGCGTGGTCCTGGAAGGTAGGCCATTCCTGCATAAAAACGCTTCTAGTAGTTTAGCCTGAGAGGGAGGGCTTGGTGGGGGAAATCATTTTTGCTCAATGTCTGAATGAGATGCATTTGATTGAATGAAGTTAGAAGCTAATAATAAGTAGTTGAGAAGAAGTTAGAGCTGAATCATTCCAGTGAGAAGTGTATGTGCTCAGTTGTGAGTCAGGTTTACATCAGCATGTAGAAATTAGTGTCTGTTCCATCATACTTGAAAGCTGTAAAATTCACTAAATTTGAATAAGTTTGAATAGAGTTGTGTATTGCTGTTTACATAATATGCAGAGTCGTTAATTATCATGCATTTAAATCCAAATTTGTGTCCCATGGAGCTGCTCCTCAGGATTCCCCCACTTTGTTGCTGCCTGTTCTGCTGCTAGTGGGCTGGATTGTGGACTGTGTGGTGGTCCTCTACTTTGTCTGTTTTTAGGTTAGAATAGAATAGAATAGAACAGAATAGAATAGAATAGAATAGAATAGAATAGAATAGAATAGAACTTTATTGATCCCTTGGGAGACTAATTAATAAAGGAAGACATAATAGAGTTACATATTACATGTTTGACATTCAGATGTGTAAAAAGACTAGTAATATTTTTGAAACCATTAATACACTATTGGAACAAAATGACACAACATGCATTCTCAATTAAGATGTAGACCAAATTTACATCTTATTTACCAACTTATTTTCTTAATTGAATGAATCTATTGTGTCATAATTGTATTAAAGCTGACCCCTTACATGCTGTGATGTTTTACTCCCAAGGATTATTAGTTAATGTGTACAATGCAACCAAAAAGAGAAAAACATAAACAGGTGGTTCTGCGGAGTTTAAGGCATCATACATTCTGAACTGCACATCTAACCCCTATCTTGCACAGCTTTTGTTAAATTAATCCAGATTGCGAACAGCATAGTGTTAAAACCAGTAATTATATAGTGTTAATTTTACTATTTTGCTTCAAATTCTGTTTCAAATTATAATAATGAGTGGACCAGTAGGAATATTCCAAAATGGCCAGGACTAATCATTGACCACATTGACTATTGAAAGTTAAAGAGGCTTATTATTCTCTTGTTACATTGCTATTTTGGAGAAACAAGCTTTTGTTTATGATATTGTTGCTGTCGAATGAGAACCACATATCTCAGTTTTTGTCTGTTTTTAGTTTTCTCCATGGTTTGAAACCTGTAGCTGTAGACCAATAGAAATACTCTAAAATTACTTTTAATTACTGTTATTTTACAATAATGTCCATTCAAAGTTAAGATTAATTTTGCCCTCTCCTGTAAAGAGACATGTCCAGAGACATCTTTTTATTCTTTTCATTTATTCATTTACCTTTTGGGCAACTGAGAAGGGATGTATGTGATGTGTATCTGTTATGAACACGGTACATTGACAGCAGCCGAGCACGTTTCTGCAAAAGGCGAAATAACATGAAAGTGGAAATGTAAATTAGATGGAAATTTGCTCCCCTCTAAAACTGCATCCACTCACATTCCGAGCTTCTGTTTTCATGGTGACATGTTTTCCTCACAGGTTAAAACACAAGGTCAGTCTGGTATGAGTTATTTTTAGGTTAAGTGCCTCACTCAGCTGTGCAATTGCAGCAGGTTCAGCCCTTTTATCTTTCAGAGAACAGGGAGCTTTGAGAATAGCAGCCATCAGGTGCTGAGTGTGATCTCTGACCTAAGCCACCAGTGTAGGTCTCACCACTACTCATCACTTAATCTGTGATGTATGCCTAGAATGATAAAAAATACATTTTCTGTTTAATACTTTATTAAAATGGTCCAAGCTGTGTGTGTACTACACCAACAAATGCATTTTTTTGTTGTCTTTTTTCAACAGGGAGGAGCAGAAGATATTAATCAGGATTCATCTCATATCTGTACAGAGACCTGTTGCTGTTCATCACTGAGTAATGTCATCAACTAGCTCTATTTCATCCTCAGAGTCCTCTAAGTAGAAAGCATCAGTAACACACATCTACATAGAATCTGGATGGATTTAACAAAGCGTTCAGTACGTGGATCCGTGGATTTTCTGTAGTAGTGGTTTTGTTTTCATTAATTCATGTTTTTTCTTTTATCATGAGAAACTAAAAACAGAAAAAAGACTCATTTGCATCTCAGTGTAAAAGTCAATACTGTCTGTTCCATTTTTGAAAAGAGAGCATTAATGAGATCTTTACACATGTCTTACAGTGACAGTGTTATACACCATATATGATTGTACATTGCTGTTTAAAGGTTTGGAATCACTTGCCATTTTAAGTATATTTGTTATTTCATAAAAAATAGTCAATTTTACAATGTGGATCATACTACAAACTAATGCACTGTAATTATTATTTTTTTTACATATCTTTATGTAAATCCTGTCATTTAATTCTAACTTAATGTTTTCATTCATTTTGGAATCTCCAAAAAATCTCAACAAAACAATTGGTTTAAACTTTTAAGTTGAACTGGAGTAACATATCCCTGCCATCCAATGAAAAATATGTCTCTTCATTTTTGAACATTTCTAGTTTTCTCCATTGTTTGAACCCTGTAACTGCTCTGTATGGTGTAACTAAGTCTGCCTGAATGGATTTATCTAACTTTTGAACAGTAGTGTTTGGCTATAAGCATTACTCAGAAAAATGTTCATGTAAAAAATTTGGATTCTACAATGTAACCTCTCAGGCCCATTGACAAACAAATATTGAAGCACTTTTATAAAACCATCATCTGTTGTCTCACCTTGTTACATTGGTTTTTTGTTAAATAATTGGAGCTTTTGGCCCATGTTTTGCATCCCTGTTAAGAATTGTCTTATGAAGAATAAAAAAAATGCTATGTGCAAGTGCTAACATTAAGCAGAAATGCTATGTTATTATGAATTATAATAATGAAAATAAAATTATTTCAATCAGATGTATTTTTTTGTGTGCAATTTGCAATGACCTTGGGTCAAATAGGGCATTTGAGAGGCATAGCAGAGTAATGACACCTGAAAAAAAAACTATCATGACATTTATTTACTAGAACAAATTGAGGAAGAAAAAAAAATCAAGCATGTATTCAACAAATCATAATTTATGGTCTACCAATCACTTATAATCACTATAACATATATGGCTGAGAGGCACTAACAGGCTGGTCCACTCTCTTACGCCATTTTCTTGGGTCAAAAGGAGGAGGCCACATTGACAAGCTTGCTAATGAAGATTTGGAGTCCTTCTTGACTCAACTGTCAGCAGTCTACCCTGATTAAGACAAACCTTCATATGAAAGTATAACCCTCATCCATACCTAGAAACACTTAGGTCAATTCAGTGTGAATACATGGTATGGGAGGCCAGGAAACCACCTTTAAACCATACAGTAGGACTTGTCCCTGTCTTCTGCCGTGGGACGGACAGGCACTGGTTGCATCTATACAGAAAATCAACAAACCTCACCTTATTGCACTGTACCTTCACCCACTGCAAGAAAACAGTTGATGGGTACGATGCCTCAAAAGGCTGCCACTGCTAAATTAGTTCATTTTATATTGGTAAACATGGAACATGCTCATGCCCAGGTGCATCACCTCAAATAGCAAAAAATCAACCTGTTTTGTCAAGTTACCAGACGTAGACAGCTCTGAAATGAGGCAGCTGCCACGTGTATTGGCCCTGTGAATATCTAAGCCTAATTGGCAACCAGTTACTCTGACATTAGACACCTTAATGAACAGCCATGTCAGCATGTGGATTATTTTGGCAGTGAAGTGAAGCGTTTGGAGGCCATGAATCAGACTTTTTCCACAGTAGATTACTGTGTGCATGTGAAATGGCAATACAATTTGATTTATCAGAGCTGTCTCAGGCATCTGCTTCATTATCTTATTATCTTTACTTGTTGAGGTCCTTATCAAGCGAAGCTCACATTTATTAAGGGAAGTCATTGTTGTGCCAACACAAACTCCACAAGCATGGATGGCCCTGAACAATACAAGTGTGCTGATGCCTTTCTGTCTGTCTGTCTGTCTATCTCTCTCTCTCTCTCTCTCTCTCTCTCTCTCTCTCTCTCTCTCTCTCTCTCTCTCATGCTTATGGAGTGCTTTAGTTGAAGTGCTTGCTACCCTGTGTTGTAAGTGTACAGGGAGAGGAGCAGTGAAAGGTTGTGGAGAGCCAGACATTTCCCAAACATCAGGTGCTAGGAAGGATGCTGTTGCTATGGTGACAGAGGAGCCGCTAGGCTCTTTTGGCAATTAACAGTTCTGTAAAATGAGCTTGTTTGGTGCGGTGTGGGTGTGAAATTTACTATGTGAGGCCTCCAACAAGGTGAAGACAAATAGGTTTTTGTTACTTGGCTTCTGTCAAGTTCTGAGTGCATACATGGTATCACCTGGTGTTAAAGAGGAGGGCCTCCAAACAGGAATATCAAACTCCAGCAATTCGAATTGGAATCTTATAAGAACCTGGATGTCTGAAACTGTGTTGTTTCACTCAATCATCTAAATGTAAAGAAAATGTAGGTCAGTAATCTGATCAATGTGTTTATATGCACTTGAATAAGCACATAATTGGACTCTCCTGGGCTACATGAGTCAGACAGTAATCAGGTTTCTACTTTGCAACCAATCAATAGTCTCACAGAATGAGACATGAAGTAACTGTCTAGTTCATGCCATATTTTCTACATATTGAGTCTCAGTATGGACATACATCATTAAAAAGATAAGGAATATTCAGTTCTTTCATTTCATCAATCATGCAGTTGGTTTCAGGATCACTTCAAAAGTGTTTGGTCATTGTCTTGCAAGTGCTACTACTTGGTCACACATGCATTTTTTTTTTACCTTACTCTGATCTAAGAAATCAGATAACTACAGAAATCTGATTGGATCAGACTATTCAGTGAATTTAAATACACTCTGTGCTTTTGGTTCAGTTTTAACTCTTACAACCCGAGATCCTCAGTTTGCTACCAGTTAAATGCAGTTTTCTAGGCTTCACAACTCAGGATCAGAGTTACCTATAGACATGATGCACATAACAAAATACTCGACCATATCTTATATTCCAGTGCCTGTTTACTGCTCTGTCCACATGTACATGCTCAACCTGCATGTAGACTCCTACAGATCAGTGAGAGGGGGTGGGGCTAATGATGTCACAGAAATGAGTTTTCAGAATAAAAGTCTGAGATGGCATAAATAAATAGATTTTCAGGTTGCTTTTTTATTTTCTTTGCTGCACAGTTTTGTTGTGTCCATGTGGCAGTGATTGTGTTTTGCTATTGGCTACACTGCCCCTACAGCATCAGTATGATTTTAAAGGTGTAATTTTAAATGTAAAATTGCTACATAATATTTTTCAAAGCATATAACATGAAAAAGATTTTTCAATTCCAGCACTTATTCCAGTTATCATTATTCCAAAAGAAATGCTCTAGAATAAGATTTATTTTTTACACTTACTTACTTTACATTGAAACCATTGATGGTTTCTTTCTTCATTTAAATTTTGGAGATAAATTTTTTTGCATGACAGTGATAATAAAACATACCCTCTAAAATACAGTGACCATACATCCTCTCTTTGAGAATGCATCTAGAAGGGATTTCTAAACTGTGTAAAATATCCAGGATGTCACATTGATTTCACATCAGTGCTTGTTCTCAGTGCTTGTCTCACGCCTCCTACTTCTAGGACCTGAATCACCTTTCTCAGTCCTTGAAAACAGACTGTAGACAAATGTCCAGGTCTTTGATCATTTGACATCTACGGGACTGTGAAGAAACCCAGACCTTTATCCTGCACATTTCTTGTAAAATGTTTATAAAGTAATAGGGAAGGGGTTTGAATTGGGTTCAAAAAAGCAAGCATCTTAAATGGCACACTTTTTTCATATGGTACCACCATAATACTGTTTGCTGGCTACTGAAATTATAGTTAATTTGAAGAAACCACAGGTATTTGCAGTTTTATGTGATTCAGTGATTTTGCCAACATGCCTTCCATTAAAATGTGCTGTGAATAACATGTGCTTATTCATAAAAGTCTCAGTATATATATATATATATATATATATATATATATATATATATATATATATATATATATATATAGAGAGAGAGAGAGAGAGAGAGAGAGAGAGAGAGAGAGAGAGAGAGATGTCTCCCATGTATTCTCATCCCTGCTGGCCTTTGTCTTAAAACACAAACACACATCCTGACATTTCAATGTTCTAGCACTCTCCAGGTGCACAGCCATATATAACCACAGGTACAATTACCTGCTAATTCCATGCAAGCTTAAAGCCCACAAATCTCTCCAACACCTAGGAACAGAGCAGCACATTTTGAAGAAACATCTGGCATGGCTTACAGGCCCATAGATCTTAATGAATACTCACACTGTGGGGTGTTTGAGGCAAGCATTGTGTAAGCATTAGTTCAGTGCAAATTCTATAACTGTAGTACATTCCCATCAGCCCTCCAGGTTTAACAGTCCTTTATTTTGTGTTACATTGACCACAAATGTTTGAGGAACGCATTAAGCTGACCCTAAGGCATGAAGTGTGCTCTCTATGTTCTCATATACACTACACATCATTAAGCAGGATGATATATAGAGCTTATACTCCTCTAGATTGGAGTTATAAGTGCTACCACTTTGGAATTTTGGACAATGTCCTCAGGTGTAAATTCCATAACAGATTAGATATGTTTTCATCAGTTTATCTACTACACAGGCTAATGTAGGTCAACAGTCACTGGGTGGTTGATTTGAGGGCATCAGCCCTCTGGCCTGGAAACTTTGAGAACTTTTCTGAATTCTGTTGTACAGATTTCACAAAGTTGCCTGCAGTCCCTTCCAAAACCACAAGAAAGCACAGCTGCAGACTGGTATTGGGCTACTGTGGATTACATGGGCTGTGGAAACTTTCTTAAGTATGTGTGGTAAGTATGGTACCATTAGGTAATTTTGGGTAATATAATGGTCACTTACAAGTTCAATTAAATTGAAGTGCCCAGCTGGTTTAAGATGCTAAATGACTATATGCCATTTTAGCAGTCATAAATATATGATAGCCAAAATACTCCCATAGGAATGTACTGAAATGTCATTCATGACTGTGCAGGTCAAGTTTTCAAAACTGCAGCCACCAGATTTTGGCACATTTTGGTGAAGCATTCAGAAAAGTTGCCAGCTGAGGGACAATGACATTTTATTTAGTGGGGGTAGGTAGTTAGGTGGGTAGGTAGAAAGCTCGAGCTTATAAAACAATAGTCACAGTTTGAGCAGCTACAAATTTCACTATACCTGTGACTATTGTTTTATAAGCTTATTTACCCTTTTTTGACTCCAAAGTACTACTGTTACTACTATTACCACTGCTAAATATACTGCTGAAACTATGTAAGAATGTAAGATCACTCTCCAATAAAGAGGATATAGATATAAAGTGGCGATAAAGTGACTCCAGGGAAAACTGGCAGTGCAGCCTGCTAATCCTGGATGCTAACATTACACTGAAGGGCTTCCAAAATCAGCAGACAGACAGGATAAAGGAAAGCGGTAAGAAGAAGGGAGGAGGACTGGCTGTGTACATAAACAACAAATGGTGCAATCCAAGACACATTACTGTTAAAGAACAGATAGGCTGCAAGAATGTTGAACTATTATCCATTAACATGTGACCATATAGTGATAACTATACATTGTCCCTCTGTGGACATGTGCACAGCATGTGACATCATCCACTCAGTCATGAGCAGACTCCAGACACAGCATCCACAGGTTCTCATCCTCATATCTTCATGCTTCCCTGTCCTCTACACTTCCAAACTTCAAACATTATGTGACTTGTCCTGTCAACAAAAGACAGGTGAGAAGTTGGTCTTATGGGGTCTATGAGAACTGCTTTAAAATAACAGATTGGGAGGTTCTCCACAACCCTCACCGTGAAGATGATGATGATCTGCATCACATAATACATACATTTCTGTGTAGAGAACACTGTACCCACCAAGACTGTATGTTTGTTTGTTTGTTTTTTAATAACAAGCCCTCAGTTACACCAGATATGAAGGCCCTTCTTGAAGAAAAGAAGAGGGCACTTAGATCTGGAAACAAAGAGAACATGAGGAAATTACAGAAGGAGTTGTGAAAGAAAATCAGGGAGGGCAAAGATCAGTACAAGAAGAGAATCGATGGCCAGCTGCAACAGAACAATGCAACTGGAGTTTGGAGTGGTCTAAAAACTGCCTCTGGTTTTAAGGAGTCAAATAGGCAGCCTGTAGGTTACTTTAGTAGAGTAATAGTAGTTGGAGCAGAAACAGTACTAGTAGTAATTGTGGTATTAGCAGCAGCAGCAGTTGCATAAAGAGTAGCAATAGTACCAGTAGTAATAGTAATAATAGTAGTAGTAGGAATGGTAGTAGTTGTAGCTGCAGAAGCAGCAGTAATAGCAGAAAAAGTGGTGGTGTTAGTAGTAGCAGCAGTAGTAGTGTAGTATTAGTAGCAGTAGTAATAGTAGTAGCTGTAATAGTAGTAGTTGTAGCAGCAGCAGCAGTAGTTGAAGTAGTAGTAGTAGAAGTAATAGTAATGTAGCACCACCAGCAGTAGTAACAGTAGTATTAGTAGGGGTATTAGCAGCAGTGATAGTAGTAGTAGTAGTAGTAGTAGTAGTAGTAGCAGCAGCATTAGTAATAGTAGTACACCACAGCAGAGGTAACAGTAGAATTAGTAGTGGTATTATGAGTAGCAAGTAGTAGTAGTAGTAGTAGTAGTAGTAGTAGTAGTAAAAGTAGTATTACAAGTATCATCAGTATAATTATCAGCAGCAATAGTTGTAGTAAAAGTATTAGTAGTAGTAGCAACACCAGCAGTGGTAGTAGTACTAGTAGTAGCAACAGCAGTAGTTCTATTCACTAGTAGTAATATTAGCAGCAGTATCTGCAGTAGTAACTAGTAGCAGCAATGATAGTAGCTACGGTAGTAGTAAAATCATCTGCAGTAGAAGTAAAAGTACTTTTAGTAGCAGCAGTAGTAAATAGCTACAGTGTGTGTGTGTGTGTGTGTGTGTGTGTGTGTGTGTGTTTGTGAGGAGGGTGGTGAGTGTGGCAGAATGTTTGAGTGTGTATGGTTAAGTAGTAGTGCTGAGTGTTACTCTTTTGGTGTGTGTGTGTGTGTGTGTGTGTGTGTTACTGATGGATAACAGACTGTGATTCGCGGAATGCAGTTGTGGAGTTGTGGATGGTGCACCGGATTGCCAGGCCTTCCAGACATGCAGTGGCCTTGTGCCACCGCATGCCAACAACATGGCATTGCACGGGGTCACCCAAGGGTCGATCCATGGCAGGGGTCACGTCAAAGTAAATCACAAGAGAAAAGTTGGAAAGAAGTTGTGGAAGTGAGTTTTGGACAGTTTAATAGCCCCGAGACATGGCCCACTGCTTGCCCTGCACGCCCCACTGCACGTACCTCTCTCTTTCTGAGAAATGCAAGGAAGGGAATGCTGAAACGTCAGAAGCCTCATTAGCGCCTGGACACTGCTGTTACTGCTGACTGTGAAAGGTCATGCTGCTGGCGTGGCAGGTTGCCCAAACTTTAACCCTACTCTCAGATCCTCTCTCCATGCTCCCCTGTTCTTATTCTGTTTATCCTGTACCCTGCTTGCTCCTTCTTTCCTGCCACTGTGGAAATAAAAACATCTCTGTTCAAAAGTGACAGCCTACTTTTTCATTTTGTCAGGAAAAAAAGTATGAAACATATTTAACAGAAATACAAACATCATATTAATTTTGTCAGTGTTAATTGTGTCTGTTTTTCCTTTACAACAGGAGGTCAAAGAATGAAAAATCAAGGATTAAAAAATATTTATTTATATTTGTAAACCCCCCCCCCATTTATTTATTTATTTATTTATTTATTTTTTTATTTATTTTTTAATGTACAAATATTGAAGCCTGAATTGCTGAATTTTACTGATACATCTGAATGGAGCACAATTTTTACTGGGTTAAGTTTTCAGTTTAAGTGTCAAGTCTCTGTCTCTTCTAGTCCTGTTTACCTCCTTAGCACGTGGTTTGTGTTTGTTGTGGTTCTGTCTCCTCCCTTGCTCCACCCATTCCCATCTGTCTCATTTGTATCCCTGCCCCTTCATAATCATTGGTTCCAGGTGAGTCTAATGTTGTGTTCTATTTAAGACCCTTTGTGGCAGCCTGTCTTTGTCAGTCATTTTGTTTCCTAGCATGTATGTTAGTATAGCTTGTTTTGGGTGGTTTGGGGGGACTTTTGGTTCCTTCGTGGTTTGTGTGCTTGTTCTCTTCCTGTTCCTTTGTTTTGTATATATTTAGTATAAATGTTCTCTGTGACAGATTGAGTACCCCAGTTGTTGTTTGTTTCCCTTTATTTTATTAAATCCTCAACCCCACTGTTTACCTCTGCTTCCCTAGTCTATGTCAGTCCAGCACCCCAACCCTGACGTTAAGTAACCAAACTTTAATTTTTACAAAATGGTAAAAAATGTTGTTGGGTTATTTTCTTTAAAGTAAACATGATGTATACAAAAGTTGCTGTTGGGGTTAACTATTAGAACACTGGATGAAACATACATATTTAACAAATAATAAAGGAATTTCAGGGTTTTTTTTATTATTTTATCTGGACCACTGTCGAGTAATTTGATGAACTTGTTTTAAGAAAGTTTTAAGAAATCTAAGCTTGCTTCCTGTATTTAAAAAAAAAAACTACAAAAATATTTGTAATGATAAACAGATACGTGGACACACACTAAAAGTCCAACTGTTTCTGGACTTCCAATGAATGCATTCATCTACTTTAAGTTGTACCCACTGCTGACACAGTTGTGCAAATGCTTGTCTCGTCCCTGTTGAGAAGTATTTCCATATACATGTATATGATGTCCCACTCTCTTATTCACTAGATTGGTTTAAAGCCAAATCCCAAATGACACTGCAATTTAACCCTATGCTGAAAGACTGTGAAGGGACCTGCAAGTATGCCACAGGAATGCAGACCTCTACCCCCCCAGCATTGAGCCGTGGAGCAGTGGAGATCTGAGTTCTCTGGAATGATGATGCTCCAGCCAATACCTTTGGAATCAGTTGTAGAGTTAGTGATGAGGTAGGGAGGTAGTCACCCAATATCATGTCCACTAATACTCTTGTCACTAAATGCAATCAAAACTTCACAGCAATGCTCCACATTCTAGTTTAAAGCCTTACCTGGACAGTAGAGACAATTATTCCAACAAAAATAGATTAAACTCTTTTTAATACCCTTGAGTTTGGAGGAAACAATGGAGCAATGAGCAGGTGGAGCAATACATTTGCCCATATAATATATTTATGGACATATGCTTCCATGTGATAAGAATTGTCCAGTACATGAAACACACAAAATATATTGGATACATGTCCTTAAAACCTGTTTGAATAAAGGGTTTCTTGATGTGCTGCACAAACATTAGAACTTACAGTTTTGAGTTGTCTGGAATGAGTGACCAAAACATTGTGAATGTATGTGAGACATTATGTGAAAGTGAAGTATGATAACTTTAATTGCCATTAATCTAAAGTGGGCAGTTGGGTGGTCTATCAGGAATCATTAAACCTTACATTGTTGTTATGGACCCCAGGTTGAAGGTTTGGAAATTCCTGTTTTTACTCACTGTCCTGTGGCTTTGGCCTTCTGTAACAGTTCTTTATGGTACTGAAAATAGGTTCTATAACTTAGAACAGCAGTGGAACCTTTTTGGTCCTTTTCCCAAGGTTCCCTTAAGGAGCCGGACAACAGATTTTCTATTATAGAGAAGAACAAAGGACCAACATGAGTCACAATTTGATACAGAACGATTTAATTCACTAAAGGGCCCTTGAAGACCTTGTATATAAAGTCTTAATACAGTGCCTTGCTTCAAAGGCTGATAAACTATAAATGAACTGCAGAAGTTCTCAGAAATACGAGGAGGAAAGGATTGTCGAGAAATCTGTGATTCCTGTCCTCGGGTGTAAAATTGTTCTTGGTAAAAAAATGAAAGATCATTGTGGGATCAGGGGAGCTCAGCAGGTGTGAAACACTGCATGTGAAAAATAGTACGTTGTGCTAAAGGGCACCATGATCTGGCTCACTTTCTTGTCTCCTCGATTTGAGGCACATGCTGACAGTCCTACCTACACTGCAGTCTGTCTGTTTTTCACCTTCTCTCGTATCAGTAATATGGTCACTGTCACATTTGTCATCTACCAGTCATTTGCCCTTTCATTAATCAGCTAATAACTTCAGCATGTCTCATAAAACCTGATCTTACTTATCTGTTACTGACATTGATCCCATGTGCTCTTGAATTTCCCAAATCTTTAAATCCTTGGAGGCTGACCGCTGTTTCACTGCGGCTCAGGGCTGAAAAAGCATGTTATTACAGTGTCTGTAGGAGCGTGGCAATGGGGTTCAGGGGAGTCAACCCTCAGACTTCCTTATTAAGCAAAACCAGCCCCTAGAAATGGGGAAAAACAGCTGTTTCTGGGAGTCAATTATGAGTGCTGGGAAATGCATATTGGGCCACGTCCACAGCAGTCCTCTTTAGCTCAAACGTTGGGTTAGTCACTGAGGACAATGCAGATAACATCATTAAGATATTATCTGTAAGAAAGCATGAACAATGTATTTGTGCTGTAAAATTAGCATAACATTATTGCTGATATAAGCCAATAAATGATTGAATAAGTTAAATCTCCAAGCTGCTAGACCATGTGAATATTTTTTTTGCAAGTAAATAAATAAAAATAAAATGTTGTTTGATTCTAGCATGATCAACCTTCTAGTATGATCAATCTTGACCATGCTAGTTTACCAGCATGACCATACTGGATGACCAACATCGCCATCCGTGGGAGGACCAGCTTGTCCAGCATGACCAAACATTACTAAAATCAAATGCATCATACATCATGCTGGTCATGAGCTGGAAAACTATCTATTTTAGCAGCACAGGGTACATTTTCAGATTGATGACCAGTTGACTTGACCACCAAAGATCAGCTTAGACCACTTGAAACCAGCTACCAGCAAAAGGTGGTCTTGATCTGGATTTTTCAGCAGGCTTATATATGAGACTAAAAAAAGGAGTCTCTTGACTCTCTGACAGGTCCTTAGAGTTTATTGGGTAACCCGATCATATCATAAGCTACTGAAACTGAATCCACGCTGACCCTGACTGCACACTGTGTGCATGTGTGTGCTTTGGGGGATGAATATAAATCTTTGTGCATGTTAATATTTTCTAGATACTACGTAGAAGTGAAGTTTGAGAACTTTAAGTGCTGTTACAGTGAAAAGTTAGGACTCTTGAGTTTTTAAACATATTTAAACATGGTCCTTTGCTTTGAACTATATTAATATATGAAGGTGATATAATTGAACACGTAAAACTGAAGAAATGTCTTTTAAACATCATTTATACAATTTAATAGATAGAAAAGCAATTTTCTTGTGACAAAAATGTTAGGACACCCCCATGTTTATTAATACATAAAATGCCCAAAATCAGAATCAGGTGCTAATAATTAGACTATTGTTAGAGAGGACTTTGGAGGAGCCCGTCTTATTTAAACCTCAGACATTAGTTTGGTTTGCTCTTGATTGCTGACGTAAGTGGGATCTCCATGGCCAGATCTCAAGAGCTCTCTGAGAAAAAAAAAAAGGTTGTAGATGCAGATGAGTCTTGGAAGGGGTCTCAGAGGTATGTTAGTGAACATTAGTGATCAAACAAGATCATGAAATCCAAGGAACACAGCAGAAACATAAGGGATAAAGTGTAAGGCAGGGTTAGGATAAAAAGCTATGAACATTTAACAGAGCACTGTTACGGTAAATACAGGGCAATACTGGAGGAAAACCTGTTAGAGGCTGCAAAAGACTTAAGACTGGGGCAGAGGTTCACCTTCCAGAGCTAAAGCCCACTGAGAATCTGTGGCAAGACTTGAGCATTGCTATCTCCAACCAATCAGACTGAGCTTGAGCTGTTTTGTAAAGATGAATGGGCAAAACGTTCACCTTCTAGATGTGCAAAGCTGGTAGAGACAAACACCAAATGACTTGCAGTTGTAATTGCAGCAAAAGGTGATCCTACAAAGTACTGACTCAGAAGGGCTGAATACAAATACATGTCACAGTTTCCAGATTTTTATTTATTTGTAAAATATTTTGAAAACCATGTATCATTTTCATTTCACAGTTACTAGCTACTTTGTGTTGGTCACAAAAAAATCCCAATAAAATACATTTACTATTTTCTTTATTAACTGATTGAAAGTTCCAATGTGACTAATTTTAATACAAAATGTACATTTTCAAAAATAATATATTAAATGCAAAACAGTTGCATATCAGACCAATATTCAGATATTAAGTGATATTTAGTGATGTTGGCCATTTTTTTTAACAGTGCAGTAACGTGTGTCAAGTAATGTGCAGCTCAAGAGCTAAACTGATGAACCTGCTTAACCAGCTTGACAAGCTTCAGCTAACCAGGCTGTCGGTGCAGAAAAAATGAATGAAATATAGAATATTGTTTTTCATACACTAACATTTCACCAGAAGGCTATTAACTGCTACGTCCAGATGATTTGAGATTTGCTAGGAGCAAGAGATGATGACCAGTAGCCCAGAAAAGTAACATGCTGCTCACGCGACAGAAAAAATACACAGAGGTGCAGATTTTGGATTGACAGTTTATTATTAAAACAAACTTCTCTTCTTGAAGATGCTAATTATTACAAAGTATCTAAATACAGGCATCTGAGGTATATCTGTCTGTGTGTGTACAAGTTGAGATGGATTTCTTCTAACTCAAGTCTTTGCGAAGATAAACGGTGAACATAGGCTAAATGTACCAAACAGCATGAAGGCCCTCGAGGTGTACATGTAAATAAACAAACAGAGGAAAAGAGTTGGTTTTGTTGTTTGTTTGTTTTCTACTCAGGACCAAAACAGGTCAGAAATCCAGTGATTATTGATTTGCAGCTTTCCTTTAACAGAAGACCAGTGACTGCAGAGAAAGGAAGAAAATATACATCTCATACAACTCAAAAACGAGTTATACATCTCGTATAAGTCAAACAAGACGAGCAAGTTAACCATATAACACGAAGATGAGTATCTTGATATATTAGGAATATGATGAAACCTTTGGTCTTTCTACCAGTGTGGTGGTGAGAGGAAACAGCTCTGCAAAGGAAGCTGATGTTTTTATAAACTTTGTTGTGTTTCTAAAATAATGAACAAAAACGTGATCATTCTTATTACATTTATTCTAAACATTTATTATTATTTTTAATTTATTATTATTATCATTATTACAGTTTCAAGTCAATCTGAATGCATTTCTCCTCCTTAACATGATGTATTTCTGGGTGAAACTAAAGATACAAGTAGGAAAATATTTGGTGGGATATCATGATGTCATTGTTATTAAACACTACAGGGTTATTCCTCATTCCTGATGATCACATTTGTCCCTGATGCTGGAAATATGACAGCTACAAAAGAACCAGGTCAGTGTCAAGGTGAATTTGTGTAGTTTTATCCTTGCATCACTCCATTTTGACCAAATATTATGGAAAAGCAAGAATTTTCCATGATACAAAGGACTGTATGTAGTAATATGAACAGGGATTGTGAATAGTACCATTATTATTATTATTATTATTATTATTATTATTATTAGTATTAGTATTATTATTATTATTAGAACTAACAAAGGGAGAAAGTTCCAGTCTGATCTCCTATTTACTTTAAATAGTAAAGTAAGAAAAAAAACGTATTTTTTCTTGACTTAAAATTAAATTGAAAAGATTAGATTTAAATTTTGTCTGATTACATTGTTCAAATTCATAATTTTATCTTTTTTTTCAAACTGATTTTATTAAAATTATGAAGATCAATGAACTTTATTACAATATTATAATACTTTTTTGAGATGCACTAGTACCTTAAATTCCTGAATAGATTTGTATTATTTATTTGTTTCTTTAATGTGTAATACAGTTAATGCATTGCATTTCTCATACATTTGGCAAAACACTGAGAGATTAATAGGTCACGAAAGGGCTCTGTTACTGTTGTTCCTTAAGATTTCAAAGCTGAACTTGGTACTATTTATCAAAATGAATTCAAATACAAATGATCTCATATTACTTTGAAAATGAAGTATCAAAGTTGAATATTTTCTGATTTTACTTGGTATTATAGACTTGAACTACATTATTATTTCATTAATATTACCATTCATATCCTGTTTGCTACCACACTGGTAGAATGATCCTTTAGCACATTGCAGGTGAGGTTGAGCTGTAGAAAGATGGAACTGTTTTGGACCAGTGGTGTTTGGGAAAGGAGCGTTTAGACTCTTTGCAATTGCAATCCCACAGGGCCACATGACAGTGTATTTGTTAGTGTCTTTGGCATGAAGGGCAGTTGTTTATATTGAGTTAAGCTGAACGTATGCACTGAAGCTTGCACTTTCAAAATAGACCATCGTGGCAAATGCACTGGATTATCTTAAGGCATTCTCGCTTTGATGTTCAATAGGTAGAAGAACAATTTGTCACATACTCACGCATACTCTCACCTACATACATCAAGGCCACCATACAGCTTAAACTAAGACACACACACACACACACACACACACACACACACACACACACACACACACACACACACACACACACCTCACTCACACTGTGCGTATACCTATACACCTTGGCATCTTTGATATATCCTTTCTTATGTAAATCAATAATCTTTGAAATAAGATGAAATTTGAAGTCATATATTCATATACCGTGAAATGTACACATACCGTTAAACATTTAATATGAATCAACTGTAGAATCCATCTAGTAGGTGACTTCTTGAATATTATGGTTATAGCTCTGCGGGGCTTCCAAAACTTGATTTGCAAATTACGTTGACATATGTTTGCATCGTTATCCAAGTAATGTTCAATGCATCACAAGATATATTTAGTGAACAGAACATTTAAAACTCTTTTGAAAGTATAGCCACTTGTGATGTAAGGTTATTCAAAACATACTGCAATATTATTAGCCTATTAAAATATACTCATCTAAATGTACTGAGCTAAATGTGCTTATTTTCCTCAATACTCTTGTCTTCCTTTTGGCCAATAATTTTTTGGCATGTATGGAAAATATCATATGGGAGAGGTCTAATACTAAATCAGCTGACTAACGATAAATAAAGTTATGTGTAGATATTGATTCTTGAAATATTTACCTTACAAAATGCTACTGATATCCCCAATTCACAGTTTGACTTGATATTGACATGAACAGATTTAAACCAGACAGAACCCTTTACAATGCCTTTAGGTCTGGTAGAATGTCTCCATTATACAAACAGCAAAAATCATGTATTGTGAGATGATCTGGCTGACTGAAATCAACTAATCAGACTGACATGTAGAAGTGGACTAAGACTGCGTCCCAACTCTGTACATGATTGAAGTGCACTGGTGAAGTTTAATCCTATGTACCCTGTGAAGAACATCAGCGATACATTTCCAGCCTGGACCATGATGGTCACACAGTCAGAGGGGAGAGAAGCAAGAGCTTGCTGAACACACTCGTTCTCTCTACAAGGGCAGTGATCACCACACCCGGCAAGTCTTTTCAGGCACCATGTAGTCATTTCTCTGGCACTGGAAAGCTTTGGCAAACTCTGGAAAATTCTGCAAAGATCCAAGAACCCTATGGGAAGGATAGATTATAGAAAAGATTATTCAAAAAGTACTAGACTATCAAAATCAACTTCTTTATCTGTAATTAATGTAAACTGTTATTCATTGTATGTAAAGTTAAATTTAAAGCCTTTTTTGTTTTAATGTTGAGCTGTATGGCTCATAGCTCATTAAAACCAGAATCTCTCGTTTGACTAAATAACTAACCAGACAGAATTAACATTAAAACAAAAAAATATTTTTTGAAATTAATATTAAATACATGACAGTTTACCTAGTTCTGTTTTGCTAGTTCTGAAAGTGATCTGTCAGTGACTCTGTCAGTCAACATATTGACTTTTTGGTCAATATGTTTTTAATATTAAAGCAGGATATTTAAAATGTCAAAAGGCAAACATATATATTTAATGATGACTAGCAAATCTCATAAAATGTATAGTTTTTATTGGACATGTTAATTGCACTCACAGAAAATTATACTAGTAAGGAAATAATGAAAAAGTAAACTGTACGTTCTTAGAATATAAATCAAAAACATAGATGCATAGTTTCATGTATTGGTCCTGTGCAACTCCTCTGTCTTCCTGTCTCATCTTAGTTTCATAATTTCATAAATGTTTTGTTTTGTTTTGGTCTTGTCTCCACCCTTGCTCCGCCCATTCCCATCTATGTCTCATTGTTAACCCTGCCCCTTTCATTATGTGGTTCCAGGTGTGTAAAATGTTGTCATTTTCTTTAAGATGCTCCATTTCGGTCTATCCTCGTCAGTCCTTTGTTGTTGGCTGTTGTTGTAGTTGGTGGTGAGTGTGGTGGTATGTTCTCATGTGGTTTGTTTTCATATATATTTCCCAAGAGTTCAGGTTGGTTAGTTTGTATTGTTCAAAGTTCTAGTCTTTCCGTTTGTGTGTTTCCATGTTTTTTTCTTTATTATATTCAATTTTAAACCCATGCACGTACGTCCCCCTCCCTTGTTGTCTGTCTCCTCAACACAAACACAATTGACAAATAGACTATATATATATATATATATATATATATATATATATATATATATATATATATATATATATTCTAAATTAGAATAATTTTGTGCTTTTTTTGATCCTGCATTTTTGTTACAGCAATACACAACCCACAATGACTAAAAAGACTACTACTAATAAGTGAATAATTACATTATGTACAATAAATAATGACTATAATGATTATCAATGCTAGGAGATGGACACAAAATAATGACCCACATTTATCACAAGAGAAACTAGCATTATTTAAATTGATCAGCACAGTCATTGTCAATTTGAACAGCTTGCAACAAAAATTTGCAGCATATATAAATGTATATACAGTGAGGAGGTTTTGAGATGAGGGATTCATTTTGTATATCTTTTTGTGTTGTTTGATTTGCAGTGTAAGAAGGCCGGTCATACCTAAACTTCCCTGGACTGTGTACATCAGTTTTGATGGAGTTAACTGCATGCTCTGGTCTATGTGTTCCACACCAAATCTGCAGAACAGAAAGTATGTTGTTCAGAATGGAGGTCAGTTTTCTCCACAAACATCTGGTTGAGAGTAAACATTCTGCAAGAGACTGACAGTTGCTTTGTTCATGAACTTGCAGTACAGTACATATTTCTTTTCCACTTGATGATCACTTTGAATGTGTGTGAAAAGGCACTCTTAAGCATGATCATGTAATATTCATTATTCACTGTTTCAAAGTAAATTATGTAAGGTGAAAACATACAAGGCTAGCAATGATCATGATCTGCATTTGGCTTTATAGGCACTAAGTTGCTATTCCTGATAAAAAATCCAGCTCTAGACCAGCTTTTGCAGTTTAAAGGCTTTCATATGGTCTAAACTTGTCCCTGATGGTTAAGAGCAAAGCTTCTCGTTTTTCAGCAGGGACGTTTCAGTAAATTGACTGTGTCTGAAATAGCACCTTGTTTACCCCATTACTTATCGCTGCATTGGACTATGTTCTGCTGATGAACTGATGAGATTTAACTTTTCTTTCATTTGGTTGTTGTATCGCACAGCCTTCTGGCTCCTTCCAGTGTCCTCCGGAAACGTGTGTTGTGAGTGAGACATATCTGTACAAATCTGACTGTAATCAGATTTTAAACCACCTCCATATGTGGTCTGGATCCAATTCTCAAAAATCAGCTTTTTAAGGTTTTTTTTGTACTGTCCATTCTAGTTTAAATCAACCTGGGCACAACATAAATTAGTCAAAAATCAGATTTGGGCTGGCAGTCAAAACACAATTTTAGTGATTCCCTGCTTCAACTACTCAGCTCAATAACAGCCCAGCATAGTGAAAGTGCACTGAAATGTGCAGGTCAATTGACCTACAGAACCAGAGTTGTGATTGGTTATGTTTTCATCCTATGTTTCATGTGCTGTTCACCTTCATTTTTAGCTACCATCTGACATCAATTGTAAAAAAATCACTATGCAAATACATTTTGATTTAATTAGTAACATCATGATTAAATTCTCACCTGAGCAAAATTGAGGAAGAAAAGCTGCTCATGGTTAAGGTCAAGTCCAGGCAAAGGAGCTTCCTTCCCATGCTTCTTAATGTAGTTCTGGTATGCCTAGAGAAAAACCACCCTGCATGTTTTTAAGCAGTATTTTGTGTCAGTTCTTTCAGATTAGAGTTCACACATGCCTACAAAGCTGGCCTATATGGTTACATTGCTGTCAGAACAATGCAGACATGGTTGGACCACATGCTGCAGATCATCTTAACTGCTAGAGTGGTCAGTGTTTTTGGGAAACCCAGTCCAGTTTTAGGATGATTTTTGTATGCATTATGTTGCAATTCTATGCAATTTTAGGCCTTCGTTTTTGGATTATTGGTCTGGTTTTTTTTTTCTTCCCCCTAATTCTGTCCATGTCTCCATTATCATAGCTGGACCACAAGAATCTATTGAAAACAAGGGTTATAAAGTGCTTTCTTCTGTGTTCTGAACATTAAAGCCACCCCTGTCTGATGTCCCACCATAACAAACGAACATCATGAATAAAGATGGGGTTAATAAAGGGAGCTCAACTGGAACATTACATTGATCACTTACAGATGTCAAATTTTACCACTCAAGTCCAGTTCCCTTTTTGATTGCAATAAATCATTACATTTATAGAATCTAATAAGCAATGATGGCATTGGTCTAGAACATGTTTGCAGACACCCCTTCTAATGATTGAATTCAGTTACAACTGATGGTCACACGGCTTGTCTAGTACCTGTGGAGAAGTATTGCCAATAGAATAAGTGGTAGAATAATAGCATCATGTTTACTGCCATGTGTGATGTATAACCCCCCCCCCATTACTGAGCTCTGCCACCGTGGAACTGCTCTCTGGCAGAATGGCGCTCCATCCAATAGTTTTTGGATGAGTTACATTGCCGAATGCAATCAAATCCTCATATCAATGCTCCAAAAGTTAGTAGAACGTCTTCCCTGGCCAGTAGAGATAGTTACTCCGACAAAAGCAGGATAAACTATTTTTCATACCCTTGATTTTGGAATAAAAATAAATGAAATGAGTGGTCCCAATACTTTTCTTCCAGTTCTGCAAAGTGAGGTCCATGAGGCAATTTTCTTTTGTGTGAGAAATGGGACAAGAAAATACTGATTGAAACAAGGACCTTGATGCTCTGTACTCACTTGATAAGATTGCCGAATGCCCCCATTGTCTGCAATATTCTCTCCAAGCGTGTTATTCCCATTGAGCTGCTCATACAATGGACAGGAGACAGAGGGACAGAAAAATTATGAAAAAAAAGAGAACAGTCAGAAAATAACAGCAATTTGGAGCTCTTTCTACATCCTCTGAAAATAATACAGCTTGAGCTCCAGAAAAATGACTGGAGAAAAAAAACAGCAGAACAGAGTGCCACTGAAAACTTAGCAGAAGGTGATGGAGATACACTGACACATACAAGAGAATCTGATGTGGCAACAAGGGCTACAGGCTTGTCTAAATGAGGGTTTTCTAGAGCTGTCAAATAATTAGTGATGCTTAACTGTGTTATTTCTTTCTTTTCCATTTTAAAATGCAGTGCATTTTGTTAGAGCACAGACCTTGATCAAAAGATTATCACCAGTTGTAAATAGGATATTTTTGGCTGAATCACATTTCCAAGCTTTATAAATTCTTTGACTCATGTACACACTTATCAAGCATGGACTCATCTAAGAAATGGTTAAAAGACCTGAAAACAAAAGAATTTGATGCCCACAAGGCAGGAGGTGGCTATAAGATTTTCAGCTTAGCAGTTCAGTAAAGTGATATATAAAGACCTATAAAATTGTCAGAAAGAACTTCTTGTGTGCTGGTAAGAAAGGCAACTCAAAACACCTGATAACTGCCAAGAACCTGCAATGAAGTTTTGCTTTCAGTGTCCTCCATATGTGGTTTTGATCCAATTCTCAAAATCTGATTTTAAGGTATTTTTGTACTGTCCATTGTAGTTTAAATCGATCTGGGTACAACATAGATTACCTGCTCCAACTAGTCGGCTCAATAATGGCCTTGCATAGTTAAAGGGGTTTCTTCCTCTAGCTGAGGGAGTTTTTCCTTGCTACTATTGCCCTTTGGCTTGCTCACCAGACGGGGGTGTTACATTTTTATCCTATGTTTCATGTGCTGTTCACCTTCTTATTTTTGATTTTTCAAAAGCTGCTCTGTGACATCAGTTGTAAAACAGTGCTGTACAAATAAATTGTCATGTCTGCACTAGGGCATGTCATTGAAGGTATTAACAACCACAGTGGACAGCGCAGTGGGCATCCAAAGGTGCTCAATGATTGTGACTGGTGGAATCTGGCTAGAACTCTAGAAAAGTCACTCTAGTCACTAAAATCACATCCACATTCAGTGCAGGAGAGCCACACATATCCTGCAGCTCAGTGCAGCGTTCATTAGCTTCCATGAGATATGGAATCAGAAGACCCACTAGAGTGCCTCTGTTAACACCACAACACCATACATAGTGCCTCACCTGGACTTGTGAGGTTGTTAACCAGGCAACAACTGGTGTGGTCTGGTGAGTCACACAACCAACTATTTCGGGCCGATGTTAGCGTTTGTGTGGTGCAGACCCCCTGAAGCTAAGTTGTCAAGAATTTGTTCTATGATGCATTTCTTGTATACATGTGAAATTGTTAAATGCCCACACTACTTCAGAAATTCAATTTCCCATCCATCTGGTACCCACTATCATGCCTCACTCTGATACTCTCACACTGGCCAGTGTTCAACATAAATCACAAGGCAAGACCTCATAACTTGGACATATGGGTGTTCTCAGTGAACTACCAAGTGTAGAATAAATAGCATGAGAACATACATTCTGTCCATTTGCCAGGTCCCAGGAGAAGCTACTGTACTGGTCCACAATACATTTGGAGAGTTCCTGGAACTTCTGTGTGGAGGATGGTGTCCACCAGTCCTTCAGATCTCCATCCTTATCAAAGTTACGCCCTGTTGGATTAGAAGTCATTGGTGTGATGGATGGTGAGACAGAATAAGCATCTCACCCCACTTTTAACTTTAACACTTGGTGTCTACAGTGTCTACAGGCCATTTAATTCCAGGGATAATAAATATTTTCTGAACCTCTGTTCTGAACCTTTCTGCAGTACATAGCTAGCAGGGACAGATGGGAGCAGTCTTCTCACCATTGTCGTCAAAACCGTGGGTGATCTCATGGCCAATCACCATGCCAATGCCACCATAGTTGAGGGACCAAGGCTGCCCTTTACCAAAGAAAGGAGGCTGAAGGATTCCAGCTGGAAATACTGAGAGAGAAATAAGAAAGTGGATATTTTGTCAACAAAGCTTGAAATATTCATTAATTTCTAAAATACTTTCCAAATTTTTGTTACCTATTTGGTTTCTGCTGGATGAATAGAATGCATTGACCACTGCTGCCCCTGAGATCCATCTTGAGTTAAAGGATGACACATTTCAAGTTAATAGATTCCACATTTCATGTTAATGTTTCATGGCCATTCTTCATTAATAAGGGGGTTTTATGGCAATTATTAAACTTAGAAAATGACTTGCTATTTTTAAAATGAGCCATTTGTCATTAATGTGCAAATGGAGGAAATTTTCAGAAGCAGACTGTCAGCTCTGACTTGTCATTGCAGTCCAGTGGCCTTATTTCTGAAGATGCACATTTCATACTAAAACCAGAATACTAAATAAAGTTCTCACCATTTGCACGCAAATGAGAACTTTTGCACGTGAGAACACATATGCACATGTGAACATATGTACTTAATGTGTACATTTATAAATCTTCTACAGTCATAGACTCCATGCACATAAAAACTTTACAGCTTAACCCTTTAATAATTTCAATCTGAAAATGTACATTAGTTTGTCAAATGTCTCTTGAAAATGTACAAAAAATGATGCCAGCTTACTCTTCTTTGTTCACTTTGACCCTCAATCTCTTGAGACGTTTCTTCTGACCAAACTCCAGATTCTTCAGTATGTTTTCAAAGTACTGCTCTGAACTGTATCTGAGCTGAAAATGTCAGTAGGGTATATGTTAAACATATTAGCAAGTATTGCATTACACTGTTACTGCTTCTGGACATCCTTTCTAATTAATACATTCAGCCAATTTAAGATTAAGCACCCATTACTGACACAGATGTCCACATGTGTGCAAACAATCACACACACACACACAGAAAGAGAGAGAGAAAGAGAGAGAGAGCACAAGTCAAATGTTGCATATTGGCACCATGCCTAATTTCATATGTTAGCTAGAGGTGTATAAAGGCCCCTAGCCTTGAGCTGTGGAGCAGTAGAACTGTGTTCTCTGGAATGATGGTGCTCAATCCAGTGCTTTTGGGATGAGGTAAGGTGGTGATCATCCCATATCTTGAACTCACTATCTCTAGTGCTCTTGTTGATTAATGCAATCAGATCCTCACAGCAATGTTGTAAAAAATATTCCCTGGATAGTTTTTTTCTAGTCTTGAAAATAGTGTTAAAAACATAAAGTCTGTTTAAAAACATATTTTTTTAAATTTTGTAATCTAGAAAAACACTTATGAGGAAGCTGCAGAGATTGTTCAGGTTGAACCATCTCAGGTCATTGGTCAGCTGTTGCTGGGCATTTACTGTGTTTTCTCTGGTGGTTGTGTAAGCAGCTCTTATGGGATATATGTGATTATGTGTGGTGGATCGTTGTGATTCTGGTTGGTAGGGTGCTGCTAGATAGTCCAGGTCTGTGGCTGAAATGGAGTCTATTCATGTTTAATGAATATAGTAAACATCATAACTCAATGCAGGAGCTGCATTTGGACCAGCCTGTAACTGAGTGTCATTACTAAAGCAACACAGTGGAAAGAATGGAGCTGATAATGTTTGCCCATATAGCTGCGAAGCCGGTGATAGTTAGGAATCACTGGACACTGTGAAGTTCAGATTTTCATCATGTAATGATGATTATGTTTATTACTCAACACATTAAACTGATGTGCGTTGCTGATTAAGCGTCCAAATTCTTCTGTGTTTGTGTCACTGTTTAGTAAATTAGTCTATCCCTTTATAGTGCAATACTAATTTGGGAATCAATAAACAAATGAGACAAGAGAAATGTTGACGACTTTGAACTTCTGAGAGTTCCCTGGACAGCAAAGAAGACAAACGAATGGTTCCTGCACCATCCATTTCTCTCTGGAAGCCCAAATGGTCAGGCTGAAACTCTCTTACTGTGGACACATTATGAGAAGAACCGATTCACTGTAAAAGATCATCATGTTTGGAAGAGTTGAAGGTAAAAGAGGAAAAGGGTGACCAGCAACAAGATGGATGGATACAATTCAAGGAATATTGGACCAACCATTCGGATGCTTGAAGACCCAAACAGAAGATAGGACATTCTTGAGGAACACTATCCAGGAGTTGGAATCAACTTGACAGCTATTATTAGTAGTAGTAATAATGATGATTATAAAAATGATGAAGGAATAGGGATCCATTTCAATCACAGCCTCTGTGTGTGTCTCTCCGGTAGCTAGGAAGTTGCTAATTGGCTGATGTACTATTAAAAGTGGTTGATATGGTGTCTCATATAGTTACTAGAGTACTTCTATGCATTTGCTTTGGTATCCCATGTGGTTGGGTGTTGCTAGTGTACAGCTTTTTAACCTGTTTTGTTACATTACAACCTGTATTTAAAATGTTTTAATCTGAATTGTATGTGATACATACTCTAAGTTGGTGAAGTGAAATGAGAAAAAAAAATTGAATAACTGAAATATGTCATGTGCGTATGTATTCACCCCCTTTGCCCCTAAATAGTTCTAGTGCAACCTATTACCATTAGAAGTCACATGCTTGGTGAAATGAAGTCCACCTGTGTGCAAACTGTGTGTCACATGATCTGTCAGTGTATACACACCTTTTCTAAAAGCCCTCAGTGTCTGCAACACCATTAAGCAAGAGGCACTACTATCCAAACACCATGAAGATTAAGGAGATCTCCAAACAAGTCAGGGACAAAGTTATTGAGAAGTACAAGTCAGTGTTGGGTTATAAAAATATATCCAAATCTTGATGCACCATCAAATCCATTATCATCAAATGGAAAGAACATGGTACCACAACAAAACTGCCAAGAAAGGGTCACCCATCAAAACTCTCAGACCAGGCAAGGAGGGCTTTAATCAGAGAGGCAGCACAGAGAGCAAAGGTAACCCTGAAGGAGCTGCAGAGTTCGCAAGCAGAGACTAGAATATCTGTCCAAAAACCACAATAAAGTGTACACTCCACAGAGCTGGGCTTTATGGAGGTGTGGGCAGAAAAAAAAGCATTGATTTACAGACAAAACTATGAAGGCTCCCCAAATGTATGGAGGAAGGTGGTGAGATGAGACCAAAATTGAACTTTTTGGCCACTGAGGAAAACCAACACATCTCATCAACCCAAGAACACTATCCCAGTCACAGTGAAACATGGTATAGGTAGCAAGGACTGGGGAACTGGTCAGAGTCAAGGGTAGGATGGATAGTGCTTAATACAGAGTTAATCTTGAGCAAAACCTGTTTTGGTCTGTCAGTGATTTGAGCCTGGGACGGAGGTTCAGCTTCCAAATGGACAATGACCCAAAGCATACTGCTAAAGGAACACCTGAGTGGTTTAAGGGGATATGTGTAAATGGGTCAGAATGGCCAAGTCAAAGCCCAGATCTAAATCCAGTTGAGAATCTGTGATCAGACTTGAAGATTGATGTTCACCAGTGAAAATCATCTAACTAAGGAGCTAGGGCAGTTTTGCCTTGAGGAATGAGCAAAAATCCCAGTAGCAAGATGTCACCTCATAATCACTTATCCAAAGCGACTTGCTGCTGTCATTGCCACAAAGGGGGTTCTACAAAGTGCTATATACATGCTCAGCATTCCCAATTATACTAACAGTCTAACAGAGCTATCAGTCCAAATCAGCCAGACAATGGAACAACAAATATTATATTACAAGTGTCATTACAGTGACAAATTAACTGAAAGTGTTAGCATTTTGTGTTTCCTGCCATAACTACAGAAACCACAACTCACTTCTTTATATTCCACATCCAAGTAAGTGTCGTTCATGATATTTTCCGAGAACCCAATTCTCTCACGAATGCTTCGGGCCTGTGAGGAGAAAAAAGTAAATATGAATCATTGACCGGTTTACAGAAAGTTTGGGGGCATTCACAAACTGCACTATGGTTGTTACTGTTGAATTACATTGATTGCATCATAGCAGCTACGGAGGAAGAAGCCAACGTTATCAAATAACAACTGGGATTCCCGTCTGCACAACATTTACATGAGAAATGTTTGTTCATGGAGCAGTGATTAGTGGTCATTTACCAATTATAGAGGAAAAATGTTTTCCTCACTCAGGTTCAAGGGGGCAGCTGGGGTATCTTCTTTCTTACAATCTTGCCTACGATCATATCAAGGCATTGCAATAATGACTAAAGCATAGCTTACCTTCTCCTCGGCTGCTTTACGGGTCTCATCGTCCATCCAGGTGAGGTCATCAAGGTTGCTCACAAACACCTCTCTGATGTTGCCGATCATTTCATCCATCTGGTATCAATCGGTAAACAGCACATTAAGCACATACCACACCATTCATTTTTACAGGTAAAATGTCTTCTTAAAATTCACAGATTTAATGAAGATTCTGACATTCACTGATTTCTTTTTTGGGGTTTTCACAACTTATGAGCTGTGAACAATTCTGACGTATAAAAAACGCATCATTCTGATGTAATTTAAGACATTTCTTAGATATTGGTGAATGAGGCCTAGTGTGAGGAAGGAAGGCAAAAGTAAATAGGATGTAAAATATTGTGATACAACGCTACGGTATGTGGTCATTTCATATGGAGATGACATTCTGTGTGAAATAAAGCAAATCTTTGAGTAAACAGACAGATCGTATTATAACTAGTGTAGCATGGATCACCAAGCTACACAGTGTAGTTCAGTGAGTAATGGTGTCCCTTTGAACCCTCTCATGATATCAGTAAAAATACAGGGTGAAGTTTACGTCACTGCTGGAGTGTTTTGTTTATATTCGTCAGACAATGTCATGGCACCATGACACCTAAGAGACAAGCCAAGACTCAATGAAGACTGAGAGGAGATTATGGGAGAGTTTAAAACCGGCATACGTGTCTCCTAATGCACTTTATCACATGGGATAAGCCTCCACTTTAAATGTTATGAATTGCGCTGACGTGCCATTAGGCGCACAGTGTTCTTTGTCACCAGTTCAAAGGCGATTGTACACCGCTGCATCAGTCCTAAAATAGCTCTGCGTGCCTGGACTGTGCTTGGACACTGGCGGTCCAGCTCTGATGGCATACTGCTTCATATCATGGAGTCTGTTTTGATTGGACTCTCCATGAAGTCTCCTTCGCTAACTCACAAAGTCACTGACAGTGACTCAGATCTGGCAGAGTTCACCGTTAATGGAGGGCTGCATGTGAATATCTCTAATGATCTAGCAGGGTAGAGGGATGGCAGCCAAAAGTGACTTGCTGATAGGCCAATGAGAGCTGATTTGATCTCACAGACACATGCAATCACACACCAGAACCATTTACATTCATGGCATTTAGTAGACGCTCTCATCCAGAGTGACTTACAAGGTTACTTTTTTTTTTTTTGTAACAGAGGTGGGTCAGAGTAGTGTTAGGAGTCTTGCCCAAGGACTCTTATTGGTGTAGCACATAGCTGTCCAGACTGGGAATCAAACCTCAGTCTTGCACATGGTGTGGTGGCTCACTGGTGGTTTTATCTGTTGCGCCACACAAATTTTCTCCATGACCACTGGAATACAGGACAATAATAAAAAATACAAACCAATATGAGAACATAAACCAAGAGACTAATAAGCATCCTATTGTCTCAACATCTTAAATTCCCAGGCTTACTACATTCTAAAGCTTATTCAGTAACTATTTGGAAAAAATACAAGTTAGTTATTGGTAATGAGTGATGAACAGACATCTGGTCCTGCCAGCTGGTCCTTGGCACTTAAGGGGTTATACTCTAAAGCCCCTTTCACACATGCAATTTCTCCCTGGAATTTATTAGTAAGCTAGAGTTGAATCCTGGTGAATTCCAGCATTTTCCTATATATCCTACTGAGACTAGGTACAATTCAGGCTGAGGGCATTGTGCTCTGTTTATTGAGACTTTCATGAGTATTTATAGTGTTTATAGGAGACAGTCACACATTCCAGATGTTGTACTTTTCAGGAAATTCCAGGCAACTCACGTTTGTCTTCATTAGACCATGTTTCGATTTTGTGTTTTTGCTCATAAGGACTAATACACACTTCATTACTACATTTTTTAGCTGAAAATGCAATAATATTGAGGTATTTGAAACAATTAGCTTGACAAGCATATTTATAATAAGTTCTTCAATATACTTGACAATAGTCCAAATAGAACAATGAGATGTAACTAACCGTAAAGTGCAGATCTCGGATTCTAAAAGATAAGGTACTTAATCTCTTAAACTTTTACATCTATTACAATGTAACCTTCACAGCATCACTGTTGTAAACATACGTTCTTGCATCCCTAATTGGTACCACAGTTGATTCTAGGCTGAGATTTTTCATTTTACAGTCCAGAAGACTCTTCTGGTCGTGTATCTTGAATGTGGGCAGAAGGTGAGATGAAAACTGCAATGGTTCTGAGTCTGAATGAGGATGAGCTTTTTGGATGGAAGGCAAATGCTAGAAGGTTGAACATGTCACAATGGCACCTTCAAAATGACCAGTCTTCAAAACAATATTACAATGTAAAGAATAGATGCAATTTACAGAACTAGTCCAGACTACTATTCTGTCCACTAACTTTTACAGATAAATAAAACCAGGCAGTGGTCCATTCTTTATTCAGAACAAAACTGACACCATACATCATTCATACATCATTCAACACTAATACTCCTCACTCACTTTTCCTGGGCAGAAGGAAAAAGTACTCTTTTTAGTACCCTTGTAAGGCTGGGCAATATTAGATTAGATAGAATTTGATATAGAACTTTATTGATCCCTTGGGAGGTTTCCCTCTGGGAAATTAGGGGTTTTGTTATGTAAATCTATATTAGGATATAAACAGAGCCTGAGGCCATGCCATTTATATCTGGTTTGAAAAATGTTAAATAACTTTCTCATTAAACCCCTATTTCTATTTAAAGCAGATTTTTTTGTTTCCTAGTTCTGCTGAACCCCCGGCTCTCGGCTCCTCCTCTACTCTGCTCTCCTGCACCCACATATAAGACAGACATAATACAGAGATGTGGCATGAAAAATAAAAATTTGATTTTTTTTTTTTTTGTTGACACTATATATATATATATATATATATATATATATATATATATATATATATATATATATATATATATATATATATATATACTGTGTTTACTGGTGTTCACATAGCCAGCCTCTATAGCCTTGTTTGATAGAAAAAAAGTGAATGAGCAGGTGTCCCAACAGCTTTTATGTATTTAAAAAAAAATTAAAAGGACCTAAATTTGACTTCTACCAATTTCAAGATAAATGGATCAATAGCTCATGCTTTGTATGTATATTCTATTGAAAGTTAAAGTTTTCCCCTTTTCTTGTAAAGTTGCAATATTGGAGATATATGAATTTAAGAGAGAATCTGAGCTTCACAGTCACCATATGTAACCATAGTCACCATTTGCCGCCAAAGAGAATAATTATTTAACCAGGCAATGGTTCACTTTAGAGCCACTGCCTTTACTAAAGAAGCCTCGTGATCTACTTTGTAATGGTGTAGCTGGTGGTCTGTATACATATAGGCACACATGCACACACCAGCTGTACCAAATATGTCTGCACACTGGAAAACATACACATGTAGAGACACACACAACACACACACACACACACACACACACACACACACACACACACACACAGTACACACACACACACACACACACACACACACACACACACAGTACACCATGTCCACTGCCCAAGCGAGAGGCCCAAGAGGGCCAGGTGATTAATGGGGTGTTAAGGGCTGTACTTTATGACAGGTGCTGAGATCCACCACACAGCTTCTCTTACAAGAATACGAGGAAATGAACGTGTGAAACATCAGCCTGCACATGACTGCATGTGCTGCACACTGCATCAAATCTAAATCCTGCCCAGGCTGTAGTGGGTATGCACAAACTACAGACATACACTGTGTTTGTAGACAGTGAGTGTAAACAGCTGCTTTAATTAGCAACCATTGCTGATACAGATGTGCAAATGCACAGACACACACTGCTTGTCTAGTTCCTGTTGAGAAGTACTGCCAATAGAATAGGACTCTCTGCAGTACATCGACATCAACTTATTGGCATCATGCCAAGTGTATGTCACAGTGGTATTAAGCCCCCCAACATTGAGCTGTGGAGCAGAACTGTGTTCACTGCAAGGATTGCGCTCCATCTAGTACTTTTCTTCTAGGGCTAGTCAATACATTACCTAAATTAAATTATTTTTAATACTAATGATGATGCTGAGACACCTGCTAATTCATTTGTTACAACTATCTCTACTGTCCAGGGAAGACTTTCTACTCAATTCTGGATTGTGAGGATTTGACTGCATTCAGCAACAAGAGTGTTAGTGAAGTTTAGGATGTTTGATGATCCCACCCCACCCAAACTCATCTCAAAAGTGCTGGGTGGAGCACCAATCTTCCAGAGAACACTGTTCTACTGAATCTCAATTCTGGTGGGCTTGCTACCTCTCTAGATCATAGCTGGCATTGGGCACGGCCAATAGGTTCATGTTTATCTGGTCTAGAGAATCCTATTCTATTGGCAGTACTTCTCTATAGGGACTAGATGAGCTGTGTGTGCATTTGCACATCTGTGTCAGCAATGGGTGCAACTTAAAGCAGCTGAATGCACTTTTTTTGAATGGATGTCCACAAACATTTGAACATGTATAATGATGTTCTTTAATTCCTCCATCTACAGTTAGCAGGAAACAGTAGCACTCTGATGAAAGGCTCTTCTACTGTATTCATACAGATGTTAGTGAACTTACCATGTCTTTGCTGTCTCCAGCAAAGGCCTCATCCACATAAAGTCTGCCCACAGCATTCTCCATGTTGTTGTTGACATAGATGGCACACTGTCTCCAGACTGCTGCCTCTGAGGTGGTCCCAGAGATGGCCTGAGAATGGAGAGCATGAGGAAGAGAAGAGAAGGAATCATGGCAGGCAGCTCTGGTTAGTGAAAGACCATTGTCTTCTGTTACTGGTACAATATCATGGACTTTGATCAAAGTCCATTTCACTTTGAGAGCAAGAGAGAGAAACTATACCTTTCTAAAAGCTTTTCGGGTGTCTCTGTATGATCTGCTCAAGCCGACAACCATGTTCATGGCATAACGCCACACCATGTAGTTCTGGATGTCTCTGCAAATACAAACAAACACACAGTGGGTTTAGGTCAACTGATTTAAGTAAAAGAGTCAGTAAAAGTGGTCAACTTAGAAGTAAAAGAGTAGACAGTGCACTGCTGGCCAAAGCTAGTTAAGCTGATTGAGCTGATCGACCAGCATCAACAAGCTCATTGAACAGCATGACCAGAATGACCAAGCTTATTGACCAGTATGACAAGCATTACAAAGCGGGTTGACCAGCATAACCAAATTCAAATGCAACATACACTGCGCTGGTCAACCAGCAAGCTCCCCAGCATATGGTACATTTTCATCTCGACACTGTCTTCAATGACCTTGACTTTCAAAGACCAGCTTAGCCCAAAACCAGCTACAAAAATTTGTCTTGAGTTGGATATTTCAGCAGGCTGCTGTCTTCAATCATGTCTTGGCAAGAAACATCTTCATAAGGAAATGTTAGGAATTGCAGTTCAATATGAAATATCAGATGGGCATGTTCTTCCTATTCATTTAAAATGTCCATGTTGTGGAAAGTTAATTCAAAGGATCTATGAAGTCTATGATGAAGTTCATACTAATTAAGTTGTAAAACCAGCCCATTTTGTATTCATCATGGTTGTGATGTCATAACCATGAATATAGTCACATTTATATCTGACCTGGGAGATTGGAAAATGAATGTGAATGAACAAAAACAAAGAATTAGACAATGGGCCCTTTAGCGAATTCAGAAAACTCAATATTGATCTGAACATGTGGAGTCATGGAATTCAGCCATAACAACGAATTTCAGAAATAAAGAAAGAATTGCTGAAATTGAGAATAATAAATGCTGTGTTTTATCCAAAAACTAACTTTGTTCTCTTAGGCTCTGAGGATTCAAGTGCTTCATGGTGTTTTGAATGGGTATAATGTTGAACTCACTAGTTTCAGATCTGCCTGAACATGGCAGTCTCCCAAATATGTTTATAAACCAGGGTAAGGCTTTTCTTCAAGTTTTGACAACATACTACAGACAAGATATTAAAACGAATGATGACCAATCGTAAGCTCAGCACATGTAGTAATATTTAATTAGCATGTTTCTATGGCATAATTTGAGTGTCATCCCTCCAGAAACCAAAATGTTTCCACACTAATAACCCACGTAGATTATTTATTGCAATTAAATCATATACAGGTGATAACCTACACAACAGATACAATATTATGAGATATCTTGTAAAAATATCTTAATGATATTTAATGATATTTTTAATGATATTTATGATATATTGCCCAGTCCAGCTGCTGTATTTCATTCATAGAAATACTGAGAAAGGAGAAAAAAAACTGTAAAAACACTAAAAATCTTAAAGGGAAAAAAAACATAAATAGAACAGAATTTGGGAAAAAGGAATTTCATAAGACCCAACCTAAGTGAACTTGAAAAAGGAGTTACTAAACATTAATAAATGTACTATTCAGAGTATTAAAATTAGCGAGTATTCTCCATTACATCCTTGCCTGGATCATATTAGATTAATGTGTGCAAAACCTATTCCAGGTCTGCTGCTGTAAGCCTCACTCACAGTAATACCTAACTCACCTCTTCGTGTACTTTGCCAGGACTTGGTTGAGCCGCCTCAAGTAGTTAGGGGCGTAAACAATCACTTGCTCACTGTCTGTAACAGGAATGTTGACTGCATCCATGATCTTATTGGTGAAGAGAGTCCAGTTAAACACCTAAAGATGGGCAGAATCACAGCTGTTGGTCTTCTAACATCATTAAACACTCAAATGAACACTGAAGTGAGGCCTTCATTAACCCTTATGAAGAAATTGCATCACCATTTTCACCAACTTTTCCACTCATCTATTCTTGTCTTCCACCAATACAACCAGTTCCAGAGGATTTGAGTAAATTGACCTTTGTTGTTACTTGGAAACCAATGCTTATTTATGAAATAAAAAATACATGGAATGCTTTTTAACCAACTGTTATAATGTGAATAACAAGCCTTTAGCGGGTTGAAGTGTAGCACCATGGAATTTCGCAATTCTGGTACATCCCACATCTGTTTCCTTTCAATACCACAGGCTCGCTGGTAGATTTAGTAAATATTATGTATTAAAAATAAATCTAAATTGGGTTTGAATTGGATGTTTGCTGTGAATGCTCTGGTTAATGTGCCCAGAAACTGATCAAAATTTTTATTTTCCGCTTTTAGAAAGACTTTAAACATCCATTGTGAATTGTTTGTTGTAAAATCCACTGCAAATGGTTTTATTCCTACAAAGAACAAAAAGCTTCTTACTGTAGACTCAAACTCAAGTGTGTAGTTGGTGTTGAGTGTCTCCAGGGGCATCTTGTTGTAGAGCAGAACAGGATTGTTTCTGTCTTCTGGTGTGTCTGTTGCCTGAGGGAGAAAGTATAAGTGTCAGAAAGAAGGGAAGACGGTTTTAAAATACTGAGAATAAATGGCAGAAGGGGACGGCTCATGGAAAGCAATATGTTGTCTTTTTCTTTATTTTCTAACTTTATACCAAACAGTATATCCTCTTGTACTGGTTACACTCACCTGTTGATTAATAACAGATGCTGGTTTAAGTTTTGAAATCAGAAAAATGATATCAATTACAGATTCATACAACATGCAGAATGCATAGCAGTGCTTGGAAATCTGTGAACCCTTCACAATTTTCTGTGTTTCTGGAAAAATCTGACCTAAAACTTCATCAAAGATTCTCATGAGACACACAGGAGAACTGACGCTGCGCAAAATACCCCACAAACTATGATTTCTATATGATGGAATCGATGATGGATACTCGCCAATCACAGCATTAGATGATGTCATATCTTGAGTTTCTTTTCTCTGAATTGGGACCACTTTGATACTTGTCAGAATAATAGTTGTAGTGCTATGTGACATGCATAAATCCTGATTTGGTATAAACTACTGCAGCTTGTATATTGAAGCTGTAAACGGTTTGGTTTTAACACACATGTGCTCACAGTGCACTCAGACAGCTCTCAGACAAGTAAAAGTGTATTCAGAGTGCCCAAAATACAGAGCTGCAGTGACATCACCTCAAGCACAGTCTGCGATCCATGCACTATAAATGTCAGGAGAATCATGTGCTTACTGAATAATAAAACACAGCAGCATAACCACATGTGGTGCAGAAACATATCACTGATTGCTAACACTGTATTCTGATGATATACAGCCTTGGGCATTTGCCCCAGTGCAGAAGAATACAAACAGAGCACAGGCCCAAACAGAAACACATTGCACTGTTTTCCTCAAAGAACATAACTTTTGATTTAAGTGGGTTTGCTATACATTATTGAATACATGTAATTACATAGATATTTGCATTATTATTGGTCATCAATATGTCCCCACTTTATATTAAAGGAAATAATCTTTAATGACACCCCCCCCTTCAGCGCTCCTTCAGAAGATCCCACCCCCAAATTCATGCATATGTATTGCCAAGGTAACAACACTGACTTCCAAACCAAAAACAAATATAATGGAACCCACAGTGTCTGCTGGCCAAGAGTCAGTTAACCCCAATGAGGGAACAATGTAAACTTCACACTTTTACAAAAAAAAGAGGCATGATTTAGTAGAACTGTAGATACTGACAAGAAGCTCTGCGTTGAAGACAAACACTTAGCGAGCTAACTGTCCACGCCAAGGTGTAGCTTAATTATGTACTTCGCTTAGCTACTGGTACTGTTACCATTAGTGACTTCAGCCAGATCAAACGGCAGAGTCAGCAAGTGTAAAATTCCTAGCAGCAATAATAATCATTTCTGCACAAAGCTGACACAAGATACTATGTCCAAAATTATTTCCGTTTGATGGTCCTCTGATAAGACCCATATAGAACACTGGTTCTACTGAATTACAGCGACTGACGAGAGGGGTAGTGCTAGGAACGAATGGTACCTGGCACAGCCTTACAGGTTATACCTGTATCCAAACAATTCCATGATGCTTACAAACATCTATTTATGTCTTTTTGGATGCAGCATCCAAGGCAGTGTTTATCATAAATCTGACAGAGCTACTGTAAAACAATACTGATAAATACAACATGAAAAAGGACAGTGCTTCAACTTTCAGGTCAGTGTGAAAAGTCAATTTATGATGAATTTTGGACACTATGTAAGACATCTGCCAGATTTATACCAATAACAGTGAAAAAGTGTACAAAAAGTGTTAATAGTAAATTTGAATAAACATTGTCCATCCATCCATCCATCCATCTTCTTCCGCTTTATCTGGGGCCGGGTCGCGGAGGCAGCAGTCTAAGCAGGGAAGCCCAGACTTCCCTCTCCCCCGACACCTCAGCCAGCTCCCCAGGAGGGACCCCGAGGTGTTCCCAGGCCAGCCGAGAGACATAGTCCCTCCAGCGTGTCCTGGGTCTACCCCGCGGTCTCCTCCCGGTAGGACGTGCCTGGAACACCCCCCCAGGGAGACGCCCAGGGGGCATCCGAAACAGATGCCCGAGCCACCTCAACTGGTTCCTCTCGATGTAGAGGAGCAGTGGCTCTACTCCGAGTTCCTCCCGGGTAGCCGAGGATCTCACCCTATCTCTAAGGGAGCGCCCGGCCACCCTGCGGAGGAAACTCATTTCGGCCGCTTGTATCCGCGATCTTGTCCTTTCGGTCATTACCCACAGTTCATGGCCATAGGTGAGGGTGGGAACGTAGACTGACCAGTAAATGGAGAGCTTCGCCTTTCGGCTCAGCTCCTTCTTCACCACAACGGACCGGTACACCGACCGCATGACTGCGGCGGCAGCACCGATCCGTCTGTCAATCTCACGCTCCTTCTCACCCCCACTCGTGAACAAGACCCCGAGATACTTGAACTCCTCCACTTGGGGCAGGACAACTCCACCGATCTGGAGAGGGCAAGCCACCCTTTTCCGGACGAGAACCATGGCCTCAGATTTGGAGGTGCTGATTCGCATCCCAGCCGCTTCACACTCAGCTACGAACCGCTCCAATGCCTGCTGAAGGTCCTGGCCTGAAGAAGCCATCAGGACAACATCATCTGCAAAAAGCAGAGATGATATCCTGTGGTTCCCAAACTGGACCCCCTCCGGCCCCTGGCTGCGCCTAGAAATTCTGTCCATAAAGGTTATGAACAGAACCGGTGACAAAGGGCAGCCCTGCCGGAGTCCAACATGCACCGGGAACAGGCCCGATTTACTGCTGGCAATGCGCACCAGGCTCCTGCTCCGGTCGTACAAGGACCTGACAGCCCTTAACAGAGGGCCTCGGACCCCATATTCCCGGAGCACCCCCCACAGAGTACCCCGAGGGACACGGTCGAATGCCTTCTCCAAATCCACAAAACACATGTGGACTGGTTGGGCAAACTCCCATGAACCCTCGAGCACCCTCCGGAGGGTGTAGAGCTGGTCCAGTGTTCCGCGGCCAGGACAAAAACTGCATTGTTCCTCCTGAATCCGAGGTTCGACTAACGACCGAATTCGTCTCTCCAGTACCCTGGCGTAGACTTTCCCGGGGAGGCTGAGAAGAGTGATCCCCCTATAATTGGAACACACTCTCCGGTCCCCCTTTTTAAACAGGGGAACCACCACCCCGGTTTGCCACTCCAGGGGCACTGTCCCCGTCCACCACGCGATGCTGCAGAGGCGCGTCAGCCAGGACAGCCCAACAGCATCTAGAGACTTGAGATACTCTGGGCGGATCTCATCCACCCCCGGAGCCCCACCACTGAGGAGCTTACAGACCACCTCAGTGACTTCCGCCCGGGTGATGGGCGAGTCCTCCTCAGAGTCCTCAGCCTCACCTTCTACATTAGAAGACGTGATGGTGGGGTTAAGGAGGTCCTCGAAGTATTCCTTCCACCGCCCAACGATATCCCCGGATGAGGTCAGCAGCTCCCCGCCCGCACTGTAAACAGTGTCGGCAGGGTACTGCTTCCCCCTCCTGAGGCGCCGGACAGTTTGCCAGAATCGCTTCGGGGCCGACCAATAGTCCTTCTCCAGGGCCTCCCCGAACTCCTCCCAGCTCCTGGTTTTTGCCTCCTTGACCGCCCTAGCAGCAGCACGCTTAGCCTCTCGGTACCTGTCGGCTGCGTCGGAAGACCCAGAGGCCAACATGGCCCGATAGGTCATCTTCTTCAGCTTGACGGCATCCCTTACTTCCGGTGTCCACCACCGGGTTCGGGGATTGCCGCCACGGCAGGCACCAGTGACCTTGCGCCCGCAGCTCCGGACGGCCGCGTCAACAATGGAGGTTGAGAACCTGGTCCACTCAGACTCAATGTCCCCCGCCTCCCCAGGTAGCTGTGAGAAGCTCTCCCGGAGGTGGGAGTTGAAAGTTTCCCTGACAGGGGACTCAGCCAGACGTTCCCAGCAGACCCGCAGGATACGTTTCGGCCTGCCAGGTCTCTCCTGCCTGCCCCTCCGCCAGTGGATCCAACTCACCACCAGGTTGTGATCGGTTGACAACTCTGCCCCTCTCTTCACCCGAGTGTCCAAGACATAGGGCCGGAGCTCAGATGAGACAATAACAAAGTCTATCATTGATCTCCGGCCTAGGGCGTCCTGGTGCCATGTGCACTTATGGACGCCCCTATGCTCGAACATGGTGTTCGTTATGGACAATCTGTAACTGGTGCAGAAGTCCAACAACAGAACTCCGCTCGGGTTCTGATCGGGGAGGCCGTTCCTCCCAATGACCCCTCTCCAGGTGTCACTGTCGTCGCCCACGTGGGCGTTGAAGTCCCCCAGCAGAACAACGGCGTCCCCAGTTGGGGCATTTTCCAGTACCCCCCCCAAGGACCCCAAGAAGGTCTGGTACTCTGCACTGCCGTTCGGCCCGTAGGCACAAACTACAATCAGAGTCCTCACTCCTACCCGAAGGCGCAGAGAGCCGACCCTCTCGTTCACTGGGGTAAACTCCAACACGAGACGGCTGAGATGGGGAGCTATAAGCAAGCCCACACCAGCCCGGCGTCTCTCCCCCTGGGCAACTCCAGAGTAGTGGAGGGTCCAACCCTTCTCGAGGAGTTGGGTTCCAGAGCCCAAGCTGTGCGTGGAAGTGAGCCCGACTATCTCTAGCCGGTACCTCTCGACCTCCCGCACAAGCTCATTCTCCTTCCCCCCCAGCGAGGTGACGTTCCACGTCCCAACAGCTAGCCGCTGTGTCCAGGGATCGGGCCGCCGAGGACCCCGCCCTCGACCGCCACCCAATCCACAAAGCACCCGACTCCAATGGTTTCCTCTGTGGGTGGTGGGCCCACAGGAGGAATGGCCCACGTTGCCTCTTCGGGCTGGGCCCGGCCGGGCCCCATGGGCAAAGACCCGGCCACCAGGCGCTCGCTCCCGAGCCCCGACCCCAGGCCTGGCTCCAGGGTGGGGCCCCGGTTGCGCCGTACCGGGCGACGTTGCGGGGCCTTTTTTCTGGTGTTTCATTGGGATTTTTTGAACTGCTCTTGGTCGGGCCCGTCACCTTGGACCTGTTTGCCATGGGAGACCCTGACAGGGGGTGAAAATTTAACCCCCGGGCAACATAGCTCCTCGGATCATTCTGGCACTCAAACCCCTCCACCACGGTAAGGTGGCAGTTCAAGGACATTGTCAATGTACCTATTTTTACCTTCAACTGAATTTGATTTGTTTTTTAAAGACAATATCTGCAAATAAGGTGATTGGTCACAGTTTGACCTATTACTCCGGTCCAGATCCTGTACATTTCTGATTCACCAATAAACATAAATAAATGTTGTACTGCTTACATTAGCCAGTTCTTTCTCCAGTGCCATAACTCTGGTCACCTCCTGTCTAATGGTGCTCTCATTCACCTCCAGGTTTCTGTCTTCTCGTATCAGCATGGCCAGATCCACCATGAAGTTTTCGTAAGTGACACAGGCCTGCAAACCAACAACAACATACCTGTGACACATTAGCTATAAGATCCAGTAGAGCACAGAAATTGGGACTCACCATTTGTTTGCTGTGAAGCAACGTTTTCTCAGCTAAAGCTAATAAATATGGTGTACATACTATACATCTCCAAAAAATAGAATATCATATATGAAGTTAAGTATGAAATTCTTTTAATTTGATGTCATATTTTATACTCCAGAAATGTAACACTGACAGGGGAACATAAACAGAACCCCAAGCTGACATAGTTTCTGTATACAGGTGTATAGAGTGTAGAGATAATACACCAGTGAGCATGTGATTAAGTGTTGTTTCTTTAATTCATTATCAATTAAACATTTACAAAACCTAAAAAGTTTAAACTTATTTAATAATTATCGGCAAATTTAATTATTTAATTACTAAAACATTTCAAAAACTCAATTATATGTAAAATATGATACACTTGACTTTGTGCATTAAAAAGTAGTTCTTTTGAGGGTTCTTTACTAAAGGCAAAGACCAGAGAACTCTTTCAATGGAACTACCAGTTTCCCCACTGGAATAACCTAAAGACAACTGCAGTTGAATTGCTTTATTTACCAATTAGTAATTCGTAGGATGTAAAGAAAGTATAAGGGGTTAAAGAACCTTTACACTGTCTAGTACTGATTGATATTATATAATAAACTGTAATTACAAACTGATAAAAAGTTCTACAGATAAGCACTGTGATGGTGAATGTAATGAGTCTGTGTTTAAGTGAATTAGAGAGAGAGAGAGAGAGAGAGAGAGAGAGAGAGAGAGAGAGAGAGAATGGATGGTTTGCAGGGGTGAAAGTGCTGTTAAATTATAAACTAGTATATGCCCTCCTGAAGTTCAGCTCACCTGTTATTTAGGAAGTATTTAGGGCCTCCAGGGAAGCATTATGCAAGCTAATTGGGTTAATCTGTCTATCTTTCTACCTCCCACTCTCATTCTCACCCCCACCCCCTTTCCTCTCTATCCCCTGAGATGAGTTTGATCTACCTATGAATATTCATGGTTTATGATGAGTTGAAGCCAGGAGAGGGAGAGGAGGACAAGAAGTCCACTCCAAACACTTCCATCTGCTACAGTGCGTCCAGCCTCATTTCCACTCTGCATTGGTTCTAATTACCAGCCGAATCTGGAAAACATTATGGACGCTGCCTGATTTCAATAATAATAAGGAATGGGCCCAAACAATAGCTGTCCGCAGGGGCTGGGTCGGACTCTCAAAGCAAAAGAGCGGATGGAGAAAAAAGCAGGAGACAGGGTTTGTTAATTACGACTTGGTTTGGAGCTGGAGGGCCTGGTTGGAGACAGAGGACAACTGTAGCAGAACTATAGAATCACTGTTTTGGGGGGGGTTCTCCATAAACTGCCAATTTTTTTTCAGACTATAGACTTACCCACTTGTAGATCTTCCAGCTGCCTTCATTTCTCTCCTGTAGGCATGTTAGCTTTAACCACTTAAAGTTGTCTTTCCATGCTTGACCCACAAACGTGTTCTTTCAGAGCTGCTGTTGTAAATCTTTACAGAACATGACTGGCCAGTATGCTCATGGCAAGGTGACATGAAATCATAGTGAGGCATGATAGTGGTTGCCAGATGAATAGCGCTTTTCATTTCTAAAGTTGTGAAGGCCTTTACCATTCCTCAACCCACAGTCCCGCATGTACAGCAGGAATACATCATAGAAGGCATTACAACCCACAGGCACAGTAGCCACCCACAGGTGCTTAAAGATCTTGACAGGCAACATCTGGCAAGAACTGTCTGCGCAAACAGACAAATGGCTAAAATCACATCCACATTGAATGCAGGAGGCCCCATGTGCATATCTGGCAGTTCAGTGCAACGTTCCTTAGTATAAGGGAGCAGACGTCCCACCAAGGTGCCTTACACAACAACACCCAACACAGTGCCTCACTTTGGCATGTCAGGCATATGAACTGGATCCACAGGACTGGCAAAATGTGACCATGATCTGAAGTGTCAAGGTGCCAACAGTTTTGTTTCATGAAGCCTTGGTTCTGTGCAACCTGGTGGTGGCTCCACACTAGTGTGGGGTGTATTCTCTTGACAAGTTGAAATTTCAGAATGTTCCATAGGAATGTCCCATAAGACATCTGGGCCTGTGAATGTCCCTTCGGAATGTCTCATAGGACATCTGGCACCTATTATTGTGCCGTGCACAATCGTACCATGCCTGAACTCCAGTAATTCACTTTCAGAACTTACACAGGTTTGGCAGTGCCCTGATTTGTCTTATGTAGTGCTTTCTAACTTTTATTGCAATGGAAAACTAAACACTGTAATAAATATCTTTTATCTGCAATACAGAAGAAAAAAAAGGAAACAGAAGGCTTTTCAAATCCCACCTGTGGCCTGAGCTGCTGTTACTGGCAGGTCTTACCTCCTCATAGGGTCCAGTGCAGACATAGTAGTCTCTGGAGGGTAGGCCAAGGCCTGGCTGGTCAAACTGGCAGAAAGAATCAGAGGCACACATACAATCAGTCATTCATCCACTCAGCAGAAACCCAATGCATCCACACCGGGGTCTGCCCCACTGAACCAGTATCAGTTACTGCGATTAAGATGGAAAAGCACTTTTAAGCTCCGGGTAATCTCTCCCCAGCTCCATAAACACAGGGGCTGCTTGTTCGTGGAGATTTTGCGATTGTGGGTCTTTGGCTAATCTGTTCAGAACCCTTTTTGTCATGCTGAAAACAAGACTAATGAAAACTGAGTTTCTGAGTTTCCTTTGAAATGTTTTACAATTTTAAACCAAAAAAATTCTAAAGCATCAGATAATTAGGGTAATTAAGCAGTGTTTCCAGTGGCTACTGGTTTGTGTAAATTCCTGAAGTTTGCGCTTAACAGTACAAGATTCCACATGGTGTACACCATTTTGGAACACAACAAAGAGGTTCAAACCTTTTTATTAGCTCTTTGCAGATCAGGTTTAACAAGACTCTGGCATCTGTACATGTATATAGAACAACTATAAACAGTTAATTTATTAAACAATTTGGGACTTCCCTTTAATCCATGAGCCATAATAAAGTAAGGGGGGGGGGCAGGGAGAGAGAGAGGGGAGACATGTTTGAAGAAACAAGGGGAAAATGTAAAGACAGAAATGTAAAAGAACAAGATAAAGAAAGGGAGCAAGATGATAGACGAGGTAAAAATAAAGCCCTGTTAGAGGTCTGATGGTAGTGGAATGAATGGTCTCCCTAAGTAAACAGTCCTGCCAACTCACCCTAATGAAATAACTGTGTTATTACTGCTACTGACGTGAACATCGTGACTATATTTTTTATGCCCTTTCACTCCAGACTCTATACAATGATTTGGGTAAATCACACAGATCTGAACTTTTTCCGTCTCCAGACTGAACTAGACAGAGGGATGAAGGGCAGTTTTGCACACCTACATGAATGATATGAGCGTTGGAGTCTCTGTCATCTGTGCCGATGAAAAAACTAATCAGGACCTGCTTTCCATATTTCTCATTCAGTCTGGCTATGGAGGTCTCTGCTGTCCAGGTTGTGCCTGACAAAAAGATAAGCCAGATTTTGCAAAAAGACACAATTAGGTTTGGTTTGGTGGCTGAGATGGCAAAGCAAGTGCACTGTTACGGAATCATATACCGTATTTGGTGTCCCAGTCATCCGTTGCTATGGGCCACTCAAAGACATCTGGCAGCATTGTAAGTAGAGGTGCTCCACCTCTCTGCTCAATAAGACCTGTCAGAAAAACGCAAAAAAAATATTCCACTGACATTCACTCATTTCAGCGAGCCAAGGATGTTGTAGACAGCATCTCCTCTTCTGCTTTTGCTCAAGAGCCATGAAATGAGTTACTTTCTATTTATATGACATAATAATACTTTAATCTGGTGGTAAATTACACTCAGCATTCCCTCCAAAGATGTGAAGTAACATCTGTCAGTTACCTGACAAAAAGGCTACAAAACCTCTAAAGCTGTGATTATTGACATTGGATTTGGCAGGGATCCTGGCCTTTATATTGGCTTCTGGACTCACTTTCATTAGTGCAGGACCTATAGAGGGTTTTGGCTTTGGCTAAAGAGCTGCTCCCAGGACCACTCCCTGTATCTTCTCTTTCCAGCACTCCTGCAGAGATGAAAGAGAAACATTGTCAGGTCAGCAGTTTGAAGACTTTTACATGGAAATAGCTTAAATGTTTTTATTTCAATTCCCAAGAAGATATTCAAACTCCAAGGAACTGTGGGTGACAACTTCACTATATACCTTACAGGGGATGAATGTAAGTGCAGCATTTTTTTATCTTAAATGACCTATAACACAGAATATGCTCATGATAACTAACATAAAACCACATAGACATTCAGAAAGTTTCACCCCAAAAGGCATCATTTGTCATAGTCTTTTTTATTGTCAGTAGACACTTGTTGGAATAAGCCTTTATAAATATAAATCTTTCGGTTGTCATGAAAGTCTATTGCACAAGTAATTAGCCTCATGAATTGTGTCCTTCAGTAAATTGTTATTAGTAGCTTAATGTATCCTGTGAATATTTAATAGAAAGTTCCTAGGGTCCCATGTTGGCCCCACAAAAGGATGCCTGCCATGGTCCCTGATGGGACCAGGAGGGATTAAACATGAGCCCCATCTGGGTTGTACCTCGAGCCAAGATGGGAACCATGTGACTTTAGGCTAAGCTGTAACAATGGGGCACATTTGGACAGCCAAACTGGATCCCAGTCACAACACATGTACAAACCCCTGCATACACGCCCATGCACAACTGGAACTCACATTCCACCCATGTGAGCCCCACATGGACATGTTGGCTGTGTTAATTTGCCAAAACAGTAGCTGGTGTGCAATAACATTAACAAAATTGACCAATGAAGCTTTTCTTTCCATTTTCATGTAGGAACAATAGAAAGTATCTGGAGAAACTTGTCCAGACATTATCCGTAGTTTCACAAGATAGCATACAGCCAGAGGTTTCCTGTATCAGACATGTTTGCACCGCAGGAAGTGTTGTGCATTGTTTATTCAGCACCTGTGTCATGCATACAGGAGGCACTGCATGACCAAAGTCCTTAGAGGAAGGTTTGTTTACTTCACAATCACCTTTGCAACACCTCCAGTCTCCCAAACTTTGATCTCTGAATAGGGGCAAAAAATCTGAAAATAATTCTCTTTTTGTTGAAATACAGGACTTTATTTGTAAACAACCTCCATATTCAACGTTACACGAACTCCCAATCATATTTCAACCACTGACCAGACTCCTTATATAATGGCTGTTATATAATATCTCGGGCATGACTTTTGGCATGATCCAGACATTTACATTCACACAGCACATCTTGTATGAAAGCTGCCCTTCAGTAAAGTGTTACTGGTTGATCAATGGAGTTACTAAATCATTCATATTCAATATTGTTACCGAGTAATTGATAGAGGTTACAGTGTTCATAAGGTTATTCAACACCTATGTAAGTCTTTTATGACAACTGACATAAACGTACACATATATAAAGGTTTATTACAAGTATAGTCAGATTTCAGATCACTTACGGATGTGAAATGACAAAAGCAGCTGGTATGACAACTGAAAGGCTTTATATGTGTTTATATTGGTTTATGTCAATTGTGATGAAAGGCTTATGTAGATTTTATGCACCAAGTAATCTTCCCTCCAGCAAAGAAATAATTATTCTGTACTGAGTAATTATTAAATCATATTTACACAATTTTCCTGCATAACCAAACAGTAATTGATCAGCCAGGACATGCCTGGAAGCTTGTACTCCACCAATTAGCATTGTGCAAACAGCATGCCAATGTGGTCACTCCCTTGCCTAAGGGTGTTCAGGGGTGTAAAACTGCTGTGTAGATTGTCTGTCCTTCATTATTATACTTAAGCACTACTTTCCACTTTACTTGAGGAAGTTAGTGAAATTGAACACTCCTACTTGAGTTCTTGTGCACATACTGCCCTTCAGCACCATGTTACTGTGTTAGTTTCACTCAAGTTCACCGTGTACCACTAAAAACTATCACCCATTATCATTTCAGTGCAGTACAGTTTCTCTGACCCTTTAACTGTAGTGGAGTTGTTAAGAAACCTCCTAAAGACTTCCAAACATGATGGGTTTCTGATACTAAATGTCACGACAGTCACAATCTATAAGCATAGACTAAACTGTTCATATTGTTGATAAATGAAATCATTATTTTAAGGTAAATACATAAGAGTTTGTGTTTTGTACAAGTTTAGAGTGGAAAAAGCAAAGGAGCATTATGCAAGAGATTTGAGCTTTTTGAACCCAGGTCTCAGACCTTACTCGTTTGTTATGGCTATGGTTTAATTTCCATTATTGTTAGGAAAGGTCAGGTGACTACCTAAGCAGCTGCCTAGCACTCTGAAAGTTACAATAACGGATGCCAACAAAACAGACGTAGGGTATAAAAAGATAACAGTAAGTAGTAAAAAAAATAGATTCAAATAAATAACAGCAAATTCTGGAAGCAAACATCACAAATTCTAAAAAAAAAAAAAGTAGATGAAGCAACAGGTTGGCTTCTACAGCAAGATAATGATCCTTCATACCTCAAAATCCACTATCGATGTTTTTGCCCTGGCCTCACAGCTCTCTTACCTAAATATCAGCTACAATCTGTGGATAGGCCTCTGAAGAGCAGTAGAATTAGACAAACAAATAATATCGCAGAACTAGAAGCCTTTTGAAAAGAAAAATAATCAAAAATGTATTAAACAAGAAATAAACGACTCTTATCTGCAACAAGCTGTGATACTAGGAAACTAGGTTTTGACCATGCAGAGGGCCCAATCGTTTGCGTCAGGCCCTTTTCCTTTTTTTTTTTTATTTAAAATTGTATCAAGTAATGTTGCTTAAAATATTAATGAAATGAATCATATTTAATTTCATCGTTTTGGAAATCAGGTCATCTTTTACTCTTTAAACTATTCAGAGTAACACATATTTAGGGCAGGAGTGCCCAAACTTTTGCATGGCACTGAAGATGAAGGGGTTAAGCCTAACCTTGAATTAAATCATTCTGTCAGTTTGAGCTGAGGATCTATTACAGCTGAGGCTCAGGGTTTGAGTAACTGAAGTGTTGCGGAACAGTCACGCAAGGACAGCTTGGGGCCAAACCGACACTGTTCTTCAAAAGGGAAACTTCCTTCGAGTAAATGAAGCTCTGACTGCAGGCTGAATCATTTAGCCCGAAGCCTCCGACACAGGGGGACACCCGGCCTCATTTCAGCTGAACACACCACACACACACACACACACACACACACACACACACATACAGAATTTGGTTGCCAGCTGATTACAGAACCATATTCCTGATCAATTTCAATATTTTAATTATTAATGCCATTCCATGAATCACTGATCCTGCTTGTCATCACTTTAATTACATAATGTAAACAATTTCTAATCACATCTGTTAAATGAACAACCAATGTCTTAATCCACAGCTCAGGCCTGGAGGCATCTCCTCCGCTTCTCTTGTAAAGCCGAGGACGTTTTTGCAGTGTTCAGGCTCTGATTTGGTTTTAATTAGGGCTTGCGTTTGAATGCTTCCTGAGAAAGGGCAGAGATCATGTGTGTGTGATTGGATTAGAGACCGCCTGGTGCGTGTGTGGCACGCTCCCCTACAGCTTCAAAACTAGCGCTCTCTTTTGCTGGTTCTCTCTATATTTCTGTCTGTCACTGGCTTTTTCTACATGATTGATCCCTCACTCATCTCTGATTTGTCGGTTTAAACACTTTCACATAAGCAGGTCATGGTTCTGGAAGAAGCAGGTAAAATTCTCATTCAGAACATGGATTTCAGTGAACAGGATTAAAAATATAAAGATATTGATCCTCCTTTCGACAAAGTCATTGGGGTGCTAGAGCGCAAGCTTTCTTTTGAGTTGGGACCCTTTCCCCCGCTGACATCACATTATGTGATTTAAACCTAATGCTAGTGTGTGAAAACATAACCTTAACCTACACCTTTTAACATCTTTTAACCTTTTTATTCTAAACTTATGCTTAACTGTAGTGAAATTAGGAATGCTTAAATATTTTGTCATTTAATTTCAGCCCATTAATGTAAATTAAATGAAATCCATAAACAGCAGGATTATTTCCAATCCCATTTTCTCAATGCTTTTTCAAGTACGAATGGCAGGCTGTGTGTGTTTGTGTGTATTCCACTCAACCATGCTACTAGTGACCATTTGCAAAATCAACCAAATGGGTCATATTTTTAGACTAAGCACATGGAAGTTTCTATGTGAGGTCATATTTTTTATGGATGATGTATAAGATTATTCAGTTGCTGTCCATTTCTCAGAGCAAGTACTGGATCTTTTTGAACTGTTTAGACTGCATGTTCAAAAAAAAATGATCAGTTTTATATCAGTACATATTACATTCTTTCATCATCATTATTTTTTTCTCTATGAATAAGGCATAAGTGTCAATATCTCTATCCACGGTTCTTACTGTAGCTCTAAATTTCTCCTCATATGTAGTAACTTTCAGAACAGCCTTATCTGACCCAAATATCTCCACAAAGCCCTCTGTGTCCCAGACCGGAAGCAGTTCTTCCCTGCAGTGTCTCCACCATGTATATGCATGAGCTCCTTTGCTGATTCTCCACCAGCTACACCCCAGACACAAGCCCGGCACACCTTCTAGTTAAAAATACTGAATGATTTGTTGAGATGTAAGGTCTGGATTCAGCTACTCAACACAATCCAGTCAGTCATAGCTACACATGCTTGCTTTGCACAGGCATCCTGTGAAATCAGGGCCATCGGTATATTTTCTGAAAATATATGAAAGAGGAGTGACCTTGATCCCTGTTTAACGAATACACTCCCAATTGTGCTCATGTCATTATCAGTTTGGTGCAGATTACAGATAGATGAAGTTTTTATCTACATCAGAATCTGAAAAAGTGTAACATGGCATGACTGGTAGAGATGGTGGGAAAGTGTCCAAAACTGAGAGCAGAAGGCCAAAATGCCTAATCTTTGTCTCTTCTTTTTCATTTTCTTTTCTCTACTTTTAATCTCCCTTAATCTCTTCGACATTTTTCCTAAAGTGCAAGGAATTGTGCCTTTTCTTTCTTTCATTCCTCACAGAGCATCCAAGGGCATACAAAATTCATTTTAAAAAAAGTTAATTCATTGCTGACAATAGTATCATCAATATTATGAAGCCTTTTCTGATGCCCCCAAGATATATATCATTTATCATGTAGCCCAAAATCAAGATGACAATAACAATACTAGATTTATTTAAGGGTTAGAGGTACATTTTTAAAGTTTATTGCAGTTGTACATTATATTGTATAAATACTGAATAAAATTATGATACTTTCAACCTGTTATGATTATATTGTATAGGATTTAACAGTTGTTGTTTTGTTATTTTGATATGTATTGTGGAATTTGTAACATAATATGCCTACAATTTATTTTTCTCTATAATTTAAACAGAATGTTCTTGTTCATTACAATTGTATCTCTATCCCTATTTATACTGAGGGGGGTGAGCAACTCCTGCACAGCTTTGTTTGATTCAGCTTACCTGTTACTCGCCAGATTTAGCAGTTCTATTAGAGCAGAGAAATTAGCAAACTGTGTAGGATGCTAACATTCCAGTACCAGGACTACCTACCCCTGCACAATAATATAGACTGAAAGACTGAATACTACAGTGTGTAAATTAAAGAATGCATCACTATTCACAGTGGATAGTGCAGTGGCCACCAATGAGTGCTTAATGACTGTGAAAGGGGACATCTGGCTAGAACTGTCCGTGCAAACAGACGAGTGACTCACACCCACATTGAATGCGGGAGCCCCATACAGATATCCCACCAGTCTGTGTAGTGTACTGCAGCTTCTACAAAATATGCGAGCAGAGACTTCTTACAGTGCCTCTGTCAACACCATGACCCCAGACACTAGAGCCTCACCTGGGCTTGTGATGTTGCTAACTGGACCCAGAGGACTGGAAACATTGAGCATGGTCCGATGAATCCTGGTACCAGTTGTTTTGGGCTAATGGTGAGTTTTTATGTGATGCGAAAATCCCATGAGGCCATGGGCCCTTGCAAAGCACTGGTGATGGCTGGCTGATAACAGTGTGGGGTGAACTTTAATGGCATGGGTTGGGTCCACTGGTCTACCTAAACATGCCATTGACCAGAGCCACTGTTTCACGACTTGTTTATCATTTGTGGCCCCAAATGGTTAGGTACCCCCACAATGATGGGATATTCCAGCAGGATAATGCACCACTTAGGCCTAATAACAAATGTTTTTCTTGAAAGGAGCCACCCGCAATGCTGCTGCCCAGCCGCCAGGGGGCGCTCCGCCTGATTGAGTTCAGGTGTGGTTTGTGTATTTAAGCAGCTCCTGCCTCTCACTCCTTGCAGTTTCTTGGCCAAACTCTGTCTGAGCTTCTGCTGGTAAAAATCTGGTATTTCTTATCCTAACCTGTCCCTTCTCCCAAGTGAGAAGCTTTTCTACCTTTAAAATCCTCTCTTTTTCCCTCTGCCTCCTCCAGTAAATGGGGAAGAGCTGTACTTCCTTCCCTCCTCACCATGCAGGAGAGTCTGTCCCTATCTCTACCTCTACAGCATAGATTCAAAGAAAAAAGAAAGAAAAGAGATTCAAAAGAAGAGAAAGAAGAGAGAAAGAATAAAATAAAAAAGAAAGAAAGAGAAAGACGGAAAGAAAGAACTAACTTTTGTTTTTGAAGTGGTTTTCATTTTGTAGTTTCCTCTCTAAACGAGGGTGGTTCTAAGTTATAGTTTTCCTTCTCATTTGAGAAGCAGATTTCAGTTCACCCCTCTGACCTGCAGCTCTTCCTCTGGTCTGTGCTTCCAGTTACACAGGCGATGCCTTTGCTCACTGCACTATGGGACTCACCTGCCGAGCACAGTGTGTGAGCTCTCGGGGGTTCAAACCCTGGGTCCTGTGGATTCGTTCTTTTGTCTGTTTATCTTTATAAATAAGCCTCTTTATTTCCAGTTCAGATCGCTGGGGCATTCTTCCTCCAGTGATCTGTTGTTTAACCCTTTCCTCTCTCAGTTCCCCTCACATGTCACCAAGCACCTCCATAAGCCCCTTCCAGTTCAGATTGAACAGTGGTATAAGTGCCGCCCCACACCTGAGCGGCTTTGTTGCATTTCAGTCCAAAATTAATTATTTAAATCCCGGTCTCAACCCAGGTGTGCTTCTTAATTCACTTCCACCCGGGTTGCGCCCTGTGACATTTCTCAGTGATAAGCCCAGCTGTCAGTCACTGCAGCTCCGTGACAGCTCCTGTGATGCTTGCCAAAATGAAAGTAAACCCCTGGGAGCAGAAGTTTTGCACTTGTATCAGTTTGGGCATGCAAACTGTTTGGACGAATGTCTGATATGGGTCACATTAAAAGGGTTGTGTGATCAGCCTAAAAAAGATTGGATTCGGGTCATTTTGGGCCATTACATCCACTATCACAAATTCTCTCAAGGATTATTTTTCGCAAGCATAGAGATAGCCCTGATAATGTGTCCTCTAAATAGCTTATGAAATAGTAAATAATGTTAACTTACTGTTTGTTTGTAACATTTATCTATGAAACGGCCACTTGCTATTTTAAAAACATTTAATGTCTCAATTAATACCATATAGGGCTTACATTAAGGACACGTTTACTGTTGGTAGGTGCGGGATTAATCAAATAAGTTTTTTATAAAATTTTATAAAATGAAGCCCTCCTTTTTTTATTTTACAGTCATTGGTTCACACACATCAACCCCCCATGTACACCAGCAAGGTCATGTGCCAATTAAAGTTTAAAACATCCACACAAAAGTGCGGATGAAAACACAGCCATTCAAACAGGCTTTGAAAGACTCAGCAGGATAAGACTTTTCTTATCTTGCAGTGGAAGTGTCAGTAGCGTTATCATCTGACATAGTCAGTATATCTCATTCTAGTTGCACCGTCAGGCGAATCAAAGTTTGAACTTTTTTTATGATGTCAAGTGGTATCAGTCAATTTATTTTACAACCAGAGGATTTCATCATGTGCCTCACGTGTACTCCATGACAGAGTACAGAGCAATCACACACAAATAAAAACTTGTACTCTCCCAAGGAATCATTAGTTATAGCAGATACACTCGTACTGCTTGTCCATGCCTTTCACCTGCAGCCAGAAGTTGTTGTGATGCTAGTAACCGTGAACTCGTGCTGACAGATGCCAAGGAAGGGCAGCCAAGGCAGCAGAGGCTTGAGTGCTAATTACAGCCAAACCGCTAACCAAGCCTCTAAATACGCTCTTATTTTCACATCAACTTTCCATTTAATTCTTGCAAAGGTCAGGGCACTGGAAATGCTAACAAGGGGATTTGGCTTCAAAATATTTGTCAAGGAAGTCAAGACACGTTTTGCTTCAGTCTCAGCCCCTGAGTAATTATTTTCATTTCTCATTGTTTTCCATGCTGTGGATCCCAGTGACATGCCAATGATTAGCAGTAATAGACTGGTGGAGCTCAAATTAAATTATTACGAAGATGTGAGTTGCCAAATGTCTCATTAATTTAATTACAACATCAGAGCTTTCTGATGACAATCTTCAAGTCATTGTTTTAAATCAAATCCCATTGTTGCTCAACCAAAGGCTCATCTGTTTGTTCCAAAACACTGTCAGCCTCTGATAGGTGCAATAAAGTTTGTGTACTGTTATAAAGTCAATTATAGAAAGAAAGAAAGAAAGAAAGAAAGAAAGAAAGAAAGAAAGAAGTTTATGTGAGCTTATCAACTGTTTCTTCTCAAATCAGTGGTATTTACAGAGATTTTGCCTAAATTCGCTGCAGTAACAGCCTCTTCGAGGAAGGCTTTACACTCAATGTTGGAACACTACTGTGGTTTGATTGCATTCCGCTCAGAGCACATTGGTGAGGTGAGGAACTAATGTTGGATGAGCTGATCAGGTTTTATTCACAAACACCACTTTGGATACCCCTGAAGTAATGGAAGTCCTTCATCAATACAGAGAAAATGGCTCCATCACTCCTCAGGTCATCGCAGCAGATGATTTATTAATAGACCTTAATTTATTCTGAATTTGTGAAGTAGAATGGTCGTCTGGATACTTTGACATATAATCCAACAGGAGGTCAGTGGTCATTATTAAATGACTGAAACAAAATGTGATGTTAGATAAAACAGACTGTGGACTAATAAAGATAATCGATTAATGATAAAATGAAGCCCTTTGCTCTTCAGATGAAGCAAGTTGTAAAGATACGATGCTGGCAACATCATATCTTGTGAATTCTTCCAAAACACAACTATAACCTTGTCACTCCCTCTTGTCCAGAACCTGCTTCAGTTTGGGCTTTGATCAGTTCACCATATTCAAACTCCAACCACTACCATCTCAACCAAAAAACCATCAGCATGCTTCCCCTTACACTCTCAAGGCTGTCCCAAGACCACGCTCATGAATCAGGCTTCATGCTGGAGTTAATCAGCCTCTTGGTCCTGCTCACATGGTTCCCATAGCTGTAGGTGCTGAAAGACCCCTGTTGAGACAATCACACTCTGCCTATGCTCTAGATATGCACTCTGCCATGTTCTTTATCTAAATGCAAAAGACAGGAGCTGAGGCTGATCCCTGAGAGTTTATAACTGAACATTTTATTGTTATAACCAGCAGTCATTTTTAACTATTTTAAGCCTGGACAAGATCAGTTTTACATGGAGAGATGGAGAGATGGAGAGATGTAATTTACTACAGGACATCTACGAAATTTGTGATTCAACAGCAAAAGAAATCTCAATATCAGTGACTAAGACGGAAGCAACGGCTTGATTTATGCACTGCCCCCTCCTCACAAACAAAAATGCATAATTTTTGACCAAAGTATTAGAGGACGATAACCCCCTTAAATGTTTTGTTTAACAATACGTATATATGCTACACAATGTGTAAATGCTCATAGGTTGTGTACCACATTCATAAACCAGCCTGTAGTGCCTTTTTGCAGTAGGTATGAAGATTTGCCACAGATTGAAATGACTCAAGTGAGCCAAGCATCTCCGCACTGAGAAATCCCACGAAACACTGTTTTGTCACAGGACATGACAGGTTCTATCTGCAGTCATATTGAGCCTTAATGTCTTTATAGTGACATTGACATACATGGAGATTGAAAATGTACACAACTTAAAAAACACCTGACATAATGTAAAGAAGTTGCCACAGAATAAGAAAATTAAAATAATTTAAAAAAGGGGTGACATTGAAACAAAATGAATACTGTTTTTATTAAGTAATATTAATATTAATTCATAATCATTATTATTTTTCACTGCTTGTTTAACAGAGGGTAAAATGCACCTGAATCTTTACCGATGCAGGAGTGTGCATTCTTTAAAAACGACTGACACGACACATTCAGATGGAGGTCAAATCACTTAGAACCTCTGGTAAAAATTACATTACTCCACCTCCCCATATAAAAAGAATCCCTTCTGAATATGGCTTTAGGCAGTGTTGAGTTGTTTCAGGCAGTGAGTGAAATGTACAGGTTTATTTCTCCTCTCCTTCTCTGCAGCAGGTCTAGAGAAACTGAGTAAAGCACTCTAAAGTGTACAACTCTTGACATCCATGGCTCCAAATATATTCGCTTAACCTTTCAGACTCCACAGAACCACCAGGAGTTCCCGACTTGAATTCCTTACTCTTACTACTTCAGAATAACGTGGCCAGATTGCACCATTTCCCATGAAATTCCTGGACCAACAAACTACTCACTCACCGTAGCTTCATCCATAAGCTTACCAGCATGGGAGTATAAAGAGGAACAGAGTGTTATAGCATGACTTGTATCAAACTCACACAAAGGTTAAAAGGAATAGTCATTTTTGCTTATTACCGGTTTCCATATCAGATTCCCCTTTCCTCTTTTGCTTTCCTTTCCTTCTGGCCACAAGATAGTGTCTACATTTCTACCAGCTAATCTGTATTTGGCTCTTCTCAGCTCCATAATGAAACAGAATCCAGATGTCACTGTGCAAGTCAGGATGGCTGGAATTTGGTATTAAAAAAGACAAAGCTAACTACTCATCACTGGCTTCTGTTTATTGTAAGACATGTTTTACCTTTGAGCACCACCTCAAGTTCATCCCGGAGGATGTCGAAGGTGCTGTATCGTGAGCTGGTCTCAGGGATGATGTTCTTCTTCAGCCAGCCTCCACAGGCATACTGATAGAAGTTTTCACATGGGTTGACTGAAGGGTCCATGTTCTCAATGAGACGGGAAGCTACATTAGGCAGAGGCAAATTAAGGTTTATGGAAAGGTGAATCAGGTGTGTCAGAGCAAAGAAAGCCCTAATAACTGGTGCATGACCACCTGACAAGAGGCCCATGGGAACACCCAGGACCCACTGGAGGAATTACATCTCTAAGGTGCTAGCTAACCCCATACCTTACCCTTACATTGTTAACATAGGATTGTTTGACTATGTTTTGAATATTGCATGGTCTAACTTAAATCCCAAGCATGTATGCATTTCAGTGTCAATCTAGACTTCACCAATGTTCAAAGTACTCTTGAGAGTGTAAAATATGCTTACCTGACTTTGTGCAGTCAGCCGTAGTGCAAACACCATCTAGGATTGATCAAGACATGCAAGTTAGTGCTTCAGGGGGCACATGAGTTAATGAACAATGCTGAGGAGGCAGCATTCTTGAAAACATCAGTGAATTAGTACAAGGCCAAATAAAGCTGTATGAACTATGTTCAGCACACTTCTTAGAGTCACTCCAGTTAAGCACTGTGCCATTTCCATATTCTCAAAACTGAAACTAGCAATAGCATACATTGACATACATTATGACACTGTGCACATTTCTCAAAGAGTGCTGATTGCATAACCAAACCATCACCAGTCCATTGTATTTCTAAACCTCAGGACTCTATCACCTCCCCATCAACAGCTTTTGTCTGACTGACAATATTCAACCCTTTCAACCCCTTCCATTGCTATCTAGACCATTTGCAACCCACTCTTATCAATCTCATTTTTCCACCCACAACCCTGTTCCCAATTTCTGTTTGCCCACTCAAAACCCTGTTCCCCTTTTCCCTGTTTCTATTCTTCCATTCTAAAATGTAGTCTAGTCTCCATTCACAAACTCCTAATCTTCTGTCTCCATCCTGGCACTTTCAAACCTAATCCCAGTCCCCTTTCTCTCATTCAAAACTCCATTGCATGTCTCCATTTTTCACTCACATCCTTCATCTTTACCCCCATTCTCAGACTTCCAACCTTGATAACAGTTTCTATTTCTGCCATTCTTAACCTTGATCTCAGTCCCCATACTCCATTTCCCACCCTTCATCTCAGTCCCCATTCTCTCACTTTTACCGCTCACTCACAACCCCATTCAATTATTCACAACCATCACAACAATATCACTTCCTGTTCTAACATTCCCTACCCCAGTCCCAGTCCCCATTATCCCATTTCCAACTGTTTCACAGCTACCATCATGCCCTTCACTTTTGCTTCCACAGCCCTACTTTTACCCTCCTAACTGCAGTCCTACTCTCTCACCCTCAGATGTGTCTGGTTGAGGAAAACCATGTGTGGAAATCAAAAACATCCATCTGTATTGTGCCTTGCAGTTTAAGCATTTATCCCATAGAATAATGATAGATGAGTGAGGTTTAAGACAACTGAACTGGAGAGAAATGAACTGCTGACAGCTGCCTGGATTTTATTTTTTATTTATTTATTATTATTCAACCAGGCAATCAAACTGAGCACAGATTCACAATGGCCTAGTAAGAATTCCAACAGTGAGAATCAGAAAAGCATTATTAAATGTTATGGTATCTTGGCAATGCATCTAATTCCAAGACTACATGTGGCACAAAATGTTTAACTATATATAATGAAGTACATATTTTTTAATAAAAAGTTTTCATTCTTCTATTCATATTCCAATATTCAATTTCACTGTTTAGTTCATGCCCAAGAAGCCTTGCTGGAATAAAAAAAAATCTTTAGTCAGGTTATCCAAGGGATACTTAAAAGCTATATTTAAAAGCTATTTTCATCTATATATAAAGCTTAAAGTGAAATATATAAGTGAAAGACTTTCCAAAAAATCCAGAGAACTAATCTAAGCATCTAAATAGTCAGGGGATCAGAGTTTCTCAGTCATCTAATGCACTGCTTGTCATCAACAGCCATCCAAAAGAGCAAAATTGGTCATGCTGTCTCTGGGTGGGTAGATGGCACATCACACTCACTGCATTTCTGACTGGGCACAGGCTTCTTTTAGCAATTTGTATCAGAGCTTCGGACCCAGCGCTTTCTTCCAAGTAGACTGGCTGCCCAGCAATGATGCAATGGTAGCAGGTCAAAAACAGATGGTGGCCAACTTTCACAAGTACCGGAGTAGGCATACACTTGTCCTCACCTTTCTAGTGTTTGGAGCATTGTATGAGACAGGGAGAGGGTCCTAATAGGGTTGGGTATTTTGAACTTCCAAATTGGGAAACAACATATCTAAATAGTTGTTTGAGTTCTATTTAGCACTGCTGCTTTTTTCTTTATAACAATTAATATCCTGCAACTTTTAAATGACAAGTGATGCCATAGCCATCCGTGAACAGGCATTTCAGAGAGCATAGGCTTTTACACTATCATTCTGCAAAGATCATTTGATCACTGGCTTCATAGCTCCAGTACAAAAGCAATGCTGGACACCAAACTCCACACCAATTCTTTACTGATTCATTAAGAATTGCATTATAATATTAGTCTCAATATTAGTCCTACAGGATAGGTAAACAAAAGTGATTGCACCGCATGCTGATATAATCCAGTAATGTTGGCATGGAGACGCTCAGACCTTTGCTCCCTCCTCTGTCATTACATCTCTTGACTACACCATGCTCTCCTGATGTTTTCTCTTTTTTAAAACACAAGGAAATACGACGAAATATACAAGGAAATGATACTGAACAACAAATTCCTCTCGATTCAAGGGGATTTGCTGCTTTCTGGGAATGTAAGCTCCATCTTAATCCTGCAAATATCCCAGCAAAGTTGCCTTGAAATTCATCTCAGCGGGTAAAGGACCCTAAAAGCTCTGGAGAAGTGACTGCCAGGATATGTAACTGGCTCTGAGGAGAGCACTCACCACTGCTGCTCTGCGTAGCAAAGAGGATGATGAGGGCCACAACAACGATGAAAAGCAGGGACACAATGGTCAGGAGGCCAATCTCCAGTGACGTCCAGCGAGACTTCTTCTTCTGTGTGTTGTTGTCGGCCATAGCGTGCTGTCCTTCTGGAGCAGCCTGTAGCAACTCACCTGACAGACAGAGAAAAAGAGAAAGCAGACCTTGTAAGAGAGAGAGAGAGAGAGAGAGAGAGAGAGATTAGGTCAAAATCAAAAAGTTAAAGCCACTGCAGCACAAGTTAGTCTCTGCAGAGTTGTTTGACTTTGTAGGACTCCTTGAAGTAGCATACCTCTGGAAAAGTAATGAAACGGTAAAGCAGCAGTCACACAGCTGTGTTGTTTTCTAGCCTTTGGACAAATGGGGAGTCAGACCAGTTCTCGCTGCAAGCTGTTAAGTTTATCTCAACAGGCAATTAATCCTTGATTCCTCTATGACATGTACACACACACACACACACACACACACACGCTTTCAAACTTCAGTAGTGTCCTGGCTGTGTAGATGGGCAGGTCCTGGATGAGAGGACCTAAAGCTTGAGGACAAAGTCTCTTAAAGTCTCCTTTTGAAGGAGGAGTGAATAAGAGGCCACAAAACATGCCCTCTCTCTCTCTCTCTCTCTCTCTCTCTCTCTCTCTCACACATTCTCATACAGACTCACACAGTGTTTGTTTTTATACAAGCTTGGGTCCATGCATGTGCCTCATATCCTCATATGTTTTGAACTTCACATGCATGATCCAGTATGATCACCCCCCTTCCCCCACCAATCACATACAATGTTCCCAATACTAGGAGGGTGAAGACAAGCCAGGCACCACCTCTTTTCAAACTGCCATTGCGTCATGCCTGATTCCTCGGATCACAGTGCTAGCGTTAGAGCCCTAGAGACTCCTATTCTATTGACAATACTTCTCTACAGGGAGAGACATTTGTGGCAACAATGAGTGCAACTGAAATTAACAGAATGCATTCATTAGAAGGGGTGTCCACAAACATTTGGACATGAAGTGTATATACAGTGTATAAGTGTATAGAAAAAAAATGTGGTTGATTAAGATTGACATGGTGGGGTCACGTGAGTTTAGTCTTGTTGGTTCTGTAATTAATTGCTTGAGAGTGAGATTACCACACACTTCTGTCAGATCATTGGCTGTATTAGTTAATCAGTTTGGATTACAATCACCTAGGATCAGCATTTCTGCATCAATGTATGGAGATAAAAGTTCAGCAGTTCATGAAAGCAGGAGCAGGTGTTATATATGCCAGCTACCACAAAAGCTGTTATTTTGTCTTGTGCAAATTTTGGAAAGCTAAAATTTCAAAACATTCTTTCTTTGGATTGTACATTAAGGGTTTTTATATGTGGATATCAGTTTTAACGAAAATAGCCACACCACCATGACTTGCTTTCCTTTCCGTTCTGTAAAGGCTGTAATTTGTTAGGGCTACATCTGAGTTTGTCACGGCTTGTCTTAACTAAGATTCAGTAACCACAACAATATCTGGATCAGATTGTGGAAAATGCTATGCACTACTGAAGCTTTTGGAATGGTCCTCACAGTCCCATGACCCAAACACAGAAGATTTCTGGATAGACAATAAACAACCTGTGCATACAAGACCACCCAGGAATATCTCAAAAATAGGATGGCAAAGCAGCATGAATCTACAGTCCTCTGTTCTGGCTGCTGTGCTTGCGCAGATCTCCACATCGAGTGGAGGCTTCCCCACTAGCAACTCAATATAATCAACCCTCCTCTGCTTGCAGCATACCCAGTAAGCTGATTAGCTCTTTTTGTTGAAGAGCAGGGCTTGTCATTATGTTGATTGTTATATCTCCTTATTTATAATGTCTCTGTATTTGATCATTCGAGCCCTCTTTGGTGTCCAAACTGTGTTTTAGTTAAGTACTAAAGCATCTTGCAATTTCCTTTTAGGATTAATAAAGTACTTCTGATTGTGATTCTAATAAAGCTGCAAAGCAAAGTGCACATTTTGAAAAAGGGCCAACCTCTGAACACCTCCTCCTCCGCCCTGTATATAACCTCTGCTTCTCGCTTCACCTTTGCGACTATCAACTTCGCACCCACCATCAACTCATCTACTGCTTTCTTCTCCAGGGAGTACCTCAGCTATGGGATGGCTCAGCTTCACACACCTACCACAAAGCCACTCTGAACTCCAGCCCAAAAATATTCTGAGCTCGCCTGCCCATTTCAGCCTTCCAGGGGTGGTCCATACTAGCAAATGTTGCTTACAAATACACTGGAATAAATAATCACCCGAATCGTCTCTGCCCACACACTTCCCTCAAACCCTTCAAACTGCATCCAGGTCTTCATTAAGCTGGAGAACACTGACAGCCTGCACTGAGGACTTGATTTGAGTGGGCAGTGAGTGAGAAGTGTGTATTTTACAGAAAGTTTTGTGCAACAATTGAAGACGTGTGTGTTTGCCTCATAACTCAAAGCATGTATTGGCTGATGGAACACATCTAGATGAAGTGGAAACGTTGAATATGAACAATGTTTGAATACGCTGCTGAAAAAAACAGCCTTGCCAGTTCAAGCTGTTTATGCTGGTTAATCTGGTTGACCAGCTTAGCTATTGACCAATATGTTTCCTTTTGATTTTGATGGTTTACTTGGTCTATACTAACATTATTAACATAACTTCATAATGACAACCAGCACAACCAGCAGGACCAAGCTAGTCAACCAGCATTACCATTATGACCAGCTTCACCAGCATGACTGTGCTATTCCACCAGCATTACCAGCCTGAACATGCTGGTACACAACCTTGGCCAAACTATCAACCAGTGTAACAGGTTTGATGACCAGCTTGGTCAGGTTGGTCACGCAGATCAGAATAGACCATGTAAAAGATCAGCTTAGACCGTCTGAAACCAGGAACCAGCAAAAGCTGAGCAAACATCTTCAGGATCTTCTGGATTCAGCTGCTGCAGTGCCTTGTACTGATTGAAACTGGGTGCTAGATATGCAATTCTAGGTGGAAATTAGCTTTGGTACATTCATTTTGGACAACTATTATTCTAGTCAGTTTCTTATTAACTAATGTATATTCATACACAGTCAAAGTCCCCACACAGCTGATATCAACCCAGAAAACACTTAGTAGTGAATCATTTTCATTGGACAGTCCATGTGCCGTAAAGCTGAAGTTGACTATGATCTAGGGAAGGCAGGGGAAGACTGGCATGTGATTATTCAGATCAAACATCCAAGGATAAGCAGGGTGTGTGCATGTTTGTTGGTATTTAAGTGTGTGTGTGTGTGTGTGTGTGTGTGTGTGTGTGTGTGTGTGTGTGTGTGTGTGTGTTGTGTAAAATGTGTTGGGGGCTCATCATATTTAGTCAAGACGGAGGGAGATGATTCTCCGGATGCTTCCTCACCAAGGCCTATCATTTCCTGTGAATGTGTAAGATATTAAAATCCAGTGATCCTTCACTCTTAATCCCCTTCAAAGCACAGCCTGAAGTGAGCAATCAGTGTTTGGTTCCCCTAAAGTGTGTGTGCATGTGTGTGTGTGTGTGTGTGTGTGTGTGTGTGTGTGTGTGTGTGTGTGTGTGTGTGTGTGTGTGTGTGTGTGTGTGTGTGACTGTGGCTGTACTAAAATTACTCTTTTGAATGCACATTTTTATTTCTTCATAGTCCGTTTCATTGCAGTTACAGCATGGATTCAATCAACTTTGGCTGACATATACTGAGAGTGTAATTTAAAAAGTTATTATTTATTTGACATTTAACCCATTTGGCTAATAAGTTTATTTATACAATACATGTGTAAATATATGAAAATGGCCAACACTGTACTGCAATTATTTGAAATATATTTGAAATGTATCTTACATATAAAGAAATACAGGCCAATATATTGGATTTACACACCAGTGTGATGTCACTTTGTGGATGTATGGCACAATTCATTAATCCCAACTGTCAAGTAAAATGATCCAGTCATGTTAGTGGTGTTAAATTTATTCAATTCACTAATTTTACACATTTTACATATATTACAGGAGTCCGATATGCTAAAAAAAACATCCAGAATGATGACATATTATATCTGAATGCACAGCAAAGTCCAGTGAGGTTCACATGAACCCTCAGAACCTTTCCAGTTGTTTTCACTTACACAGGGGCAAGTAGCTACTGATTTGCACTGGATTGTAAATTACAAATGTCAGTGTACAGCTTGAGTAAACTGTGTGGAAGCTGTTAAACAGCATGGCATACAGTGAATCTTTGCTCACTCAGGTGTTTATCAGCAGTGGCTGCAGCATGCTGATAAACAGTGGCTGTTGTGGGGGACTCTGCCTTAAGGCTATTAAATATGGTTCAGCTTTAAGATATAGTTTGAGTTTGACTGGGAGTTTGTTCAGGTTATGTTGCCATGGCCAGCTTTGTATTGCAGAGAGCATTGTCTCAATCAAGTTTTCAGCTCATGTTAAATGACTGTGTGTTACGTTGGTACCTAAATATAGTCAGTTGACTTGACACAAATGTAATTCAGTCCAACTTTGAACCCACCACTAGTCCTAGCCCTCGAACTAGACAACACCAAAAATCTGTGGTAAGACGTGCAGCAAAGAGCAGTGCAGCAAAATGTCCTAAGAATTCCACAGAAATGAATGTCCAGCAAACGTTCTACCACAAGACTCTAATGCCGTCAGCTTCACCTCAACCAATCAAACCAATCTGTCTTTGAAAGATCTACTGAAACACCTGTTTTGCTGCTTTCAACTGCTTTCCCTCCTACCTCCCCACCTCCACCAGTTTTGTCCTTGCCCAGGGGTCAGCTCCATCCTTTCTGTCCATGTATGGATGACCCAAGGGTCTGGAACGGAAGACATGATATTTCAAGGCTGATGAGGGGGCGCTATATCAAAGACTGTTACTTCAAATATTTTCTATAACATTGTTACCCTTAGTCAAGATGAAAGTTTTTCGTACTTCTATGCCTCTGGAGTTTTGTGATCGAACAAGCAGTCTTTAACAAGCAAACATGAACTGAAAACTCTTGCCAGGCTTCAAAAGCATCTGATCTTTTTAACTTACAGGTTTTGGAAATTACCGATACCCATGTTCCATTTTGTTACATAATCAGCTGCATTATATTACAGTGAGTCTGAACTTGGCACTGGTTAGCTCATGTTGAGCTTTGCCAGACTGTTAACACACAAGGCTACAACTGATTCGGACTGCCAGCTGCAAGTTTTCCTTAAACCTGCCCAAGAGAAGCTGAATCTAATCCATTAAGGTTGTCCAAACAAGAAGGACATTTGAAACATTCTAAAATACGCATAAGATAATAAAGAACATCTAACAAATCACCTCATTACTCATAAGTACTATTACATATTGCAAGACTATTTTTAGAATGGTCAGTTTTTTAAAGCTGGCTATCAATACAACAAAGCACACATTAGTTGGGCTCAAGACATAAACATGGATCAGTCATGAACTGGAACCTTGGACAAGAACTGGGAAATACAGTATGACGGTGTTTTAAGCAGGAAAAATGGCAAAAACATAAGAATTAAAGTGTAAAAAGTGACTCTAAATGAGTGGGTAAGAACACCCCCAAAACATCAGGCAGGTCTTGTGGGGTGTTTTTGCTATGCAGTTGTCAGTTCCTACCAAAAGTGCTCCAAGAATGGACAACTGGTGAACGCAACATGGTCAAGTGCCACCAGGGCTTTCACCTCACAAATTACAGGATTCAAAAGACCTCCAAACATATTGGTGCGAGAGACCACAAGACACCTTCAAAGATCCTAAAAGTAATGCCAATAGAATTGGAATTGGACTCATTGAGACAAACATGAACATTCTACTGCTCCACAGCAGTCCAACTGTATAGAATGATAGTGCTCCATCTAATGCTTTTAGTGCTAGCTATGCTAGTGGCTAAATGAAATCAAAGCATTTGAAATCTTCAAAGCAATGCTCCACATTCTAGTGCAAGCCTTCTCTGTACACTAGAGACATTTACTGCATTTAAAGCAGGGTATACTTTTTATGCCCTTGATTTAAAGAAAACAAAAAAATGAGCAGGTGTCCCAATAATCTTGTCCATAAAAACACTTGCGCTGTATTGAATTTCAAATGTGATCAATTATTTAACCAACATCCTTAACAGCAGCAAAAGTGAGTTACAATATATTCCAGTGTGACAAAAGTGGAGCTGATAGAAAAGTGCAGCCTGCTGTACAGTGAAGGAGTTTTGTCATGCCCAATAAATGTGCAGCCCATAGAAATAAACTGTATGGTTTGGCCCTAAATATTTCCAATACAGCACTCCATAGATCTGTGTTAGTTTTATTTTATCCAGTGACATATGATACTGCGTAGTAGAGTCAGGCAGTTAAAAGCCCTTTAAATGGCTTTCACTGGGCTTAAAAATAAATACTTTTCTCTTTTTGGATGGGAGAGGGGGAACTTGGGGATGTCTAACACAAACTTATGCATGCATTTATTTTGTATTGCACAGAATAGCTATATAAAGAAACTTGAATGATCTAACTACAGAGATTGGACAATGAAACTGAAACATCAGTCATTTTAGTGTGGGAGGTTTCATGGCTAAATTGGAGCAGCCTGTGCCAGTCTTCACACTTGGGCACCAGTAAGAGCAGAGTGTGAAGGTTCAATTAGCAGGTAAGAGCACAGTTTGCTCAAAATATTGCAATGCACACAACATTATGGGGGACATACCAGAGTTCAAAAGAGGACAATTGTTGGTGCACGCCTTGCTGCACATCTGTGACCAAGAGCAAGTCTTTTGTGATACTGCGCCACGGTATCCAGGGTAATGTCAGCACCACCAAGAAGGACCAACCACATCCAACAGGATTAACTGTGGACGCAAGAGGAAGCTGTCTGGAAGGGATGTTCGTGTGCTAACCCGGCTTGTATCCAAAAAATGTCATTCCCAAGACGAACTGATGCTGTATTAGCCGCAAAAGGAGGCCCTAGTTCACCATACTAATCAATTATTAGTGATATTAAAGTGATTAAACCTTTTTTAATTGGTTTCATTATGTAAACCAAGGTGGCATTGTCCTTTTTGATTGGTCTTATTTTGCTGATCACTTTGTCATTGGCTTTTTCCCAGTTCTCACGATGTCCAGTCCATCTTTGGTCCCGTATCAAATCAACATCGTTGAGTATGTGTCTACGGCCAGTACACTGATTCAATCAGCTCATTAACAAATCCTTTCAGAGTTGCAGGGGTGTATTACAGCATGGAGTCTACTAAATTGTGCAGGACAGGGGCCGTCACAGGATTGAGAAACACTGCCCTACCTGGCATTAGGTATGATGCCAACAGGTTCATGCTTATCTGCTCCCCTAAAACAGCCCAGATTTCTTTCTGTATTTCCATGTGTAACAAAGTATTACTGATGAAACATTAGGGAATATAGGGTTAAAGGATCTAAAGAAGTGTCTAAAGAAGATGTGGCAGGCTCCATAAGTCTGTTGCTTTTACCACATGGAGAGCTGCACTTGTTCCTGGACACTTGAGGGACAGAAATGGCCTCTGGCCATCTCTGTAAACATGAGAACAGCTCTTCCACACTACACGGTTTAACTAGCTAACCAATCTGCTCTCACTCTCCATAAAGTGAAACACTGTCTACCAGACTGCCTGTGTCTATTCCTTGCTGGAATATTTTTAGAACAATTAAACTTGTCTCACCATAAATCTCCACAAGAGGACTTTATTGAAAACTATTCATGACGTTTATGAGAAACTTCTGCCTTGAGTGAATTACCCTCATTGTATTTGCAATGTATCCAGACAAATTAAAAGCAATAGTGTTCCATTCTACATCTCACTATTTTGTCTGGAGTTAGTTAAATTTGAAGTGGGCAATCGGGCTATCAAGCACCACCACTCCCCAGTACTCAGCTGTGGAGCAGTGGAACTGTGTCCTTTGAATGATGGTGCTCCATCCATTACTTTTGCGATGGGTTGGGGATGAGATAGAGTGGTAACCATCCAATATCCTGACCTCACGAAGTCACTCTTGGAGCTGAATGTAATCAAATTTTCACAGCACTGCTCCAAAAATAGAAAGCCTTCCCTGGACAGAAGAGGCAGTTATACCCACAATAAATTTGATGGCCATGATTTCAATACCTTTGTTTTCAGAAGAAGCAATGAATAGTGTCCAAATAAATGTGTCCATTTAGTGTATAAAAAGAAATAGAAACAGGAGTGAATGCTTACAGACTGATTTGTATAAGACTCTCCCAACAGGTGTGTATGATTGTTTCATATGGCCATTAGTTAAGAACTGTTTCGGTTCAGCAATTGGGCTCACTCTCTCCCAGGAAAAGAGCTAGTGGGTCTTCGGGGGTTCCACAAATTCTATTTTGGTTAATCAGTCCACACACACACACACACACACACACACACACACACACACACACACACACACACACACACACAAACACACACAGCAATGGAAATCCCTTTGATAAAACACTGATTGTCTTTTTTGTGAAAATGCACTGTAATGTGGTTATTTTCTGCACCATTCAAACAAAATGTTGGCAGTAAAGGAAACTGATAACTTGTCAAACCAAGTTGCAGAGGTTTATGCCAGATACTGTGAGAGCTCTTAAAAGACTTAGGATTTTGGTTTACAGTTGTTGAATAGCATAGTGGATAAGAGTCCTGGCCAAGAAATAAAGCTAATATTTTTGTCTGCTTTGGGGAAATATGTATTGTGGGGAGGCATTTTTAATTCCCACGTACTAGTCAGGACTCCCCTTATCATACAATACTAGGGAATGCCAGGAGGGTGAAGGTTACCATGTGTTTATCGCTGAAACATTTATGGACAGCTGACTGCACCTTTATACACACACCCAGTAATGACACTGGACAGTCTTGGAGGAGAGTCTGTCAATTCTTTCACTAAGTCAGAACGACTCATTGTTTGTATTTGTAATGTGATCTATATCTGAACAATTCACGCTTCGAAACTGATCCACTGTAAAAGGTCTGCTGACTGAGGTTTCGGTTTCATCTCTGCCAGCATCACAGGAGCTATTAAAGAGCTCCAGCGGCTGACAGCTGGGTTTATCACAGAGAATATATTCGACCTTGCTGTACAAAGGGCACATTATTTGGCCATGGCCACCTGTTTGGTGTGCATTTAAGCTTTTCATCTTCCTTTGACACTGTAGTCACATAGTCCTGCTGCCACATTCTTCTTTAGAAATTCCTTCAAGCACAGAATAGTTGCAATATGCATCTATGGTTTGAACAGAGACGTCACCTCAAATATTCATGAGGTCTGTTATCTCACTGTCCCACCACTAAAATCCTCCCTCACCGCTGTCATCAGTTGTCCTATGTGGTATGAAATAAAGACAGATCAGAACATGTCAGATTCAGTGTTCATATCTGTTTCACATATGAAAAAAAGATCGGATTTGGGCCACTTTTACCCGCCGTGTAAATGTAGCCTAAGTGGTGGGAAAGAGTGATGGCCATGAACTAATGAACTTCCTGATGACATGGCCAACACTGTCGTTAATCCAAATCAGCCTTATAGCCTAGTTTCTTAGCTTGTTTGAAATATTGAAAATCTCAGACTTCGTGAATTCCTCATTGAGGAATCCCTGCTTACTAAACAAAACTATACATGCAGTTTGTACAACATATAAAATACCCACACACTTTAATGTGTGAGTTTCACAATAATAGTGTTGAAATTGTCAAGTGCAGTACATTTAGACCAAAGTCCGAAATACTTACACAAGGATGTGAACACAGATGCTTAGAGCTACTGGGTTTTACACATAGTTTTGTTAACAAATGTGTCAAGACATATTGCATGACTTCATAATTTCATAAAAAGAGCTCAAGCTGCATTCTAAGCATTTCCACAAGGGGTGACGCTGCCTTTTTTCCAGACAGCTGTCACAGCGACCAGTTTGATTTGATGGTACATCCTCTACTGCATGGATTAACCTTTATTTAAGAACCAAATGTGAGGTTAAATGTAACATCACATCTTTGAACCAAAAATAGCAACATCTAAACTTTAATTAGAAGTTTTGTTCATAATTTAATTCAGATATTTTATATGCATTACATTTAAAATGAAATATTCTAATAGTTTGAGATTATATATTTCTGTTATGTTGTTTTACATGTGAGGAATATAATATATGAGTTTGAAATTATGAACATGAATTAACATTTAATACAATTTTGAACCTAATAAATTTACAAAAGTAGTACCGGTAAGTAAAAATAGTTTTACAGCATTTGGGGCAGGTAAAATGCAGGGGTAGGCAGCTCCAGTCCAGTTTTGGATTAAACACAAGTCATTCAAGTCATCTGTTAATTACCAGACTTAGCAGCTCTGTTAAAGAAGGGAAATAACTCAGCAGGATGCTGGCAGGGTTGCAGCCAGTTCATTGCATTTTGTAAGATTTGTTTGTCACTCACTCTTGTTCTGAAGGAGACAGAGCTCCACATGGCGGGGTTAGTTTAACTCTGGCTTACTTATTGAAACAATTTGAAAATAAAACCCACCATATACATTCTGTGTGTGTGTGAGAGAGAGAGAGAGAATGTGTCCAGTTTTGTCCATTTTCAATCATTTTCCATGGTTTCATTATAGTGATGCATGTTTTTCATTTGACATTTATTATTATTATTATTATTATTATTATTATTATTGTTGTTGTTGTTGTTGTTGTTGTTGTTGTTATCCACTGAAATATTCTTAATCATGGTCAACACATTACAAAGTATTTAGCAAAAGTAAAAAAAGTGTGCAAACTCTATAACCAGAGGTTAATTATTAACGGAACTGCTCTAGTGCACCAAAATGAAATGAACAGAGCATGTTCCTATTCGTGATTGCACTGTGGTGACATTCTAGGACAAGGCACAGAAACTCCTGTCAAGTCTGCTAACTAATACTGCTGTACTGCTAAGAGTTGTTTCAGGCAAATGACAAACACTGATGCATTTCTGGAGCAGATCAGAGAGACATTATCAGAAACTAGAGTACTCGGGATACAACTTTCCAGTCACAAGCCGAGCAGGAAGTGCAATGAAATCTGATCTGATGGTGGGTGCTCATGGTGTGTGGTAGATGCATCACAGCGTGCCAAGTTGTCATTCTCACGTGGAGAGTCCCAACAAGCCTGGAGTAAGCAAACACAGACCTAGCTTATGAGCTCTGGGTGAAGGGGCCCCAGCCACACAAAGTAGGGTTAATGAACTCTTCAGACTATAAGAAAAAGAGAGATTAAATTTAGTTACATCTATAAAGGTTATAAAGGTTGGACTGCTGTGATGCACTGTGAAGTACACCGATGCCTGCAAAATAAATGGTACCTAAGACATCAGTTTCATGTATGCATTGTTGTTTCCACTGGTAATGCCTGATCTGCTCCAGAAATGCAGAGATATTTATCAAATAGTTGTCCAAAACCACCCTGAACTTCTTTCTACAGGCCCACCAAAGCCTGCTGTTTCTGCCTTTAACTGACAGTTTGTACTAGCAGAAACTCAGACACTGAAAAGTAATAAGTATTTTTGAGTTTGTGTTTCATAGGAAAAAAAAGTGTATCTAACAAGACTTTTGCAGTTTTTTTGTCAAGACATTTTGACATGATCTGAATCGGTTACTTTTTCTTTACATTGTGTCAAATGTCATGATGAATGGATCAATAGAAATGCTCTTAAATCGTTTGAAATATCTTTTTTTACTTTGCTGTTTTAGAGATACAATATCTTTGTCAGACAGCAATGGAGGGTGTGCAGCAAAATAAAATTTCCCTTTTGTTACTGTATTTTTGTTTGTTACTGCAGTTTAAATATGTACAGTATGCATCAAAAATCTATAAATAATGTATATCAGTGATGGCACAAATCTGTCTGATACTAACAGGATGAGCATCATGTGTAAGATACTATATGCAGCCCAAGCTTTCCATAGACAAGGATCCTTAATATTTGAGATTTTTTCATAAAAAATGATTTTTTTTTTTCTTTTCATACAGTATAAGACTAGAATGACAGAAACGGTCATTTTGACCCCTTTGAAGTGTCAACATGTAACAGCTTTGACATAAATATCTGTGCTTTTCGTTACATTAAAGATACATTTTAGTCTGAGATTATGAAATTAATATCAAAAAGCACAAAAATGTTCTGGTTTAGGTTTCCCAAAAGCTTTGTAACCCTAAGTGCTTTGTTAAGTAGTACTTAAGGTTGTTCATAATTAAAGTGTTTCCCAAAGCACTGCGTAACTAAAGTATTATGTGAACTGGCTTGTAAATTATCGAGTAACCCAACCTACTCGTTATTCACAATCCTTAAACTGAACTTTGTCTGCAGTTCAGCACCTAGACACCAGAGGCCACCATTTTTGAAAGAGGGGAGGAATCTGCAATATTATTTTATATTATTTAATATTTACTAAAAAATATGAAAAAAAGAAAAAAAATATGACAGTAATACGAAATAAGAATCAATAATAATAATAATTTTCCCATTGCTATTGTTAATTTTCTTTTATATACTCATCAGTTCACCAGAAACAGTATTTGTCTCTCATTTATGGTCTAACACATAATGAATTGACCAATTAAACTTGCATGAAAATCAATAAAATCCATTAACAGCCTGGAAGATTGGTGGTTGTGAGAGCTTAAACCTCCAGTTCTATATCACAGGTAGGTTCCTTCAGACAGGTGAAGCCCATGTACAGCAAGGCTGCTGTGTTTAACTCTGTGCATTCTGTCACCAAATCTTTACTGCGTCACGCACACCTATAGACACTTCCACATTTACAAGAAAACAAAATCGTTTTGCTATTGGAATTCTATCTGGAGTAGAAGGTATCACTGCAGTGAATGTGCTGGTAATATGGAACCACCCAAGGCTGTTTACTGATATAGTGGCCAGGGGGTCTGGGAATATGACGCATTCATCTTGACAAACTCTGTTTTGTTATTATTATTATTATTATTATTATTATTATTATTATTATTATTATTTTATTTATATATATATATTTTTTAATTTATTTTCTTATATAGTGCTTTTAACAATAAAGGTATTGTCACAAAACAGCTTTACAGAAATCTGTGTCCAAGCCTCAAATGAGCAAGCCAGTGGGTGACAAAGGCCAGGAATAGCTCCCTTAGGCTAAGAAGAAGAAACCTTGAGAGGAACTAAGGGTCAAATGGGGAACCCATCCTCCTCTGGTCAACACCGTATAGCACAGAGAAAAAGCACAAAAAGCAGTAAAATAATAAAGAAGTACCGCTAGCAGGCTGTGTATGGTCGAAAATGAATTATGAGAGAATTCAAGTGAACATAGGATACAAGCTGAGTTAATTTGGAAGCCCATGCAGGTTATACATTCATATGTTGGCAGTGGAGTTTTTTCCTTTCTGTGTGTACCTGCTCCTGTACTGAACCACAAAACTACAGTTTAACAGGTCAGGTAACAGGGCACACCCACGATGTGCAGCACTCTCAGCATCCTGAAGATGTTCCACATTGGATGCTGGCATTTGCCTTGCTTTTTTTATATATATATATATTTTTTTTTTTTTTTTTGCCCCTACTAATTTAGATATGCCAATTACCCATCCCTCTAAGTAGCCTCCCACATTACATTCCCTGCTCTCAATGCTAGGGGGGTCCACGTTTCCGCCGAGTCGTGTGACGATAGCCTACCGCCTCTTTTCGGACTGCTGCCATTTGCATCGTTGCCCGGGCAGCCATTGCGCTTGGAGGAGAACACAGGTTCCCCGAATCTGACGCAATGGACGGCAGACGCCTGCGTCGACCAGCAGCACACTTGTGAGACGTGGGAAGAGTGGCATCTACCCACCACCTGAGGGAGAGCAAGCCAATTTCTCTCCCTCTGGACCCCGGCTGACAGTGGTGAGCAGCATGAACCTGGATTTGAACCAGCGACCCCAGGATCATAGTCTTAGCGCCTTAGCCTGCTGGCATTTGCCTTCCTAAGGATGCAGGTAAAAGTGAGGAAGAGGACACAAAACAATGTGTCATGGAACTGCCAGGAGAATGGCTTACGTGTTTGATGCCGAAATATTATTATAATTTCTTATTTCTGAATTCAAATATTAAACAATAATCACAGACATACAAATGAAATAAACATAATCAAAATTAACAGGAAGATTCATTAAACAACTAACAAACAATGTAAAAATGGTCTTTTGTGCTTGTATCTGGAAAAAAAGATCATAGTTGATTTATGATTTCATGTGTGTTAATGAGTGTTTCACAGTGCTTTCACAATCTGTCTGCCAAACAGATTTCAGAATGTGTGAGAAGACATTGATTTGAACAGGTTTTAGAGCGTAATAGGCAATAAAGGGTTGAAGTTTGAGGTTCAACTGAGCGTGCTGTTTGGGGGGAGGAGTCAATAAAGACGTTCTTTGAAGTCAGTCGTTAAGGTTCGGTTTATGAGGCTCTTTAGGAAAGGCTTTAGTTCACTTTTTATTCGCTTTCAGGAAATTCACCCCTGAGCATTTATACCATGAAAGGCCATAGGGAGGCATTTTGACTGTATGCATTACAAATGGCGTCTCATCTCCCCAAGCCAGCTGTTTGGAACACCATACTAGTACATCAATCATTACTTTGACAACACTGCTACTGTTTACCTGATCCCGTACAATTTTATGTATTTGATTGATCAAATAGTTTTTTTTGCCACTAAGAAAACCAGCCTCCAGAACTTCATTATTAGAGAGAGGGGAGGGAGATGGAGGGAACAAGTGAGTGAGAAAGCTCAAAATCTTGCTCTCCTGCACTCAGTGCCATGTGAAAAGCTCAGCATGAGGCTGTAGTTGAGACTTCACACATCACACATCTTACATCACTCATCTCACATCATATATTACACATATACTGAATAAGCATGTGTAACACCTCTCTCACAGACGTACACACTGCACTCAGACTGAAGACATTTCCAAATCCCATCCTAACATGTTCCTTCACAGACCAACAGGCATGCACCGTAACCCACTGACAACTCCACAATCACACACTGTCTGTATTCCAAGAACCATATCCTCACACTCAAAATGGTTCTGGAGGCAGCTTTACCTCAGAGGCAGGATTGAGAGTAATATACGATAGGCGGAGCTTTAGAAACGTGTATCTGCTCCTCTGAGCTTTATATGTGGATTGCACTGCAAGAAAGGTGTGCAATTGTTGTTGTTGTTGTTGTTGTTGTTTATTTTTAAGAACCCAGAGCTGGTTATTTCACAGAAAGCAGAAAAATTACCAGCTCCAAGACAAAATGACAGACCATGTAGTAGGAGGTCAATCACAAACCTGAAGATGCCAGTCAATAGCATTCGCTGACAGAGATTACCCTGCCCCTGCCCCCACACGATCACAAACACCCCGGTCAACACTCGAGCTCAATAACTTCACTCGAGCACAGAGAGGAGCCGCAGGAAGTGTGCATGGTGTGCGAGGACAACTATAAATTCGAGATGGAAAAAAAAAAACATTTGAAAGGGGAACAAATGAAGCTTGAGAGCAAATTTTTCATTCCGTGCATAAGATTCCTCTTTCTTTGCTTGCAGGTTTTACAGTTGTGCTCACGAGAAGGTAAGTTAAAAATGTTAAAATCATTTTCACCTAGTGTTCATGCACCCCCCGACTTTTGGCATAGATGTGGTGCCATAAAACTCTTTTATTTTAAGCGTATTAGAGTAACGTACTGCAAATGCGTTCTTCATTCATGGCCACAACTTCTATACAATCATTTTGTACTGCATGCCACTGCAGTATCTGGTACACACCACTAGGGGGTGCACAATAGACTGTCGCGTGAAAATGCCACGGTAATCTTCGTGCTGGCATACTTTGAACGAATGAATGTCTTTGAAGTTAGCTGGTAAGATTTCCAGACAGTTTTCTAAGAAACCAACACCATATAAACACGTATACACACATATATAAACAACAAAACCTCAAATTCAATTGCATACCTTTTTTATGCAATGCATCCACACTTCTAAAGCAGATACACATTTCTACACTTGCGCCTACTGGTTATTTTAACTGGTTATTCTCAACCAATTGCATTTATTGTGCATTCAGAACCGTTTTGAGTTGTGATTTTACACATGAGCCTCAGATTTGGGCCAACATAGCTGGATACACCACGTCGGGTCACTTCTTCTGACTCTTAGGACAAGGGGAGCACACAGAATCTTAAGACTACACAAGGGACACACTGCCCAGTACTTCACTCTCTGTACTGTTGTAAAGGACCAGTGCTAATGTCTATCAGACACATGTCAGCTGCCACAAACAATTATTACTATTATTTCCACACGTTTCTCTGTACTTAGCAGAAAGTCACTCAGTGACTCAGTACACTTATAATAGAAGTCATTGGGTTGTAAAGTTGGATGAAACTTCCTAAGAACAGCTTTGGCAAGACGCTCTCTCATGTCTGACTCACGCTAAGACGTGCATCGTTGGGAGCGTAATGGCTGTAGTTTCAAATTTGCATTACATGTTTATCTATTTCAAACACTTGCTTTGGGATTTCAGTAAATGCCCATCAGCATCTATTAGAAGTGAGTTTTGAATCAACAGGTTCTTGGTTCTCAACTAAGTACAGGCAAGTACGTTCAGATTACGGTCTGTACTGATTTCTGGCAGTACCATGTAGATGTAGTAGAAAAGGATTGATGAACAGTTAAGTATTCATCACTCTTCAGTATGGTGCTGTGAACGGCAATTCAGTCACGTCCTGCCAGTTCAGGGAATCAAACCAGCAACCTTCCAATCACAAGGCTGGATCCCTAAGCACCGGGACACACTGAACTGATTATAGCATTAAAGTGCTTCAATAGTCCTGAATAATACTGAATTAATCTGAACTGAACAGATAACACTGAAGAGCCCAAACTGATCAGAACAAAAGTGAACTGTTAATTAGCCTGAATTGTTCTGAATTTAATTGATCTGGTCTGACTTGAACTGATTATCTGGATAGCACTAAAAAAATTTGAACTGATCTGAGCAGAACTGAACTGAAATCAAAAGAATTGAACTGAACCAACCTGACCGTCTGGATAGCACTAACGAGCTTGATTTGAGTTGAACTGAATTGAACTGATATGAATTAAACTGAACTGAATTGAACTGATTATCTGGATCAGACTGAAGAGCTCAAATTCATCAGAACTTATCTGGATAGTGTTAATCAGCCTGTATTTCTAAACTGAATTTAATTGATCTGATCTGATCTGATTATCTGGATAACTTCAAAGAGCACAAACCAATCTGAACTGAACTGAATTGATCTGAATGCAACTGAGCTTGAGCTGGTCTGAATGTTATTTTAATGAAATAAATTCATCTCAACTGAACTGAACTGAACCAGACTGAACTAACATGACCTGCAGTGATTGTGTGGACACTGCTGAAGAGTTTCAGCTTCATTTCCAAAGACCAAATCAGAGCAGATCTGAAGCAGCTCACCAGCTGCCTGCGGGCTGTGAAGCCTACTAAAACACCCACTGGCTCCTTGCAGCAGGCGTCCTAACACCATCAGAGAGCAGAAAACACTGGGGGTGCACACAAGGCTGACCTCTTCATTGATCCTATTAACCTCTTAAATCCTAACAACCTGGTGACTGGTCCTGATTTCAACTCCATAGTCTCATAACTTCATACAGAGGCTCCTGTATCAGATTTAGTGTGTAATGGATAATAAACCTTAAGGTCGGCCACCTTTACAGTCTTGTAAAACTACCATCCGCAGGATCTTTACCCTCTTTATTTATGATTTATTGGAATTTCTAGCATCAGGAATTCAAGATAGCAACAATTCATTTACAAGTTTATGTTCAACTACATTAAAAGTGTATAAAATGTGTGCTCACAATTTATACCCTCCCACCACCACCACAACCAACTCCGTCGCTCTCCGATGAAAACGTATGTCTCCAAAAAGGGAGACTTTGAATAGAAGTGAATGTAAATTAAGAGCAAAGTCATTTTAGAGCATTTCTATTGGTCCATTCATTATGAAATTTTGAAACAATATAAAGAACAGATTCATACTATTCATTTTAACACTACAAATGGACAAAAAATTAGATGAGTGGTTTTCACTGGACAGCAATGACTTGTTACTATCCCACCACTGCTTACAAGTCAATAACTAATAAATGACTAATAACTGAAAATATGACATATTTAAGCAGGCATGAATGGCTACTAATGGGCTGAAGGATGCAAGGCTTGGATCTGAACACACTCCTACTTCAGTTCTTCACCATTAAACTCTCTTTACTGCCACATTTAACATCAGTTTCACCAGTCTTAAACCAGAGCCCTGTGGGACCCCAGAAAATGCCCTAAATGCCCCCCAAATAATGCACAGTGGGATTATGATGAATTATGATGCATTATGGTGACTAACTGAATAATGAACCTAGGGTTCATGGATCAGCTGGATGTGCACTCCTAAGCGCGTGCACAACCCCGAGCACACATGCGCGTATAGCGCAAACTTTAACGCTGCGTTTGCAAGCGCGTGCGTTTTGTGGCATTAGAAAAAAGACGGTCCTATCAAAACCCACCCCTTCACACACTCGCATAAGCACACACACACGCACACACACCACAGGGGCTCACCAGGGGTCTCTGGAAATTTGCGGTCGATGATATAAATGGGCATCACCGAGCGGTCAGCCGTCCATCCACAGCCGCGAGAAAGACGGGCAGAGCGCACCTCGTGTGTCCTCGGCTCCGCTACACGCGCGCGCTCTGTGTGTGTGTGTGTGTGTGTGTGTGTGTGTGTGTGTGTGTGACTGACTGACTGGTAGTGCTCTATCACAGGCTCAGCTGCCGCAAGCAGTGAAAGATCTGAAGACAGAGAGCGCTGGAGTGTGTGTGCGTGTGTGTGTGTGTGCGCGCGCTGGTGTCTAATGCTGCCTCCCCCTACAGAGGCTCTGAGGAGGGACCTGCGACCAGCGCGTGCGACTTAAAGAGGAGTCGGGGCTGCTTTGGGTTTAGGGGTGTGTGTGTGTGTGTGTGTGTGTGTGTGTGTGTGTGTGTGTGTGTGTGTGTGTGTGTATGTAATGGGTGTTCCAAAGATACTAGTGTGAGACTGGAGTAAAATCAGATTGCAGAACAGTCCAAGTGGAGATGGGAGAACGGTCCAATTGGAGACGAGAGAATGGTCCAATTGGAGGTGAAAGAACAGTCCAATTGGAGATGGAAGAAAGGTCTGATTGAAGATGGCAGAATGGTCCAATTGGAGATGGTAGAACAGTCCAATTGGACATGGGAGAACGGTCCAATTGGACATGGGAGAATGGGCCAATTGGAGATGGGAGAAAAGTCTGATTGAAGATGAGAGAACGGTCCAATTGGAGATGAGAGAAAAGTCTGATTGGAGATGAGAGAACGGTCCAGTTGGAGATGAGAGAAAAGTCTGATTGAAGATGAGAGAACGGACCAATTGGAGATGAGAGAAAAGTCTGATTGGAGATTGGAGAACAGTTAAATTGGTGATGGAACAAGCAGAAGACAAGGCTCAGAAGACCTAGGTTTTGCGTGTGGAGGCATATGGCTGTAGTACTATTTATCTGTAAACATGGAGGGAGAACTGAAGAAAAATGAAAAAATTATGTTTTTGACGTCCTTCATGTGCTCCGGGCAGCGTGTTGAATCCATGGCATGTGGCCCCCACAGCACACACACACACACACACACACACACACACACACACACACACACTCCACCTGGGTCACTGCATGCCTGAGATAATAGAACACTTAATCTCTCTCTCTCTCTCTCTCTCTCTCTCTCTGTGTGTGTGTGTGTGTGTGTGTGTGTGTGTGTGTGTGTGTGTGCTTTAATCAGCAGCCAAAACTTATCAACCAACAACCTTCAAGACTATAGTTGTGAGGGGAATTTGTCCTCCGCATTTAACCCATCCACACACTCTGATCCACACACACATATGCAGTGGAACAGTGGAACTGTGTTCTGAGGAATGTTTGTGCTCCATCCAGTACTTATGGGATGAGTTGGGGAGTTGAGCATGAATGCATTCTACTGAATGCAATAAAATTCTCACAGCAGTGCGTAACTGCCAACAAAAGCAGGACAAACCCTTTTTACCTTAGATTTGGAAAGAAAAAAATGAGCATTTGTCCCAATACTTTAGTCAGTCTATCAGTCTATCTATCTATCTATCTATCTATCTATCTATCTATCTATCTATCTATCTATCTATCTATCTATCTGTCTATCTGTCTGTCTGTCTGTCTGTCTGCCTTTCTGTCTGTCTATCTATCTATCTATCTATCTATCTATCTATCTATCTATCTATCTATCTATCTATCTATCTATCTATCTGTCTGTCTGTCTGTCTGTCTGTCTGTCTGTCTGTCTACATGAACATACAGAAATGCATGTATAATAGTGTTTTTATGCAAATAAACATATAAATAGCATTTACACACACACATACACACACACACACACACACACACACACACACACACACACACACACACACACACACACACACACATAAATAATAAAAAAAAAAATCACAAAGTCTGCCAGAAAACCAAAGAGTAAACTGATTGGCGAAATTTGTTACATTTTTACCCGATTTGTGAAGCAAAGTACAACAAAGCTTTATGCTTGGCTTCAGTTAATTCTTAATTTGGGTTGCCATTTTTAAGTTTCTTTATTCTTCAGATTTCTGATTTAATGATTTCTGTAAGGAAATAAAGCTAGTTGTTCTGTGACCAACAAGAATGTATTTTAACAACTTTAGCAACTTTAACCATTCATTCATTGCACACAATTCACATATCTTTATTTGGAACATAGACTTCTTACAATATCTTCTAAACGTGTGCAGCTGTTGGGTCAGATATAGAGTACGATGTTCTGTCTCACCACTAAAGGAATCAAACAGTTCTTATGGAAGTGACATTGTGGCTATCACACAAGGAACAGACCAGAATGTTCTTGACCAATCCCTGAGATAGCTAGTTCTGGTTGTTAGTGTCTGAGTGCCCTTCCTCTAACCACTGCCCCTGAGCAAGCTCCTAGCTTCCCCCAGGTTGTTCGAACATGGGACATTTCCTCATCGCACCCTGTCTTGCCCTGCATCAGCACATGGTCCATGGGAAAGAACAAGAACTGTGGCATCAAAACAAAAATCTGTGGCACAGCTGCAGATACATTTAGGGATTTCTCAAAAAAGCCATTTTTCAAAATTCAGATCAAGCCGTGGGAAAAAAGGGCATTTTCCAGTTGACCAAATTACAACATACTTCCAATATTAATCCTAAATGCTAATTTCTAATTACTTTTTTCTAAAAATGCTTTAGGAAAAAAGAGAACAGTCATACACTCAAATCTATCCGAGTAGCTTGTAAGCTGTTGTTTTATTTTTTTACCTTTTTTTTTACACTTTTTCTCCCAATTTTGTGGCACAAATTAACTCACCTGTCCATACCCCCCTGAAGCAGTAGCAATGCCCCCAACACAATGAGGGCAAGGACAAGTACATCTCCTCCAATGCATGCAGAAATCAGCCACCGCCTGGTGGCAGCCTCCGGCTCCCTTCGACCTGCCACTGATGTACTGTGCAGCCTTCACTCTCAAAAAAAAAGCACTGGTTCCCAACCCAACAGATGCCTATGCAAGCCAACATCACATTTAGAGTGGTTAGAGAAAAGAAAGTGCCATCTACCCACCTGGAGAGAGTAGATTATCAGACTCTGAATGCTGCGTGCATGGCTCAGTGTTCGACCCTCAGGCCATAGTGGCAGCAGAATAGACCGCTGAGCCAGTTCTTACAGCTTGTAAGAATTTAAATAGGGTCATTTGCCAGACTTTAAAATGTGGTTTGTCTATTTAATCTAAAATGCTTAATTCTGTAACAAGCTAGTGAAATGGCTTTATTGATCTCAAATATTTACACTGAATAAATTACTTTTTGATTCAAAGTATTCATTTGAGTATAATAAACCCTGTTCAGATTTCTTTAATGGCAAACCACTTTTCACAATGGAAATATTCACACAGTGTAAAAGGGAGTTGGTGTTTTGACTGGGTGTGACTCAAAATAGGTTAAAATGTGAAATATATGAAGGCAAAGTTATCACTAGCCTAGAAACAAATATACATAAAAATCTCCATATAGGTTAATTTTCTGTCTAAAATTCCAATCTATTTGGTCATCTTTTCACCTGGCCACTGGTAGTGAAATACACACAAACACTCATAGCCTTCTTGTCATGTTCTCAAGAAAGAATCATGCTGGGAGAAATGTTTGAAAACATGCTGATGTTTATGAACACTTACAAAAAAGGACATTATTGGAATTAATGGACTGAAACTAATGGAGAAATTGATTCCTCATTTCTCTCCAGTTAAGGTTAGTGTTAGAATAAAGGCTATGGTTAGCTATAGGTGTGGATTAAGATGTAGGTTAAGGTTAGTTTCAGGTTTGGATTAAGGTGTAGGTTAATGTTAGTTTTAGGTGTGGATTAAGGTGTAGGTTAATGTTAGGTTTAGGTGTGGATTAAGGTGTAGGATAATGTTAGTTTTAGGTGTGGATTAAGGTGTAGGTTAAAGTTAATTTTAGGTGTGGACTAAGGTGTAGGTTAATGTTAGTTTTAGGTGTGGATTAAGGTGTAGGTTAATGTTAGTTTTAGGTGTGGATTAAGGTGTAGGTTAATGTTAGCTTTAGGTGTGGATTAAGGTGAAGGTTAATATTAGGTTTATGTTAGGATTAAGGTGTCGATTAAAGTTCAGTTTATGTGTGGATTAAGGTGAAGGTTAATGTTAGTTTTAGGTATGGATTAAGGTGTAGGTTAATGTTAGTTTTAGGTGTGGATTAAGGTGTAGGTTAATGTTAATTTTAGGTGTGGATTAAGGTGAAGGTTAATGTTAGTTTTAGGTGTGGATTAAGGTGTAGGTTAATGTTAGGTTTATGTTTGAATTAAGGTGTAGGTTAAAGTCAGTTTTAGGTATGGATTAAGGTGTAGGTTAATGTTAGGTTTATGTTTGGATGTATTCAGTTCACTGCCAGCTTTGCTGCTAGTGGGCCAACAGTAGTCTTCTTACTATCACAGCATAAGCAGAACTGTTTTGTTTGTTTGTTTTTGTTGTTGTTTTTTGTTTGTTTTTGTTTTTCTTTTGTAAATGAGATGCAAGGTTTAATTACACAGTCACATGCCTAATGGTAGAACCTTCAAATTGAGCAAAGATTTTTGATCTTCATACTGACAAACGTCTCTTTTTTTCACAAGGTTCTTTAGGGAAAAGATTTAGGTACAGTGCCCATACTGTGCCCATACTGTGCCCATACTGTACCCTCTCTGCATTTTTTTCCACCACTGATCACCAGTGTGAGGTTAAACCTCCACTGTCATCCCCACCTCTGCTGGAAGCAACCAGCAATAAGCTGGTATCATATATTTAACACGTAGCAGCTGCTGATAATAGTTTTGGTTTTGGCCTGTGGCGCCAGTTGCAGTAACCCTTAGAAATGTATTAAGTAATGACTCGTCACTCCTAAGACATAATGCAGTGCAGTCCGAAGTGCTGGACCCCGCGAGACCAAGATTAATAGCTACAGTTTCTATTTTAGAAACGCTTTCCTTCTTTAGACTGTCAGGACATGATCCTGATCAAGGCTTTCTGCAAGTGTTGGCTAGATGGCATGAGAGCAGTTCCAGCATATAGAAAACCAACTATAACACACTTGTATTAAATTCAAATCCAAATAAAATATCTTACACATACATTCCCAAATGCAGGGTGTAATTAAATTCCTGAATTCGGAATTCTGAGATGATTCGTATTAAAGCACTACACAGTGTTGCTGATGCCTGGGGAATAGTACACCTGAAGAAGCTTGAACAGTGCTGTGAGCATCCAGGCCTGGAGTTTGAGGCCCACGAAGCTCCAGCTTTTTTCTAAGTTTCTTTCTCCTGACTCTAAAGTGCCCCATCTCTTGGAGCGCCTCCCGCTCTAATTGTGCAGGCATTCCTTTAGTGAGCTGTGGTATTCGAGCTTTGGCTGGGGCTCAGTGCTCTTCCCATGCCTTCATCTGGACGATCTGTTTGGTATTAACATGCTGGCATGGCCTCCTCTTCCTCCAATTCCCCAGAGGATGATTTCTCAATGCGCCTTTCCGTCCTCCTCAAATTACCTCTGGCTATGAGGAAGCATCGTGCCAGCCCCAATTTATCGCTACACCAACAAAGTAACCGCTCCCCAAGCCCACCACCCCAAGTGCAGTCAAGGTGAAATTCTCCACAGGAAGCCACAACAATGGCAAGCTATTAATGCTTTAGCTGAGTTGTGTCGTATAGTCCCTCTTCCTGTTGAATGAGGACTGATTATAAATGGGGAAAAAACATGTGCAGGGATAGAAATATTCACAGGCAATAATAATCAAAGGGTTCTGGATTGATTGCATAGAGAAGTCTGGGCTGTTTAAAAGAGAACATGCTGTGTTGCTCAGTGATATGTACCGCTGAGTATGAGAATGTGTGTGTGTGTGTGTGTGTGTGAGTGTGTGTGTGTGTGTGTGTGTGTGAGTGTGTGTGTGTGTGTGAGTGTGTGTGTGTGTGTGTGTTCATGCCCACTACTTTAATTTTCAAATCCTAGTAGATTTTTTACATAGAATACTGACCTTTACTTTGCTTATCCCTTTAATAGGTACGTTCTGGCTATCTGTAATGCTCTGGCCAGAGCTCCTTTCCTATAACATCTGCACCCTTTAAGGTGGAATGGAAAATTCTGGATACACCGTATGCAGTAAGAAAACTAATTAGTAAATCAGTCTGCCAGAACTGTCTGGTGTATTTTTTCTCCCACGTGTATGGTGGACTTTGTCAGGGTGGCACAGAGATTTCAGCTCTCATAAGGTGGGGCACTGTTCATCCTGCCCGGCTTCTCTGAACTGCAAACAGCATTGCCATTAAGATCATTCTCGATGACCAAAGACCAAGTAAAATGTTTCCATGCCATTCCCAATCATTGTAGCCTACATCATCTGACGTTTTTTGTTATAAATGTAGTGGATGAAAACATAACTCATGGTGTATTTCACCATTGTTTAATAATTAAGCAAACCCAGCTATAAATAATCTTCTTTTGGTTTCCTAAAGAACCAATTTAAGTAGATGATTTTTTTTCAATTATTTTTGTAAATTAATTTATTAAATGCACACTGAGTATGTTTTTTTGTTTTGTTTTTTGCCCTGCAAATTTAACACAGCAGAACTTCCACATCATGTCTGATGTTTATTTGCCTTCTCGGTTCTGTAAATGGGGCAAGAAATACCCTTTCTTTTTTCTTTGCTCCCTGTCTGACAAACTTACAAACAACATCTGCAGAAAATCCCTGTAATATCTCATGGTCATTCCTTAGCTTTTTAGCTCAGCTCCACCAAATATTTCCTTTAACCTCTATAATTTTGTTGTCAGCATATTTCTGGTCATATAACAACTTTTGAGCTGTTCCGCAACCAAGCAAATCTTGGTCACCCTAAATTTAATGCTTCCAACATCACACAAAATCAAGCAGGTTCTAATAAAGAAAGTGACACGGCTTCACAGTTCATCCTTTTCAGACTCAATGTGAAAGACAAATATAATATGCATGTGCTGGGGCTTTGTACATGTGTACAAATGTGCAACAAAGAGCCATATTTAAAAAAAAATGCTTTCCAAAATTTTGACGAGGTAAAGTTTACTGGAAATATGGTCAGGTTTCTTAAAACCATCATCTAACATTTACACACTAAACAAATAAGTTGCTGAAATGAGTACCCAATGTAGAAATCAATTTTGGTTCCACCAATTTTACACATTTTTACCAATTTGACATTTTTTGTTCCATAAATATAGAATTGTACAGAATAATATATCTGAAACAAATCCTTAAGAAACCTTTAAAGACAGAGAGAGATGTGTCATATGCAATGGCTCCACCCATGGCAGTGCAGCACATGTACTTCCACCACCAAGTCAGTGTCACCCAAATAATGCCTGCTCTGTGGTGGTCTAAAGTATGCAGAGAAACAAATGCTTTAATCTGTAAAGAACTACAGAGTGGTCCTGTATGGTAAAGGTAGCTCAAGTGGAAAAGGAGTGTAGAAACAAGGACGTAGTTTACTGAAGTGGCCAGTATATGACACTGCAATGACCAGAAAAGGTTTATTACCATCCTATGACCAAGGGTCATAAAGCAATACTACAATACTATATGATGCGATCATAGGAAGTTAATGTACCTTATGATTAAATGTATTCACTGGAACCAAACTGCTGTTTTGAATTAAAAAAAGCTATTTTTATAGGGGTTTGTAGATAAAGTTGGCATGACTAAGATGATCTGCTGTACATCTGCTTGTTTTTCCAAATGCAGACTTGGTCGTCATTGCAAGGTGATTTTACAATAGTAAATTACCATCAGCTGTGCAATTAAGTCCAAAACTAGCCTTAATTTTGCCCAGAAAAACCAAACAAGGGCCAGATGATTAAGCTTGTTGTGTAAGCAAAATGGAGACAAGTACTTACTACTCTTTTTCACATTTGAATTGTTGGTTTTAGAAGGACCTGTTGTGAGCACAGACTAATGGGGTTTAATAGCAGGAGAGAATAGCAGGCCTTGCTAGTAGACCGTGAACTCAGCCATAAGCCTGTGCCACTCTGTTGCGTGAACAAGCTAACAAGCCACATAAAAAAACCACATAATACTTTTTTAGAGGCTCTTGTTGTCATTAGGCTATTTACAGTATGCTGCTTTGTCCCTAATGATCATAAAACAGATGGCACACATTCAGTGAGACCGCCAATTAGTGAAGTGTTATGAGCTCGTATTCAATAAAGCCAAAACAGCTGAATAGAAGCTTGTACACCACCTTTTGTATGTATAGCCAGGTCCATTTTTATTTTGTTCAACACTTCCATGAAAACCCTTTGCAGTCTACTATTACCTGCTCCCTGAAGTTTGGAATCCATGGACATCACCAAAGGGTGAGGAGTTTTCTACCATCAAAAAAAAAAAAAAAAGTTTCATTGGTAAGAAGTCTGGTCACTAACTCAGGTGACTACTTTCTGCCAGAAAAGTATGGATTTTTACACTTCAGAAATGATCATGTCATGTCATCACATCAGTGCAACAGACCAGACTGTCAGTCATACATGCCCATGCCATAACATTGCCTCCACCATGTTTGACAGGTGATGTGGTTGATAGCTTTAGATAATGAATTGTTCCTTTCCTTCACCACACTCATGTTCATCTTGATTTAATCTGTCCAAAAAGTCTTTCTCCAAAAACAAGCAGTCTTTTTTGAGGCTTCTAGCAGGCTAATTATGGCATCTTCAAGTAAAGTGTAAACTGTATACGTCATTTAATTTTTATTGTAGATTTAACAATGATACACATAATTTCTTGAGTCTCCTTTAAGTCTTGCTTAATTTGCCAATGCATTCATATAAAAAGGGTCCAGGATCCTTAGTTCACTGTAGAAACTGATGATGATACTACTGATGTAGTAGTAGTACTATGATGAACTAATAATGTAGTAATTAACTGCTTTCAAAACTATGTTATTACCTTTGAGGAGCCCAGAGTTTCTACAATACATGGGACACTATTATAGAATCCAGTAATTATATGCAATTATATTTACAGGTTCTCGTTTTTTAACCGTGTTTGCCTGAGGCCTTGGGAATAATGTTGTGGGTGGGAGGGCATCATTGTGGGGTAAGGTGTGGAGTACCCCCAGTAAGATGGGTAAAAGACTATCTTTCAGGTGCTACATTTCTAACATATATTGTTTTCCAATGTTAAACTCAACAAATTACAGCCAAAAGATTATAACCACCTTTTTGGATGAGGTGTAATAATAATCCCCCCGTACTAAAATGCTGCCGATTTGTGTACCGTGTTACACCAGTAATATTATAGATAGCACAGAGGAAATTGATTATAAATTCATATACAGAACCTCATAGTTACATGTAAATACTTTATTAATGTGTAAACATAATGAATGTTTTAGAAGTACAAATTAATTCAAATGAAGTGGAAATGTTTCATTTTAATTAGCTAAAAAAGGAAGTGTTGGATTGCAGTTCTATTGGAAATGAAGATGAAGGTAACCTGCAATAGTAAGTCATTAAAATCTATCACTTCAGTAGTGATGGGGAATGTGATTTGGCTAACCAGCAGCATTCCCAATTCTAACGTAAAAACCCCCAAATCCACTACTGTGGGAGCCAAAAGGGACATGAAGTTGAGCAGCAAAATTAAAGGTGGGGGTCTTGCACTGTTTATTGGTATCAGATGGTGTATCCCAAAGCATGTGACTGTAAAGGAGACAATCTGCTGCCAGGACATTGAACTGCTGATGGTCGGTCTGTGTCCCTATTACATGCCTAGAGAGTGTTCTCATGCATAGGCTCTCTGTGTTTACATTCTGCTGTGGGCTGATGCTGAGACTGCGTGTGACGTCATACTCATGGCCACCGTGAGGCTGCAAACTCAAACTATGTACCACCTCCACCAGAAGTATTCTTGTAAGGGGAGTGGCACTGCGAGAATACAGCCCCTTCTAAAGACAAGCTGGACAAGGTGAAGGTGAAAGGCAACCTGGAACACTGACTACTTCACTGGCAAACCACAGTATGTTAGGCCTGCACTTCTGAGACTGTAATCAGCAGCATATGAGCATCACAGGGGACTGTACTCTCATCTTTCCTGACCACACACTATACATCTGACTCTACAACTCTGAGATGTGTCACGTACAGAAAGGATGGCCATTGTTAGGTTTGTCAGGAGTGGACAGGAGGAGGAGTACAGGAGACTGGTGCATGACTTTGCATGGTGCCAACTGAACAGTCTGCAGAGGAGTTTGTTCAGTGGAAGGCTGCGGTCACTGAACTGCTCTACTAACCAATTCTGGAGATGGAGATTTGTTCCAGCAGCCATCAGACTTTTTATCTCTGCCCGAGGGGGCTGTGAGGCTACTGTTAGACTGAATTAATCTTGGGATTTGATCATACAGTCATTCTCATTATTATATATGTGTACCGGTCTCATTTTATACATATAACTGCATATTTGATTATTTATATATCTTTTGGTTATGTAGTTTCTGGTTAATATCTTTAATATTTTAGATTCAGTTACTTTGGGCATCATGTCACTTGTCACTTTATAACTATATATTGATGACCTGCTGCCATTTTGAGACTCCCTGGAAATCTGGCATGACACCATTGCAGTCTTTGATGATGCTGATGTGGATCATTGTAACTATCTGCCAAAGCTGCTAGCAATAAGAGGATGACCCATGAAGGGCACTGCTCACTGAATGTCAGACAATCCAACACTATGGGCTTTGTGTAGGTTTCCCAGATCCTTCATGTCATTGCAGCTGACAGCATGCTATGGTAAATATCTGCATCACCAGTTAAGACCAGGAGCCCTACAATGCAACCAAACGTAATTGAACTCCTCAAACTGCTTGAATTACTTTTGAACTCTTCTCTGAACTCATTTTCGACCAACACAACAGCAGAATGGAAAGCATGCACAATGGGACTACCTTATATAGTCAATCAGGTACAGCAATAAGGCCTAACCTTGCCTATGTCACATGTAAAGCTGAGCATGAAACTTTGCATGTCTCACGACGTCAAACCTACCCACCAAGATTCCTTCTGCGTACTGTTTCATTGACTTATTTTTCTGGTATTTTTTCCTCCTAATTATTATTTTTTATTTATGGATGTTTTATACCTACTTTATGGATTTCTGTTGTAAGACCAATATGTCAGGGAGTAGGTATGTAACCCCCATTGCCCAAGTCCATCTTGTACCAGTCTAGACACACAATGGTCTGGCCAAATGGTTTTATTACCAATTTACCTCTTAACCACACAGAAACACACACACACACACACACACACACACACACACACACACACACACACAAGCTCATACCCAAACACACACATTTGTCTTTTTGTCCCTGATTCCACAGCCTTAACACCACTCATGTCCAATACACACACTAGTACTCATACACACATGTGTACACTCACATACACATGCATGCACATACATTTGTGCACATACCACCTGCCTGGGCCCTATAAATCCTATAAGTACTGTGGGAAGCCAGAGTTTACCCTTGTCTGAATGAATAGTGCCCTGTAATAATGCACTGTGTTATTTTAACTAGTCGAGTGCCAAAAGACCCTATTTATGGGGGTGCAGAGTACAGTGGAATGTGGAATGGCAGCCTAAGGAACACACAAAAACACACAGGCACACAGACACACACACACACACACACACACACACACATACACACACACACATATATATATACACACATGCATTAAACATCACCTGGCCGCACAGGCACAAGGATTTGGGCCAGGATTTAGGTGTTATGCTGTGTGGTGTGTTGTCAAAGCCACAGTCTTAGTCAACAAAGCAACCACAGACTTTTTGAAATTACTCAAGATTTTCCACCTGTTTGAACGTGCAGTAAAGGATGAGTGGATCAGACCGCATGAACAAAACAAACACATACAGTCCATTCAAACAGAAACAGAAAACTAATACTGCAGTATCACACTCATAAAAACCATCAAACCTCACTTCTGTTTTTGTTGTTGTTGGTTCATTTGTTTTTAGATATTTTTAACCTCACATTACAGTGTCTGAGCTTTATGGCACTGTGACACATGGGCCATTTGGATATGAAAATGTTTTATATTATATTAATTTAATTATAATTACAGCAACTCGTATGCTATATCAGCGAAGTATAAAATCCAGGTAACAGCAACATGCTGTTCAGGTTCAAAGGATATATTGATTGTGACCTGCTTGTGTTCATGTAGAGCAGTTGGGCAGGGAGCTGGCACTGGAGCTGTTTGCACTGCTATGGACTCACCAGCCGCACTACAGACAAAATTGGGAGCAATACCCAACACTGTAGAGTTGGCTTGCAGGCCTCCTCCAGTGTGTCACCAGCCTTCTTCATGATGACAGTGCCTACCCCCCCATAAATACCTCCTTCTTGTCTGAGGCAAAAGCTGACTCCAGATACCAGCTAAAGAGGTGAGTTGGCTCACAATGTTGGTCAAATTATATCCAAGACTAGCCCTCTGCAAAGTTCTTAAATGTCATAAAAGTAGCAAGCAAATATGTAAATTAAGTTGATTTTAAACATGATTTTAGTCTGAGAAATTAAATTTCTTTGCACAATAATAAGATATAGATGCACAATATATTCTCTCATCCATGTGCCTTGGTAAGCTTATATTGATAGTAATCAGAGACTTGTGATTGAATAATCTGAGCAAGTCCACTCTTTTGAGGGTTAAATATGTTTAAAATGCTTAATTTACACATTTACTTATTATTTTTTATATATTTAAGTGTAAAGCAAAGACCTACTTATTATGGATTATTTTAAGAAATCTTGACCAAGTAAAATTTGTTTACCCCACTGGCAGATTTCTTTGCTTAATCGAAGCATCTACATCTCATTTTTGACATATATTTGTTGTAGTTTTTATTCTTGGATTATTTTCAGTGTGTCATGACAAATACACTGTTCAAAGTCTTTTGACCTCATCTGAAAATGCTTGAAGTAAGATAATGTAATAGACTAATTCTTGAATCAAGAAACAATCAAAAAAGACTAATTTTGTATCTTAAATTCAGACATAAGAATCAAAATAACTTCACTAATGACATTTTCTGCTTGTTTTGAGGCTAAATTCCTTAAAACGGCATGACATTTCTAGGTAAGCTTGGTCGAGATAATTGTTCTTAAAATAAGTTAAATAAACTTACTTCTACAGAGCCTTGTAAGACACTATACTTATCGATTCTTCATGCCATTAATGGTTTATTATTTTGAAAATCACATTTGTTGTGAGATATAGTCATCTGGATCCAGCGCATCAGACAATCAAAGTTGAATTATATAGCAGTTTTTACAATGAACATATTGTCACACCGCAGCTTTACGGAGATCTGTGTCAGAACTTCTTTTGAAGGGAAAACAATAATAAAAAAGATCTATAGTTAAAGTGAGTGCAGGCTGTGTAAGAGTGAGTATGAGAGAATGTAAGAGGGCAAAGGACACAAGCTCAGTGTTAATATGAATGTCCAGAGAGGTTAGACAATAATATCCTTAATGAGCCACAACTTTCATTTCTGCATGCCTTGATTTTGGAATCAGTCAAATATTGCTTTCATTTATTGTAGATCATCTTGGTTTGGTTTTGTGTTTGCATGTTGTTATTTATTATTATTATTATTATTATTATTATTATTATTATTATTATTATTATTATTATTATTATTATTATTATTGTTGTTGTTGTTGTTGTTGTTGTTTTTGTTGTTTTTGTTGTTGTTTCTGTATAATGTCCTGTACAATCAGGTAGTTTTGTGCATCACTGATAAACAGAATCTTTAGAACTTGAAGAACCATCTGAATGCTTAAATGGTTTTTCACCTGTTAAAGGTTCTTTGGTTTGGTGAAAAACCTATTGTCAATGGTTCTGTAGAACATTTAAAAAATGGACCAGATACAGAAGTGCTACACAGAAGCCATTTTACTAGCAGTGCACATTTTAACCTAATTGATCAATAACGTTGCTGTGTATGTAAGGTTCTTTAACCACAAACCAAAGCATGGAGCAGACAGCAGACAATCAATAATCACATCTGACCACAAAATAAATTACAAATGAGCCATACCTTGGGATGTGGTCTGAGCTTTTATTTGTTTGTGGGTGAGTTTAGAGGGTTTCTGAGTTTGTTTGACAGGTCCATATACACAAGAAAGATGCTGAGTCATCAATCTGAGACCACTTGAAATGTTAAAACAGTCCAAGTGTTTAAACAACCTCAGAAGCCCTTGGATACATCCCTAGGATATGTTCCTCACACATCACAGTTTACTATAATGTTGTGGAAACTAATCAGTAATGATGGGATAGAATAACACCAGCAAGAAGTGCTTGCTGACATGATCAATGATTGGTCATAGTGGTTAGTGTTTCAGGCCTGTTCTCATGTGTGACAAGGTCTGCTGGTAGATAGTTTCTGCTAGAATGAGGCCAGTATTTTAATTCTGTGCCAGTATTTCCTAATTTCACTTTTTTATATGACTAATGAATGGGTTTGGAATGAGATAAGGATGAGGAGGAGTCAGAGTAAGAGCTTTAGATCCAGTTGTAGAAGTATTTGGATAGAGGGGTAGCATTTTTAAGGGCCATCATATTAACCTTTGGAATGCTATGCTAAATTTGCAGGGTGTTTTCATAGTTTGACCTACTTTTATTCCCCCAAACATTTGAAAAGTATTTATATGAAAATGTCACACAGGTCAAACATTGTTCTTTTCAGGTTTTAAGAATTTGGCCATCTTTCGATAAAACAAAATTACAATTTAAATAAAAATACCTACAATTTTTGTGGGTGTATTTTATTATAAGGATTAAAACACTTTATTTCTCAGAAATCCAGAGTGTATTTTAGCTGAAAATGCAAGAATATTGTTCTAAAGATTAGATAAGAAAAGTACAAGAATAGATATATTAATATGTTCTTCAAAATACCTGGCAGTAGTCCAAATAAAATAAAATAAAAACAACCTGGATGTTCTTGATTATGCAGCTTGGACAGAGCAGTAAACATGCACTGGAAGGCTCCTTTTGCTCGATTACTCACTGATAATTCATCACACAGTTATGCAAATGACAATGAAATGAAGTGTGTGTGTGTGTGTGTGTGTGTGTGTGTGTGTGTGTGTGTGTGTGTGTGTGTGTGTGTGTCTGTAGGTTATTCTGATCCTGAGTTATAAAGCCTAAAAAACAAGATATAACTCCCCCTTTTTGGGTTTTTCAGTAATAACCAGGTGTTTAACACTTTCTGGGGAAAATAACATGAAAGGTGACAAAAAAGCTTTCATCACAACTGACATTTGTAGAAATGAGCCTTCATCAATGTCTTACATCAACACTGCTAAATCAATAACTGCAGAGTTCCAAACCTGCTGCTAGGGGGACCAACTCCATATTAATTCCTGAGAATTTAATTGTGTATGTGTCCCAATGCCTTCTTCCAAATAAAGTTTTCACTAATTCTGCTGCAGAAAATGGTCAGTTCAAATCAATTATTGAAAACCACTGAAAGTATTGCCATGACATATATGGCCCATAAAGACTAAGGATTTAAGGGTTAAATTGTCCCAGAAGGGCAGACAGCACTGGTGGGCATGTATGTGCCCTACTCTCTTGTCAAAGTGAGCATGTTAAGTGGCTGAGAGATAGAGAAAGCTATCTAAGTGCATTCCTGTGGGTGTGCCACTGATCTGCCTCCTGCAAACATGGATATCATCTCGTAGTGCAGAGTGCTGAGGGGGCTGATCTGCTGTAGATATAGATCAGTGAGGGTGTAAGAGGCCACACATGAAGTATAATACTTGCATATACCTGTAAATTAGTGTGTGAACGTGCAGTAAAACACAGACACACACAATAAATTGTACAATCTGCAAGTAAAATTTTTGTTCAGTCTTCAGGCTTGCATTTTTGTCTCTCCAAGCCTGACTGTTGAGCTGATGTGGAAAACCATCTCTATAGTCCAAAAAATATTCCTTCTTTGAAAATCGCCATCCTTCTTTCCATACCCTTTGGGTAACAGGGTATTCTGGCCTAAACTAGTATATGTTGTGTCATTTGTCATGTAATGTAACATATTGTACCACTGCATTTCATCAATTAATCCCTGTCAGTTTTTATATTTGTGTTTCTGTCAATTATCTGTCTCACACTACAATATCCTGCCTACTTTACTCAAATACTGTACTACTATATGTACACTATATACTGTACAAATGTATTGAGACCCATTCTTATTCTTTCAAACTTGGTGGTAAGATGGTGGGATCAGAATTTGACACCAAGAGTTTGAATCCGTTGATTTAACCTGCTTTAGGCCAACTTTTAGACCTGTATATAGAATAGAACTTTATTGATCCCTTGGGAGGGTTCCTTCAGGGAAATTAAGGTTCCAGCAGCAGCATCAGTAGAGTACAGAAAGTAGAAAGATATATACCAATCAACCATCATTTGAATGTCACAGCCTATTTGAGTATTGTTGACCATGTGCATCCCATCATGACCACAGTTTACCTTCTAATGTAACTTCTAGCATGATAATATATTATATCACAAAGCAAAGGTCTTTCAAACTGATTTCATTAATATGCCAATAGTGGGTTTTCCATATAGCACATTTTTGCAAAAGTAAAATAAAAAATGCCAGTCTGAGGCAGAAAAGTGAGAATATTGCTAAAGCCAAGAAAAAGAGTGGTGTATCAAGTCAAAAGTCACATCATATCAGTTGGCATAGAATTATGATGGACATCTTTGGGGTGGTACAGAGATGTTAATCCTCATTAGGTGGCCCACTGCTCAGCCTGTCCAGCATCTCTGCATCAGTGCACTTATAAAATGATCAAAAATGGCTGTGAATATGATTCTGACAAAAACAAATACTGAGTTAAATCATTCTGCTTGTTTCAATGCTGCTTCTAGTCATGGTAGCTTATGTCTCCTAAAGTTTCTTCACATAAATGTAATGAAAGGAGATACGAAATATTTCATTTTTTTTGGCAACATTTTGTAATTGCACATAACTTTTTTGAAACGTTTCAGTGGTCTCCAGAAATGTGTACATCTAGGGTTAGGATTAGGTTAGGTTATGTTTAGGTTAAGTCTATGATATGGTTAGAGTTAGTGTAAGCCTTAAATTTAGGTTTAGATTGTGGTGTATATTTTGCTGTGTAACATTATCTGTTCAAATCCTTTGATGTGAATTTGACCAATTCTTCTTTAGACTAGGCTGGAATGGAATCAGTTCTTTAGGGGCCTTGCCAGTTACCAGACCAGAATGCAATAGAACCCCTTTGGAATGTAGAAAGGGAGATCTGCATACACTGCAGGATGCATTTATGTCAAGATGGACCAGAATCTCAAAGGAACGTTGCCAACATCTTGTGGCCTCTATGCTATGAAGAGCTGAGATTGGAGCAAAAGAAGGCTCTACCCTCTACTCTGTTTTCCACTGGCAGCAATTTTATTCAGCCTGAAGAAATCAATCTTTACACAACAGCATACTATTATTCACCTTAACTGCTTAAAAAAGTACTTTCTATCTTTATCATATCCTTTTCCACTTCACCCACACTGCTTGGCTTTTGGTCACTTTGTTCTTTAGAAAGAAGCTGCTATCTCCAGTGATCCAGCAGCCTAACTGAGCAAGACAAAACCTGCTGGTTGTTCAGAATAAAATGTTTTAGTTCTGTACAGTTAGATTATTCAATGGCACCTCTGTGATTCAAAACAAATGTATTATCCATGGGCGGTTTTAGTTGAGCTGTAGTTATAGCAGGAAAATCTCTGTTTACTGTAATTCAGCGTTTATCTGCTACTTCTGTGATATAAAACAAAGGCCACACATGCTTTTGAGAGTTTCACATATGACTCATTCAGTTGCTGTTACTCAACATCTTTCCCCATTTCCTTTCAATTTCATGAAAAAATGCAAATCACCTGTGTTGCCAGACACACATTTACAATTATGCAACATTCTCCGTGCAGGAGGAATGAGCTACATGTCTACTGTCACACATCAAACTGCTTTAATTTGTTATTTGTTACTGTTTCAGATGGTCTAAGCTGATCCTTAAGCTGTACTTTTAGCTGGTAAACCAGGACTACACTAATCTGGTGTTTTTGCTTGGTCATGTTGGATCAGTTTGGTCATTCTGGTCAACCATCTTGGTCATGCTGGTAATGCTGATAATCTGATCAGACAGGTTGTTTTGCTTGGTAAGGTTTATTGTGCTCGTTGACTGGCTAAAATACACCCTCTACTAGTCAAGAACAACAATGGTCATGCTGTTTAGTAAGGATTTCATTGAACTTTGACAGGCAGCTGGAGGGGGGGGTGTATGTGTATATGTACAGTATGTCTATGCTTTACTTTTGTAAATGGCGTTACATTTACTTTACTATGGTATTACTTTTGTGCCACTATTCTGTCAGTTTGCGCATCAAATTAATATTAACTTGAACAAAAAATTAACCTCTCAACTTTTTGATTGGTGACAATCTAAGTGCAGCGTCTGTTAGGAATGTTAGCCTAAAATCTACTATTGTAAACTAAAGAAGCACGCATCAAATATCAAACATGCTCACAGAAAATCCTAGAGGATCTTAGAGGACAGCATACAGGATAGCACTCACAACCCCAAACCCGTAGAATATCCGAGCATCATCCGGCAGATGTTGAAGAGTGACTTTGTCTCTTCCTGTAAAGGCCATCAGTGTTTTTATCCTAGTCCAGTTTATTGTCAATTTTTACTGCCAGATACGTGTAGTCCTCGACAGTGTCCACTCTGACCCCCTAATTGTCTCAGGGGTCACCAGTGTCTTGTTCATCCTTTGTAACACTGAGCTCCAAATGGTTCAGCTCACACCATGTTACAAAGTCCTTCAATGTTTCTCTGTACTCGTCCTGATCCCCTCCACTGATATATCATAATTTTTGCTGAGTCATCAGAGAACTTCTGCAGATGGCAAGTCTATGTGCAATGGCTTAAGGGTGTAAAGGGTGAAGAGGAAGAGAGAGAGGACACTTCCCTGTAGGGCTACAGTGTTGGTAACCACACCATTTGACACACTGTAGTCTGCCAGTCAGGTAGTCAACAATCCAGGACACAAAAGGGGCATCTACTTGCATCTTTGTTAACTTGTCACAAAGGAGAGCATACTGAATTGTATTGAATGCTCTGGAGAAGTAAAAAAAAACATGACTTTCATGGTGCCAACGGACTTGTCCAGGTGAGAGTAGATTCTGTTGAGCAGGTAGATGATGGTGTGCTCCACTCCCAGATGGGCTGATCTGTGTACTACAGGGAGTCCAGAGATGGCTTGACTATCAGTTCGGAGATGGTGCAGGACAAGCCTCTCCATGGTCTTCATTACATGGGGCATCAGTGCCACTGGCCTGGTCTTCAACACAGTAACAATACAGGACATTTTCCATATCTCAGGTAGCCTCTGGAGACTGAGGCTCATTCTGAAGATATGGTGAAGTAGTCCACAAAGCTGGGTGACATAGGCTTTAAGCACTCTGTGGGAGATCCCATCTACAGCCTTGTTTGTGTGTTTGTGTTTGTGTTTGAATCTCTTCAGTTGCCTTCTCACCTGGTCAACAGTGAGATTAACTTTAGGGGTGATGTGGGGGAGGTGTGGAGGTGTGAATTGGGATGTCAGGGGGAGTGGAGTGGACAGCTGAGGGCCAGCAGCAGAGGAGCCAGGATGGGGGGGAGGACAGAGCACTGTCAAATCTGTTAAAGAACAGATTAAGTTTGTTGGCCCTGTCCATGCTGCCTTCAACTTCTCTGTTGTTGCTGGACCTAAAATGATGGATTGGAATGGAATGATGGTCATCATTCCATTCCCAATGTCTCTCATGCTCTTTTGCTGGAGTTTCCTCTCTAACTTCACCCTATATTTGTCCTTAGCCTCCCTGATGGATGTCTTTAGCTCCCTCTGGATCATTCTCACATCCTCCCTGTCTTCAGCTCTGAAAGTTCTCTTCTTTTTATTAAGGAGACCTTTAATGTCCTTTGTTACCCATGGCTTATTGTTTGGGTAGCATTTGACAGTCTTGGTTGGGACGGAGTCTGGTGATGCATTATGAGCCTGTCAACATCATCTCCATGCAACTCACAGCCAGTCTGTAGTCTTGAAGCAGTCCTGCATTGCCTCATGGTTGGTGTGGCACAACAGATAACTCTATGTGGGAGACTGATGTTTGATTCCCAGTCTGGGCAACTATGATGTCCTGCATGAGTAAGAGTCCTTGAGAAAGACTCCTAACTCCTAATATGAGTAACCTTGTAAATCGCTCTGGATAAGAGCATTAACTAAATGCTGTAAATGTAAATGTAAATAAAACTCATGAGACCCTCTCCTCGCTGTCCCTGTGGTTACAGGCTGGCTCTTCACCAGCAGCACTGAGGTACACCAAGTTGTGATCAGATCTGCCCAGAGTGGGAAGGGGGTAGTAGCAGTATGCCTCCTTAAAATTAGCATACAACAGGTCCAGTGTTTTTTCATCTCTGGTAGGACAGTCCACATATTGAGTGAAGTTTGATAATGCCTTGGTTATGGTTGAAGTCACCTGATAAGGTGATAAAGGTACTCTGGTGTTGAGTTTAGAGATATGCTATGGTTGAATGAATGATGTAACATGCTAATGTGAGTATTCATGAGGTACATGAATCTAAAAGTTAACAGTTCAATGTTTGGGTAACAGACACTTTCTTTGATGGAAATGTGACCAGGATGACCCCAGCACAGCAAGCTCTCCTCCTCTGCACTTAGCGCTCTCTGAATTGCACTGGTCAGACCTGACAGTCTGCGATGGAAACTGTGTCATCTGGAATATCCTGGTGTTGCCATGTCTCTGAGAAGCACGGTAAACTACATTTCCGATACTCCCTCTGACTCTGGCCTATTGCTGTCAGCTCATCCATCTTATTAAGCAGCAATCTCACATTGCCCATGATGAGAGGATCCATAAACCTCTGTCATCTCACCCTTGCTTTTCCTGTGCAATATTTCATTACACCACTGCATCCCCTGTGTGTCTGTCTCCAAAGCTCTTCAGGAATTTTAGTGGTCCTGGTTGCTGTGGCAGATGGCTTCAGCATGGTCAGCTGATCCCAGGTGTAAACAAAGCTGCCATGTTGGTGCGAGGCGGCAGAAAAAGAGAGTGAAAGAAGCCCTTTCACAGTAATAAAACAGATCAAAACTTTTTCTGCTTGCATGGTTCATGAGGGCACAGCTTCACTAAGTTGCATTGTCAAATGAAATTAAACTGTTAGAAAGATAAATAAGGAAAAACACACATACACAGAATACTGTAACAGGCTGCATGCACGGTTCCACCCATGCATACTTATGAATTTCCCCATAATCCTAACTTTAATCTCAAACTATAAAATTAAACCAAATACTTGCCTTCATCCTAACCTAGACGTAGAGAGAGTTTAACCAGTTTAAAGTCTACTTTCTAATAAAATGAGACCCATTTTAACTTCCGGACAGTCTTGCTGCGCTGCTCTTTTATGGTCTATCCACAGATTATCACTGAGGTTCAGATTGGAGGACAATAAGAGACCTCAGCTTGCCACTTGAGGTAGTCCTGTTGAGATGTTTATAATGATTATTATCCTGTAGAAGTCATACTCTTTTCATCTTCAATGTTTTTACAGGTGGTGGGATGTTTGCATTCAGATTTTGTTGTCATTTCTTTGATGATTCTGTTGCACATTAGAATAGTGCACCACTCCAAAGTCTACTAAATGATCCTGAAAGCCTTTTGCAGTCAAACGGGTGGTCTGATTAGCCTTTCTAGTAATTCTACAAGCAGTTCTCTCAGAAAGTTGCCTTGGTTTCCAGACCTTAGCATTTCTTAATTATATTACAAACTGGGGGAAATTGCTTCCTGAAACACTTGGCTGTCCTCCGAAAGCTTTCTTCTGCTTTTAATTATTTTTAGTCATTGGTGATATATATTGTGTTTCACAGACCATTTAAGGACTGTGGAAATTTGCTTACAGAACTTTTTCCTTCACTTCAACTGATGAAGTCCTTAAGTGACACATGCTGAACATCCTGGATGTGTCAATGTGACCTCATTTATAGAATGCCTTTGTGTTTGGTCAGTGCTGGAGACAATGAGACAATAGCAACTCATTTTAAAAGTGGAATCACTTAAGGTTCACTGTTTTCAACTGGACAGCTGAGAGGTAATCTTAGATAAGTATTTTTACATTTAAACGAGGCCCAGTGATTATGAACGACAGGGTGTGTGTATACATAACCCCTGTCTGTGTACATTATATGTTATCTGTTTTATGTGCTTGTCCACATCTATGTCTTTGTCTGTACTAATGTTGGGCATGTGGGTGATGGGAGGGAGGCATGGGGGTTCTATGGGAGAAGCATATATATATATATATATATATATATATATATATATATATATATATATATATATAGATAGATAGATAGATAGATAGATAGATAGATAAATGTACACAATGGACATATGGACATAAATATTTCTATATTTGTGGTGGTGTGGCACAGGCTTTAAAAGAAATAAATAAAAGGGTTTTTTTGGCTGCTTTTGAAGCAGCAATGAGGAGAGGGAGCTGTAATATGGAACCCAGGTTATAAAACCAGAGGCATATAGTGTAATAAAATATTACAGCATTTAAATGTAATTTAGAATGTAACTGTTAATTACATTAAATGGAGTCAAATTACATTAAGAAAATTAAAGAAAATGATTACCAAATGCTAAGAAAACTTAAAGTAAGGAAAACTTAAAGTAAGGAAACAAAGGTGCAGGAAAAAATAAACACAAAGATACATTTTATTATTATTTATTTAGCTATTTTTCCATTCGATCAGAGAAAATGATTTTTTTTTTGGAATCCAGCCCTCAGGCGAGACCCACGGACCCAAGGCAGTGAAAAAAGAGAAATAAAGAGTTAACAATGAGTTGATAAATACTGTTATATTACTGAAACTGCTGACTGAATACTGAAAACTGCTTTGTTGGAGAGTGAGGAGTTTCTTTCCTAAACTAATTGGACTGTCCTATTGTAAAGTTTAGAAAATTTATGGCATGAGAAAACCACAGGCCTTGTAAGCTACATTGCCTCATGCTGCAGAAATGAACCCTTTTTGTGCTGGATAATGTAAAACCTGCGCATCTCTTGCAAAAAAGTTGCAAATATTGCAGTTATGCATTTATGTTTTCTAAAGAGTAGAAATAATGTACATATGTATGTTGTTTCTGAAATACCTTAATGTTTGTGTTCATAATCATTTTGAAACCAGAGTTTATGGCCTTATTATACGTCAGGTTTTTGACCCCTGGTAACAATGTGGGATGACCTTTTCCTTTGACGGTGAGCCTCCCGGCACTCTTACCTAGAGTTTGATTCATCATTAGAGCAGACAACGCTCAAACTGTGAAGTGTTAATTCCTCTGTTGAACTGATTGCCTTATCATTCTTATCTTCAAGGACTGGACATTTCAGTTAAACAAAACTGGGAACACAGAGACACTGATTAATCCACACACACATGCACAACCAACTGTGAATTTGTACTGTCTAATGTTTTCCATTGAAGGTTGACTAAGCAATTTTAATTTTAATTTTATTTCCTCCGTGGGTAGTAGTGATTCCCACTCAGGCACAGGTGGGAAAAACAGAGACCGTGAGTGTGGAAGAAAACTAGATGTAAACACAAGTAGAAATGTCAGAGAAACAGTTGAAGAGGAAAAGGTTAGACCATCAACTGTACAAACAGATTTAGACGAAGATGGGTGAATACTGGTAAGACATGTGGATGATAGAGAAGCTCAGAGAACTGAACGGCAAGAGAAGGGTGGAGGAAGCTGCTTTATTTCTAATTGACAGACAGGTAACACTGACTTATTTCTGTTCATTCACACTTGGTCACTGTTGGATAACACGTCCTCCCATTTGTGAATGTTTGTGATTGATAATCCCAACTATTTGCTTTAGAAAATCCTTTTGTAACACCAGTTGACTGACCCACAACCTTGCTAATTCTAATCTAACAGATGCTAATTACTTGCTGTCATGTTGCTTTGTTGCTTTGTCAAGATTTTTACAAACAAACAGACCAATAAAGATGTTTGTTAGCACCATGGGATTATTTGGATTCATGCATAATTAATAAGGCTATGGTAAGTAACATTAGCTTGTAAGATAGCTAGTGTATCTAGCTGACCAAGAGGGTCAGTCCTCTTATCAGTCGCTGTAATTCAGTAGAATCGGTGTAAACAGAAGCTCCTCTTATCAGTCGCTGTAATTCAGTAGAATCGGTGTAAACAGAAGCTCCTCTCGTCAGTCGATGTAATTCAGTAGAAACAGTGTAATCAGAAACTTTTGCTGATTTTACCTCACTGGTCTTATATCTCAGGACAGAGGTGTTTATATAAAGATTAGCAGGTAGAGGCAGCAGCACTCCTGCCTCTACCTCAAAATGATAAAACGGAAATGACTTGGTACCTTGTGTCAACTTGGTGCAGAAATGATTATTTTTGCTGTCTGCTGTTTGTTGTTCTGGCTTTCTAGTGGTGTCTAGTGGTAAAGATAGCAGTAGCTAAGTGAAGTACATAGACTAATCTACTCCCCTGTTGGACAGTTAGCTCGCTACGTGTTTGTCTTCAACACCAAGTTTCTTGTCTGTGTCTACAGTTTTACTAAAACATGCTTCTTTATTTAGAAAACATGTCTGTAAAGTCTACAGATGCTGTGGGTTCTGTTATATTTCTTTTGGTCTGGAAGTCAGTGTCGTTACCTTGGCAACACGTGCATAATTTGGGGACGGAACGTCTGAAGGAGCACTGAAGGTAGAGGTGTGGTTGTGGTGTTGAATTCAGTAGCCCAGCAGTCATTTTCTAGAATTGTACTCATTTCCTTCTAAAGGAAGTTGTTTCTTCTTCCAAGGCCAATCCAACAGTACAGAATCATTCTTGGGTAGCTGTTTGTCCAAGCTCGGTTGCTGAATTCTTCTGATTGGCCCATTTGAGCATCACAAACAATTTTCTTGCAAGTTTAAAACACTAGCTACATGCGTAGATGTTGTACTATATAACCACAAATATGTTAAATGTGTCATTAAGAAGAAACAAGGTAGGATATCCATCATTAGTGAGTACAGTGGCTGCCCTTACACCAGAGTTGATAGATAATAGGGCATTTCTATGTGCTCGTGTAGTGGATAAATAAGTAGAGAGGCATTGACTGAGATTGCAGATGTGCGAAAAACAGAACAAACTTGTAAATAAAAGAAACATGTATAATCTGGGAGAGAGAAGTAACAGACATTTTGACCATGGTCCCTACATTTTTGCAGCCCAGAAGTGCTAATGCATCTCCTTTTCTTTATTATGGTTGGAAAGAAGTTAATAAAAAAATGACAGAAAAAAGGGGAAAAAATAAATATGTTAATCAAAGTTATGCTTGCTGCAATTTACAACAGCTCACTGCGGTTTCACTGTGGGAGCAACAAACCATCAGTCTGCTGCTGGTGAATAGTGTACAATCCTCCATCTTAATAATGACCATTACATTCCTGAAAGAAGAAGTGAGGGAACAGAAAAACACCAGTGTTTTGTCATATTAATCAATGTTTTCCATTTAGACACAGCCCAAGAAGGAGGAAACCACAGGCCACAGATCCATGGGGAGTCATGTTAAGAGAGAAAGAGAACTCAAGCTGACTGACCACAAAACATGACACTTCGTTTACTAGTGTGTGTGTGTGTGTGTGTGTGTGTGTGTGTGTGTGTGTGTGTGTGAAGGAAAGAGAGAGAGAGAGAGTTTATAATCAAACTGTTTATAAAATATACAGTCCATGTGAGTCAGTTCACCCAGTACAAATTTTTAAACATTACACCCAAATCAGAACAATGTCAGATAACATCTAACGGAGGCACCTAAAGACAGGCTGTACCTCAATACAGTTTAGGTGGCTATTACAGAACTGTTTACAGTGGGAAAGCACTGCCCTCTACTGTACAAACAGAAAGATTTTTAATATTTACGGTACATATGTTGAGGAAAGTATCTTTAAATGTTTAAATGGGCTTGTTTCATTGTTGCTTTGAAATAACTTAATAAATACCATTAATGAATTAAGTAATAATCATACATTGTCCGATTTAGCATCATGTGAATCCTCCTGTACTTGTGTTACCAGTGGTTACAAATAACAGAGACTTTACATTGTGGTTTTGGTTGGATATTTTCTATTCTATGCACTCACTCCCTAGTCTGTGTTGAATTATGTGTGCTTTAAGTGCGTTTATTTTTATTTTTTCTACCTAAATTATGCTCCTCCTGGAACATAGTCTGGGTGTGTTTTTTCTTCCTTCCTTACATCATGTATACTGCTATTGTTTTTCCAATGAATTTCCCTCTAAGGGATCAATAAAGTATATAATAATAATAATAATAATAATAATAATAATAATAATAATAATAGAATATTCAGAATGTATGATCAGTGCTGAAATGCTGCAACTTCTGCCAAAATGAGAACAGCTTTTTCAGACTGTTCGGGCCCTGGTTTGCTGCTGGACTTATGTGTGAAATGTATGTTACACCTGTGCTGAATGTGAATGGAGTGGTGCCCCGTCCATAGTATATTCCTGTTTTGTGCACAAGAATACACGAGTGTACAAGAATACAAGAAGACTGATGAATTAATAATGTATTTTTGATTTTGTACGTGAAGATCCTACAGTTCACTGCTGTTCAAGATCAGCATCAGGTGCAACTCCCTCTGTGCACTCTTCTGTGCTTCATTAAGGGACTTTTGTTAGAAAAGGCCTTTGACTGTTACAAAAGCAAAAGTGCCTGAGGGACAGATGATGATTTATAATTATTTAAACACTGCTCATTAAAGACACATACACACATGGCCTTGGGGGGACATCTTGCTCACTAGGTTTCTTAATGGAAACTGCTTCATTTTGATTATTCAGTAAAGGAAATACATATTGAAACAAAACCTACAAGGCTAATGTAACTAATGGACTACAATTAAATTAATCAGTGTAAACAGAAGATAACTAATTAAATTACAAATGCTAAAGGAAGACAGTCAAATGCCTTGTTTAATACCTTATAAGTGTTATGATTTTTTAAAGAGGAAAAACATAAGTTATACTGGACATATAATTTTTCAGTTTATATATATATATATATATATAATTTTTTATTTATTTATTTATTTTTTTCTGTAATTTGTCAATGACATTGTCAATGTTATTGCAATGTAAACCAATTACAAATGCTAAAGGAAGACAGTCAAAATGCCTTGTTTAATACATTATAAGTGTTATGATAAAAACATAAAAACATCATTTTTTTCCTGTAATTTGTCAATGACCATGTCAATGATTTTTGTCTTTTGTGCAGCTAATTAATGCAGCATTAGTTATATTAAGTAATATAAGTCAAAGTAAATCAGTAAATAAAGTTGGACAAAGTTAATTGAATTGAGTTGGAAATATAAAAGCAGATTTAGTCAATTTGAGGAAATTATGCTCAATCAACAAAATTGCTTTACTCAGAAAATAATTATATTGTATGTCAGTATTTCAATAATTCCATAATAAAGGCTCAAGCCAAATGGAGTATGTGTCTAGATCACATGAATATTCAAACTGTTGTGTTTCAGTACTTTCAAAAACTTTCAATCAGAAATATATTTTTAATAACAGATCACATATGGGCATGGACATAGACATGTAAATGGTATTGGACAAATAATGTACTATAATAATGTTATTTGAGGTTGTGTCTGGGATTTAGAAACTAATTTGGTATCAAAGAGCTCTCTCTAGTGGTTCCTAGTTGAATCACCAGGTCCTCAGATGGAAAGCTTGATGTCACCAAACCTCCAAATTTGTTTGACCAAGAAGGTCAAAGCAATGCCTCTGAGGTTCAGATCATATGAGAACTTGCATGCTTTAGTTAAGCTCTTTTTAATGACACTTTAACAAAAAAAGGGCCTTGCACTTGGTTGAGCTTTAGAAAATGTTTATTTCAGTTTTTCACTTTTTAAAGAATAAATGAGCAGTGTTTTCAGAGGTTTTCCAGGATTATTAATGATGTTTTTTTTCCATCTGCATGAAACTTTTTTACTTTTTACTTTAATAAATGTTAATGCAACAGATTTTAAGATTAATGGACAAATGTATATTTGAATCCTCTGACACTCAGTCATACCTCTGACAGTTTTCTGACTTTATGGGTTTGATTTTTCAAAACAGCAAATTGCAGTGCCTTATATAATGTCTGAGACATAAGCTAATGGCAGTGGGATTAGCACTGTAACTGTATCCAAAATTTCATCTAGTTCCACAAAGGAAGGAAATCCACTATCACTGAACCTATAACTGTCTATTGATTTTTAGATGTTGTACTGTTCAGCACTGTTCCTTCGTACTGTAAAATTAGACGCACCCACAGTGGTTTGAGCTGAAAAAGAATCTTTGGTTCCTGCTGCAAAAAAAAACTTTTCAGGCTCAGAACCTATTTTTGTTGGTGGAAAATTAGCAGTCCAACAATGGTGGAAAAGAGAGGACAGTGCCAGACACTAACAATCTAAACAGGTTAATATATCAGGTAACTGTTATATTAACTGGTAACTGCTATTTACACTCAGTACTGGTTGAGAGATGGGTCCAGTGTTTCACAGGTTGCACTGGGTTTTTGGACACCTGTGATAAACAGAAATCAATTCAGCACCTCTTTATTAGCAAAAATGATCAAGTCAGTAATTGTAGACTAAGGCTATGGCAACCAACCTGACTACTCTGAAAGTTGAGGAAGAATGAGGCCCATGGAAGTTGCCTAGCAATAAATCACAAGCCAGCATTTCCCAAATGCAGCTGTGCAGCCCACCTGCACAGTTCTTCTCTGTGCCGTCCTGTCGTAACAAAGTTCAAGAAGGAATTGCTCATTAGCTAATGATGCACCTTAGATGCAGGGGGGGAAATAACACCTGTGTAGTGTAGGTGGATGATGCAGGAGCCAGTCAATAACTGTAAAATATGATAAGCTGTACCAACCAATAAATTAAAAGCTCTTAATTAGTGCATTAAGTTACTTTAATGTGCCCCAGAGATGAGACAGTTGTTCAGCTGCAGACACAAAGATAGAATTGGACATTCTGGAGGAGCTGTACATTGGGCTGTGGAACAATGGAAATGTGTTCTCTGGTGTGATAGAGCGCCACCCAATACATGTAATGAGTTGGAGTGGCATAGTCATTAAGCATCAGCTCCTTCTTTTTGGTTGTGGGTCTTTTGATAGTGTATGGCTTGCTTGCCTCAGGGTTGCATTAGGTTTAATGCACATGATGTGATGTGAGCAGGGACAAGGTCAAAGGCTAAAAACAGTGCTGAAAACGCCAGTAGCCAGCATGCTGACTCTGAGCTTCTGGGCAAGAGCTGTAGCAGGCACGCCAACGTTGTGGTAGCAATGTTGGAGTATACCAACAATGTGCATGGGTTTTTAGGATGAGGGCCAGAGCTGGAGCTCTAATCTCACAGCAGGGGTGTTAAAGTTAACAAAGGTATCTAAAGGTAATTCTGGACAAGGGCCGTGGGCAGCACATTAATTTCTTGGTATTTATATCGGAGAAGGCTTGTAGCAAGTAATGATAAACCACACTATTGATTCCGGACTTGGTATTACAGTGAGCCACAATAATAACCAACTTGGCTTGCTAGCTAATTGTCCTTGAAAATTATTTACAGCCACTTGTCCAAAAAACAGAGTACAGAGAAAGGAGGTGGTGCTGAAAGGTCACTGTGGTTGCTCTTTAATGACTTACTGTAGCCGTAGGAGTGATGGAAACCAAGCATTTCCAGGTCTCCTGTGTAAAAAGGCCCTTTGTATAGTATGCAAAAAAGTATATAAATGTATCAGAGCCCTTTGTGCAATATTCATCACATGCTGCATTTTAGAGATGCTCCGACATCCAAAAGCTGAGAAATGTAGAACTGTATGGAGTAATTTTAACAAGGTCCTTAGAATCATATCAATAAACCAGCATGCTTCAAATTATTGTATTTTAACTTCATTTTCCAATTTGAATGCTTTGTAATTCATGAGTCAGCATGCAAGACTGTCATACATCTTCTGTGGGTCTAGCCTTACTAGTTAGACCACTGTGGAATAACTCCTAATAGAATAGAATAGAGAATAGAAATTTATTGACCCCTTGGGAGGGTTCCATCAGGGAAATTAAGGTTCCATTAGCAGCATCAGTACAGTACAGTAAGCAGAAAGATAATATAGAAAAATAATTTAGTAGAAGTAAGCAGCACTATATAAAAATACATAGAATATATAATATACAGACTATATTACAATATACAATATAGACAATAGTGCATGAGAAAAAAAAGAGTCCTGTAGGAGGGTGTATTGCACATTATTATTGCACTTGAAAACTGTTTATTGCACAGAGAGTCCAGTGTGTTGTGGTGGTTGCAGGTTGCTGTTGACTGTTGGTTCAGTTCCTACTCATTCCCATCCCATAATAATACTGAATACAAATTTACAGCCTTTGGTCACAAAATTGAGAATTTTCAACTTGAACCTTGTCACAAATAGATGGCTGCTCAGAACCAGACTACCCTTAATTTTAGTTTAAAACACAGCACATTTCCCCTAGTTCTGGTGTAAGAATCCTAAAGAAGCCATGCTGAGACCAAATGCTTGCAACCAGTTTTATTACAAATCAGTAAGTTAACAAACATGGCTGACAAATAGTTCAACCAAGACAATGAACAATATTTAATGATTAACTAAAACCCATACTATGCAAATCCTTGGGATGTAGGCTTGGTAGGAACTCAGGCCCCAAGTGAAGGTATAACCAGATCCGATTGGTGGAAGTCAAGTATTGTTTGGACAAACAGTCTTTGTCTAACACTGGAACTAAACGTTCCTGAGGAAACGTATTGGAAAGAGGCGGATTTGCCGGACTGGGTCAAACCTTCCAAATGAGTCTTTGTAATGATCACTTGGGGCACCAGTCTCAAATCTTTTATTTGGCACATTGAACACCTTCAGAACTTTGGGCAAAACCAGTGGCAGGCTAAGAGGTTGCTAAGAGGCAGGCTGGCACTTTCACAAGGAAAGAGACTTGCCTTTAACTGGGGTAGGGGGCCTGGTTGAAGTCAACTCACTTCCCAAACCTGTGTACAGGAAAGGGTGCACTAATGTTCCGTCCTAAATGCAGAGGTTTGAAGTGGCTCCCTTTTCTAGTTTGGTTAGCATAGACAAGTTGCTCTGGTGACCTTTGGGACTGGTCATATCCTGTAAACTGTTGTGACCAAAGCTTGCTCTGGTTCTTAACATAACCTTCATTGGTTTCAAGTATAGGAAGCAAATGGTGAAGTGCAGAGGCAGTTTTATTATATGGCCTCTCTGTAGAGTTTGTAGGCTGCACTAATGGGGGGAAGAAATGAGAAAGATTAAGAAGGCTCATGCAGGATTATGACAACAAATCTTGTCTGAGCTGTTCCATCTTACCTCTATATCCACCAACACCCGTAAAGGCAAATACAGCAAGTGAAAGCATCCAAACCCTACAGAAAAAGACATAGTTGCAACACAATAAATCCACTGTATTAAGATAATCAATCAACATCACAAAGATACTATAAATCATTACCTTTTGCATATACAAGTCATGTTTGCAGTCACAACAGCTCATAAACCAAAGCCCCACAACACCCTTCTCTCATGATCCAAAAGCAAAACCTGTAATGCAGACAAATCTTTCGTTTAATGCCCTCAATCAAGTCACTGTGACACATCTGTTCAATTCCTTTCATAGGTGAAATTCCTGATTGGTTGCCCTGATCCTGATACTTGCAGAGTGGTTCAGAATCAGAAATACTTGGTTCCCTATCTCTGTTCTAAGTCTATGTACATGAAGATTTTTATAAACAGATTTCCCTCTTTCAGTTTTTGAAAATATTTTCATTTACATGGAGACAAAGATGCCTTCATGAGCATAAAGAGAGACATCAAAACACCAGGAGAAGGAATAAACCACATCAGCCCATCAGACTTTTCCTGGTTCTCCTGATGGCCAGGGAGAAAGAAACTATTTGAGCCATAAACATACAACACTGACAACATATTTTCGGAATATATTCACCCTGGAAGGCTTGAAGAATTCAAAATTTCCCATGTATGTGTGGACAAGGCCTAAATCAGTGATTCCCAACCCTGGCCTTGGACTACTGCTAGCTATGATTAATGCCAACCTTGCACAAAACAACTTTCCAAGTAGTCTAACACATTCTAAGAAGTATTTTCATTCCTACAGTTCACCGGTGTTCTACAAATGAAGGTCCCTCAATGCAAGTGGAAATCCCTCTGTGCAGCCTTCTCTGCTTCGTTAAGGGACTCTGCCTCTGATTTTACAAAGCAAAAGTGCCTGAGGGGCAGGTGGTGACTTGTTAATCATTTATGCACTGCTCCTTAAAGACACATGCACACATGGTCTTGTGGGGTGGGGTGGGGTGGGGTGGGGGGTTTGAGAGCGAGCGAGAGAGAGAGTGCACTGGAAGCTCAATAGAGGATGATCTGTGGATCTTTATTAGCTACATTGCTATGAAAAAAAAACAAATTTAATTTTAATGTTGAAAAATTTACTGATGAAAATGATGTAATTAGATGAGAACAAAATGACATAACAGTCAGTGGAAACCAAAATCATGTGATGGAGGGCTAGGTTCAAATTCATTCTGAAAATTACAGAAACTCATAATGTTACTTAGTGTTTGTGGCCCCCATGTGCCTGTATGTAGTCCCTGGGCATTCTACTAATAAGACAGCAGTTATTGTTCTGGGGATGGCCTGCCAGACTAGGATCTGGGTATTAGTGAACTCCTGCACAGTTTATAATACACCGAAACATCAAATCCCAGAGGACTCAGATTCCCAGATCTGGATTCAGGTCTGGGGAAAGTGAAGGCCAATCAATAACATTACTAACAAGGAGCTAAATAAAGTATGTGTAAATGGGTTTTCCAAGCCATGACACCCATCAACCATCTAGTTTCAGGAGGCATCAGAGTACCCCACACTTAAGCATAGAACTTTTGATTGTGATGAGATTATTACTAATAGATCAGTTCAGTATAGAGACATACTGAATTCTAAATGCCTATTGAATTGAAAAATCCTCTAGTGGTTTCCAGTTCAATCTCCAGGTCTTCACAAAAGCTGTGATGTCATGAAACCTCCAACACTGTTTGACCAAGAAGGTCAAAGCAATGCCTCTGTGGTTCAAATCATCAAGCCTTATGAGGTCAGTTGCAGGTAACCGAGTGGTGTTTACTGCAATATTAAGCAGCAACTAACAAACTATGTTCCAGAACACCTTCATTAAGTATATGTTCTACATAATGTTTGCAGTTTTGTGTCATTTTAATTAAAGGTCCTTGCATTGGAGTGAGCTTTATAAAATGAAATGAAAATTTGGAAAGAAATTACCAGCTGTGATGAACTTGGTTACTGTAGGAGATGAAGTACACTTCATGGGTAGTGTAGGGCGAGTTCCAACAAATGAAGCGGGCAGAGTAAGATTATACTTTAGGTCACCAGTTTATTTAGCAGAATGGATATTTACATATTTACAAATGTGCTGGAAAAGGGGAAAAAAGGAAAAGACAATAAAGCAATAGACATCCACTAACTACAGTGACTGACCAATGACTGCAGTCATGTGCTGCTCATGCAGTCAGGTCGACTAAGTCACTCCCCTCTCTTCTGGCTCAGAGCAGGCTTTATACTGGCAACGGCAAACGGCAACTCAAAACCCACAAAGGCCCGCGAAGCTCGAACCCCCTTTATGTGGTTGTGACACTCAAAATGAAACGATGACGTGACCCACTGAATCTGAGGCCTTGTTTGTCTTCAGTCACGTGATTTTTACGGTAATGACACATGGCTTCATCTGGCACACCTCTTTCTGCTTGACACAGGCTCCGAGGCATCGCTTCAAATGTTACATCATTACACCAGCCATTTCATTTCTGCCTTGTTTATAAACAATTCCTGTTTTACATTTTACATTAGTAATTGTAAATGCAACAGTTTCTAGAATTAATAGATGAATATTTATTTGAATTTTCTGCAGATCAGGCTGATCATGTCTCAGACAGTTCTCTGACTTTCTCATGATAGCAAAAACATACAGCAAAAAAAGATGTTCTGCTTGTTCCCATCATTAAGATGATGGGAATGGAATCAATGAATAGCAAGAAATTGGCATTGTTAGTAGGTAAGTTGGAGGAGAAGGGTCTTGGATAAATGAGGTGACCAAGAACCCAATGGCCACTCTGGATGATTGTGCAGATGGGAGAAATGTACAGTAGGTCACACATCGCTGTATCACTCTGGGCCAATCTTGGCTTTATGGCGGAGTGGCCAGACAAAAACCTCTATTCAATTAAAGACAAATGAAAGCCCATCTGGAGTTTGCATAAAAGCACAAAAAAAAGAAGTCTTGGACTGTGAGAAACAAGGTTCTCTGCTCTGATGAAAATCTGCAAGATGCTTTTAATTAAAGATGTTTTTGGTTGGAGGACTGATGTATCTTGAGTTTAAATCAGGCACTCAAAGTGTGTGTTGAATTACACATTGTTTAAAAGTATGGTGGGAGGAACGCAGTAAATTGTATACCAAGTTGCTTACTGTTTGCTATGGTTGCTTGCTTGTACACCAAAAAGCTCATGCAGTATGATAAAGTATGTATATGGTAATGAAGATAAATTCAGCCTAGATAGCGGTCACCTTTGGGCCAAATCTGGGACACTTCTGGCTCAGATGTGGGCCACGTTTGGGGCAAACATTCATTGCTGTCTGGGAAGCATTGGGGGAAATTATGATTTTAAAATAAGCTTTGAAGTCTTCATTTTCTGCTATTTTTGTAGTGCTGTTTATCCAAATACTGGCTGTGTTTCTAGACAGTAAATGAAAGGATCATTTACTTTGGAACTACCCTCTGTGATATTGCAGCCTAGGTTTTGAAACACAGATTGCAAGAATTATAACTGGATAAACAAGCCTTGAGGTTCTATGCAGGAAACTATATGCAAAGTGGACCAGGGCTGCTTTGTTCTCACAATTCACCAAAAACAAACCATACACTCAACTGAGATCTTCCCAGGAGGTGGATTTAGTTCAGTTAGCTTTTGAGGCCATTCCGAGTTTGATGAAATAGAAGCAAATCTAAAAATGAACATCTGCAGATGTCTGCTTTGACTCACCACCACGGTGAACAATCCTGACTATGCAAATTTCTCCACAACAGCATTTTACACCAAACCACTCGGAATGAATAAGTGTTGGTGCTAACTTGGTGCAATCCCCCATTTAAAGCTAGTCTACAGTCATATGATTAAAATTATTCACAAATGTAGATTTATTGTCTATTATGTCATTATTTATATTGTGTACTTTTTAATAACTGTGGCTGTTCAAGCACTTAGTATTTTATTAACTTTTATTTGAACCTAATTTCTAATTACATAATGAAGCCACTAGGTGACAGTATAAGATCTGCAGAGACAGAACTCTGGTTATAACAGTGCTAATGTGTACAGACACACCATCATTCCAGACAGGTCAAGACATTAGGGGTTACTGGAAACTGCGATTTAAACACTGTACTGGTTCCGATGGGTTCATAGATTCAGAGGGGTTTTTTTGGACACCTGAGATAAACTGGAATCAACTCTGCACCTCTTTATTAGCAAGAATGATCGAGTTAGTAATTATAGACTAATGAAGGAGAAATTGAATTCAGGAAATTCATGTCAGTTCGGACCCCCAGCCCTGCACATTCATCATTAGTGCTGTTTTATCGACCAGGCTTAGATAACCGTTTCTATGGCAACCTTCCTGGCTACTTTGAAACTTAAGAGACAAGGAGGCCCATGGAAGTTGCCTACCAATAAATCACAGGCCAGCATTACCCATATGTAGTCGTGCAGCCTATTTGCACTATGCACCTCTGTGCTGTCCTGCTGTAGCAAAGTTCAAGACTGAATCGCTCATTAGTTAATGAGCACGTTGGATGCAGGGGATGAATGACCCTGTTTAGCGTAGGTGGATGATGCAGGAGCCAGCCAATAACTCCAAGAAATCACAAGCTTATAAGATGTACCAACCAATAAATTAAAGGCTCCCAATGTGTGCATTAGTCTACACCAATGTTTCCCAAACAGGTGTTCAGTTGCACACACAGACAGAATCAGACCTTCTGGAGCAGTCACGCATTGGGCTGAGTGCCAGAGCTCAAAGTTTAATTATATAGTGCTTTTTAAAATGGAGACAGTCACAAAGCAGCTTTACAGAGATCCAGGTCTGAGCCTTTTTGGAGCAAGCCTCAGACTGGGAGGAAAAAACCTCGAGGAACCAAGACTCAAACGGGAAACCGATCCTCCTCTGGTCAACACCGGTCGACAAACAATGACAAGAATGAAAATAACTGAAGAGAGTAAAATAACTGCTATAGCTAAGGTCAGAACGGGCCATGAGTATGAGTCAGTATGAGAGAATGTGAGCGAGTGTAGAATATAAGATCAGAGTTGGTGAGAAAGTTCATGCAGGTTAAAGAATCTTATGCACAGTTATGCGGTATGTGGTGTGGCATGAGTTAATGCATGTGACGATCCAGAGCAGAACAGCAGGACAGGGATATCTGGGGTGGGCAGCACTGGGACAGAACAGTTAGGACAGGAAACAGAAAGGAAGGAAAAAACAAAGGGTTAGTAAGGTTTAGGCAAATATCAGTCAGTTTGCACAGCAGGAGGGACCAAACTGAGGGGTTGCAGAAGGCAGTAGCTCCCAAACAGAAGTCAGGCAGCAGGGGAAGCTCAACTGAGGGTTTAGGGATACGAGTAGCCCAGTATTGACCCTGTAAAAGAAGAGGTTTAGTAAGAACCGTAACAATAATGGACAATAACATGTAATTCAGGGCAACCAAGGGGCAGATTTCAGCACAGTCTGCTGATGTTTGCTGGTGTGCTCCAGCACATCAACTGCACCTAGTAATGAACAGATGAGTTGATTCAGGTGTGCTCAGGTGGCAAAAGCACAAAACTGCAGGAATCTGGCCTTGCAGGACTGGAGATCCCCACCCCTGCTGTAATGAGAATAGCACAAAGCAACAGCAGGACGACAGTAGCCTGTAAACAAAGGTTAACTGATAGCTTGTGTGAAGAGAAACATTTACAATTTAGAACAATTTCAATCCAGAATAGTAACGTCAACACAAGTCAAGTCGGTAACCACAACTGCTCATGAACCAAGGCCCCACAACACCCAACGGGGCCCAAGAGCAGTGCCAGCAATGCAGTCACGCCTGTGATGTATTGTTCATGATGAGCGCCAGCTGTTTTAACCTCAAGACCTGATGGCAAATGGATGAACTATGCTGTCAATAACTGTATAGTGATAACCAATATTCAATACTCCCTACGCAGTAAGACGTTGCCTTCGATCTGCATGCTTTCACTCCAAATGTCAATTCAGAGTTTTTTGGTTGTAAGCTGAAATAACTGCAGCAATTCTGATTTGTTTTTCAAATCAGAGATGACTAGAGTCTTTTGCAAGTGATAAGGTCATATTTGTGTGTCTGGATATTACATCTGCATGGGTTGCTATGGCAACCATATAGGCGTCGGTAACTATGTAACCAGCATGGCACTTTTCTTGGATGTCCTCAGTTCTTTCACTCTGGATTTGATGTGGTCCATGTTGTTCACAATGTCCTTTATTACTTTTGTTATTTGTGATTTTTGTTTTTAATCCCTTTCCAGGGTTTTTTTTTTCTGAAATTTGAACACTGTGTGAGCAAAGAGACAGCAAACAGCCCCTCCCTCTTCATTTCCTCTATAACACAATACAGTGATGTCATCAGCCTCACTCCCCTCTCAGGTGAAGTATGCACACATGGACAGAGCAATAAACACACACTGGAAACTCCTTTGGCATTTGAACTGGGATCTAATTCATTTGGAAGCTCACTGATACTTCATCACACTATGATCATCTAACTTTGGTTATCTACAAGACTTGCTGTGTTAGATAGGGTATGTCTTGTAGAACCTCCAGTAAAAGCACAAGGATTTCTTAATTCTTTTTTGAAACTTCCTTCAAGCACTTAAATAGGTTTCTTCACAGTTTCAAACTAAAGAACTACCAAAGGTTTATCAAGGATATTGTACTTTTAGAGTGTAGGCTAACTTATCAGTGGGAAGGTTACATTAGACCACATATGCCAAATGTGGCTGGCAAGAGCTTAGAAGATCTGATTGACTGCAGTCTAGTGGCTTAATGCCGTCGCTTCACGGGTAACATAATCAGCATGAATTCAATCAAATTTTATTTATATAGCGCTTTTTACAACAAGAAGTTGTCACAAAGAAGCTTTACATAGATCCGGGTCCAAGCCTCAAATGAGCAGCCAGTGGGCAAACAGTGGCAAAGAAAAACTCCCTCAGACTCAGAGGAAGAAACCTTGAGTGGAACCAAGGCTCAAGCGAGGAACCCATCCTCCTCTGGTCCACACCGGAGAGCATAAGCAATGGCACAATACATGGGTATAGTAACTGTCACATGCACCTAATAACTTATTATTGCATTATCCATCAGTAGGCTTTGTGTGGGGAGGTGGAGATGGATGATATAGTGACATGAACTTCATTTGGGCGCGTGGCCTGAATCACCGTCAGTCCCAGCTGTTCTCACGGGAGATGGGCTCAGAGCCGGAGACATGCCGTACCGTACAGAGGTGTGGAGGCTGAGTAAGGAGCAAAGTCCTCAAATGATTTTTTTAACTTAGGGAAGACTTTGCTCTTTGCATGCAGGTTAAAGGAAAACGCATGTCCGAACAGTCAGATCCAAACTGGCTGTGAGACTTTGTGATGTTGTGCAACATTACCGAACATCTTGCCCAACTGAATCAGAAGCAGGGACACAAACAAGTCATCACTCAGATGTCCGAAATGACCACCGCTTTCCAGCATAAACTTGATATATGGATGTGTAAGATGAAACAGGACAATCTTGCCCACTTTCCTGTTTCTCAGAGCATCTCAGCCTCATTTCCCGGCAGTTTCTCATGCGCTCAGTCCGCTACCAAACCGAGCCGCTTAATGAATGAGTTTGACTGGTGCTTCTGTGACTTTAGAGCCCAGCAGCCAGGCTTTGCAATCTTTGCCAATCCTTTCACCACAGACATCTTCACTGCACCCCTACACCTTCAGATGGAGCAAGTTTCCCTTTTGAATGTGAAAAACTGTTTTTGGTCATTTCTTTTGTTAGTAAAATTAGAGATCCACCTTCTGCTTTTTTACTTGAAGGCCTAACAACAGACTCCATCAGTGTCCTCCTCTTTAAGGAGGAGACGACAGTGTCTCAAAGAAAAAATGTTTTCTGATTCTAGGGATTTTTTTTAAAATAGACACATTGTTTTGGTGCAGGTCAAACCAAATGTTGAATGCATTTAAAAGCAGAAGGACATCCAGGAAAATAATGCATTCAACATAATGTATAAGCTGCGCAGCCCTTGGAGGCAGCTGGTGCTGCTTATATGCTTATGGAAATTATTCTCTAAAGAAATGTGTTGTATCCTTGCCTTCACCCCCAGACAACCCCCCCCCCCCCCAACCACACACACACACACACACACTCACTATATTTGCATTCATTGACCTTCAACAGCTCAATTGAAACAGGTCATTTGTGTTAAGCAAAGAAAGAGAGAGCCGTCTCATAACATTGCCAGTGTCATGTATCTGAATGTACACACCGATTCAGCACAAACATACGGTATCATAAACACTTGAAACAATCTTTCATTAACAGGAGCTCAACTGGCCATGTGCTGGGAGCAGTAAAGCTTTAGATCAATCAAATACTCACAGCCCAAAGATCATTTACAATGCTTCTCTCATGGTGTTTCATGTGGGCCTATGTTCTACATATCAACAGAAGGCATGGTTCAGTCTGCATTTCCGACAATGGCCACCTCAATGTGCTTCACACTGAACATGAAAAATTCACTGTTGAATTTTGCATTCTGTAAACACATTTTTTTCTACGGATTGCATGATGTTGACAAAATGAAATGGATCGAAGGGGACACTTCCCCATTGATAAATCACAACCAATCAAAAGGGAACCTCCCACACTTAACTTAGACAAGAAACACCTGAAGGTAATAACAAAAAAGGTGGGGCAACAGATTAAACAGTTGGACAGGTTAATTAAGTATATGGACCAGAAAAATATCATATATATGTGATCAGGGTCGTAGATGATAAATTAAAAATAAATTAAGTCATATATATTCATATATAATTCATACATAATTTATACAAATAAAGAGTTATTTTATGTCTATGTATGTTTCTTTTGTTTGTTTATTGATACCAAGATTAAATTAAATAAAAATCTATTTTATTCTTGTCATATTTAAATACTTAATAATGAATTCCATATATCATTCAGTCATATGTGTTGCATATTTTCTTTTTAGTGATCTCTCTAGATGGTTGTGTCACTGCTGTGGATGACAAATAGGCATTTTCACAACAGATGTATTTATAAATTAATACAACAGAAACCTCTTTTTTTTTCCTTTCTTAAGGAGTCTTAAATGTAGCTGACCTTTTCAAATTGTGTAAAAAAAGTACTTTAAACATGTATTGTTTAGTACAGACACACATTAGCATTCCTCATGTAATTGTAGGAGCCCAAACACCCTGGTAAAACAGCAAGTGCAGACAGACAAAAGCACCTTGAAAGCCCGCTGCGCTCAGTGTGTGGGCAGCTTCCTCCTTATTATACCGATTTCCCACAGCCCCCTGGTGAGATTTAAATCAGCAACCCCATGGCAGCTGTGATCAGCCGCCAGAACAACTGAGTCTGAGCCTACTGTCCTGCTGGAGATCAAAAATCACGATTTTAAAGGAAGAAACACCAGTAATGCTGCTTTTTTAGCCTGTCTAAACCATTATCTTCTAACAGAGATGGATGTACTGTATGTATCTCTAGAGATAGAGACGTGTACATGCATACATACAGTACATGTACTAGGACAGGGGTCACCAACCCTCCCCTGGAGACCATACCTTTCTGCAGGTTTCAACTCCAACCCAAATATTATTCACCCCATTCAGTCAATTCAGTCACCCCATTCAGGCAAGAACATCTGAAAGCATTAATTTCCTGGATCATGTGGGTTGGATTAGGGTTGAATCTAAAGTCTGAAGGACAGAAGTTCTCCAGGCCCAGGGTTGGTGAGCCCTGACTATGGCATCTCATGCATATTGTGAATTTATTATTTTATTTATTCCATCTGCAGCCAACACAGGTGGCTGTAGGATGTTCTGCACATATTGCTGAGATGTTAGTGTCCCTCATATCAGTACTAGGGGTGAGTGATGGCACATGAAGTCATCACACTGGCAGTTGGGGCAGTATGTCACTCCATAGCAAAGGCAGGAATGAAGTGCTCACCACGAGGCCTCCATACTCAAACCTGACCGTCATTGGATCCCAAACAGAACCTGGAGAAGTCCAGGTTTCTCAATCACAACACCACTGCAAACAAATGCAAGGGTGGCTTGGTCAGAATGACCTGTTTTCCTCCTCTTTCCTCCTCACCTCCCCTGGTTGGGTCATGTTCGTTGCCCAGAAGGTTGGCTCCACCTCTGCCTCCCATACTAGGCAACTGTTCCAAGACTTGGATGCATGACAGGGCCAGTGCCAAAGACTTCTTTTTGAAACATAATTGTTATTATTGTGTTTCAAACTGTAAAACCTAGAACTGCCATAACTGTATGGGTTTGCAGCAATCTGACAGTTTTTTCTTAATGACTGTGTGTGTGTCTGTGTGTGTGTGTGTGTGTGTGTGTGTGTGTGTGTGTGTGTATATATAAGACCATATCAGAAATCAAATACCATATGTGTAACAGCCTTGCACCGCTGCCGAACCATGAACCCCAGCACTGCTTCAACATAACAACGCTGCCAAGCTCTTCTGGTGTTTTGATTAAACACCTTATCAAACATGCCTGTGATCAAACACAGCCCTGATGCTGCTGCTGCTGTTTAGGCTACGCAAATGAGCCATATGATCACACATGTAAATTACCTTTGATAGCAAATACACTCTCCGTGAATGGCCGGCTCAGCAGGCATACACACACGTGCTCATTAAACAATAGAATAAATATTTCATCCTCCCTCAGTTCTTTGTTAGGGAAAATACCAGCCTGTTACATATTCCACAAATAAAGCTACCCTAGCCCTGTAGAACAATATGGAGCTTTAAAGGTTAACCGTCATGTGTTGTTGAGCTGAGGTGGCCAACTCTGTGATCTCTTTACTATTGCACATTCTGCAATAATTATCATTTAATGAGATGAATTCACTTCTAATACATTTACATTTAAATGGTTTATAATCACTAGGGGTTTCAGTGTCCTCACCAGCTGGGGCATCTCATCTCATGAGGCGGGATGTCTTGCTTGGCCAATTAGGTATGGAGTTTCACAGCTATATCTGCATGCAATATAACACTGCATGCCTAACCTACTGTAGGGCAGGTTGAGTTCAGGAGATACAGTGCGTTTACAGTGGTGCGGAGCATGGATGGATGTGAACACATCTCCCACTTCAGCTAGAATATGAGTGGTACAAGTGCATTAAAATACAAAACACAGCTGAAGAGTAGTCTTGTATGACAATATCATGGCACAGGAGTGCTCTCATATTGCTTGCTCTGGGGCTCGGGATTTTGTTTGAAGTTAATATGAAAGTACTTTTTGTGGTATTTCTGTTAGCATGGTTCACTGTGATATTTTATGTATAAGAAAATTTGGTTTAAGTAAGCCCAATTAAGCATAGATGGAACTTCATAAGACTTTTACAGAGTACACAGTGTATTGTTGATAGGCAAAGTAGAAATTTTTTTCTCTCTATATGTCATCTGCCAGTGGGAAGAACATTAACTCTGTCATTAGGACAATCTGACTCCATTTACACAGTCGTGTCATTTTTATATCTGGATGAGGCCAAGCCAAGCAAGACATACATACAAAGCACACAAAATGTCCAATCACTCAGAGCACTTCCTGAGGTCATCTGAGATGTTCAGACTACAACAGATCTGATGAGACGACCGTCTGCATTGTTATTTGCAAGTAATTAAAATGGATTCAGATGTCCGTACACAAATCTACCTGCGTGCTGCTGTGAGTAATGACACTGGTATCAGTTGCACCACATAGCCAGGCTGGTGCCATACCCTTCTCAGATCCCTGCACCACCTTCACTTTGTATGTGACATGGTTCAAATTGACTCTTTAAAAGTGTCCAAATTGAGATGCATCTGTACAAATCTGATTGTAAACATATTTAAAACCACCTCCAAATGTGGTTTGGATCCAGTCTCTATCTAAATTCATGTGGTTTTGCACTGTCCAGACTACCAATATATAAATTGGTATTTATATTTTAATACAATCTTTCTACAAGTTATTTATACATGTTATAGCAGGGTAAATGCATCACTCCAAGAAGCATTCAACAACCAATAATCCGTTCCAGTAAATGCAGAAGCGTCTTTCTGAAACATGATGGGAAAGAGTCATTTCCTAGGGCACACATATCTGGGCAAATATTATTATGAGGTTCACAGATGTCACTCTTATTACATTCATCCCCCTGTATTGACAAACCTCAAACATGCACACCTGCACACACACACACACACGGCGTGGCGGTACGCAGCTCATACCCTTAGTGACGCACTGCTCGTGCAGTGACCTGTTTCAGACTGACATTGACTGTGTGTGTGTGGGAGTGTGTGTGTGTGGGAGTATGTGTCTCCACCACGTCAGGTCTCAGTAAAGTTACTCCACATGGCTCTCCATCTTTTCCTCACTTCCTGCAGCATTACACACTACGTAAAACTTTAAAGACAGTTTCTTGTCTTCTTCTACCCTTTTACGTCAATAATTGGTATGTGTGACAATGTGTGTGTGCATGTGTGTGTGTGTGTGTGTGTGTGTATTCACTGGCCCACCAACAGACAACACCCAGCCAACCTCTCACCTTTTTACACACACCTAAACTCTCTCTCTCCACTGCTGAGAGGTCAAGACTGGCTGAAAATCACAGAAAGTGTCTCCAACCATCTGTCGACTTGGCAAGTGTGTGTGTGTGTGTGTGTGTGTGTGTGTGTGTTGGTGGGGGTAGGGGTGATGTCTGTTGGTGGGCTGTGGATATTTCATGTGAGCGTCTCTTAGAGGGGGCTCCAGTGAGTCCACTGCTCTATGCATAATCTATCTATCCTATATGGACAAAAGTATTGGGAACCTACTAATTCATTACTTCTTCTAAATCAAAGGAATTATTAAAAATGTTATATTTTTGTCTCTATTGTCCCAGGAAGACTTTCTAGATTCTGAATCATATTGCTGTGAGGATTTGATTGCATTCAGCAACAAAGCTTTAAGTGATGTCTGGATTTTTGGATGATCACCACCTTACCTCATCCCATACTCCTCAATTCATCCTAAAAATATAGGATGGAGCAACATCATTCCACAGTACACTGCTCACAGCTCAACGGTGTGGGGTTTATACCCGTCTAGCCCACACGACATTAGTCATAGTGCCAGTAGGTTCATGTTTATCGTCCCGAGAGACTCCTATTCTATTGGCAATGCTTCTGTCAGGGAGACTTGACAAGCTGTATGTGTGCATTTGCACATCTGTATCAGCAGTGGGTGCAACTTAAGGTAGCTGAATGCCTTCATTAAACAGGGTGTCCATCTCTCTATCTGTCTCTTTATCTTCATGTATTTCATTGTATAATGAAATACATTCATGTATGTTTTTCTCTCTTCCTTCATCCCCCCCTTCTCTCTCTCTCAAGTGAAATGTTTCAGTAAGCTGTAGACGCCACTCTGAGGAACAGTGAGTATATCTAAAAGCACACCCTGCTGTTCATTGCGTGTCTGTGCCTCTGTGTGTGTGTGTGTGTGTGTGTGTGTGTGTGTGTGTGTGTGTGTTTGTCAGTGAAATTGCTGAACACAGAATGTGCTCTTTTAAAAGCATTCTCATGTGTGATGTGTAATTTTACCCGGCCGAGTCTTACCATAAGTGATCACGATCATCTCTTACTACTATTATTAATATCATAATTCAGCTTCATTTTAGCTAAATTATCAAGTCTCAAAATGAATCAAATTTGTGAATTGTATTAGTAAGTGAATCGAACCAATTGCTTCACATCTACTTAACACCCAATTACTCAAACCCATTCCCCTAATGGCCCTACTCTGTTCCAATACTCAACCATCATCTTAATGCCTCTTTACTCCATCCCATCTTTTCAATGCTTCACCACCATCTCCTCAATGTTCTATTACTCCAACTGCTCAACACTCCATTACTCCACCCCATCCCCTCAAACCTTATTCACCCCACCCCATCCCCTCAATCCTGCAGTACTCAACCCCATACCTGCAATGTCCCATTACTCCAATTTCATTATTGTCCTATTATTTCATCTAATTAGCACTCCTTATTCCACTCCATCCTCTCAATCCTGAACTATTCCACCCCATATCATTATGGCTTCATTATTCCATCATATTTACTAAATGAATCATTAATCCACCTCATTTCTCCACTTCTATTGCATCAGTGCCCCATTACTTCACCCCATCTCCTTAATGCCCAATTAATGAACCCCATCTCCTCAATGCCCCATTACCCAACCCCATCTCTTCAATTAGACTAGATAAGATGAGATTCAACTTTATTGTCATTGTACAGACTACAGTTAGCATCTAATCAGTGCAAAAATAGTATTTTTTACACAAAGTGCTGTAGTTTCCATGCAGGTGGTAATGCAGGTAAGTGCATTATTATTAATATGTAGAATAATAGTGCAAATTTGATTAAAGTACATTATGATGAATAAAATACAGAGAGGGCAAAGACACATAAGTGGCAGTGCAATGTTAATTAAAGTGGCATTGCAGAATTCAGCAGGGCACAGCCACAGTAAAACAACTCTTTTGTTGGTCTGCTGGTGCAGGAACAGAGGCTACTGTGAGATGGGATGAAGGTGAGAAGGTGATGGTTAGGTGAGAAGTGTTTGATGATGTTTCTCACCCTGCCCAGGAAGCGTTTATGATAAATCCACTGAATGGTGGGAAACTGGGTGCCTGTGATGTGTTCTACAGTTTTCACCACCCACTGGAGTGCTTTGCGGTCAGCTCCAGAGCAGTTGCCGTACCATGCTGAGATGCAGTTGGTGAATATGCTGTCAATGGTACAGTGGCAAAAGTTCTCCAGGATCCTTTGACACAGGTGAGCTTTCTTAAGTCTCCAAAGATGCTGCTGCATCTTTTTGCCCTGGTGGAGGAGCTCAGAGACAAGGGAGATCATTGGAGATGTGGATGCTGAGGAACTGAGGGGGGGGTGTAATGTGATGGAGGTAAGCTTGGAATGGATCACTGTGCTGAATGCTGAACTAAAGTTAATGAACAGCATTCTGACATAGGAGTTTTGATAGTTCGGATGGGTCAGTACAGTGTGGAGTGCTATGGAAATGGCATCCTCATTTGACCTGGTGCTGCAGTAGGCCAGCTGATGTGGGTCCAGTGTGGCAGACAGGCAGGATTTCAAATGAGAAAGAACTAGTATTTCACAGCATTTAGAGATGATGAGTGTGTGAGTGCGACAGGGAGGAAGTCAGTCGACTGGTGCTAGGCACAATGTTGGCAATCTTGAAGGTGTTTGGGACAGTTGCCTGGGCCATAGGCAGGTTAAAATATGTGCAAAAACACCCAAGAGGCACAAGTTCTTAGTAATGTGCCAGGAACTCCATCAGGGCCTGCTTTCTTGCTTTCAATGCCCCATTATTGAACTCCATCTCCTCAATGCCCAATTACTCAAACCCACCTCCTCAATGCCATATTACTCCACCCAATCCCCTCAGGCCTCCATGTTTCACCCCATGTCCTCAGTGCTTCCTTTATTCCACTATGTGTTACAGTGAGTGTGAGCGTGTGAGTGTTACTTTAGTAGAGCCACCACCACCACCACACACCCACCCATTTCCCCTGCGTCAGGATGTATAATATTTGATTAATACAGTTTGTAATTTATAAAGAATTGTATTGGACATATATAATAAATATAATCTTTGAATCCCCTTTGCCATCTATGTGATCGCTCTGATGCTTCACTCTGTGCTTTACTGTTTGGTGGGTCCTGATGAAACTGTAAGGCCCCTCAGCTGCAGAATATTCATGCATCCGGTCTCCGATTGCTCATGGCTAAAGGTCAGGGCAAAGCAGATATGACACATACACAGATAATCCACCAGCCCTGCAGCTAAACCTACTGAAATTAAACACGACAATAAAGCTCAGAAAATCAACATGAAACGGGTGGTTATTAAAATTCACTACAATAAGAAGAATTAACAGCAAAGCAGTCCTGTATATGAAAATAATGACATATCTGAACCCATATGACAGACATATACTACAGACAGACATATACAAACTAATCCAAGATTCAAGAAACCTCATGGCACAACCAATTAAATGCCTTAGCATCCACCTGAAATTCCATTAATACAGCACAGCAGGGTTGGCCAGTTCAGTCCTTGATTTATTGTATTTGTTTGTTGTTTGGTTGATTTAGAAGAACATTTTAACATTGAATGTTTGGGGGTTTTTTTTCCCCATAAACAACTACAGCAATTTTGGAGTGACCCCTTGATTTACTCACTTATTTACACAAACACATTTAATGATGTGCACAGCATGAATCTGTAGTGCGCGCGCATGGGTGGGTGGTTGGATGCCTAGGTTTTAAATTAGGGTTTTGGCTGGGATTGTAGGGGTCCTGCCAGCAAGGGGCCACGGAGATGCAGTACACACTGCTGGATCAAATTCAATTTGACCACCAGGAGTGGTTCATCTCATCTCATCTCATCTCATCACACACACACACACACACACACACACACACACACACACACACACACAATGGCACCCAGCCAGAAGCTGATTAAGAACCTTCCCATGCAGACAGACTCAAAGAGTGTGGAGAAAGTTGTGTGTGTGTTGGGGGTGGGGGCGGGGGTGTGTGTATAAAGGGATACAGCAGTGTGTTTTGAGTTGGGGCTGCTGAGCATTTTTTATGCAGCATGTATGTAATGATATGGAAACAGAATACAGGTAGATGGAATTAGATAACCAGTTTCAAGTCAAGACTAAGAGTCGTAGCCCAGTCTGAGTGAGTATCAAGGCTTCATGGTTGTTGAGTCTGAGTCAAGGCAAAAGGTTTGAATTGGTCAAGTTTAAGTTAAAATGAAATGAAAAATGAGCCTTCCTATTTTTGTCTGTAAGTAAAGGCTTTTTTTTCTGGCCACTCGTTCATGAAGCCCAGCTCTACGGTGTACCGCTTATTGTGGTCATATGGACAGATCCACTCTTCCAAAGTATGCTGTTTTGTTAATGAATACACAGATGCACCAGTCAGCCATAACAGTAAAAACATTGATTATCTGGTTCCAGTTGCACCTCTCAAGGGATGGGTCAGTAGATGATCAATTCTTGAAGTTGATGTGTTAGAAGCAGGGAATGAATGGGCAAGTGCAAAACATCTGAGCTGCTCTCTTTCACAGTTAAACTGTGAAAGCTAAAGCAACTCCACCAGGCCTTGTTGGGTGTTGCTCCTCTTAAAGGTGCTTTATTTTGCTCTGAGCGAGATTCTCTTTGCCTCTGTAACCACTGACTTGCTCAAAGAGGACTCGGACGTGGATCTCTGTAAAGTAGATTTCTGATGACATTTGTAGTGAAAGCCACTATATAGGATGGAGAGCAGAGTGAGAAGGGAAGGAAGGACATTGTGAGGAGGTGTGTGTGTGTGTGTGTGTGTGTGTGTGTGTGTGTGTGTGTGTGTGTGTGTGTGTGTGTGTGTGTGTGTGTGTTCTCTGCCAATTTGCCTTCATTCAGACCAAGAAAACAAACTGAGCTCCTTTTAATAACCTGTGTCCTCACAGACTGTCAACACACACACACACACACACACACACACACACACACACACACACACACAGAGTCAGTGGTACTGGCACAGTTCTGCCTCTTTCTTGGCCAGCCAAATTGTGCATACAGCTGTTCAGAAGGAAACAAAGTGTTGTTGGTGTAAACAGCTGATCTCTCTGTGTTCTTCCCAAGAAGTTCATGAACAACAGTCAGTAAAGACCAGATTGAATGCCAAAATGGATGTGCTGAGCCATAAAAAAACAACCTGTGATTCTTACATCGTCTGTCCATGTGTAAAAGACAATAAGTGAACAGCTTTCTAATCTCACAAGGACTACCAGTGCTTGATAACGAAAACAGTGCATAACAATCCCTCAATGCACCACAATGAACACTGTACAATTGATGTACAGATGATGTTCAGATTGCAATGTAATCTGCTGTTGTGCAGTGTGCAGTGTCCAAAACACAGTTTCAGACACAGTTCATGATTTTACATAAAAAGCATTATGTGAGATTTGGCATGGCTTGTTCCTGGGCAATGAAATTTGTGCTTTGAGTCATCCCTTAACGACATGTTTTGCATTTTGAGACGGGTTGAGAGATACAGAACCATCACTGAAAGTAAAAGAAGCATGTGGAGTGAGGTGGTAGAGCACAATGACAGGGTCTTACACAAATATGACACAAATATGTAGTTTTTGCAAGTACTCTCCTGCCTGCTAGTAGTGACACTATTCTTCCTGTTACAGGTCAGTGGAGGATCAGCAAGATTTTTATGATGTTGTAATTCTTATAACCAAAGAACTGCATTTTGTGGGCACTTAAATTCCAGTGTTCTAAGCTTCATATCTCAGGATCAGAGATTGAACAATGGTCAGTGTAAAATCAGCTAAAATTCACTCATTTCCAAATGAATTAAATCCTAAATGCCATAGGAGCCTAGTAGTGCATATTTACTGCTCTGTCCACATCTGTCAGAGCATCTGTCAGAGCATCTGTCAGAGCATCTGTCAGAGCACCTGTCAGAGCATCAATCAGAGCATCTGTCAAATATTGGGTAACAGATAAAAAGGATAGACAATGGCTTTCGGAAATGTTTAAAATGCACTGCATCTCAAATGAAGACAAATTTGAGTAGCTTAACACTATTTTGTCTCCTATAAATATTTTCAATTGTTTTGGCAAACATTGTTGCTTTAAAGAGGTGACTTTTTTATTTTAAAAAATCATAATGGAGAATAGCAGCATAAATGTAACTGCAGTGATGCTGTTTTCTCAATTCTTCTGTGAGTACATGGTGGACAGCTTGTATGTATTTTGGCAAAATAGTGCCCCCAATGGATAGAAGCTGTAGTGTGACATAAAATATGTACAAATGTACCTTTCTGCAAGTGTTAAGAATTTCATTGGAATGAAAGCTACATTTTAGAAACCAACCATGTCTTGGCTGGTAGACTCCATCTGTGATAAATTGTGTAATGTGTAATAATTACTTTTTTCTAACCTTTTCTTTCCTCTAGGATAGCCAACAATGTTCAATTCTCCTATTTCAGCACTGCTATATGAATCTCATAGGGGAGCTAGCAGAAATTAGAATTATTACAACTACACATTATGACATCTGTGGCCTGAACTGAAGCTTTGTCTATGTTCGCCACTGCCAAAGTGCACACTTTGGTGCTTAGGGCATCATTTGGGACAGGCCTTGTTAGCCTTTTATTATTTGTGGTCAGTTGAATTAAGACCAGACACATACAGTACCTGACTCTCTCTTATCACCGAACACAGATGAAAGATACATCATCATCACTCCTGACAAACAGTTTCACACATGTCCCCTTCTATGCTACACATTACACATATTACATAATGCTTGACTGCAATGTCATTAAGTCAGAAGTGTGTAGATCACAAATAATGGGTCTTCGTTTGTGGAGCAGGTTTGATCTGAAAGCCGTAAAGCCAAGGCAGCAGTGAATTCTGTAAAACACAAAAGGAACTGTTGATTGAGTGACAGCCGCGATCCCGCGATTCTGTTTTGGTCAGCTTGTGAACGTGCTCTGCTGAAGTGTCCTCTCTCTGGTGACCTCACGCTGAATAGAGCCATCAATCAGAGCTAAAGCCTTGAGGATGGACAGAAAGAGAAAGGACAAGGCCCTGATCATGCCACACATACACTCACACACAGACACACACTCCACAACAGAATAATCATACGTGAAACTCAATTTCTCCAAACTGCTCCACTGAGAATTCAGAGGACAGATTTACCGACTGACCCCTGCATCTGAAGAAACCAATATGGACTGATTTACTGCTATTTCTGCTGTTTGGCACTGTATAACCTTTTAAACCTTATTATTATTATTATTATTATTATTATTATTATTATTATTATTATTATTATTATTATTATATGGTCTATCTTCCTGCCTGCCTATCTCTATACAAACACACACACACACACACACACACACACACACACACACACACACACACACACACACACAAATATATTCAAATATGGATACATTTTTCCCCTCAAAAGTCTACACACAACACCTCAGGATGACAAATTGGAACATCAACAAAAAAAGAAAAACATTAAAAAATCACTTTTACTACCAGTCAAAGTTAGAACACCTAATATAGGTTCTGAAATTTTTGACCGGTAGTGTACATAATGTATTAGGCAGCGGCATGTTGTTAATCAGAAAATCACATCACAGCATGATGACTATGCAAATGGACTTATTTGCAGGTTTACAATCAACTACAACATTATGAACACCTCCTTGTTCCCACACTCCCATTTTTATCAGCTTCACTCACCACAGAGGAGCACTTTGTTGCTCTATAATTAGACTGCTGTCCATTTGTTTCTCTACAAACCTTGTTATGCTTCTTTCACCCTGCTCTTCAATGTTCAAGACCCCATGTGACCACAATAGAGCAGGTATGACATGCACTGCAGTGACACTGACATGGTGGCGTGTTAGTGTGTTGCACTGTCGGGCGTGCGTTCTAAAACCTTTAATTAGTGACCTTCCACTGCAGTTATTTCTACAGCTTGATTGGACACCTGAGGTAAATCCAGTTGATGTGGAAAGGCACACATCTGTTTATATACGGCCCCATAATAGACAGTGCATGTCAGAGCACAAACCAAGCCATGAAGTCTAAGTATTAAGACACAGCTCTGGGGAAGGGAACAGAAAATGTTCTGCAGCATTATTGGGTCCAATGAGCAGAGTGGCCTCCATCATCTGTAAATGTAAGACATTTGGAACCACCAGGACTTTTCATAGAACTGGCTCTCTGGCCTAACTGACTGATCATGCTAGAAGGGAGGTAACCAAGAAACCAATGGTCACTCTGACAGAGCTCCAACCTTGCTCAGCACTGCATGGCTGAGTGGCCAGATGGACATCACTCCTTAGTAAAAGGCACATGACAGCCTTTCTGGAGTTTGCCAAACCACCTAAAAAGGACATCAGACCATGAGAAACAAAAGAATGAAACCAATGCCAAACATTGTGTCTGGAGGAAACCAGAAACCAAAGACCAGCTCAACACCTGGCCAACATCATCCCTACAGTGAAGCATGGTGGGGGCAGCATGCTAATGAGGATGTTTTTGCCAGCAGAACTGAGAGAAGACTAGTCAGGGTTGAGAAAGATAGAGACATCCTTGATGATACCCTGTTCAGAGATGCCCTGGACCTCCAGACTGGGAGCAAAGTTCATCTTTAACAGGACAATGACCTTGCAGCCAAGATAACAAAGGAGTGGCTTCAGGACAACTCTGTGAATGTCCTTGAGTGGCTTGAACAGTTCTGCAAAAGTCAAAAATAGGCCAGGATTTGTAGCATGATACTCAAAAGAATTAAGGCATGCATTAATTTATTGCCAAAGGTGGATTAGGATAGAATAGAACTATTGATCTCTTGTGAGGGTTCCCCAGAAATTAAGGTTCAATGGCAACATCAATGCAGTTATTACAGTACAGAAAAGAGAAGAAGGTTATAATAATTTAGTAAAAAAAAACTACAATATAAATATAAAGAATATATATAGAATATAAGAATATGAATACAAGAATATTTAATATAGAACTAGATTACAATATAGTAATATAGTGTATAAATATATATATATATATATATATATATATATATATATATATATATATATATATATGTGTGTGTGTGTGTGTGTGTGTGTGTGTGTGTGTGTGTGTGTGTGTGTGTGTGTGATTTTATTTGTTTCTTTTTAATAATTAAAAATAATTATTTAATTAAAATAATAATCAAATATAATTTAATAAATTAGTCCTGCACCTTCATCTTGTGTATAATAAATCAGTGATCAGTAACACTGATGTTACTGAGCTATCCAGTGCTGATTAATACATCTCCTCATAGCTGTGTATCCAGTAGCCAACTGCAGGGTCACAAGTGAATCCCAAACACGCACACACACACACACACACACACACACACACACACACACACACACACACACACACACACACACACACACAGTTTAAAACTGTTTAAAAACAGACAGTGGAGCCTTGAGTTTAAGCAGGTTGTTTTTTAGGCTTAATTGAAAAACATTGTTGCTGTCGTAAAAAAAATGACATATGAACTGGTTATGTAGGGAGAGTTATTTAGGACTGTTCCTGCTGCCCGACATATGTGTATATATGTGTGTATATTAAGGTCAGCTTTCAGTCACTGGGGTGAAAACATGGATATAGTGCCTGTTGTATGTTCTGAAGGTGCAGTTATTTATGTTACATTGACTCTACACATACTATACACACTCTATTCCAGAGAGAGAGAGAGAGGACGGGGGGCAGAGAGAGAGAGAGAGAGAGAGAGAGAGAGAGAGAGAGAGAGAGATGTTCACATTCACACACACTTCCATTCTCTGACACTCGTTCATTCAAGCCGGCGGTGGGCGGGTTCCCCCTAAGCCCCTCCTACTCCACACTCAGTGTGAGCTGCGAGCGGCACGAGCTCTTCAATCCCGCTGAAGCGGCGGCGCTGCGCGAGCCGCCCGCGAGCTCCAGGGCTCCGCGCGCGTACACTCTCTCACACACACATACACACATACACACACTCACTCACAGACACACATGCTGCACAGGGCGCACGCCGTTCCAGCTCGTGACCTGCGCTGTATGTGAGCAGGGTGAGGAGGATGTCTGCGGCGGACTCAGGCCGGGACGCGCGGCTGCTGTGCGGCGCGTCGCTGGCGGTGGGTGCCGCGGTGTGCGCGGGCGGCCTCTACTCGCTGGCGTCCGTGCCGCGCATGCGCGCGCGCTCGCCGCTGTGCCTGATCGTGGCGAGCCTGTCCGTGGACGACCTGATCGGCGTGGTGCCGCTCGCGCTCGCCGCGGTGCTGGAGTGGAGGCGCGCGGCGCGCGCGGACGGGGACGCAGACGCAGCCGTGTGCACGTGGGCCGGATTGCTGTACGTCTTCCACGGGCTCGCGAGCAACATGAAAGCGTGCCTGATTGCCGCCTACGCGCTGTACACAAGCGGACGGAGGAGGGGAGCAGCGCGCGCGGCGCGAGGAGCTGGCCGAGGGGGCGTGCCGTGCGCGCTCGCCGCTGTGTGGGCCGCCAGCCTCGCCGTGAGCGCGCTCCCGCTGGGCGGCTGGGGCCGCTTCTCGCGCGCCTCGCTGGGCTGCCTGCCTGCGCGCGACGGCTTCTACGCGCCGCTGCTCGTGGCGCTGTACGCGCTGTGCGCGTGCGGCCTCGCCGTGTGCTCCGCGCCGCTCGCGCACCAGCTGCTGTGCTCCGCGGACGCGCTCGGCCGGCGGGAGGGTGGTGGAGGCGGAGGAGTCCTCTGCGAAGTCCGCTCCGTGTCCCGTGAGAGCCTGGAGAGGAGCTGCGGGGAGCTGGGCTCCGGTGCGCAGGCTGTCCGGCGCTGCCCGGCTCTGTTCGCGCAGAAGCGCTTCTCCATGATCCTCGCCATGACGCGGGTTGTCCTCTGGATGCCAATGATGGTGAGCAGGACGCTCTCCACGTTAAAGGAATGGAGAGCAGACCATTAGCCTGCGTTTTAATGCTTAACCCCACTGAGATCCTCCTTCCCCATTATGATCCATCACCCCACTGAGATCCACCTGCCCCACTGAGATCCATTGACATTTACATTTACATTTGCAGCATTTAGCAAACGCCCTTATCCAGAGCGACTTACAAAAGATCCATCACCCCACTGAGATCCACCTGAGATCCTCTTGCCCCTTTGAGATACATCACCCCACTGAGATCCACTTACTCCACTGAGATCCACCTACTCCACTGAGATCCACTTGCCCCACTGAGATCCACTTACTCCACTGAGATCCACTTACTCCACTGAGATCCATCTACTCCACTGACATCCACTTGCCCCACTGAGATCCATCACCCCACTGAGATCCACTTGCCCCACTGAGATCCATCACCCCACTGAGATGCACCTGCCCCACTGACATCCACCTGAGATCCATCTGCCCCACTGAGATCCACCTGCCCCATTGAGACCCATCAGCCCACTGATCTCCACCTGCCCCACTGAGATTCACCTGCCCCACTGAAATCCACCTATCTAAGAACCTCTAGTAATGCCACAATCAAGCTGACATAGAGTAATGACAACAGCAGTCATTCTTGTTAGATAATAATAATGTATATTTATCAAAAAACATCAGAAGACTTCATCAGGACATCATACCAACATTTGGCTGCTGTCCAATGAAAACCAAGTATCTCCTTTTTTAGTGTTCTCCATGGTGTGAAACCTGTAGCTGCTCCGTACACAGTGTAAACAATTCTGGATGACCAGTCCAGTAGAAATGCTTTTTCTTATTAATAAAATAAGCTTTCTTACTTTTCCTCCACTTTCATTCAAAGTTAAGAGCATCTTCGCCTTCTGTAAAGTTGTTGTTTTGGAGATACATGTTTTTCATTAGTGGTGCCAAATAACCTGGCATCTGCTAAACTTCAGAAAAATAACAGAAACAATCGGAAACTGATGTCTGATGCCTGCTGGATGTTTGTGTGGTTTATCAAACAGCAATACGTCTTTTAAGTTATAAGTATTTCTTTTTTCCCTTTGACATAACAAATCTGGGCTCTGGGCTGTGATTGGCTGCCCTGTACTGCTCCTCATTCTAAAAGCAGTCCAGGCTGAAACATCCCTTTTAACTACGGGGTAAATGGAGGGTAAGAGAGACTGAGATAGGCTGCTGTAGTCTGAGCAGCTGACCTTCTACTGGCTTTCCTGGTTTGTTGAACTCAATTGGAAAATTGTTGATATGTTGCTTTAGAAGATGTTGCAGATTTGGCGTAAACAGCATCATGAGATGTCTGGTGACAGATTGCAGCCATATAAACGTTGTCATGGTGATGCACCCCTTAATGTGGTAGTGGGCAGTATTCATTGGCACCACTCCACTGAAAGATCTGGAACATGCAGTTTTCCATCATTCAGCTACATACCATACTACTAAAAGTCACTGTTTGAGTGCTGTGGTTAGAGATAAGTCCCATTATCTCGTCACTTACCTTTCTCCTCTCTTAAAAAGGCAGGATCCTAATAAACTAAAACAGCCCGAGGACTAGTTATTATGAAATAGTTGTTTTTAACAAGACACTTTTACTAAAATCAGATGCAGATCTGTGCCCAGTGGAAGCTTTTGGAAGAGGTTCTTCAATAGTTCCTCACTGGTACTAATATAGTTTCATTCATATAGCATCTTTCTCAAACTCAAGGTCACTTTACAAAGCTTACACAAAAATAGTGAAGATAAGGATTCTATATAGAACTGTGACAAGACGGATAACCATCTGAAGGCTTAAATGCTTCTTTGTGTGGTTAATGGCAGGGGTCACCAACCCTCCTCTTGCAGAGCTACCTTCTTTTAGATTTTAGATTCAACCCTTCAGAAGTTCTTGATTGACTGAATGTGTGAGATTTGGGAGCTGAAACCTGCAGGAAGGGTAGTTCTCCAGGAGCTGGTGACCCCTGCTTAAAGGGTTCTTCACCACAGTTGAAAACATCTGTTGTTTTGTAGTTGGTTTGGTTTTAAGTCATGGTGTGAAGCATCTGTCCAACTTTGGAGCTTGATGTCAAACCATTGTTGGTTTTTGACAGATACGTGACTTTGATTTCCAACCAAAATTCAATGTCTGTACAACACTGAGTTTTATGTCAACTCAGTTCTTATGTTCAACTAAAATGTAGCATCTGTCAAATATTAGTCCAGTGTCTTTCTGATGCCAAACTGATGTCTGATGCCTGCTGTGCTGCTCATCAAATGGTTCTAAGTACTGTAGTTTTACTGGCTTTCATTTTCCATAGTTAAACAGAACTGTGTTCCTGTTCCTGTGCCTCTAAGTATGATAAATGAATATAACTGCTGTCTATTTATCAGGTTGCCAAATGAGTAGCTGTAACCTTTCTTTCTCTGTCATCTTTGTGGTTCCCCTTTTAGGCACAGATTCTCGTCAGCCACGCTATCCAGATGCATAGCCCGTCTCTGGAGACGCTTTGTTTTTTCCTGACCTTGCTCTCAGCTGCGGTCACCCCTGTGTTCGTGCTCTCGGAGCGCTGGATTCACCTTCCCTGTGGCTGCTTCATCAACTGCCGGCGGGGCTCCACCTCCATCTCTTCCACCAGTGAGCATGTTCATGGATTGTTTAAGGCTCACAACACTTGATTTTTAGCCCCATTTAATTCCCGATGATGCTCAGAAAGTGAATTTTCTGGTTGGGAGCTTGATCGGAACAAGTTGTTGGCATAGATGCTCATGTCCAGAGATAAATGAGTAGATCTGAGGTTTCCTGATATTATAGTTTTTCAGTTTTCTTGCCTAAATATGGGTCTTGTAGTTGGAGACAGTGATGTAATTAGAGGACGGATACAAGTGATGGCCAGTAGCAGAGCTCAAAGGATGCAAGTGTGTGCAGTGTGCAGTGAACCACAGGGATGGAGGACAATCTTGTGGAACTCTGGCAAATGCATGAGTGCCTTTATGATTTATGGGCCAGAATGTGAAGACACTAATGGTACCATTTCTGCTACCAGTTCATAGGAAAATATTGTAGTTCTCTGACTATGGATCTTCTATACCTTCAGGATTGGATTCTATTCTGTTCAGTGACAAGAGCATTTATTGATTGATGTCAGGATGTTGGATGATCACCACCCAAACTCATTCAAAAAGTACTGGATGGAGCACCATCATATCTCCGAACACAGTTTCACAGAGTCCTATTCAATTGACAGTACTTCTCTACAGGGATTAGCCAAGCTATGTGTGTGTGTGTGTGTGTGTGTGTGTGTGTGCATTTGCATATAGGTGTCACCAATGGGAGCAACTTAAAGTAGTGAATGTATTCATTAGAAGGAGTGTCCACAAACATTTGGACATGGTTTTTTTTTTATCTGTTGACAAGGTGTCAGTTGTTAAATGCAGTGCCACAGCGGTTTACTGAAAGAGTCACTGTAAAACCAAATACTTATGGACCCAACAGACCCAGTTGTACCGCCAGAAGGTTTTCATGATTCTAGAATGGCCAGAAAATGTTCACCACAGTAAAAAGCAGTTCTGGTAAAAATTAATATTGCAGAAATGTTTAATGAAATTTTCGAGAGTGAGGGTAAAACCTACAGCAAAGCTGTAGACCCTCCTCTGATAGTCCCTCCTCTGATGGTACCCTCAACATTTTGGGGTGAAATCTGATGGTTATTACGGATGAACTACCACATTTCAACCTCATCTTGTGTTTTGAGCACTAGGTGGGGACTACATTGGTCAGCTTAGGCTTTTTAGCTTTTGGCCAGTCTGCTGTGTATCTGTTTTTGATGATTCTGAAATGTAAAACCGGGCTCTCCTTCTCTTTTGCAGCTCACAAAAGGAGGTTTGATTTCAACCTCTCCTTCCAGCAAGGCTACGCTGTTTACAAGATACCTCATGTCACTTCACCCTCTGTTGAGAAGCCCTCCTACAACAGCCTGTACAACTGTGACTTCTTGGAAAGCCAGATCGCAGTGCTGGACAGTGGTCAGATTGCCAGCCTGGCTGCTCGACAGCTGAGGAGTCCAGAGGAAGTGGAGGACGTCTCCTTCCACAGTGAACTTCTCCTGGAGACTGTCTCAGGAGAAGCCAGGGGGGAAGGCTTACCCCAGCTGACCTCAGGGGAACGGGAAGGCTTTGGAAGCGTCTCACCTCCTGTCTCGGCCTGTGACGGGGAGGACCTCAACCTGGACTCTTCCTCAGTGTTTGATGGCCCAGAGAGAAGGCTGTCTCACGAGGAGTGCCGCAAGATTGAGCTGACGGACTGGGAGTGGTGCAGGAGCAAATCTGAGAGGACCCCAAGACAGGTATCGGAATTTGATTCAGAATATGTTGTGGCATTATTTGCAACCTAGGTTTCCAGAATGTCTCTAATTTAGGAATGTCTTTGAATAAAGTGACTATAGTGAGTGTTGAGGTGGTCAGAGTTGATCAACTTCTCAGGGACCATCAGAGGAGGGGTCTACAGCTTTGCTGTCTCTTAGATCACAGCACTGAACAAGGCAATGAAGAGCCAATTCAGGTGTCATGTCAGGTGTTCCCAAGGTTTATAATGAAGTATATTTTATGAATTACAGGAGACAAACGCTTCAGATTCTCCCAGATCTCTACTGAAGCTGTTAGAGAGCTCTTGAGGGTTTTCCCAAAGGACTAGATTTCTAACCCTAACTCTTTGTCTTGCTCTAATTTTTACTTAGTTGTAACAAAGTCTCTTTCCAATCTATACTTGGTATTAACCCTGTCTCACACTTGTCTCTACTCAGTCTCTAACTCTGTCTGCTCCAGTCTGTACTTGACACCGTCTTGCTGTAATCTACACCTTTTCTTCACTCGGAAATAACATGTACGAGTTCTTGACTTGGTTTTGCCTCTTCAGACATGGTTTTGTATCTGTCTCACTGTAATCTGTACTGTTATGACTCAATCTTATATAATCATAGTCTCCCACATGTCTTGGGCTCTTAGATACAGTCCTCACATTCAGTTGCGGTAACATGGTACAAAGTACCCATGACTCCTTTGACCCCTTTGAGACTCATATATATTGACATGCAAAAGATTACGGTTTAGATTAATGTAATTTCTAAATGTTTTGATTTCAATTCATTTCGATTTAATTTCGATTAATTGCCCAGCCCCATATTACATCATTGTCATCTTGTCCATGTCAGTTATTTCAGTTTTTTGTTTGTTAGCATGGTGTATTTCTTACATATTGTCATATCATTATGCAGCAAAAATAAAGAACAAAATTCAGCACTGCATAATTTAGACCCATCAATGACAACCAAACGCGTAGTACTGTGTTGCTAGCAGCATGATTTAGAATAGAACTTTATTGATCCCTTGGGAGGGTTCCTTCAGGGAAATTAAGGTTCCAGTAGCAGCATGGAATTCGGCTACTACTGTCCTTGAACTCATGATTACAGAGGAGAGTAAATCACAGCTACTATAAACTAACTTGTGACTACAGGCAGAAGACTTGAGTGCTCAGTCAGCAGATATTCAGACAGTACAGTTGCACTCAAACACCTTTATTCGCTCTCCTCACCCAACCTGGACTCACTCTAATCTGTATACAGACTTCACTTGGTCTTGACACCCTTACGACTCATTTTACTCTGTAATCAGGCTTGAGTTGATCTCAGCCACCGAACAGTCAAAAGGTGCATTCCAGCCACCTACAGTAGTCCACTCTGAAGTGGACTATGCCAGAGGTTTGTAGAATCAACTGTGGTTCTAAACCACAGGAGTGAAAGCTATCAGGTGGAAGCAAACTTCAAAGTGCATCAGACAGGGGTCACCAACCCTGCTCCTGGAGAGCTTCCACATTTATTACTATATTACAAACATGATGTACTTAGATCATTGATGGCTGCAGTGCATTAGTTTGATCATCATTTTATACGGCATGATGAATGAATTGATTAAACCACCCGAGGTTCCCTTGTGTAGGGAATATTAGGGCACTGCTTAAGTACCCAGTGGAATGGAATGCTGCCTTTGTATTCATGCATTTTTCCAGCCAGTGCCTTCAACAGCAAGAGCGAAATGCTGTGTGTTAGTCTAACATCTCTTTCTCGTTCCCTCTCTCCCCTTGAATTCCATTAAAATGCACATTCATGCTTCACACACCCCCACCCACCACTACGCACTCCTACATGTGCTCTTCCACATGCGAAGGCCAGTACACATTGATTTGCGCTTTATGTACACACATGCAGAGGAACATTAGTCATAGGCATATCAGGTCTGCTTCAGTGCATTCTCTCCCACTGCGTGAGTGTGTGATCGTGAGTGTGTGTGTGTGTGTGTGTGTGTGTCACTACGGCATCATGGGAAAATGACAGAAGCTTCACACCTCAATGCTGTAGCCTCCGGGGATCATCATCCCCTGTTCTTCATCACCAAAACAGAGTGCTAGAGGAAAGGAGGAAGGGGAGATGGGAGGGAGGTGGAGGAGGAGGCTGCTAAGTGCCACATCTACACATTCTCCTCCTCTCCCTGCGGCATTCTGGCCTCGGCGCACCACTGCAGCCCCACTTACCCGGATCTATTTCCGTCCAGGCTCTGATTAATACCCCTAATCAAACCTACTGCAGGCTCCTGTCTCCTTTCACTAAATTATGATTTGATTAAAGCTTGCTCCCTCTGTCCCCAAACTCTGAGACAGAGGAGATGAGTAAGTGAAGTAGCTGCAGAGAACTGACCAGCATTGTGCTATAAATGGACACTGAGATGGACGTTTTAAGACCCTCTAAAGAATTGCCTGATGATGAAGGACTTGATTAATATGTCTGCATTTTCTCCTGCCACACAAATACAACACTGTGATGGCCTAAATGACAGCACAGGACACATATGAGGATAAATATGCAGCTTTATGGATGCGAGGGGCATGAAATACTTGAAGGCCTAAACAACAGTTGGGTAAACAATACAAGTGTGAATTTCTTTATTGGCTGTTTTATGCATCAAAAAGAAAAAAAATCAAACCTCAAAACCAAAAGTCAATTAGAAAAAAAGAGAAAAGGACTCTCCAACTGAATAAAATTATATTTTCTGTCCTGGCTGGACTGTTAAAAATGCCCACACATATTAGAGAATGTACTTTTAATTCTGCAACCTTTTTTCTACAAACATACATTGGTTTACTGTGGCCACAACATTCTAATTCATCTTCATCATCAATCCACAGTTCTAGTTTGCAAAATGCAGGCTTGTTTAGATGCGTTGGCAAAGCACAGTTTTCTTCCATGAAGGTCAAATTTGTGCAAGTGTTGCTGCACAGTAGAAAAATGTGGCACCACATGAGAGTAAATAATATTTCCATTAAACCCATTGATTTGGAAACCTTAGTGCATCAATTAAAAAAATCTCTAGTAATTCACTTATTACAGAGCCTAATGACATATGAGTGGTTTTATATAGTGTTGTAAACATATTGTCACTGCTGTTGAGATCAAAAGGAAGATTACATTTTATTTATGCTGAAATATGGTTTAACTCTCACTTTCTTACACTCCCTACTGTTCTATCGCTCTCTGTCTCACACATACACACACACACTTGCTGCTCCTGTGCAGAGGACCTTCAGCATATTTCCTTTCTTATCTTGCTTAATTCATGTGTTTATCTGTTAAAAAGAAGCTGAAGCTGAATATGGGGGTGTTGGAATTGTGTCAGCTGTGAGTGTAACTGCAGGAGCATTAGTTTTCTCCATTGAAGCTTCTGTGTGTGAGCTTCATCGAGCCAGATTGCCATGTATACCGCACTACACATGTGTTGGTTTTGTCTGCCCCAGAAATACCAGGAAGTGCCAGCATTTTAACATGTGATTAATCATGATTTATCACAGAATATTGTTGTGATGAGCTTTATTCAAATGTTTAATCAACACCTCTCATTATTAAAAGCTTGAGTTTAAAGAAAGTGTGGTGAATCATGATTAATCACAGAAACATTTTTTTGGAAGTTCTTCAGTTTGAAACTATAGAGGAACCTCTTAAAGTGAAGCTTCCATGAAGCACCTTAAGAGGTTCCTCTACAGCTTCAAATTGAAGAACCTCCAGAAGTTTATCAAGGATCTTTTACTTTATGCAGAGCAGTTTTCTTGGACTCCCAGACCTCATCTTGTCCTCCACCATTTCTTAAATACATTATAAACTGAAGAAAAACAGCTACACTTTGATCAAAACACTTTAAACTCCTTATAGTTTTATAGTTGTTGGCACTGAGCTGAAGAAATTCCTGTTCCACCTTAAACTGCAGAGCAGTGCAATATGCCAGATGCAGCTTTGTTTTACAGCCTAACTTGCCTTTCCTTTCTTACTGCAAACTCATTTATCATATCATAAGAAAGCTGCTGTGAGATCTCACGATTTATGCTAATGATGGAAAGTCTACTGAGACTTTCTTGGACCTTAGTAGATCTCAGGTATGTTTCAATGTGTCTGAGCTTAGAGTAACTCCTTTCAGCAGAAGCCACTGTCCCAGGAAGAGTGGCAGAGGTTCTCAGAACTGCCCACATATTGGGGTAAATTTCTGCCACCTTCTTCTTATGCAGGAAAGTCAAGAGTTCCATGTGTGCTGTGTTTTTTTGATGGCAAATGAGGAAATTTTGCATCTATACAGCAAATTCCCTGCCATCAACATCTGGCTGTCTATCATTGGTTTTGAGAAGGTGGCTGGCATTTTTCCAGTCTCGTCTCACTCTGATATGTGTTACAATGTATTCAGTGAAAAAAAACCTGCTGAGCTAAGCTAATAATAGCACTTATGACACATTATAGTCTATAACATTCGTGCAGAAAATGGTATTCAATTTGAACTACTCTCACACAAAGCCTGTTTGTGTAGGTACGATATCAAAACCAGTGAATGAAATGAAAATGTAAAGGCGTTTGTATGGACTCTTATAAGGAGGGCCAACACTAACTAGACTAAGACTGCCCCGGTTTCTTCGGGGCAGATAGACCGGAGTTGCCAGGGTTGCCAGGTGCAACAAAATAGATCAAGCACAAAGTCTGTCTAAAACCTGCCCCTATGCACATGGACAGCTCTGGAGGGGGCAGTTACATTCATGTGTTCATGTGAATTTTAAAAAAGAAGCTTCGAAACAAGAAGCAATTGGAGCACAGTGTTAAGCACCAGTTTGGCAGCTGATCATTGTTTAAATGCATCTAAGACAACGTGGACCAGAACACACACAATGAACAGAACTGAATGAAGGCTTAATGCGTCACAAAATTCAGAGCTAAGCTGCGAAAGAAGAAAAGCAACAGCTGAATTTTGAGTGAATTTACAGCAAACTGTTGGTAGGACAGCAACACTTCAGATGTTCTTAGTAATTTTATCCAAAGTAATTCATCTTCATACACAGTGTGGGTTGTGTGTGACAAAGAAAAGATATGTTCAGACAGTGCTGTGACCAAAAACCCCATAACTAACTGGGTCGTAGTTATGCCTTGAGCAAGGAACTTAACCCCCCAGTGCAGGCAGTGGTGTGCTTCACCCAGACTGGACACAATAAGGGAGAGAAACCTCATGCAAAGACCAGAAGGTTGCTGGTTCAGATTCCATGACTTATTTTGGATTCCTGAAAAGAGAAAAGGATTATAAATGCAAACATTAAAGTAATATTGTTTTTAAGGATGATCTTTGAGAAAATGTCTTTGAGTAGTTGTTTGGAAACATCAACAAGTGTGTAAGAATGCTGACCTAATCTTTGATGTTTTGTGCTTGTGCTTTTGGGCACAGTGCAATACAAAGTATGCTGCTTTTCCACTGACCCTGTAATCACTCCTAGCATACAGTGTTTAGGATGGCAAGGGGATAGGTCCACTAATGGCAAGAGCTTTTAGAATGACTGTGGTTCCTTATTATATTAGATAGCTTTGTTATATTGCTTTCCATTGGGTTTTGGCCTACAAGCCAAGGTAACCTCAGAGGAAAGAGCTCTTTATATCGGAAGGAATGGTCAGAGGTAATCAAGTGCATTCATTTGAATAATTCAGACATCTCAGTAAAACGCAATGACTCTTCTAGTCTTCTGAGCGCAAGATTGATGGTGCTTGCCTGCTCCTCATCCATTTAAAATGCAGCTTTCTCTAAGCTTCCATTTCTCAGTTATAGCTATTCCCAATTTCATCAATGATAGTACCATTAGTCAAGGACAATAAAGGCTCAAACATCAAGGCCACCACATTGGATTTCTGTCTCAAAGCGTGACTGTCTGATTTTAAATGGTGATCTCAAGAAAAATTCATTCTTTTGACATATTTAGTCAAAGTTTTGAAACAGTACATTTTGTTTTAACATAAGCAACCACAATTTTGTATAAAGGATTTCCTCCTAATCAGTCAATGAAAATAAAATTTTAAAGAAAATAAGTAGTATGTACTAAACAGGAGGTTGTTGGCTTGAAGTCTAGCTCAAGGTGGAAGAGACTGTAACTGTATTATTGTAGTCTAAAAGCAAATCCTGCTGTATGAAATGGCTATATCAAATTAATACTTATTATCTGTTCTTTTGCTAAAGCATTCCATGTTACAAACTATTGGGATTTAATCTTTTTATTATAAATTTAATCTTCAATTATAAAAACACCGCTCAGAAAAGTTCAAAATGGTTCTCTTATTAGAACCATTCCCATCCTAACACAACAATGTCATTACTCAAGGACAAAAAAGGCCACCTCATCTGAAGGCCAACAAATTGGATATTTTACTTGAAGGCAGTCGCACTTCAGGACTTTTCACAGCAGGGCAGGGCACTGAACCATGAGCCTCCTGTGTTTTTGAAGGAGTACAATGCACTACTGATGAGTACAATGAGTTTTTTGACTCATTTTGTCAAGAAACTGAACACCTGAAAAAATTGCCCCCCACTTTCATTTAAAATGAGAGGGGCGTCCTGATTCTGAAAGAAAGTGGCAGGTATCTTTAGTCAAAATCCCAATGTGCATCAAGGTTGAATGTATTGAGTTTGCCATTGCCGGGGTAACTGGCATGTGCCATTATGAGTGTTTAGAATCAGAATCTCTTTCTTTCGCCAAGTATGTTACACATACAAGGAATTTTTCTTGGCGAGAGCAACACATGTATGACATGTAACAAGTACACAGACTATTTATGCTCGTGTGTCTGCATTACTCTGCAATTACACTACCAAGACACTAGCGGATGCTTTGGTTTCTATGTCACTGTGTTGACATCCTTGGCTTTCGACAGATGATGGCAGCTGGTGGTCATTATTTTTCTGGTGAAGTGGTCATTATCTTGACAAAATCAGTCAAATGACAGGTTATTGATTTGATGCCCTGTCCTGGTGTGAACAGTCCTGAAGCCTGTCTGTCTGGTCTGGACTGGAATTCTGGGGGCCTTTTCAGGTGAAATGGCCATTATCAGAGAAAAAGAAAAATTAATAAATAATAAATAATTAATAAATATTTTTAAAAAATTAAAAGAAAAATTAATAGTGCATTATACAACTATACAACAGGAGGTTATTGATTCAATGCCCTGCTCTTGTGTGAACAGTCCTGAAGCATAGTGAACTCATTTTGAATGAAATTGGGAGCAAATTCATTATCTTGAGATAATCTGTCAAAATATCAAGACAATATGTTCATATTATGCATTATACTACTTTATTGAAAACAGGAGGTTATTGGTTTAATGCTCTACTCTGGTGGGAACAGTCCTGAAACCTGAGTGTTTGATATTGAATAAAAGGTGGGGACATCTTTGTTGTTAATGCAGTGTTCATCCAAAAAAACAGTAGAATGTTTTTCTTTTCTCTCTGTTTTGTTCAGTGCTAAATGTCCTGTACCCGGAGGCCCCTATAGCCACGAGTTATGTTACATTTCAGACAACAAAGGCAGATGCTCTTGCACGACTGCTGCCAGGCGCTGCTTCGAAAAACCCAGCTTAATTGGGAACTGCGAGCAACAGACGTTGTGGGGCCGCTGTACATCCTCAGCAAATTGCAAAGCAAGTGGTGGTGTTATGAAACTCTCCCTGAGTTCCTCCAAACTGTAGGAGTAGTTAAAGAGGAAGATGGAAAGGCTACATTTGGTTGCTACCATCAGCTCCACTTCTGCTGCTGGAATGGCATGCAGACCGTGACCTGCCCCATGAGCCTCCTAGTAGCAGGAAAGGTCTGATTCGAACAAACATCTCAAAGAGGCAGGGTGATGTCTTACCTCGCTGGCTTAGTCTGCTTACCATACAAATTGCTGTATTAGAAGGAACTGACTGCTTTTCTGAGAAAAATTAAATGTGTTATCTACACGTGTTATCTACACATTCCAACATTATCCATGTGGAAGGACGATTCTGTCGGGAAAAAACTGATAATAAGTGTCCTGATGGGGAATTCCAGCCAAGAACTAAAATGAATGTGTTCGTTGTCCTGATATATAATATTATTATATACAATAATTCCATAACTCTGTCTAATGGTTGGGCACTTTTTTGTTTCCTTCCTCAACAATTACTATTCCTAATGCATGCTTGGTATTCATCAACTGTTTCTATGTGCTACTTAATTCATTTGCAATTTTTATTAGTTGCTTCATTAGTTCTTTTTTAGCATTCCATAATTTGGTCATATTTTAATTATGTCACCACTGAGGGGTGTTGTCATGGATTTATAACATGGATTAAGAGGATATTGAGATCCCCTACCGTTGCGGACTTTATAGCAAATAAAATACACATTTTTTGATGTAAATCATGCTGAATTTTGCACTACGGTTGCTATTTTTCTTTGTGAGCACACCTGATGTGCATGTGCTTTGGCTGACAGTTTGGATATATTACTGGGTGTGAAGGAAGCTACAGTTTGATGGTGCTCATCCAAGGATCCAAGGATCATCCAAGACTCCATCATGCGTTCCTCATACATGCAAAAACCACTCACACTTGGGCCTCAGTGGAAATAAGCTGCACATTTTTCATTATAAAGTAAATCACAGGCGGGCTGGGACAGGGACACGTCAGTTTGGAGTTCTTTTTCTTACACTCTGTTGGCCTGATCTAAATGATGTGTTTATCTTCTGCTCCTGCAGTTTCTCTACTGTTCTCCTGGTGTTTTTATACTCTTCATAAATGCCACTAAGAGCAGATGGGCTGATTGTACTGATAGTACTGATATAAAAGCTCTGTGAAGAAGCCACTAGAACCATATCTTTGCAAATCAGGTGTTGATTGTGTTTTTAAATTCCATCACTGGGCCTGGTCCCAAGGTTCTGTTTTCCATCATGACTTCATCTGTAGCCTTTTCCATGTCACTGCAAGTTGTTTAATTCAGTCAGAAGCAGGGCTATTATAGTTTTGTTTATTTGTTTATTTACTAAAAATGGAAGCATTTTCTTTATGTGTAATTATTATTATTATTCGTTGTGAATATTTTGTCAGAATGATATCACCTAACTGGTCTATAACAGGGGTAAGGAATTCAAGAGAAAATGCCCTAGTTTTTGGTCCAACAAACACTTTACTATATTACAAATGGACAAAGTATTTAGAAAACGTCTCTCTTAAAAATAAGTAAATAAGAAAATTGTACATGAAGTGGAGCTCTCTGAACTATTTCGTATTCAGGTCATTTTTATTAAGAATAATCTGCTGATTATTTTCTCCAATAATCTATTGATCAACAGTAGTAAGAAATTCTCTGTTCAGTTGCATTCTTTTTTCAAACGCAGTATTAAGCAAATGTATGCAGTATGAATACCATGAGTTTTACACATCACCCATGTTTTGTCCATCATTGTTTGAAATACAAATATGAAATACAGAATTTGCAGTAATTCAAAAGATTTAGTTCAGATTCGACGGTGCGGACAGTGAGAGATAAAGAATAAAGTGAGTTAAAACAAGTCTACTTTTACCATAGTACTACTTCTAAACACACTACAGGTCCCACAATATAAATACGAAAAGCTTACAACTTTCTATTTCTAGGTGGTGCACACATTTGTGAAATTACCAAAATTTTATTTACTGCCTCCTACAGGACTCTTTTTTCATGCACTATTTATATATATTGTATATTGTAATATAGTCTCTATATTATATATTCTTTATATATATATTTATATGGTGTCTTTTCTTTACTAAATTATTATCTCTTTCTACCCTTTTCTGTACTGTACTTATGCTGCTGCTGGGACCTTAATTTCCATGAGGGAACCCTCCCAAGGGATCAATAAAATTCTATCCTATCCTATCCTATCCTATCCTATCCTATCCTATCCTATCCTATCCTATCCTATCCTATCCTATCCTATCCTTGGGTGTACCATGTATTCTCTGTGTGAATGCGTGCACAGAACCATGACCCCAATACAGTGGAGGGTTTAATACGTAAACACCATTTCAGCCCTAGTAGGACTGTGAATAATTCAAAAATCTCTGTGGAGGGAAGTGATGTCACTTCAAAACAAGCGATCAGAGTTGACCTTGTTCGTTGCTTTCAGTTTCACATGATGTCCTGGGTTGTTATATTTATATTTCTACGAAAAAGCTTTAGAAGTAGAACTTATGGGGAAGTTCTCCAGTCCAAAAGGTTCTTCACCCTGATATATAAAAGGTTCTTTAAAGAACCGTCAGCTGAAATGTTAGTGCTTCTGACTTTCTCATTAGAGCACCAGTACAGAATACAGAAACATCAGCAGTCTCCAAAGTGCGTAGGTAGTTGGAACACTGCTCAAACTCCTTGTCTTGATTTGATTAGGGCCCCACTGTTCATGAGTCCCTGACACAAGGTTGGTCTCATTATCTTTAGACGAGTGTCGAGTGAAACAACAAGAATTCATCAACCTGCTTTTTTAAACGGCATTGCTGTTTTTTAATTAATTGAGGGCTTTTTAGCTTTTCTTTCCTGTGAGATTGGAGAGGTTTCTTTTTCACATTTGGTCTGTGTCCTTGTAAAAGAACGCAGAGTCCTTTGTGGTGTCTTTTTAATCATTGGTTATGATTAAGAATAGATTCATGTAAAAGAGTGTTCCATTGTGCGAGGCTGAAAACTAAAACAAAGTGCCATCTGCCTCCGAATGTGATGAATATACTGTATGTCATGCATCTTAAATTAGAAATTGCCTTTTTTTCTCTTCAAGTGACGTCCTAGGCTTCTTCCAGATGCAGTTTTTAAAACATCAATCACAATAAATATTCATGGTTTTATTGAGGCCAGTTCACCTTTCTGCTTGTCTTTGATGGTCAGACAGGGTTTCTCATCACCACTCCATGCATTGTTTTGACAGTGATGCCAATGACCTCTAATGATGGTTGTGTGTGAAATGTTCAGAGTATCAAAGAGTAGAAAGGAGGGCCAGAGCATCTTAACAAAGACAGGGGTCACGAATCTTATCCACAGAGGGCCAATGTGCCTGCAGATTTCCATTCCATTCTAGATAAAACTGGTCATCAAACATTTTTTAGATTCCACAAACACACAGATATTCAGTGTAAAAGCTAAAAACGGTGTGAAGGAAAAACATCCCGTGCCTTAACTGGGTCTGCTAGACAATGCAATACATGACAACACAGACAAAAACATACTTCTGTGATCTAGTAAGTGGATATCACAAGGACATTTGCAGATATAATGCAGATTGAACAAAGGAAAGCACAGCACATATCATGTGTTTTAATGCGATTAGAATATTGTGGAAAAATGCAGAAGGTAAACAGACATATTTTATATTCATTAAACACAAAGAGACATTTTTCTGTATTATTATTGATCAGTCTGGCTTATTTCTCAAAATAATTCAAAATCCAGAGACTTTCTATTCAAATAGTATCAATACCATGTCTAGTTCAACATACTCATCCACAATCTTGGGGAAGGTTGGAAGAAAACAGGAAGGTAGGGGCTGTTTGGTCTCTCAGTGATAGTGAGTTTTTTTTATTATTTGGACTACTGTCAAGTATTTTGAAGAAGTTATAAACATCCTTGTCAATCTAATCATTACAAAGATCTCATTTGCTTGTAACTCATAGGCCTTATGAGAAAAAAAGTGTTTTAAATTCTGTTAATATTTACATCTCAAATGAAGATACGTTATTCTAGGGTCTCCTGTAAATAACAATATCTGGCATGTGTGACTGCCTCCTATAAATACGTTTTTAACTTTTTGGCTAATAAAGGTACATCGAACTACCCTCAAATTACCATCCCACAATTGGCCTAGGGTTCTAAAGGTTAATGAACAGTTGATGAGAAGAGGACAACTATAAAGGAAGGTTTTTTTAAGATACATTCAGTAATAAGAATGGCACATAAAAGGTTGTGCCTAATTTTTGAAGAGACCAAGTGTCTGGAGAAAGGGTCGTAAGAGTGGCCGGTTTGTTTCATTCAGCATTGTTTTCTATCATGTTTCTCCACAGAGATCAGCGGGTGCAGGCGGATTGGCCATCCCTCTGTGTGCTTTCCAGGGCACCGTGTCCCTCCACGCACCCACTGGCAAGACACTGTCCCTTTCCACCTACGAGGTCAGCAGTGATGGCCTCAAAATCTCCCCCAACAACGCCAAGAAGGTGGAAGTCTATCGGTCCAAATCTGTGGGTCATGAGCCCAGTGCTGAAGAGCCCAACTCTGGTGACAGCAGTGGGGGAGGGGCTCCGGTGACTGGGGGCGTAGCTGACACCAATGTGAAGATCCACCTGGAGGTTCTGGAAATCTGTGACAACGAAGAGGCAATGGATAGTGTCTCTATTGTGTCCAACATCAGCCAGTCATCAACTCATGCCCGCTCCCCATCTCTGCGCTACTCACGCCGTGAGAACCGTTTTGTGTCTTGTGACTTGGGCGAGACAGCCTCCTATTCACTGCTGATCCCAACCAACCCAGATGCTGACAGCATCAACATACACATCCCAGACACAGTGGAGGCGCATAGGCAGAACAGCCGGCGCCAGCGGCAGGATGCTGGTGGCTACCGGGAGGAGATCCAACTACTGAATGAAGTCTACAAGAGGCAAGGTGGTGATCTAGGTGACTGAGATTCCATTCCAGCCATTTTCTAAGACTGTAGTCTGGACTGAGACAGACTTTGAATATGCTCTGATTTTTGGTTTGGGAAAGAAGATTTGGGATTCATGTCTAGGTTAGATCTGGAAAAGGAGAATAGAATGAGCATTTAAATGCTATGTAAGAAACCAGACAAGGAACAGAACGAAAATGACTTGCTGGATACAGTTTGTTACAGGTTGTTGGATGCTTGGTGGTAGTTTATTGATCACTTGATCAATTAAAGTAGTTGATGAAGAGTAATGAGGGGTTGGATGATAATTTGGGTAACAGTTCAAAACAAAAATGTAGAGCAATGCCAGGAGGAGTGGGTAAAAGAATGAAAAAGGAAATTAAACCATTGGTTGGATATCAGAAGAGGATTTAGTTCAATGAAGTCTGGGCAGGACAGAACCCATGCTGAATAATAGCCTTAATGGGTTATGCGTCGTGTTAAGAGGTTTCCCCAGTTGGGTAACAGTTGTCTTGAAGAATGAAGGAAAGGTGAGACGTTACCAGTAATGATATCAGATGGAGATTCTATATGTCATGGACAACATGTGATGGATTTCTAGGGACATGAGGGCTTAAATGAAAGGTAGAGAGCGGATATCACAGTTTGATGGTGGCAGGATGCACAACATTTAACGTTATGTACTGGGACTTCGGAATCAGAAAAATCAGAGTAGCTATGTAGGGAAGCAAGCAAACAGGAGAATGACAAATATTTTTCATATGGTTTTTGTGTTCATTATTATTTATGAGGTTTTCTTGAGATTCAACCAACCAAACAAAACAATAGATGGAGCTTTTCCTTAATCTTGAGTAGGTGTTTGGGCCAGAAGACTGGGGAGGGGAAAACATTGAGAGAAACAAGCAAGTTTATGTAAACTAGGAAAGGGGGATGGGAAGGAAAACAGAAAACGAGAATCTGTTTACTGACTGTTCATGTCATAACAGAGGCTTAACAGAGGTTAGTAGGTCATTTGATGAACTCAAAAGTCCTGAACATGGAGATGTTCCGTCATGATAAACCGGTCAAGACGAGGGGGCTGTGGAAGGCTAGGGAGGTAGGGGTTGAAAAGGGAACATGGGCAAGGGTCAAGAACAAGAGCAGTGTTTTACCGAACAGTTTGGTCAGAGGCTTGGCAGAGGTTAACTGGTCATTGGATCAGGCAAAAATGTTCTTGCCCAATTAAATGCCATCTTGAAGAAAGAAGTGGCAAGCGATCAAAGGATATCATAGGGAGGAGAACAATGTTTTTGGGGTCAAATGAGAGGGAAGGTTCTTTTATTTGAACAAAGGATGTGAGTGAACATGCTTGACCCTGCGTCCAACAGAGGAGAAAAGAGACCACTGTCAAAAGAGAGTTCCAGAAAAGTGTACAGGGCTGAGAAAAGTGAAGGTCTTTTCTTTAATTTTACATCCATCTCATGGCAGTTGGCAGTCCTTGAGCCTGTGAATAGGCAGAAGCAGTGACAGTTGAAGCCTCAGAAAAATATCTGAGGCTGACACACAAAGTCCAGAAAAGGAACTAAAATAGAGTATCTTGCCATAGGGACAAACAAGACTGTGGCTGTGTGTATTTATGCGTGTGGATGTGTGTGTGTGCATCTGAGAGTGCAAGAGAGAGAGAGCAGAAAAAGTGATTACTATAAATACTTTTTAGTATTCAAGCACAGGCACGGGCCATATGGGGACCTGGAATGCTAAAAAAATGACTGCAGGCATCAATCAGGCTGATGAGATTTCCCCTGATGAGAAATATCACACTGCTGTGTGAGAATCCCAAATGACTCGCCATTCGGGACAAATTTTCTGAGTCATCTAGCATGTATGTGTGTGTCTATATGTGCGTCTCTGTGCGTCTCAGTATGTCACTGTTGATTGCTCGTATGTATGCTTGCTGCTTTACATGTTTTTAAATCTGTATTTCTTTCCCTCTCCATCTCTCTCTCCCTCACACTCATACACACATGCAAATCCACTCTCCGACGGCAAATAGTGCCCATTAGCGTTCCAAACAGGATGTTCCACTGCGCACATCTTTGCCCTCATGCCAGATCCACTGTACGAAAAAGAGAGAGAGAGGATGGCAGAGAGATTGTTTTCTGCCACATTAACGTTCAACTGAGGCAATTTGCAAAAGAGGGAGCGGTGCATATTTTAATTGTTGATGAAAGTGCAAATGAATGTTCATTTCAGAGCCACTTAGGAGACAGTTGTCACCCCAATGCATTTGGAATGCAGTGGAAATGTAACCCAGGCAACTCAGTTACATTTAACGTAGACGCAAATGCACCTCTGTGCTTATTAAGGTGGTTCTATGGAAGGCCTGTTACCTCTATCACTTAAATGTATGGGCATTTCCTCCAACTGCCTATATATATTGGATTTCATGCTGTTAATGCCCTGACACGGAACTAAGTACAGACGTGCATTTATTCTGTATATTAAGTTTTCATATTCAAGTATATTCAAGTATGTGACTTTGGTTGGGGTGAAAAATAACATTACAATTATGCAATGTTACAACCCTGTTATGGAGTTATACCAGACAGTGTCACTGTCCTCTTAGAGCAATGTGCTCTTAGCAAGCTTTAAAAGTAATACCAGCAACCACTGGTCATCACAATATAAGAATCAGTGGCTCATTTAAGGCTCACAGTGACTTAATTAATAACTGATAATATGAAGATACATATCTTCTCAACACATCTGGATAGGCCTTGTCTAACATTACAATTGTGGCATTAGTATACTGGCTATGGGCCTCGTCTAAAATCCCTAGTGTGATGTCAGTGTACTGGTTGTGGGCTCGTCCCAAACCACTATTACTATGTTACCACTGCTTTAAATCCGTTGCCCCCTGTCCTCACTGATGTTACATCACATGACTGAAACCTAATGTTATTCTGAGAAAAAAAATCAGATTCTCCAGCAAGCAAACATGATTTCTTTCATGTAAAGTCATACACTATCAAAAGAACACACTACCATTACTCACTATACTACCTTGATGTTGTCATCATGTTTAACATTTCATCAGATTTATTTAAACTTCCGGGGTGTATGTATAAGGAGTTAAGAGTTAAGGGTTTTGGAATTGGCCTGATTGCAGCCCTGTTGTGGTTATGCCAAGGTTTGATGTTCCTGGTATTTCATTGTCATGTACTGAGCTCTCATTACTCAAAAAGATAAATACTGGTGGACTTTAAAGGACATTAAATATAATTCAGATTAAATTGAAAAAAAAAAAATAATACAAATACTATCAGAATACCTAATGTCTAAAAAGAGATGATCAACAATCGGTTGCCATAAAGTGAATTAATATGAAGTTTGTCTGTCCATCCTGCAATAATGGCCTCTACACTTCTGGGAAAGCTGTACAATAAATGTTGGAACTGATTGTATTCAACTACGAGAGCTTTGCTGAGGTCTGGTTCTGGTGATAGATGATTGGTTCTGGATTATATATCCAACTCATCCCAAATGTATTAAATGGACCAATCCAGAAAATCCTACTGCCACACACTCCAATGCCAGGGGGTTTATACTCCTCTAGCTGACACTTGGCATTGGGCATGGTGATCTCTCTACCTTTCATGGCCACTCTATTGGCAGTGCTTTTGCATGGTGTTATACCAGCTGTGTGTGAGCAACTGAACAGCTGTTATCTGGAAGGAAATGATGGCATGCATTTAAAGACATAGGCAGATAGGCAGGTAGACTTGAACTATGATGATTGGTTCCATTTTTACACCTTTATAAACTATATGCTGTTAAATGTACTGTTCATAGACACATGGAAATGTCAAATGGAAAAAGCTAAATGGTTTATTGCTGCACACATAGTTAATAAGCTCTGCTGTTATTGACAGATACAAGTTCTAATTAGCTTTCTTTGCCCACTGTTTACATAGAAAATGATCGTATTGTGTGCTTTTTAAGACACATTTTATTTAACAGTGGTGCCACTTCAAGCAGGAAAATAGCCACGGCATTATGTGACAACATGTTCTCTTCAGCTGAATGTGCTCATTAAAGATTTATTTGCAGGAAACACTAAAGTGTTGGTGCCTTATTTTGTTATGTTCCTTACAAACTGTGATTCAAATAATTACGAGAGCTGAAAATAAATAAACACGACCTCTTATATTTATATGGTTAATTGATATTGAGTTTGCTGCTATTCTGAAAATCAGGCTACTGTATTCGACAGTAAAAGAAGATCACAGTCATGTAACCGTCTGCAGTGGTCAATGCATTTAACAACAAAAGAAGAATGATTTTTGATTACCATAGATTTCCACATACCTCAATTTAAGGAGCTTCATTTGCCAGAGATAAAGTAGGACTATATGAATAAAATGTTTATATGTGTAACAATGACTGTTTACTAACTAGGTCAGTTACGTTTTCTGTTCTTGTAGCATCAGGTGTGATATGGCTTTGAATTGACAAATAAACCCTTCATTGAAACCTTTGATGTGTACAGGACAAACAGTACATACATTAAATCATATAAATAAAAACAAAAAGGTACACCTTCAACCATTAAACTACACCAACCTATAATTTACTAAAGACTCGAAACTTCACGTGTAGTTACACCTCAGAGACATGAGACTTATAGTCATTATCTAATGAATAATTTTAGTCTGTTTTACTCTGAAATTACTCTAAAATGGCTCTACTCTAAAAGTTATAGTCTGTGACAATTGTTTGTTGTGTTTTATGGAACATTTGTTGATGACATTGGTAACAAAATACACAAAAATACAGTCTGGCTTGGGCAATTCCAATATGAAGGCAAATCAGGAGCTGTCACTGTAGCAACAAAATCTTGTTTTGTACATATAAGGCTAAAATTGATGTCCTGTCCAATGGTGGTGCTGCTTGCCAAATACCCAATTTTGCCATGCACATGAAGAAGAATTCAGAAAACAGCAACATGATAACTACTTCCGTGCTGTTTTTCTCTGTTATATATCTAATATAAAGGAACTACTGGATGGAAAGGTTTAGGTTTAGATGTAGATTTAGGTAATATAATTGCACTGGTGGCTTTGCAACATTTTTAAAATGCTTGATTTTTGCTTTTCTGGGTTGTGCATCCACATGAGCGTCAGACTACTGTATAATTGAAACATATTGTCAAAAACATTGTCATCAGGTCTGTCCTGGTCATAACTATGATTATGTTGTCATAGTCAGTTCGTACCACTGCAAGTACATCTGCCTCCCTAGTCTTCATCTTTGTCAGCGAAGCACATGCACAATCATTACAGGGAGGATGGAGGGTAACGGTTCATATTTATTGTAGCCATATAGCCTGGACCTAAAGACCTAAAGGCCTTTCCAGTGGAAAGTGAGAAAAAAAAAAAAGAAAAAAAGAAAGGAGAGAACATCAGAGCAGGACATGGACAGCTCACACACACTTCAGTTTTAGGTCAAGCTGGCAGTGTGTCATTCCTGGCAGGCCTGGGCTGTTTGACAGCTGAACACACGCATGCTTGTGCCTTGTACTCCCTGTAATAACTCTTTTAATTCTGTGCACATACCGTCAAGGACAGACACCTGTATATGATGTAATTACACAAACACGCAGCCCATTCTGCAATTGCAGGTATATTTCAAGTATGGAAATCAGCCCATCAGCTGTTGTTAAACTGTTTTAACGATTTAAGCCATTAAATAGGTGACAGAGAGAGTCCACACTAAAGGAGTTGACATGTTCTACCATTTTGTGACAATGGCAACCTTTTCACCCATTCCATGACCTTTTATCATAGCCACCGTATCTTCAAATGATATCACATCACAGCTTCAATGCTGTGATTCAAACCATTGATACTACAAGGACAAATACTGGAGTTTATTTCCTGACTGATGTAAAGTTGTATAAACTGGTTGGGTGGGGCTACATATCTAAAAGGGGGAGATGAGACCTGCTGGGAAATCCTGATGTATAGGTTTGCTTTAATTTTTAATTTTTTTTTTGTCAATTTTTCCACAATTTATCTTTTCCTTTTTTTCATGTGAACATTAAGCTATATACTTACCTTGAGGTATTTGCTTGCACAGCAAATCCCAGGGTTTCATAAACCCACCTCCACCCTCCATAAATTTACCTCCACCCTCCCATATTAGATAAGCATGAGATTAGTATTTAACTGAGATTGACCAACAAAATTAAGACACCCGTCAGACAATGTAAGAAAACACAAAGATGGTTTCTCAGCAGCTAAATGTCAAAAATAGAGATTTCACACATCCAGTGTTAATGACCCTGTTTACACCTGCTCAATGCAGTATCAGGATACTATCTGGATAAGGCCAAGACACAAACCATTGTACACAATCTGGTGTACATCTGCCTGTCTGGCTCTCTGTCTAACATTTCCATAACACGTTATTTTTAAAAATGGAAGTATGAGAACTTCCCAGTGACTTTAAACAGAACCAAGAATAAAGAAACAGTCAGAGAGAGAGAGAGAGAGAGAGAGAGAGAGAGAGAGAGAGAGAGAGAGAGAGAGACAGACAGACAGACAGACAGACAGACGGACAGAGAAAGAGAGACAGACAGGACAAGACAGAGACAGACAGAGGGAGAGAGAACCTTTTACACATTTTGAATCCAATTGATATGGTAAATCTACTGCATATTTCATAATGCATTCTTCACTGTCTCTCCAGAGTGAGTTTTCCTCCCTCCTGTTCATCCCGTTACTGCGGGCTCCTAATTATCTCCCTCCTCTCACCCTGGAGAAGCTTGTTTTCAACTACCCTATTAATCCCTGCCATGGCCTTCAACAAGCAGCCACTGGCAGTGTGAATACAGGACAATTACTGCCTGGACATCAGGACAAATGACCACACACACACACACAGACACACACACACACACATTTAGTGGCTTTATGAGATTGTAGAACAACAGCTGCTAATATGCAGAATCACACACAGTTGGATGATGATATGCTTTAGGCACCTAGTGGGAATAACTGGAGAGAGAGATTGAGTGAGTGAGTGAGTGAGAGAGAGAGAGAGAGAGAGAGAGAGAGAGAGAGAGAGAGAGAGAGACTTCTACCCTCTTTTTAGTGGTGCTCAACCATCCCTCTATTGAGTTCCAGCACCCCTAACAATAAAAGTAAAATGTTTGTGGTTGTTTGTTGTATTGTTTAAACACTCCAGCAGCACTGCTGTGTAAATTCATTGATTATAAAAAAGAATGAAGAAATTTGAAGAAAAATATAAAAATCTTGCTACTCTCCTGCTAAAGAGAGTTCTCTCTTATACCTGGTTCAGATTCTAAAAACATGCCATCATAATTGATTCAGATTTATAATGATGCAGAAAAACTGGTGCATATTTTTATTACATCAAGTATCAGTGCAAATTTATCAGCACTGCATGGCTTCTGCTTAAATTCCATATTTAAAGAAATATTTTACTGACATATAAAACCCTACACTGGTTCACTCCAGAGTACCTGCAAGATCTTATTTCCCATTACATTACATTATTTCCCATCATGATTAATCAGGTCACAGGGTGCTGGCTTCCTACTAGTTCCCAGAAAGCTTCAGTATTCTTTCAAAGCCCTCAAACTCTGAAATAACCTTCCAGATAATGTTCAGGATTACATTTACATTTATATTTATGGTCGTTTAGCAGACGCCCTTATCCAGAGCGACTTACAAAAGTGCTTTGCTGCTCACTCAGAATATTCTTTGCTAGTAGACAAGGGTAGAATCTAGAGAGTCCTCACACTTAGATCCTGTTGAACACAAATGTCTTTATGGAGTTAAGTACTCCTGAAACAGATGATCTTCAGTCTGCATTTGAAGACAGTGAGGGACTCAGCTGTTTGAACCCCCAGGGGAAGTTTGTTCCACCATTTTGGTGCCAGAACAGAAAAGAGTCTGGATGCATGTTTTCCTTGCATTCTGAGGGATGGTGGGTCAAGCCGAGCTGTACTTGAAGCTCGAAGGGCTCTTGGTACAGCTTGAGATTTGACCATTGCCATCATGTATGGAGGGGCTGGTCCATTTTTGGCTTTGTAGGTCAGCATCAAGGTTTTGAATCTGATGCGGGCATTCAGCATTCAGACACAGACACAGTCTTCAAGTGCAGGCTTAAAATGTACTTGTTCAATATAGCTTTTGGTAATTAGTTTGGTTTGTCCAATCAGGGTGATCCTGGTAAAAGTAAAGTATTATTGAAAATATGTAATATTATCCATCCCTAAACAGGACTGCTAGCTTGCTTTCAGTTTGACTAATATACTTATGTTATTTGCATTAAAAAGGTAAAATAGCAGGAACACAGTTAACTGCCTTTAAACATGGTAATTGTTGGCAAATAAGTAAATCTAACTTAAACAAGATTTTTTTTTCATTTGGCATTATGTGGTCATACCTTAGAAGAGACTAACGTTCGTAGGAGCTGTAAAATGGAAGTTGAAACAATTCAAAACTATTTTTTCATTCAGTGTTCAGAGAAGCCTGACATTTGTTTATAGATAGAGAAACGTTGCTGAATGTCATGTGATAAGTTTGGTTTGTTGGGTCAACAAATATTTTTTTCAGTAAGTTTTATTGTCTTCCAATCTTATTATCTGCTATTATCTTATTACCCCAACTCTCCTGTCCTGAATTTTACACACTCTGATCTGGTTGCCCTAACCCACAGCAGCTCAACATTTAATGGGAAAAACACATTGGAAAGGATCTATTTATTTTTGTCTTGATAGTTATTAGAAAAAACAACAACAACAACAATTCATTGTTTATTTTATATTTGTCAGTTGGTTGGGATTGTCTCACAAGATGTACACACACACACACACACACACACACACACACACACACACATATCAGTTATATTCTGCTTGCAGTGCTCAAATGCAGAGTATGGATAATTAGTGACTCAGTTTTGTTTAATGTGAGAGGAATATTAGGATTTGGTGTGACAGTAGCTGCCATTGTTTACCACTGAAACCCTCATTAGTTCTCTTTCTGGATCTGTGGAAAAAAAAGCCTTAAAATGGGCTTTTGTTTACTGAGGAGGAAACTACAGCAAATTCTGCAATATCACGCATGCATGGAACAAATCCTGAGATAAAATAGATGACAGATGACAGCAACTGACAATTAACAAGTTCTGGCTTTTCATATTGTAACAGACGGCTACATTACAACTACAGCACTGCAGCCTGTAATGATGCAGTTTATATAACAGGTATATATAACAGAGCTCTTCAGATGGTCATCAATCAGAAGATGATTAGTAGCTCATGACCTTTTTAGGATAGAACTTTATTGATCCCTTGGGAGGGAGGGTCTTTTGCTGCATGAGTAAAGCAACAAACATATTTAAAGACCCATCCCAACTTGGGCATCTTCTGTGGCACCAGCCTGGCCAAGGTCTGTTTAACGGGACTAAGCTCACATGTGGTATCTGACTCAACATTATCTGTTGCAACATTGTGTGGAAATGAGTGTGATTGAGTCATTTTTGGTTCCATTTAGATCAAATGAACAAACAGAACTGAAGGATCAGGTTTTAATTTATCCAGTTTTCCAACATGATACAACCCCAAACACACATCCAAGATGACAACGGCCCTGCTGAGGCAGCTGAAGGTAAAGGTGATGGACTGGTCAAGTATGTTCACAAACCTAAACCCAACTGAGCTCCTGTGGGGTGTTTTCAGGTGGATGATGGAGTAACATAAACGATTTTATATATTCTAGGCTGTACACTGACTTCTGTAAGATATATCCACATTTCAATTCTAAAGCCAGGAGAACTGAATATTTGCTGTAAAGTGAGGGGTGTACTCACTACGGTTGTATAGAGTGACATAAACTTATTTTTATTGAATCATAAGACAATCCACATGCCTCACACAAAAGACAATTGTTTAAAGAGTTTATAGGTAATAAAAAAAACAACTGTAAACACAAACGCATATGCATTGCAATAAATAAATAAATAAATAAATAAATTCTAAATAATAAAAATAAAAAACAGTTACAGATGTTGTTTATGATCTTTCAGTAATTAATTGATTCATTATTTTATGAATTTCAGAAGTTCCGCCCCCAGGACGCTCCAGTCCTTTATACATAAAGAGCGTCATAAGCCGTCGCCCACCCGCTGGAAACATATGACGCAGAATCAGTGCGACCTGGTCACCGGGTCTGAGGAGCACAGATTGTTTTGGAGGAAACAAATCAACATTTACGCATAAATTTCAGGAGACTCGTGAATGTTGACGCTTTAATGAGCGCCGGAGAAAAGAGCCGGAGCGTTTATATCAGCAGAGACAGAAGCTTCAGGCGGTACAGAGCCGGTTACTCTTAAACAGTACCGGCGCTTCACTCTCTTTAATGCGCGAGACGGCCGTTCATTCAGGCACTCCGCTCCACCTGCACTGTCCGCCTCAGCCATGAGCTACTGCAGCGGCGGAGGCAGAGGAGGCCGCAGAAGCAGAGGCAGAGGCAGAGGAGGAGGCGGTTGGAGAGAAGATGGGGAGCGCGGAGGCAGCCGGGGCAGCTCGAGCTGGGAGGACGGGGAGGAGGGACACAGCCGGGGAGGAAGAGGAGGGCGAGGGAAACACCCAGCTCACCTGAAAGGCCGGGAGATAGGTCTGTGGTACGCCAAATGGGGAGGCATCAAGAGAAACGAGGCAGAGAGAAAATCGGTGAGTTCTAATGCTCCTCCAGTGTCTCTCTATTGCTCCTCCAGTGTCTCTCTATTGCTCCTCCAGTGTCTCTCTATTGCTCCTCCAGTGTCCCTCTAGTGCTCCTCCAGTGTCCCTCTAGTGCTCCTCCAGTGTCCCTCTAGTGCTCCTCCAGTGTCTCTCTAGTGCTCCTCCAGCGTCTCTCTAGTGCTCCTCCAGTGTCCCTCTAGTGCTCCTCCAGTGTTTCTTCACTCAGGCTGAGATCAGGGAGTGTACAGAAAAATAAAGCACCAAGAATGAAGTGAAGCAGCTGAATGGATATTTAGCTGTTTGTGAATGCAATGATTATTGTAGCCCAGCATAGTAGCCCAGATTGGGAATCAAACCCCAGTCTCCCACATGGTGTGGTGGCTCACTGGTGGTGTTACCTGTTGCACCACACCAACAACTGGATTATTTTTTTTTTCTTCAGTGGGTGTATGTTAGGAAGCATTTTAGAATGTTTCAGATTTTAACAACTTAAAACATCTATTTTACCTCCCTTATTACTGATAGCTGACTGATCTTTCTGTTCGTCTGCAGAGGGCTGTAGTTCAGATGGATGAGTCCAGAGAACAGCACATAACACAGCTGCTGAATTCAGTCCAGAGAGGCCCTCCTCAAGAAGCACACCCTTCTGCTTTTCAATACCAGCAAATCAAGCAGGAGCCCAGTGGCCACAGGTGAGCCTCACAACAGCTTCGCAGAATCATTTAACTGTTAAATTATTTGTTGGTAAAAATGTCAATAGGTTACAACTTGACCTGTAAAATCAAGCTAGTTGACCAAAATCAAATGAAACATACAGTGGGGAAAATAAGTATTTTATACACTGCCGATATGTGGTAAAGAATCCTTTGTTTACAGTTACAGAGATCAGACATGTCCTGTAGTTCTTGACCAAGTTGGGACACACTGCAGCAGGGATTTTGCTCTTCTCCAGATCTTTCTGGTTTCTGGACTGTCACTGGGCAACATTGAGTTTCTGCTCTCCAGCAATGATCCATCTTCAATTCTCTTACTAAGAGAAGGAGATTTTTGGCCAAAATCTCGCAATACATGGCCCCATCCATCCTCCCTTCAATATGGTGCAGTTGTCCTGTCCCCTTTGCAGAAATCACCCCTAAGTATGATGTTTCCACCCCCATGCTTCAGTTAGGTTGGTGTTCTTGGGGTTGTACTTGTCCTTCTTCTTCCAAACATGGCGAGTGCAGTTAATGACACAAAGTTTTTTATTTTGGTCTCATCTGACCTCCTTCCATGCCTCCTCTGGATCATCCAGATAGTGATGGGTGAACTTCAGATGGGCCAAGACATGTGCAGGGGGAAATTGCATGCCTTGCAAGATTTTAATCCATGGTTGCATAGTGTGTTACTTGAAGATTCAAGGAGTAGAGGTCGTAAAGGTTGATGACTTCAAATATCTTGGGTCAACCATCCAGAGAAATGGACAGTGCAGAAAAGAGGTGAAGAAGAGGGTGCAGGCAGGATGGAGTGGGTGGAGACAGGTGTCAGGGCTGATGTGTGACAGAAGGATCGGAGCAAGAGTGAAATGGGAGGTTTACAAGACAGTGAGACCTGCTATGATGTATGGTTTGGAGACTGTGGCTCTGTCTAAAAGACAGGAGGCTGAGCTGGAGGTGGCGGAGATGAAGATGTTGAGATGTCCATTGGGAGTGACAAGGATGGACAGGATTAGAAATGAGCAGATCAGAGGGACAGTGAAGGTGAAGCAGTTTGGAGGTAAAACTAGAGAGGCCAGGTTGAGATGTTTTGGACATGTGGTTTGGAGGAATAGTGGATATTTTGGACAAAGAATGTTGGAGATGGAGCTGACGGGCAGAAGGAGAAGAGGAAGACCTCAGAGAAGGTTCATGGATGTAGTGAAGGTGGTGTAACAGGAGGCAGGGGAAGGAAGGGTAAGATGCAGGCAGATGATCTGCAGTGGCGACCCCTAAAGGGAGTAGCCGAAAGAAGAAGATGGCATAGTGTCTTACTAATGATAATCTTTGTGTCTGTGGTCCCAGCTCTCATCAGGTCATTGACTGGGTCCTCCTGTGTAGTTCTGGGCTGATTCCTTTTTCAGACTCATCCTTACCCCATGAGGCGAGATCTTGCATGGATCTCCATACCGATGAAGATTGGCAGTCATCTTGTTTCCTCCATGTTCGAATAATTGTGTCTTCTCCTCAAACTGCTTGCCTATTGCCAATCCCAGCCTTATTCAGGTTTACAATTATGTCCCTGCTGTCCTTAGTCTTGGCCATGGTGGAGAATTGGGACAGGTGTGTGGACAGGTGCCTTTTATACAGATAACAATTCAAACAGGTGCAGTCAATACAGGTAATGAGTGCAGAGTAGGAGGCCTTCTCAAAGAAAAAACGAATAGGTCTGTGAGAGCCACAATGCTTGCTAGTTAGTAAATAATCAAATACTTATTTCATGCAATAAAATGCAAATTAATTATTTAAAAATCATACAATCATGATTTTCTGAATTTTTATTTAGATTCTGTTTCACAATTGAAATGTAGCTATGATAAAAGTTACAGACCTCTACATTCTACTTATTGTCCCCACTGTACAATATGCCGGTCAGCTTCTGGTTAACCAGCTTACTTACCTGCACCTTGACAATCAAAGACCACCTCTGATCACCAGTGACCAGCTGTCATCTAAAACATTTTTGGCAGGTCTTCAGAAGTAAATTTGTATTTGAATAGTGATTCAACTCAACTAAATAATCCAGCACAAGTTGCCCCTTTATTTTATTTAATTTTTTCATGCTTTGTGAATTTGTCGTAATTGCTATAATTTACCTCTTTGACCCTCAGTTACTTTGATGGGGATCATCCACCAGAACAGCAGCACCAGACAGTCAAAGTGGTAAAAACTGAGCCAAAGGAGGAGGTAAAGGTGAAAGTGGTAGGCGAATCGAGGGGCAGAGATCTGGAATACTTGTTTCAAGATGGGATTCAGAATCCTTCATTAGATGCTGAGCTGAAGAGTGATTTGCAGACTAAAAGAGAGAATCCTAAATACCTGGAAATGTTGGTGAGTCAGTGAGTTTGTTTTTTTTTTTTTTTTTTTTTCTCATTATTATTACTAGTTTAATTAGCTTTTTTAATTATTGTCACCTTGTGAGCATTTTGGGAGTTATGTGCCTGATCACGTCATGTTTTGTTTTCCAGAAATTCAGAGAGAAGCTGCCTTCTTACAGCATGAGAACGGTAAAGTACACAGTGTCACAGGTCTCCCGATACGTTTGTCCATAGAGTGTAGAGTATACAGAATAGATTGCATTTAAAAAAGCCAGAGCAATCGTGTATAATACAGAATCTGTACACAACTATGCATCTGGCAGTAAATACATTATATATCTGCTGAATGACTGCAGGAGCTGGTGGAGCTGATAGAGGCAAACCGTGTGGTTGTGGTCAGTGGTGAAACTGGCTGTGGCAAAACAACGCAGGTCACACAGTTTATCCTCGATGACTATATCCAGCGTGGAGTGGGTTCCCTCTGCAGGGTGGTCTGTACCCAGCCGCGACGCATCAGCGCCATATCTGTAAGTATGGTTGGCCAGTCCATGACACTCTGGTTTGAATGGTTCATATTCTGTATTGAAATACCCTTATATTGGCAGGTGTGTTGTAATGAATTGTAATGGGCATCACATACATCTGTTGAGCAGCACCATCACTAACACTAGCAGTAGAAACTTTCTTTGTAAATATGGGGACAAATATTGGTGTATGACAAATGTGAAGACACTGTAATGTCCAAAATGACAGACATATGGACTAGATGTGTTACTGTATAAACAAGTACAAATATTTGACTCATTATTATTTTGGTTGCATTTGGAGCAGCCATAGAGCATGTCATTTTGGCCTGAAACTGTTAAACACTGGAATACTTTCTGCCTGATGTTTGAGTGCAATTATTAAGAGAGTCTGATTGATTGAACCACAATTTTAATATTAATTGAATGATGCTTGATCATAATTTTCAGTTGCCCATGTTTTAAGCTGCATTATTCTATAAACAGGAATACTCCATTGCATGATTTGATAACATAACATTCTAATGGATATTAGACGTATTGTCACAGTACATGGAAAATGAAACAAATGCAGAACATTTTGGAATGATTAATCACTTTCTCCAGAACCATCATTCAGGCAGTACATGTTTGATACTACATCTGAAGTTTGCTTCTGTAGTATATGGGAGATGCAACGGATTAGCTCACCTTAGTAAATACACACCGTCTGGTGCACACCTGTATTTTATGTATACAATTAAGTCGTATATTAGGGGTGTATTAGTCATTTCATATGTGTGTGTAGGTGGCTGAGAGGGTTGCAGCAGAGAGGGCAGAGAACGTTGGTGAGGGGAAGTCCTGCGGGTATCAGATCCGTCTGCAGAGGTAAGTGCGTATAAGCATGGCTCAGGGGTCAGTGGTCACCAGAGCATTGCTGGTGTTAAATCCCATGTGTGACACAGAGAGCTGCCTATTGTGTCCAATTATCCTGTAAAGCATGGACCTTTACTTTGAGCTGGAGTCTTCAGGGAGAGCCTGCACTGCAGGGTGAGCAGTGAAATACTGTTCTGAATAGCAACAGGTACAGACAAAATGATAAGGGTGTCTGCCAAATGTCATAAATGTAAACTTAGCTCCACATCCTCTCACTAATCTGTCAGAGTCTGCCTGCAGTTTGAGCATGTACACGTGGACAGAGCAGTAAACATGCACTGGAAGACTCCTCTCATTTAAACTGATATTTAATTCAGTTAAAAATGAGTGATTTTTAGCTGATTTTCAAGATGGATTACTCACTGATGATTCATCACAGTGATTTTATCACATCATTTTATAATGCTTAGAAAGGATATGTGTTGTTGTTTGATCTGTGAATCATGCCTTTAGGTTACTCTGATCCTGAGATATAAAGTCTAGAATACGGCCCCAAGTTTTCATTAAATAATGTCTATCCATAAAAGGAATCCTGTGTTTATTGGCAACGTTAGGCTAGCCTCTCCCATTGTAACGTGAAGAAGTACAAAGCAAATATCAATTGGTTGATGGACTGTATCTGACATCAGTGACCAGTGGTGCCCAGTTATTTGATTGATTTTTTTTTTTTCCTTTATGGTTCATTGTAATATCATTAGTGGTAAAACACGTTTTCTGTAATGTTTGCATATGATTGCATAGTATTTCATTCTTTTCTCTAAGGGTATGACTCCCTCGCTCACGCTGCATCATTTGCCCTTCATTTCCATTCTCTCAGTAATTGCAGACATGCTTTAATTACTATTTAGATCTCAGGCTTTCAGTGAGAACCATCTGCTTTTTGACAGTCTCCCCAGGACCTGGTATCCCTCAACGCTTCAGAGCCCAAGGAACAAGCATAAAGTAACTAATAGTCAATGGATCTGTCTTAAAGGGATAGTTTGACCAATAGTAAGCAATTACTTTGGATACAATTAATTAACCAAATGATGGTGTCCCAAAGTTTGCTTTTTTGGCTTTGAAGTAAAACTATAAGACTAACATTGAGAGTCTTTGAGGTTGCTTAATTTCTGAATAGCAGGGAGTCTGACATAAAAATTGTATGCAAAATTGATCTTCATTTGAATGATATTGAGAGATGAATGTAACAATGAAAGAAATTAAGATTTATACCCAATCAATCAGTTGGGATTGATTGCACACAAGGAAATTTGTCACACAATTTGCACATGTTCCTAGAGTGGCGGGCAGCCCTATCTATGGCGTCTGTGGAGCAGTTGAGTTGCTCAAGGGCACTTAAGTCATGTCCTGCCAGTTCAGGAAATCAAATTGGCAACCTTCCAGTCACAAGGCTGGTTCTTAATCCCAAAACCATTCCTGCCCCAATTAAACAAAATGAATTAAACTGAAGAAATGAATAAAACAGTACTTTATATTAATTCATAAACATTTAATGCTTCCCTGTAATGAAAAACTCCATTCAGAACAATGTACTTTCAAATCAGCTGCAGCGAGAGCTACCTGTAGATGCTGTGATGACATAGTTGACATAGTATTGTGATCTGCTCTTGGCCTGAACGTTGTAGGGGTGACCTGGCCTGAATACAGTGCACTGGCAGAATTTGGATTGTTTTGATTGCTTTTAAATCTGTTCCTCCTCCTCTGCATCTATAGCCCTCTTTCTCAGAGAGCTCTTGGCATCTTGCCATGGTGATACCACTCACTTCAATCAAGTGCAATCCAGAGTTTATCGAAGGTTTAAATAAGACGGTGTCCTCTAAGCATGCTTTTATATCTGCAGCTGATGTGGTGCACCGGATTCTGTTTGATAACACTGCACTATGTTGCAATTTTACTTCATACCGTTAAATGTGTGTGAAGTATTAAATGTTCATTTGCACTACATATGTAATAATAATAAAAAGAAACCAGAAAATGCATATTTCTCCCAGACAAATATTGCAATTATACATGTTTTATTAAACACATTGTTTATTTATTGTGTGTGTCACACAAGCAATATAGACATTTGACATAGTTTATCACAACTTGATAAATGGGCCAGTTTCAAGCCCATTTAAACTCACCTGTGGTAAGTAACAGGTTTGGGAAGTATAAAAAACATACCTGAAACCAGATAATAAATGAGTCTTTGCATTGTGTCTGTGTGTGCCACAGAACAGAAAGATGATTAAAAAGAACTCTCTGAAGACTTGAGAGACAAAATTGAGGGAAAATATCAACAGTCTAAAGGTTACAAGTCCATCTTCTGAGATCTTGATGTTCCTTTTGTCCATCGTTTACAACCCATGGGACTGTAGCTAATCTCTCTGGACGTGGACAGAACAGAACTGATGAAAGGTTGCCACACAGAATTGTCCAGATAGTAGATGAGCAGCCCCAGTAAAGTTTGGGACATTCCAGCTGTTCTGCAGGCTCAGAGGGCATCAGTGTCAGTGCGAACTATCAACATTTGAATGAAATGAAACGAAATGGCAGGAGACCCAGGAGGACCCCACTGCTGACACAGACATAAAAAAGCTAGACTGCAGTTTGCCAAAATGTACATATTTTAGGTTACAATGTACAGTGTCAGAAAGATTGTGTGTTATTCCAGTGCACACAAAGGAAATCCAGGGGTGCCAACACTGTATAGCTGTGTTTCTTAGTTTTGTATATATTATTTTATGCTATACGTCTTTTATTAAATCCTATTTTTTGTGTTATTTTTAACCCTGGTTTTCTCCCCGCAAATGTGGAATTCTCCAACCCCATTATCATTTTCACTGTCCCCATCACACGCTGGACAGCCAACGCGCTCAGACTAAAGCGCTGGTTCCCCAGCTCTGATACGCCTATACCGACCTTCACATTGACAGTGATGTGGGGACAGAGCGCCATCTACCCACCCAGAGAGGGAGAGCAGGCCAAATGCACTCTCCCTCAGACTCCGACTGTTGATGGCAATCCTCAGATCATAGTGGTAGCCCTTCAGACTTCTGAGCCACTCAGAGCCCGTTATATCCTTATTTAATTCACTTATTTCATTAAATCATGCTTTTCTATCTGTTTTTTTTTCTATATCTTATCCCTGTTTTTAAAAGTTGTTTCATGTGTAGCAGCCAGTTACCAAACTAACAGAGTTAGTTGGATCATGTATGTCTATGACAGTTTGATTTTGACAAAATAAAAGTTGCAATGGATATTAGCATTTCCTATTCTTTTCTTCACAAGAAAATTGAATTTATTCAGTTTTGTGTTATATTATCTCTCAATATAGTTAAAATGATGATCAACTTCCATGTGTTTAAATATGTTCAAATCGAAGTTCATGGAGTCCTAATTTGTTTTCATATATATATATATATATATAGTGTGAGAGAGTGTGTGAGAGAGAGAGAGACCGAGAGAGACCAATTCAGACCCTTTTAACATTACTGCTCAGGTCACATTCACTAGACCTCTGTCAAGAATGATGGGGAGAGAGAAATTGAAAATTAGAGAGCAGCTGAGAGGCAGGAGGGATGAGAGGGAGAAAAGAGGAAGATATATAAAGGGATCAGCGAAAGTGAAGAGGAGTAAGATGGTGACATAAGGTTGGAAAGTGTCTCCATATAACCCTCCCTTTCTCCCTCTCCCTCCTTTCCCCCTTTTAAGAAATGGAAATCTGGACTGTCATCAATCACGTTTGTGTGTAAAGTTTGTGATGGCAGATATGAGGCTTATGTAACTAATGTTGCCACCAAGCTCATCTTCATAAGTGCTGCAAAATGGGCCATATTTTTCTGCCACTAATGAATGCATTCTGATTGGCCAAAAAATGGCAGCCATTTTTGTGTGTGTATGGATATGGCCACTTTACAGGAGAAGGCAAAAATGTTCTTAATTTAGATTGGAAGTATAAACAAAATTTGGATTTTTTAATTTAATTTTGAGTACATCCATTCTTAAAATTATCATCGGGTCCTAGCACTGCATCATTCTAGAGCCAGTAGATCACACATTATGGGCAATATTTGTAGAATTGGCTGTGATGATAATACATATACTTGAACTTGTGTTGTCCTATTTCACTCTCAGGGTACACAGGTTCAAATTTCTATTACTTTACCTTTGTTACTCATGAGGTTTTTCAACTTCACTTTTTTACAGTGTTTATGTTTACTGTAATACAGTGCACCTGGAAAGTATTTACAGTGCTTCATTTTTGGCACATTTTATGTTACAGCCTTATTCCAAAATGTATTGCATTAATTGTTTGTCAATTTCTACTCACAATACCCCACGATGACAATGTGAGAGAAGTTTGAAATTTTTGAAAATGTATTAGACATAAAAACACAAAAATATAGCATGTACATCAGTATTCACAGTACAGTATGCTTTTGCCATGATGCTCGAAATTGAGCTCAGGTGCATCTTGCTTCCACTAATCATCCTTCAGATGTTTCTACAGCTGGATTGGAGTACACCTTTGGTAAATTCAGTTGGACATGATTAGGAAAGGCACACACCTGTTTCTATAAGCTTTATATAAACTCTGAGACAGGATTGTATGGAGACAAAGATCTGGGGAAAGGTACAAAAAAAATTCTGCTACATTGAAGGTTCCAATGAGCACAATGACCTCTATCATCCGTAAATGAAAGAAATTTGGACCCACCAGTGCTCTTCCTAGAGCTGCCAACCCAGCCAAACTCAGCGTTCATGGTAGGAGGGTTTTAGACAGGGAGGTGACCAGTAACCCAATGGCCACTCTGACAGAGCTCCAACATTGCTCTGTGGAGAGAGGAGTACCTTCCAGAAGGACAACCATTTCTGCAGCACTCCACCAATCTTGAATTTATGGTAGAATGACCAGATGGAAGCTACTCCTCAGTAAACGGCACACGACAGCCGATCTGGAGTTTGCCAAAAGGCACTAAAGGATTCTCAGAACATGAGAAACATAAAGATTGGACTGAGTGACAAACAACGTGTCTGGAGGAAATTGAGCACTGCTAATCACCTAGCCAATACCTTTCCTACAGTGAAGCATGGTGGTGGCAGCATCATGCTGTGGGGATGTTTATTCTGCAGCAGGAGCTGCGAGACTAGTCAGGGTCATGGGAAAGATTACTGCAGCGATGCACAGAGACATTCCTGATGATACCCTGTTACAGAGCGCTCTGGACCGCCGACTGGGATGAAGGTTTATCTTCGAACAATGCATCGGCCCTAAGCACACAGTCAAGATAACAGGAGTGGTTTCAGAACAACCCTGTGAATGTCCTCCAGTGGCCCAGCCAGAGCCCACACTTGAACCTGGTTGAACATCTCTGGAGATAACTAAAAATTGCTGTCCACCAACGCTCCCCATCCAATGGAGCTTGAGAGGTTCTGCAAAGAAGAATGGCAGAAACTTCTCAAAAATGGGCGTGCCAAGCTTGTAGCATCATATTCAAAAAGACATGAAGCTGTTATTGCTGCCAAAATGCTTCAGTAAAGTGTTGATCAAAGGCTGTGAACACTTGTACATTGTATATTTTTATATATAATTTGTATAGTTTTAAAAAAATTTTGTTAATCTTTACAAATTTTTATATATATATATATATATATATATATATACACACACACATACATACATATATGATGTGTATAAGAGACAGATATATATATATATATATATATATATATATATATATATATATTTTTTTTTTTTTTTTTTTTTTTTTTTTTTTCAAAATATACAATTTCAAAAATAAATTCACACATTCATTGTGTTGAATTGTGACAAAAATGTGCAAAAAGTGAAGTATTTGAATATTTTCTGAGTGCACTGTAGTTTGTACAATGTTTTGCAGAGGCTTTTGAATACATATGTGATTGATGTCATTGCATTCACTTGTTGCTCTTTCCAGTTCAAACCTGCTTCTTCAGTTAGATCAGTTTTAAGTGAGTTTTTAAAATATATAATAACAAGTGATTGAAATGTTTCAGTTTGTAATGCAATCTTGCATTTTTTTTTTCATGTCACAACCTTGGGCTACCTTCTTCTGTGGGTTCTCCTATCCAGCCGGTTACCAAGGAAACAAGGCTCGGTGTTGTATTGTACGACAGGAATTATTCTTCAGTGGATGCGCTCTGATACGTGAGTTTTTTTTTTTTTTTGTTTGTTTGTTTCTCTCACACACTCCCACTCTGTCTCTTTTTTTTGGTCTGTCTCTCTCTCACTCTCTTATTCAGCTCAATTAAACTCCATGCCTGTTTTATTGACTGCTTCTAAACAATGTTGCCAAACCAGTTGATAATTGCTGTCTGAATAATACCAGTTTGTGAAGGGACATTTTCACATTTAAGTAGTTTGTAGTCACATGTTTTGTTCACATATACACATCACCAACAAAACATTTATTCATACTGTAGTCATGTGATTTGCTCACTGACTGATCTTAGCTGTGTATCTCAGTGGCCCAGTGATGCTGTAATTTGGATTGCGTTTTTGTGATGTGGTCCCAGAGTTCCATAGACTTTTCTTGCTTTGTAATTTGACTGAGTAGCACATCCCTTACATTAGAAATATGTGGACAGACATCTCGATTAATTACGATCACACTCTTACTCAATTAACAGCGAGACACTTGTTGCTGTTTTCTGTTCTTAAATATATGCATATAGTGTAGTTTTTATACTGATGTGCCAACTGAGAGGATATCAGTACGTATATTGGTTCTCTCAGGGAGGCTCGGGAGCACGCTCTTGTATAAATAGTGAGGTGTAATCTTGCGAGGCTGTGCACAGAGCAGCCTGCTCTTGGTAAAGTGATGTGAATTATTGGACTTTGAGCAAGGCAGGATAGTGGGTGTCAGATGGATGGGATATTCCCTCAACCTACAGTGTCACGGTCTTGGGTACGTTAGTCCTAGTGTGAAGTTCTGAAGTCAGACAGTACCAGCTTTAGACAAATTTTAATCCAGTTCTATAGATGAATCTATAGTGTGCTGTTTTAGTTCTGGTACTTTGGGGTTTTGACCGCTTTATATAGAGCACTGTATAAACAAGTGTACTGATGGCTTTTCTGTATAATTTCAACCATTGGAAATGGCCTTCGTGCATTTTATTGTTTTTTTCCGAATGTTCTATAAAATTCTGCCTGCAGGGTCTTTGTGGGACATGTGTCCTTTTAGCACAATTTTGCTTATTGATTGGACCCAGTACCTCATGTAAATAAAGCTCAGTTGATGGAATAGCTCCAACATTCATACTCGATTTTAATTGTGATGTCTATTTAGTGTAATGTTCTGTTTACTGTCAGATTTGTTTCTCTTTTGGTTCTGTGTTTACAAATCTGTTAATCTGTTACAAATCTTAGATCTCAGCAGAGCTGGTTGCACGGGTGAGTTCAGACCCACAGCTTTGAGTCCATTTGTAGCTAGAATTTGAATTGGATTAGTTTGCATTGTTTCCTCTATTGTCTTTGGCGGTGACCAGAATAATGTTTGAGTTTTTAGACATCATAGAACCGAATTGGTTTTCAGTTTATGTGACAGTCTGCAGTGTGTGCAGCTTTTACACTCTTCCAATAGCTGTAGACTAATTTGAATCCAGTGTGAATCTGCAGTGTATAATTTTTAATGTCAGGCAATAATTTGAGTGATTTTAATCCAGTATGAATCTACAATGTGTGTAGTATTCAGTCGGAATCTGCAGTAGATGTTGCTTTTAATTTTAATCCAGTGTGGATATGCAGGGTTTGTGGAAGTTTTTAATCTGACAGTCTGACAGTAATGTGTGGAGTGATTTTTAATCCAGTATGAAACTACAGTGTGTACGTTACAGTGTCACAGTAACAACTGTCGAATAATGTCTATCAAGTGTAAATATGTAGGTTGTGTGCAGAGTTTTTACAGGCTGATAACGGTAGACTCATTTCTGATTTTAATCCAGTATTTTTACAGTCTGACAGTTGTAGAGGGATACATATTTATTCAGTATGAATGTGCTCTTTGTCTTTTTTCTTGACTCTCACTCTTTCTCTCCTTTGTTCTCCTTTGCCTCACTGATGGGGCAGCGTTGTTTTATCAGCCTGCCGCAGGTGTATTGTATATTGGATTACGAATGCCCATACTCACACACACACACAGTCAACAATGCAACAATAAAACAGTCACACACCTGCTGGAGTTTGCTCAGAGCTTTTATCTTTATGAAGGAGCTGCAGATGTGAGATACCTCCAGCTTTTTTCCGCTTCTCATTTGTCTCAGCTGCCCCTCGGCTTTCATTTCATCCCTGTATAAACCAGACATTTTCTGCTTCTTCATTTCATACTTTTGAAATGTTGTGTACACACACACACACACACACACACACACACGCACACATCCTTTTTTTTTTTTTTTTTTTTTTTTGTAAACTAGAAGATTCATTAAGCAGTACAAACAGTGCAGACTACTTTTCATAAAAAACCTGTTATTCGTAATATTGCACCTACTATGTTGAATACTGTTTGTGTCCAATTTAATTCCAAAAAAGAATGCGAGTGGTTTGTTTTAAGGTTTAAGGTTTTACAGTTTAAGTTTCCTGTATAAATATACACCATGCTGTGTTGCAATTTAAAAAAAAATGTACATTAGTTCTATGCCTGTTAAAATTTGTTTGATATTCGAGCAAAGAACGTGGAGTGTAAGGACCCGAACACCATGCATAGAAATTCGAAATAATGAAAAGTTTGTAAACGCTATTGTTTCCCAGTAGATTAAACAAGACGTGTAAAGATTCTTAGAGTGTAACCTAAACAAGAGCACATGTGAGTTTGGATAGACTCAACCTACTCTACCTTCTCCCTCTTCCTTTCATTTTACACACACACACACACACACACACACACACACACACACACACACACACAACACACACACACTTTCACACACAACCCCTCATGTGTGACTATGTGTTCAGGTGTTTGTCCAGCGTCAGTCACCTGGTTCTGGACGAGATCCATGAACGAAGTCTGCAGTCTGATGTTCTCCTGACCATTGTAAAGGACCTGCTGAAGTCCAGGGATGACCTCAAGGTGGTACTCATGAGTGCCACCCTTAATGCAGACAAATTCAGCAAGTACTTCGGTGAGACCTCTATGGTGCTGTTAATGGAAATTAATTAAAATGAAGCCTCTGCAACAAACAACTTTTTTGATAGTGATTGGATTATTCAACTCTCAGAATAAATCATTGGTTATTTGGATTATTAATTGTTCAATTTCCAAATAACTCTTATGTTGCTATCTGCTTTTACATTTAGCTTAATGTTGTTAGTGAAACTTAATACTTATTTCAGTAATTCACTGTTTTAATTATCTTTGCTTCTAAAAAAGATTAAAGAATAAAATCAGTATCTGTTCCTGTCAACACTTTAAAGCCAAAGATAGCAGCAATAAAATATAACAAAAGTATTTAGTGTTACAGCTCTGTTTATATTCATGACTTTTATTTTTTTTATTTTATTATTTTATTTTATTATTTTATTTTTATTTATTTTGATACCATTCATTTGTGATGTAGTGATTGAGTGGAGTGATTGTGAAATTAATAGTAGAGAATGAGCAGCCAGGTTAAGCTCTTGCTGTCAGGTTCACAAGCATCCCAAACCATTTCTAATTAACACCAGTAATTTGCATGATGACATCAGCATCTGATCAACTGTTAAATTAGTTACCACCTAATTTAGCCATTTATCATAATCTTGAGCCCATGCATGGCCGAAAAGAGACACAAGCTATAACTTACCTTGCTGATGAGCACTCATGAGGAGGGAAATTAAAGAGCACAGAAGCAGACAGGGTGCAGAAATGTGGGAGTGTGTGGTGGGTTTTGGTGGTATGTTTTGGTGGTCTGCATTTGGAAGACGTGATACCTTTGCCTAGCCAAACTACTCTGCTGTGTCATAGTTTTCGCAATTTTTGGAAAAAGGTTTGAGTCATGTAATTGTGATATGCAAAATTGAACATGCCAATAAGGGATTATAGAGAACTAACACCCTGTTATCAATTCAGAGCTGCAGTCAACAGTATTTCCAGTCTATTGCCCAGGCCTGCAGAGCTCCCAGGCAGAATGGCTTTTGTCTAATGAGTAATTATATGGGTGTTTGAGCAGAGTGACGGAGTCCCGCTCTCCGCTGCGCATGAAATGTTTAACTTCGGAATATAAAAACAGCAGGTATGAAATTTACTTGCTACAACACGGCATGCTCCACGAAGTAAAGTTCAGTATTACGACTTAATGGTAAATTAATGATCCAGTTAATGGTCTTAACTTTATGAAGGAAGAGAAGCAAACTTAACAACAGGTGTCTTTTATTGGGACACCTGCTTATATATTGTGTCTTCCAAAATGAAGGGTATCAAAATGAGTTTCTCCTGCTTTTGTTAGAGTAACCGTCTCTTCTGTGCATTGAAGATCTTTGGTTAGGTTTTAGGGCTTTGCTGGGATGATTTGATTTGATTTGGTTGCATTCAGTGATGAGTACTAGTGAGATCAGGACCACCCCACCTTATCTCCAACTCCCCAGCTCATCTCAGAGGTATTGAAAGTAGCACTGCCATTCCAGAAAACACAGTTCTACTGCACCAGAGGACAATTCCGGGGGTCTTTGTACTTTGGATTTGCAGTGGGTGCACCTTAAAATAGCAGAATGCATTCATTATCCACAAACAGTTGGACATATAGGCTATTATTACATTCTCTTTGATTTTCTTCCAGGTAACTGCCCCATGATCCACATTCCTGGCTACACCTACCCAGTCAAAGAGTACCTGCTGGAGGATGTTCTGGAGATGGTCAGGTAAGCACAGATTACAGCAACAAACTGCTTGTGATCTCTTGCGAACAACATTCATGGTATGTATATTCACCTCATTTTGCCATGGCCACTTCCAAACGTTTCTTTTTTTCACAGTAATAGGAAGAAGAGCCGTAAGAGCAGTATTATGAAAACACAAAGATCGAATAGTGTTCACACACAACATAATATATCTACCTTTTAAAGAAGAGGAGCTGTGTCTGTCACTGAAGGGGCTAACTTACATCTATATGAATGCTCTTACTGTTTTGTGGAGGGTAAACAAACTCAGGAATACTCTTACCCAGGGAAATGACTCCGTTATGAATCTCTGGCAAACCTAATGACTGGTAACATTAGTTTTCTATATGTTTAGGACACAGATTAACTTCATCCCAGAGAGATTGAAGCACTACAGTGCCAGTCAAATGATTTTGACACACCTGCACTTACAAAATAATGTGCCTGTCCAGTTCTATATAAACCAAATGTTTTAATGTAATTAAAAACACACTAGTATGGATTTACTAGTATACTAACTTGTACCAAAATACTTTATTTATATGCTAATAGTACTGGATATATGTTTTCAAGCCTCAGGGCTTGAATGTAGCCAAACACATCAGTTCAGATCATCAGTGAAATGCTCCAGAATGTAGCAGAAAGCCCTCCTTGCACAGTAAAGACGGATACCATTTATTTATTTATTTTAACCTTGCAGGTGTCCTAATACTTTTGAGCATATAGTATATATTATTAGTATAGAAATTAGCTTTTAAAATCAATATAAATATAGGGGCTGTACAATGAAACTGAAACACCTGGTTTTAGACCACAATAATTTATTAGTATGGAGTACTAGGGCCTCCTTTTGCAGCCAATATAGCGTCAATTTGTCTTGGGAATGACATTTTTTGGATACTACCCGGGTTAGCACCCGAACATTCCTTTCAGACAGCTTCCTCTTGCATCCACAGTTAATCCTGTTGGATGTGGTTGGTCCTTCTTGGTGGTGCTGACATTACCCTGGATACCGTGGCCAGCAAGACGTGCACCAACAATTTGTCCTCTTTTGAACTCTGGTATGGTATAATGTTGTGTTCATTGCAATATTTTGAGCAACACTGTGCTCTTACCTGCTAATTGAACCTTCACACTCTGCTCTTACTGGTGCAATGTGCAGTTAATGAAGATTGACCACCAGCCTGCTCCAATTTAGCCATTAAACCTCCCACACTACAATGACAGGTGTTTCAGTTTCATTGTCCAGTATATATATGTTTCATTGGAGCTTCATAAGTAAACAATTTCATTTATTGAAAGGAAACCAACACCAGAACATCCTTATCCAGAGAAGTGGCTTTTTTTTGGGGGGTGGGGGGGTCATAACACTATTGTTCAGCTGAAATCCTCCTGTTCTTCCTATTCTTCCTAATACTGCTCATTCTATATGTTTATCATCACTGTGGCTGTAATATATATATATATATATATATATGAGTATATCTGCTGCTCTGGAAGTTCTAAAACAAAGTAAAAGATGGCCTCATTGCCATGCAGATTAAGGTGAATCATACAGAAGAAACCCTATTGACATATTTTGGTTTGTAAACACACATTTTCACACCCCTGTAAAAGGTTGAGTTGAGTTATGAAGTTGAAATAAGTGAAAGTCCTCTACTGGGAACATACTTTAAAGTAGTATTATTTCCCCCTGTGCTCCTCTAAATCTTGGGATTATAATTCACCTTTTTTCATTTTTGCACATAATATGAAACTGGGAGCTGGCCACATTTTTGATGAATGCTCCAAAGTGGCTTGGAATAAAATCTTTTTATATTGATTTTAATTGATAATTAAACATTTTGTTCTGGAAAAAGATGCTGGCATTGATTCCAACCTCAGCTGTGTGTTACTCTGGGGTTTTCTATTGTCCTCAGTGGATGATGTGCCAACATGTAAGATGATTGGTTGATTCTGGTTGATGTTTCAATATATCATTCTTTATTCTGAACACTGGTATGCAGGTTCAGACCACCGCACCAGCAGGACCGCCGTCCTCGTTACCGGAGGGGCTTCATGCAGGGTCATAACCTGTGGCCTGAGAAGGAACAGAAAGAGGCGGAGTACAAGGAGAGCTGGCCCTGCTATCTTCGCACGCTCAGAGACAGGTCTGTCTGCTTTTCACGCATTGTGACTTTGAACTCTGTCCTCGTCTCCTTAGTGCATCTCCAGTCACTGTATGGAATCGTTTAGTTCCACCTGATTAAACCTAATGAAAGATTGATTAAACCAACCGGGTGTTGAATATAAGCTTCAAATATTGGTGTGCATCTAAGCAAACATGCACAAATAACAAATTACAATGGATTTTTAGACTTTATTCTGTTTTTATTTATTTGTTTAAAAAGTGCAGATTAAAATAGATGTAAGTAAGAGCTTTCCTCTTTTTAGAAGAAGAGATGCTAAGGTAACAGTGCTTAACTAACAGTATAACACTGGATTTAGACTGTACTCGATCATCTCTGTAAATACTTGCCCTACAATGTGTCTCCTCCCACCCAGAACTCAGATCTTCATCTGCTTGCGGCAGACACAATAGTATGGTTAAGAACACAACATGACTTACATCAGTCCCAAACAAGCTAATGGAAGGCTGGCCATTTAAACAGATCCTGTACAAATTGAACATGATCTAAAGCATAGATAAGCACAGCAAAAGAGATTTGCTGATTGAATCTGAATAAATGACTCTACCAGTCACACATTTGGACAGTGTTTCAAGGTTTTCAGACAGGTGGATGACAAATTGAGAGTGGCCAACCAACAGAATTTCAGAGTTTTGTGTCTTTTATTATGAAAATCTATTGGTCATTCATGTGTTTATATCTTTAAGTTAATTACTAAGACACATTATAAAGCACAGGTGTTTTGCTTTTTAAGAAGCAGATGATCTTATTATTGTCAGATTGACTATAATATATATATATGTTTGCGAAAAATGCTAGTTGATAAGAACACTGGCCCTAGAATGGAACCTGGTGTGACTCCACAGTCAATAAAAGGAATAGTATGAGAACTGTTTCCAACATTAACTGTGATTGTCCTTTCACATAAGTCAAATTTAAACCAGTCCAGGACTGTTTCATGGAGCTTAAGGCATGTAATGAAAATGCAGTGATCAACTGTCAAAAGTAGCACTAAAGTCTAATAACATCAGTACAGCATGGTGTCCTGAATCAACATCCAGCAGCAAGTCATTTATTGCTTTCGGAAAGGCAGATTCTTTAAAAAAATATTTTAAAAGAATATTCTTTTAATAAATCTTTGGGTTATGATTGTATTTAATCAAAACAGGAGGGAACACCTCATGCTCTAAACAATCTGCAATTCTACATGTGGACGAACTTGCATTTCTGATGGAAACACTTTCCTGTTACATTAAATGTCACTTTTACGAGACATGAAGGAGTGGTATCACATAGCTAGTTTGTAGGCTTCATCTAAGTAAAGGAAAGTGAAGGAAACTGGTTCAAACTGATTAGAAACAGCAAAACATTGTGAATCAGCAGTGGGTTTGATAACATATCTGATTTTCTATGAAAAGTGTAAAAAATTATTTTTAGGTGATGCAAGTAGACCAAATGCAGACGGGGACATTTAACACAGAGTTGATTGTATTAAATAAAACTTTGGGTCTATTATGATTTCTAGATGTTCTTTCTGAGACGTATTGCTCTTAGAAGTGAGGGCTTTTACAGCATGGAAACCTGTAATCTGTCTTTATATTTTCATTCAGCTCATCTGCATTTCTGTCTGAGAGCCCTGATGGAGCTGCTGAGCTAGGGCTGAGTACAATCTGTCTGTTCTGTCTGGATTTAATGGCAGGAACAGAGAAGTAGTGCAAGAATTTAAAAGAGAGACCAATTTGTCAGTGTTTACATCTGGTGGTGCTGCTTCAGTAGAGCTACAGCACTGTTCAAATAAGCTTCTGAGAAAAGCTTAGCTGGAAGAGAATTTACAGGCCAGTAATGACAACTGGGAATCCTAGAGGTGGAATTTTGACAAGCTAAAAGCATAGTCGTAAAGATATTTGGCCTATGGTCAGAATGGACACATCCCCAATTCCAGTGTTACTCTACATAATTCTTTCTTTGGGATTGTATATCAATAAGATATGATGTATATGAGTCAGACCATTTTCACATTGTCTGAGACTAAAAAAAGATTTTTAAAGTCATTTATCATAGGTTTTGTATAAGTGAAGCAGAGCATAAATGAAAACTAAAATCCACCAAAATCAGTCATCTGTTGGTTGTTGGCAAAATGATTGGCAGAAAATCCTGAATGTAACATAATCAAGCTTGAAACAACTAAACCTCTAAAAACTGGCCTGAAGGAGTTCAAACACAAAATTCAAGATACAGCCTTACTTTAGACAGTGATCTTGCATTAACCAGCAGCATATTTATAGTAGGGCATAGTGTTTACTAACTTCCATAAACTTGGATAATCCACATAGTTGTTGTAACAGCCTGTATAGCCTTGAATGGAGAGTGTGCACAGGTGAGGAAGGCTCAGGAATACATGGAGGTTCTGATCAGCTCTCACACAGCCGAACAGTAGGCTAATTTGAGTTGACTGTACGCGATTTGGAAAGGCACAGTTCAAATAAGGACCCATACTAGACGGTGCATGTCAAAGCACAAACCAAGCCATGAAGTCTACAGAACTGTAGACCTCAGACAGTATTGTATGGAGAGACAGATCTGGGGATGGGTACAGAAATATTTCTGCTGCGTTAAAGGTCCAAATTAGTACAGTGGCCTCCATCATCCATAAACGGAAGTTTGGAACCACCAGGACTCTTATTAGAGCTGGCCGCATGTCCAAACTGAGTGATCATGGTAGGAGGTCACTCTGACAGAGCTCTAACCTTGCTCTGTGGTTAGTGCATAGTGTTGGCAGCATCATGCTGTGGGGATAGGTTTCCGCGGCAGGAACTTTGAGACCAATCAGGTTCAGCTGCAGCTATGCACAGAGACACCCTTGATGACCTCAGACTGGAATGAAGGTTTATCTTCGAACAGGACAATGACCCTAAGCACACAGCCAAGATAACAAAGGAATGGCTTCACATTAATAATGAATTGCAGCAGCTAGGGTCTATCCATCTTGGAGCTCTTACTTGTCTGATGGAGGGACGGCTAAAGGGACATAGCCTGCAGGGATGTCATTGCAGGAAATAAATAAATTTTTTTCATGTTTTACAATTTTTAGAATCATCATAATGTGGTCGTGGTGAAACACATTGTATCAAATGTGCCTTTTTTAACTCTGTTACACTGACACATTAACTGTTTCTGGAGGAAGTAATACCTACATTTTAATTTGATTTAGCTTCAAACTAATCTTCTAAGGAAGTCTTTTATATGAACGTGTGTTAAGAGTTACAGTCTGGGTTGTGTGTTTGAGTATAATGTGCTGAGATTGAGACAGACAGGCTGTTAGAAATATCCGTGTTGGCATTGAGTGGCAGTCCCATAGGCTGACGTGGCATCTATGTGATTTGCTTCTTTGCTGTTCTGTGATTGGCAGGTTTTCAGACAGCACCATCGATGCCCTGGAGATGATGGATGACGATGACAAGATCAATCTGGACCTTATTGTTGCACTCATCCGCCACATTGTGATGAAAGAAGACGTGAGTTTGTGCATGTGTGTGTGTACAAGTCTGAGTATGTTTGTTTCCTTAAAAACAAGTTGCTTTGGACCCTTTTTTATCATTTTTGAAGCTGAGGGGGTTCACACAGGACAGTGCCAAGCTGTAGCTGGGGCGAAACTGGAGTCCCTGATGGAAACCTGTGCAGACACTGGGAGAACATGGAAATTGCCCCCAGATTAAGTAACTTAAACAGGATGAGGAGGCAAAATAACTTGATTGTGACGTCCCCAATTCTAAGCCATTGTGTGAATTTTGATCAGTATGGCTTATAGCTCATGAAAAGCAAAAAGGTTTTTATCTGACAGCAGTGATCGATATATCGTCTATGTATAAAGATTGCAGGGAGTACCGGGGATGATGAAGCTTCTGTGATGCTGAAAATAAAATGAGAAAACTGGAGAAAACATTAGAGTTAGATTAGTCAGTGGATCGACGGCACTCTGTATGTGAATCCATTATAGGAGTATCAGTGGTTATTTGCAGCTCTGCATCGTGATGATTATCATACAGAATGAGCTCTGAATGATGATGCTGCTGTAAAGCACTGAAGGCTGTTGAACTGTTGGATCAGAAAATAAAGAAATCAATCATTTTATTCATGGATTCATCGATTACAGAAATGATTACGGCCGTGATGGTGTGTATGTGAGAGACAGAGAGAGATCTATCAAGTGGACTGTGTGTGCGTGCGTGTGTGTGCGTGTGTGTGCGTGTGTGTGCGTGTGTGTGCGTGTGTGTGCGTGTGTGTGCGTGTGTGTGTGGTTTGGCCAACACTGAGGCAGATGGCTCTTGGTTTTCAGGCTCTAATAAAGCAGAAACTAGCTGGCATGAGCTGCTTGCTAATCATCCGGCTTAACAGATGCTCTCTTCCTCTCCTTTTCAATCATCTTTCTTTCTATCTTCCTCTGCTTTTTCTTGTCTTTTCTTTTTATCTCCATCTCCTGTCTCTCCTTTTCTCTCATCTCCTTTTTCTCCTCCTCTCCTCTTGTCCGTTCTCACCTTCATCATCTCTCTTCTCTCATTTTTCTTTCTTTTTTTTTTCTCTCCACATCCTGTTTTCTCCTTCATCTTCTCTCTTCCTGGTTTTCTTTCGTCCTACTCTCCTCTTGCCTTTCCCGTCCTCTCTTTTTCTCTTTTCGTTTTTCTTTTACTTTTTTTTCCACTTTGTATCCTCTCCCTTTTCCTCACCTTTCTCTTCCTCTGCTTTTTCATCTCCTTTCCACTTCTTTCTTTCCTTCTCTCCCTCTCTTGTCTGCTGATTTGCTCCTCTATTCTTTGCATTAGCTTGTGATTAATGACACTCCAGCCTTGAACTCGAGTGAATTTCATTTCCGATGATTCTTCTGCTGCTCAGGGGAAGTTTGTTCTGACCTCACTCTGCTCTTTTATGTGGGGATGTATTTTTTTGTGTGTGTCACATGATTGCCGGGATGTGTCAGAGAGTGTGTGATCTTCAGGATCAAAGTGAATGGAGAGAGAGGGAGAGAGAGAGAGTGGATGCAGTGGTTCTGTCTCTTTTGTGCCCATTATGCAAGAGAAACTGCTCACTTTGCTTTCCAGCTTGTCTGTGCTTAGACAGGCTAATGCATTTCAGTGCTTTTACTAAATGAATACGTTGCCTTGGTTGGTTTGTAAACATCAACTTCATAATACTACTTTTGCATGGACTCTGCATGAATATTGTCTCTTTCATTCAAAAATTTTGGATCTTTGTTGTCTCCTTTCACATTTTGACATATTATGAATCTGGCAGTTATTCTTGAAAGGTTCTGTATATGATCCTGGAGAACCATTTTTGAACCCTCCAACGCCCAAGACTCATCTGAAGAGTCTACTGGGTGGGCGGGGTGATCTCTTCACTGCTCACACCAGCCCACCTCAAGGATGGGCTTCTGCTGCCACTCCTTTAGCATGGAGTTCTGCTGCAGCAGATTTGGCAAGGTGCCTCTGACAAAGGAGACATTGGCCAGCTGGCTGCTGCGCTCCTTAGAGCCGTCAGTGAGTCCTGGAACTCGAGAGGGTGAGGAGGTACTCGGGAAGAACTTTCCTCCTACCCTTGCCACAAGCCATAAATTAACAAATAGTTTCACACACAAAAGAGAAAACACACTGGTGTTGTGCGGTGAAAACAAAAGCATGGAATGGAGTCACTCACACCCCATGGTGCTTTACACCCCTCACTGCGTCAAATGCAACCACCCCTTATGGTCGGTGCCTGCATTCTCCACCACTGTGGACCACCACCTGGGGAATGGGGGCATGGCCACAAAGACTCTGCAAAAGGGGAAGCACAAGGACACACGCATAATATGGAGTGGAGTGATTCACAAGGGGGTTTATTCAAACATTTCACAACACAAACACCAATGTAAACAACCAAAATAAATACTATGCACAATGGTGGCGGCTAAAGGCACTTATTTGTAAGATGGTAAAGCGTTTGGTCGGTGATTAGTCCCACGCTGATTAGCCCCAAGTATTTACACTTCTTGTCCTTTCAGAGTACGCATAGTCAGTTCTCTCCCCAGCCTCCTGCTCCTCAGTCCTCTTTGAGGCTAGGGCACCTGGTACTCGTTGCTGTGATATTGTTGTCCCGATTTGCCACAGGTGTGCATGGATGCCCTGGCTGCAGGGTGTCACACCACCACCTCACCTCCACACAAGGTAACAGTGGGCTTGTGAAACATCTTGCCATCAAGAGAGATAGATAGCTTTAGCTTTGTTGGTGTTCACTAGGTTGTGGGTTAGCAAAGTGGGAGTGGGATTTTAATATGGCTTAAACCAAAGAGAAAACTGGGATAAAATTAAAGGCAGAAATGCAACAGATTTTAAAGGGTTTACTGATGTTCTAACATCTGTTTTTATATCCTGGATCCTGAGTGAGTGTATGTCATGTCCTAACTAAAATGCAGTATAGTTTGAGGCATTTGTTTGCTAGAGAATAGGTCGGGATGAGAAAAACACCTACCTTGTTCTCGTCTCTAAAACGTGAAACTGGACTTAAAGACTTCATCTAACCAGCCAAACACAGCACCACTTTGTGTGTATATGCTTTGTAATGAGCTTCAGAGCAAACCCCCAGGCTCCCACGCTGCTTTTTGGTGCCTGCAGTGTGAGCTTAATGATGTTACTTATTCAGCCAGTGTCAACTGCTCCTGTTGTGGAAAGCTTAAGTGGAATAAATGATCAGCAGTAAACAACAACGGGGGAGTCCCAAATCAAGCAATTTAGGGAAAAAGTGATAAAGTACTGATAAAGTTGGGCCCAGAGCATCTATTAGTATGTAATCTGCAGGCCTAAGGCCACTGCATGGTACCTACACCATTTTGCTTGACTAAGTGGCATTGATGCTTTTCCATTAGGCCAATCTGGTACCTGGTCCAGGAACCGGTTCTTTTTAGCACTCGCTCTCTCAGTATGGATTACAGAATATTATGTAAACCTTGCAGAGCACTGATTGGCCAGAGAGAATTGTCACTGTACATGGCACAGTGCAGACATCCAGCACTTTTGTTGTGTTATGTGGTATTGTGTACACACTGTTTAGGTTGCTATGTCATATTGTGAAGCTGCCAATTGGACATGACTATTTGTTCAGACTCACATTAACTTTTTATACAGTATTGTTATATTTACATTTTTTAACAGGATATTATCTGTTCTTGCTGTCTGGCTGGACCTGCATGAGAATGCTGACTAACTGGCCAATGCTATGGCCAAGTGTCAGAGGACCAGTCACTCGAATAGATTCTTAAGATGAAAGCTCCAAAATTGCATAGACAGAAACCATGACTTGTAGTATGTTTTTGGCTTAAATCGCATACTTACAGTGTATGCATCTCCTCTAATGAATGCATTCGGCTACTTTAACTTTCACCCTTTGCTGACACAGATGTGCAAATGTACACACAAAGCTTGTGTCTATACCTTGTATAGGTGTACAACCAACAGAACAGGACTCTCTGGAGCAGATAAATATTGGACAACAGCATGAACATGGCTAAAAATAGCATTACAAGCCTGAATGTATTTTTTTGTTGATGATATAGTCTATTTTTATCCTGCCCAAAACCAATTTAAATTATGTTTATTTTATGCAATATCTCTACAAGGTTTGGTGTCCTTTTGAATATCTGAGAAAAACGAGCAGAGAAATGAATGTGTGAAAAGACAGCACATTTTCATAGTGGAAAAATTAGTGGTATTCATATGGCACTTTTTATAGGCTGCTAATGACAGGGTGTCTAGTGGGTGATGTCTGAGGGCAGAAAGCGACACAGCCAGGGGGGCTTTACAGCCGTTTAGTACAATCTCCTACACTCTCTTTAAGAAGACTCTGCAACCTCTGGGTCAAGACATTGGCATTGCACAGTGAGACACACTAATTATGTCCACTGTAAATTATAGATGGCCCCTGTTAAAAAGAGAGAGGGATGAAGAAGGAGCCTGGAAAAACATGGAAGTAGAGACTGAAGGAAAGAAGATAAACAAGGGAAGGGGGGAGAATGAAAGGGATAAATAGAAAGAAAGCAGGAGAGTGTGTGGGGGTGTGGGTGTGTGGAGAGAAACAAGGGTCAGACAGAAAGACAGAGGCAGTTAGAAAGTTGAAAAGAAGTGCCAAGAGCTGATTGGCCGTGACTGTGTTTTGACACACTGTGATGCGACCCATCTGTTGGCAAGGCGAGCGTGCTGATTGGTTAATTAAGTGTCTGAGCCATAAAATTACACAGAGGATCAGAGAGGGTTTTAATTATCGACTATGCTGAACATCAAACAACGACCTTGTGACAATTACTGACCCACAGAGCACTCACCCACTACTGACCTTACACTATCTCTTTCTCTGTTTCTTACTCTGAATCTGAATCTCTCTCACTCTTTTTCTTTCTCTGCCTATCAGCTCCTTTCAATTAAATTCTCTTTGATTTATGGAGATGACAAATTTCCATTTGTATTGTCAAAGTAAAACTCACATATATATATTTAATACACAATAATAGTAAAAGTATATACTGATTACACTCATAATCCAAAAAATAGTTTCACCCAGAAGGAAGGAGCCAGTTGCAATTGCAAGAGCTGAAATGGTGTCATGATCTCATGTGTCCTTGCTGCCAGTGAACCTGAGTCACTGGTGTTTATTTAAGATTTGACAGCTGAAGAAGGAATTCTGAAGATATTAAAGCATATAGAGAGCCCAGCTTTCTGGATATCTCACCGGTGTTGTAGGTAAAGCTATTTTGTATTGTTTGATAATGTGGTTTATTTAGGTTTGGTGTCAGGGAAGCAATGCTAATCAGTGATTTTGTGTGTCTGTCTTTGTATAAGTGACAGAAGGTACTTTTCAGGGTTCAGGCATATCTAGCCATGTCAACTGAGGAACTGTGGACCCCATAGATCAATATTTTAAAGCACAGTAGGCAAGATTAAACCATCAAAGATCTTTTACTAGATTCTAATTTGGATTTCAATCTTCTGGAATTTGTTCTTGATTGCACAGAGGGCTCTGTAGGCTTTTTCCTTCAGTGCATTCACTGCCACACTAAAGCCTCCTGAGGCATGGATCTTGAGTCCCGAGTAATTCACAGGAAAAGGTTTGATCTTGAGCATTGTCTCCTAGATTGAACGGATATGTTTTCCTGAGATCTGGTTTGGGACATAATGTATTTAGATTTAATGGGGTTTAGGGTCAGGGCCCATGTCTGACAGTACTTCTCTACAAGATCCAGTTGCTGCTGAATGTTATATTTTTGTGGTTTTATGTTTAATAAATTTGCTAAAAGTGCAAACATACTGTTCTCACTTCAACATTGTGGGGTATTGTGTGTAGAATTTTGAGGGGGAAAATGAATTGAATTGATTTTGGGCTGTAGCAGAAATGTAACTTTGTTTCGTTTAATGTCAGATTGCTGGTTGCTCAGATACCACGACTAAATCAATAGTATAAATGGTATTAAGAGTGGAGGACAAGCTGCAATCCTGTCCAGAAAAACCTCCATAAATAGGGTACACCAACGAAGGCCATTGCTCAAAAGTATCAGATTTTCCACATTTCAATGAAATGTTGACTGGAACAGGAACATGTGGTGGGAAAAGGGTCACATGACAGTTTTGAGAGTGTTGTCAAGAGAAATTGCGAGAGCTTAGCAAGGAGTACACTCATACTGGCGTCAGTGCATCAAGAGCCACCACACACACAATCTCCAGGAAAGATTCCAGCATTCCTAATATCAAGCCCATCCTGAAGCACAGACAGTGTCTGATGCATCTGCCCTGGGCTAAGGAAGAAAAATCAATATGAAATATTCCAATAATTTCAGAAGAATAGTTTGGATTTCAGATTTTCATGAGCTGTAAGCCATAGTGGTCAAACATTAAACAAAAGAGACTTGAGATATTTCACTTTGCTGTGATGGGGCTGGATGATACCAACAATTAAAATAATCGCGATATACAAAGATATGTGAAAAATACAGTGTGAAAATCTTGATAAACAATATTGCTTCAGCCCATTTTGTGCTCCATTTATATCCCTATATCTATATAGATATCGGTATATTGCCCAGCCTTAATGTCTGACAAGTTTACAATATCTGTCCGTTTGCCTTATTAAATTTACTCATATTTGAGATGCACTAGTATTTGCAGGTATGGTCAGATGACCTGAGTCATACTGTCTTGTATTTCCTACGCTTTACTTTAACAGACAATAACTCTGTGTGTGTGCATGCATGCATGTGTGAAGGCTAAAGAACGAGCGAGAGAGTGAGAACATGAAGGACTCATCAGATAAGGTAGTGCTTGCGTCATTAGTGTCACGGTCATGGTCCCTGTAGTGGAAGGGTGGGATTAATTATCCTTAATTAAGCATAACTGGGAACCGGGATTTTAATGTCAAATCTGGGTCATAGACTGCTTTCATACTCCTTTCTCTTCTCTCATACAGTCCAGCTCAAACGTCTACACACACACACACAGCACTAAGTAATGTCTCTATTTAAATATGGTGTGTACCTTTGATGTAAAATCACTGATCTGATAAATTTAGAAGCTGAGCCAAGTGGGAATCTTTCAGATGTCACACACACACACACACACACACACACACACACACACACACACACACATACACACACACACTTTGATAAAAACACTACATCTTTGAGGTTACCACATTAACCACTGTAAATAACATATGGGGGCCAATTTTGTCTCTCTTTTTTTAAACTACCTTAAATTGCACTGAGTTTAATGAGGCTCTGACAAGCTGCTGTGTTCTCTCTGCTGGTTTCCTGACTGGAGAGATATAAGTGACCAATATATTTAATAGCACAGGCCATTAAATGAGAAGGCTCATTAGGGATGCACCAGTAACACTGTTTCCACAGTTTATTGGGTGGACGATATAGCCAAAAAAACAATTAAATTTACAATATTGTTATTTGGTAACATCTACATAATGCACAATTTGAGCACATGTCTGCATTTTATTCTCCATATAGACCAACCAAGGTGTGTACTCCTCTCTGGGTTATGAGACACCAAACATTATGTGTGAATTGAAATGATGATAGGGCTTCCCCTACAGCTGGAAAGTGTGATTTGCTCTTTGAACCACTAAAGGACACACTTTTCAAGCTCAATGCTGGGATGGTTCAAAGGAGTTCCAAGGAATCCTATTCTATTGGCAGTATTTTTCCACAGGCACTACCAAATGTGTGTGCGTGTGCACATCTGTGGCATTCGTTAGAAGAGGTGTCCGCAAACATTTGAATACATCTTAACCACAGAACTGGCAAAAGTAATCAGAACATGATGTTGGTTGTTGATGTCAGAAGAAGATAAATGTGTTTGGGTGTGAGTGTGTGTGTGTGAGTGTGAGTGTGTGTGTGTGTTCCTGTAAGCAGCTGGTGTTTGCTGTGTTTCAGGATGGAGCAATCTTGGTGTTCTTGCCTGGCTGGGACAACATCAGCAGCCTAAATGACCTGCTGATGGCTGAGCAGATGTTTAGATCTGGTAAATCTCTTTGTTTTACTACTTCTGTGTGCAAGATTTCTCAGCTGACAAACCAAATACAGCAGTGCCTCTCCTACTTTCATATTACAGCCTTCAAGTTGCAGAAGTACCCCTTTCTGGTCTAAATCTGCTACAAATTATTTTTTACAGCTATGTTTACAAAGGCAGTCCAGTATTAGGATGCATTATTAAATGTGTTCTGAGACCAGAAATGCAGCTTTTATCTTTTGTTTTTATAGTTTTCTGTAATCCAGCATGAATCTTATGCACGATTAATTGCAAATAGTTCATATAGTATAAGAGCTGATTCTAAAGGAGCATCTCCAGCCCTGTACGAAATGTATCAGAGTTGGCTTCTGATGACACAAGAAAGAAGATGAATGGGTGTTAATTTCACATTTTAAACAGAAAAGCTGTAAAGTGAGCACGCCCTTTAAGCAGGGTCCAGGCATTTAGCTCCAAATCCTACTTTTACTCACTACATTGCTTAAAATACTGCCCTGAATGAGTGTGAGAATGGATTAGAGCAGGGAAATGAACACACTGTCCTGCACATGGGCTCTCCAGAACTTGAGTCATGCATATACTGTGTGTGTGTATATATAAGGGTTCTATATACTGTATATTTACCGGTAATGTTGTCTCTTTGTGTTTAGACATGTTCATCATCATTCCACTACACTCTCTGATGCCCACGGTCAGCCAGACGCAGGTAAATACCACTGCATCATCATCACAATCAGCAGCAGGAGCATCATGATCATAATTATCATAATCAGTTTACTCCCACTGACCGCACCAGACTAGAAAAGTAACATTGTTGGATCAGCTGCCTTAAACTGAATGATGTGCTTCCTCAGGCAGGTCAAGACCACATTGAAGGTCATTTATGGTGCATTCACAATGGCCCCATTGTTTCACGTGTCTTTATTGTCAGGATAAAATATGAATTTATCTTCCTATGAATGCAATTGTGCAATCATTAAAGACACGGCTTCAAAACTATTATCACTATTATTATTGTATAAATGTTGGATTGTACACTCCATAAAGAAATGGAGACTAACCATTAATACTGATGTTACTGACTATTAACAAAGGCAAGTTGTCTGCAGTGAGCACATGCGGTCATAAGAATAATGGTCTTCCACTTTCATTCATTCACTTTTAGCAACAATAGTATGTTTAATGTTACAGCGCTTTAAATGTACTCTTCTATACTAGTGAAGGAATTTTAAATGATACCCTGGGGGTCACTGGGGACCTGCCCAGTGACGTAAGGTGGTCTTCAAGACCTACATAGTTCAGACATAAACTCTTGGACCCATTACACATATTTTCCCATCTGGGAAGCAACTTCCTCCCGTCACTGGAAAATGAGATGTTAGAGCTCCGTCCGGAGTGGAGAACTCTTTGTTTTAACTGTTTTCAGTTTTTTTTGTGCAGATGAACATTATGCTGGTTGATAGACTTTTTTTTTAGCCCTCATTAACAAAAACCCAACATTTGAGCAGTTTTTTGACCACAAGTGTAAACTGATGCATTGAAGGCACCAGTACACTAAACCTTTGATGTGTGTTTACTGTGAGTATTATGTGCTGTTGTTCATTGCTGAATAATGAAACCCTCTGATCAGGTGTTTAAAAGACCACCTCCTGGAGTCCGAAAAATTGTGATTGCCACAAACATCGCAGAAACAAGGTAAATATGTGAGCGTGTGCGTGTGCGTGTGCGTGTGCGTGTGCGTGCGTGTGTACGTGTGCGTGTTTGTGTTTCTTTCCTGTTGCACCATTCTGACGTGTGATGCTGAACTGTTCCTCTGCCAGGTTCACGTGAGCCTGGTTTGATGGGTCTTTCACATTTTAGTTAATCACATACACACACACACACACACACACACACACACACACACACACACACACACACACACACACACACAGAGTGTCTAACCAGTGCCTCTATACCAGTGAAGCAAGTGCTTCAAATGCTTCACTGAGCTTTGCCATAGAAAAGAGAGAGAGAGGCATCCAGACACGCTTAGTAAAATGCAGCAGTAACATACAGTAAATAAAGATGTAATATAGTATGATGAGGTAAATAATGTGGGTCGGGAGGGAAAATGTAGAAATTATACTCAACTTTACCGAGGCGAGCAACAAGATGAGACATAATGCAAAGTAGCGCAGTCTAAAATATTAAAAATAGTAACCAGTAACCGTGTAACCCGAGACTGTTTAATCAGAAACTGTATGAAAAATAGAACTAAATGAATGTGCAGTTTTATCTATACAGAGTCCAGTACACATATGTACTAGTGGAAAATGATGATCAGCTCAACTCAGATAACAGTGGCCTCACATCTCCCCCAGGCAGAGTTTAAAAAGGATGATGGCTGTTGAAACAAATGATCTCCGGTCTCTCAGTTGGTCAGTACAGCGGTTCCGTGACCGCAGCCGTCCACTGAACAAACTCCTTGGCTTCATGATTACGTTGTGTAATGGGTGACTGGCATTGTCTGTGAAGGAGAACAGTCCATCCACAGTCCTTCTCTCTGCCACTGTTGTCAGTGGGTGTAGCTCCACTCTGACCACTGACACGGCCTGCTTGTCTAGCCGCAGTGCTTCCCTCCTGATGTTCCCCCCCAGCACACCACAGTGTAGAAGAGGATGCTGGTGACTCTGGAGTTCTACAATTTTACAAATGTTGAAGGACCCCGGAGTGTCAGTGCACTCTGACCAGTCCGGTTTGTCAACTAGCTGGAGTTCAAGATACTTATAGGTCCTAACCACCTCCACATCAACCCCTTCAATGGAGACTGGCTGTGGGGATGGAGCAGACCTGTGAAAGTCCATCACCATCTCTTTATTCTTGGCTGTGTTCAGCTGCAGTTGGTTCAGTTGACACCATGAAACAAAGTCATCCACCAGTCTCCTGTACTCCTCCTTCTGTCCACTCGTGACACACCCAGCAGCAGCAGTGTCATCTGAGAATTTCTGTACATGGCGTGTCTCAGAGTTGGACTGAAAGTCAGATGTGTGAAGAGGAAAGGTGACAGCAGAGTTCTCTGTGGTGCTCCTGTGCTGCTGATCACAGTCTCAGGAGTGCAGTCCCTCAGCCTCAGATGCTGTGGTCTGCCTGTAAGGTAGTCAGTGATCCAGCTTACCGTGTGTGGGTTCACCTGCATCCTGTCCAGCTTGTCTTTGAGTAGAAGGGCCTGTATAGTGATGAAGAAATCAAACCCCTGGTAGTTTGTCATTAATCAAGAGTGTTCTGGATGGCACTAAATGTTGCTCACAACTGCAATATTATGTATCGTCCATTCTCACCCCTTCCACCTCCTCTGTTTCTCCTTCACTCTTTCTCAATCCTTCTCTGCATCTCTCTCCCCCCTGCCTTGCCCCCTCCCCTGTCTGCTGTCAGTATTACTATAGATGATGTGGTGTACGTGATTGATGGAGGGAAGATTAAAGAGACGCACTTTGACACCCAGAACAACATCAGCACGATGACTGCCGAGTGGGTGAGCTTAGCCAACGCTAAGCAGAGGAAAGGAAGAGCGGGCAGGTACTGATCTCTCTCTCTCTCTCTCTCTGTAGTGTAATCTCTTGCTCAGTTTCAGGGTGTCTCCTGCTGCAAGTTGGGTTTTTTTTTTTTTTGAATAATTGCACCCATTTCACATTTATTTGGGTGAGAACTGAGACTGTATTGCAATGGCATGTAAATGTGTTTCATTTAATTTCCCACGTTCTACGCTCGGCTTCAGCGCCTCACTTTATTTCCTTTTATCAATTTCAAGCTAGCGAATCCCACAGGGATTTGATGACTGACGCTGCAGAGTAATGAAAATGTGATTTTGGTGATTGTTCTCCAGCTACTTTAATAATGTCCATGAATATTCGATTCTTTCCATTTCATCTGACCTCTGCTTGCTCTTTAGCGATTTGCTTTTTTTACATTGAGTCCCTCTCTCATTTCAGTGCTGCAGTGAGTGTGACTCTGCTGAATACCCCTACAAATGCCCTCTTTAGGGGGAAGAGTATGGTCTCTAGGGCTCAGTTCCAATTTGGAAAGATGAATCCTCTTCTCAGTTTCCCTAGCCTTCTCCTTCCTGGTGTCCCTGATGAGCCATATGTTATTTAATTTCTTTGTCAGATTTATGATAAATTATATCTTTTGGTCCAATTTATTTTTTTTAATGTTAAATCATTTAATAAAAATAGTATTTCTGCTAGTCAGTCATTGTCCCGTCAGTCCTTATGCCTTTCAGTCAATCCGTCAGTTATTCTGCAGTTGTCAGTCGATCTGCCATTCACTCATTCTCTGATATTTGTTGATTTAAATGTTGGTGGTCATTCTGCCATTCACTCATTGTCAGTCATTCAGCCATATTGTTGGTCAGTTTCAGTCAATTGATGATTCTGTCACTGTCCTTCATTTAATCGTTAGAAATCATTGTCTCTGTCTGATCAGTTAGAGGCAATGACATTGTAGGCTTGTCTATTTGGGGGGGTTCAGTAAAAAACAACAGCAAATTAACAAGAACCTGGTTGATACTCCATCATCTTTATTGTGGCCCTACTGAGTAGAAGAGGCTTATTTTTCTTCTGACTGGAATGAAGCCTTGAGTCTTTCTGTGTCTGTTTAAAACCACCACAACTGTGTGACCTTGAATTGGATATCTGCCTTGCTACCTCGGAATGGAAAAACATCTATTGTTTGATATCTTGCAGATAAAAACCTATTGATTCTCTCTAGGCAACGTAGATGTTTTGCGATCGTGTCATTGTCAATAGAATCAGTCGGTCTTGGCCACCTTATTTTGAGGTGTGTGTGTGTAAATGTGTACATTGCTGACGTATTAACTGATGCAAGCTTGTTTTTTGTCCTCCTGAATCAACCCTGTTCAGAAAGAAGCTGCAATGTCTGAGTACATTTTTTATTGACAAGTAGAATTTACAAGGATAAAGAAACTTTTATTTCTTTGCCTTTGCTACAGTTTTCCAAGTTTCCACAGGGTTTAGGTTTTCTGTTGGTTTAGTTCACATTTATTCACTTATTATTTAGTCAATGAATTGTTCAACATGTTCTCACTTCATGGGGTAGTGTTATATACTTTTAATATAGAACATTTATAATAAATTCTTCAAAATACTTGACAGTGGTTCAAATAAAATAAAAACACAACATAAATGCTTTTTTTTTATGTATGTATTTATCAGTATTTTTCCTTCTTGTGATTTTTATTCTGATATTTTAACACTGCGTGAACAAAGAACAGTCCCTTCTCTTTTTCCTACTCTATAACCCAGTATCTGAGTCAGTGGTCATTAGCCCTGCCCCCACTAGCTTAGAAGTTGGAGAATGCATACAGGTTGAGCATGTATACATGAACGGAGCAGTAAGAACGCAATTTAAGTCTTTCTGGAACTGAATTAATTTGGAAATGAGTGAATTTTCCAACTGGATTACTCACTGGTACTCGTGTGTATGGTCAGCTGTCCAATAATGTTGAATTAGAGACAGTTTAGAAGATGCAGTAGGCTGACCTCTTGTGACACAGTGGAATTAGATGCTCCGCTTCACTCTTTTAGTCCTTGATAGCTTCACTGGCACACATCTTGATCTTGCGCTTGGCTAGCTTCATAGAATCAGCCTTGGTTTTAGCCTTTTATCCTTTTATATCTCCTGAAGTACAAGGGTTGGACAATGAAACTGAAACCACAATAATTGATTAGTATGGTGTACTAGGGCCTCCTTTGTGGCCAATGCAGCGTCAGTTCGTCTTGGGAATGACATTTTTTGGATACAATCAGGGTTAGCACCCGAACATCCCTTTCAGACAGCTTCCTCTTGCGTCCACAGTTAATCCTGTTGGGTGTGGTTGGTCCTTCTTGGTGGTGCTGACATTACCCTGGATACCGTGGCTCTTGATACATCACAAAGACTTGCTGTCTTGGTCACAGATGCGCCAGCAAGACGTGCACCAACATTTTGTCCTCTTTTGAACTCTGGTATGTCACCCATAATGTTTTGTTCGTTGCAATATTTTGAGCAAAACTGTGCTCTTACCTGCTAATTGAACCTTCACACTCTGCTCTTACTGGTGCAGTTAATGAAGATTGACAACCAGGCTGCTCCAATTTAGCCATGAAACCTCCCCCACTAAAATGACAGGTGTTTCCGTTTCATTGTCCAACCCCTGTAGTTGTTAATCCTTTAAGGATATGGATAAAAGTATTGGGACACCTCCCATTCACTGCTTCTTCCAAAATCCTGCTTTTGTTTGAGTAACTGTCTATACTGTCCAGATTTTGTAGCATTGCTTGTGAGGATTTGATTGCATTCAGTGACAGGAGTGTTAGAGAGGTCAGGGTGTTGGATGATCAAAACCCTGCCACATTGCCAACTCTCGGACTTATCCCAGAGTTATTGTATGGAGTGCCATCATTCCAGATAGCACTGACATTAGGCATGGTGTCAATGGGTTCATGCTGCTCCAGAGAGTCCTGTTCTATTAACAAGCTGTGTGCATTTGCGATGGATGCAGCTTAAAGTAGCTTTGTGTTTCTTAGATGGGGTGTCCACAAACATGCCAATGGATTCTGAGGTTTATGTGCTGTCACATAGAGCCCTGTTCTGTTGGTAATATTTGCCTATAGGGAGTAGCCTAAAGCTCAGTGACCTTACAGGACTTAAAGTTCTGCTGCTAATATCTTGGTGACACAGGTGTGGAGTCCATGGCTTGACAGGTCAGAACTGTTTTTGTGGCACGACGGCTGACCAACACAATATTAGGTTGTGTTTTTAATGTTATTACTTAGAAACTTATATAAGCTTCCACTTCTAATCACACTTTCTGTAAATTAGTCTAATTTGTGCTGCCTTGAAAAAATGGTATTCACATAACGCCCACACTGTGTCTCATCTTTAGCGGCAGGGACACTAACCGGCTAACTGTGTATTATTCACAAAGTGGAGTTTGTTTTGGTAATGCAGCCCGAGGTCTCGCCACAGCAAAGCGTTCCACCAACTGATCTTGTGAATATTTAAAATCACGCCCACGCTACACCTCACTAAATTAAAAAGTAGCTCACTAAAAGCATAAAAAAGAGGAGGTGTGTGTGGTTTTTGAAATGCCTCTTTCTGGCTTGTGAGTTTGGGGTTAGTTGGGCTATGGTGACTCATGCTTCTTCAGGCAGGGAGAATAGATTTGTGTGCATGCGTGTGTGTGTGGTGTGTGGGGGTAGTGGTGGTGTCTCCTGCATTTGAATTGTACCTCTGTCCTTTTGGTTTTAGGCAGCAGTGAAAAACCCATTAGCATTTTCATACACACATTAATAGTGCAAGGCTCGTGAGATGCTGTAGCGAGTGTTATAGAGGATATACACACTATACTACAGTTGGGTTCCACAAATCTGTCCCACAATGCACTATATTCTCATGTTAATTCAGACTTGCATGCTAGTCACTTAATAGATTGTTTATACATCCCTGTAAAATACAGAGGACATATGGGATGACTTCATAGGTAATTTATGTAATCAAATGGAGCATATGTAAGTAATTATACTTCTCTAACCCACTGTGTTGTGCACACATGAGAATGAATCCTCCATAATTAACCCATCCTGAATTTACACACGGGGGGGGGGCAGTGAGCACACGTGCCTAGGGCGGTGGGCAGCTGGGTTCAGGGATTCAAACCGGCGACCTTCCAGTGTGTAATAATTGTTTATATTGTGTGTGTGTGTGTGTGTGTTCAGGGTGTCTCCAGGTAAATGCTATCACCTGTATAACGGTCTACGGGCGAGTCTCCTAGACAGCTATCAGCTCCCTGAGATCCAGCGCACTCCACTGGAGGAACTCTGCTTGCAAATAAAGGTATGTCTCTGTCTTGGCTATGTGTCCTTCCTTCCTCCCTTCAATCATTTCATTTCCATCCTTACTTCTTTCTATCCTTCCTCCATTCCTTCATTCCTCTCCTGTGTTTGCTTTCCTTGTCATTCTTCCTTTTTTATTTAGCTTGTTCTTCCTTCATTTTCATTTCCTCTCTTTCTTACTTACTTACACCTCTCTCTCTCTCTCGCCCTCCCTCCCACTCTCCCTCCCTCCCTCTCTCCTTTTCTTTCCTAATGGGACTTGGTCTCTGGTGACATATCATGATCTTGTGCATATGCTTCTCTCTATCTCACACACACACACACACACACACACACACACACACACACACACACACACACACACACACACACACACACTCCTCCATGGGCTGTATGTAATGGGTCTCAAAGCAGAGGTTTTGAGAGTGCTCCCTGGTGACACTAATAGCCCAGCACAAACATACTAATGCATTAATGGCTGTGTTAATCAGGCTTGTGTCCTCTCAGGAACAGTGGAATTGTTTAATGAGGCCTTTCAGTGGTGTCAGTTACCTCCCTTCCATATACACACATACACACACACAATCTACTGTCTGTTTCTCCGAGTGATTTCCTTTGAGTCACGGAACCACACTAGTACCACACATGCTAGTTATGCAGACTGAGTGTGTGTTTAGCTTTATGAGCTGTTATTTCCTTTGAGCCTGTGTAGATCTGTGTGCTTAGTGCTGATTTTGAGCAGTATCCCCTCAATGTGTTTATTTTTTTTCCACAGATCCTGAAGTTGGGTCCTATTGCATCTTTTCTGAGGAAGGCTCTGGACCCTCCATCAGACAAAGCCATTGAGCTGGCCATCACTCACCTCATGGACCTGGTGGGTTTTCATACATGTTCAGGACAAAAATGTATATGCATGTATACTGAATATTTGTTACATATTAATTACTTCATCTGTAAGTGTTTTTGGCTAATCAGTGTATATAATAATGTCAGTGGTTCCAGAGGCTCCTCAGTACATTAGGTACTGAGTGAACAGTCAATTCTTGTAGATGATGTATTGGAAGCAGAAAAATTGGCATGCTTAAAATTCATAGACCAAAATGTCAAATTGTGGTCACTGGCTCAGAGCATCTTCAAATCATAGGTAGGTAGGTAGGAAGGTAGGTCTTGTTGGGTGTTCCTGGTGTGCATTTATTAGTACCTACCAAAAGTCCTAGAACAAAGGACAATCAGAGAACTGGCAACAGGGTCATGGGCATGAAAAGCTCACTGATCCTCATGGATGCCCCACCATACAACTTACAGAACTTAAAGGCCCCACTACTAATATCTTGGTTCCAAGAACTCTTATGAACTTATACAGTATTGGGTTTTAATGTTCTGGCTGATTTGTGTATATGTTTACTGAAATTAATAAACGCCTAAATACCATTCAATGCAAAAAAATAAACTGAAAAAAACACTAAAAACAACACTGGCAAACAGAGAGTGGTGAGAGTGATGTGAGATCAGTGGGTTGTGGTATGTTGCTGGTGGATAGGGCTGCAGTTGGTGATAAGTACAGGGTGCCACGGATGATGGAGATGGATGACCGAGAGAATGAAGCAGAGCTTTTGAAAACAAAATGAAAACTGAGCAGCTCACTGATTTTGTGTGTGTGTGTGTGTGTGTGTGTGTGTGTGTGTGTGTGTGTGTGTGTGTGTGTGTGTGTGTGTGTGTGTGTGTTGTGTGTTGTGTGTGTGTGTGTGTGTGTGTGTGTGTCTGTGTGTGTGTGTGTGTTTTCAGAATGCGCTGGACCATAATGAGGAGCTGACTCCATTGGGGTTCCATTTGGCCCGCCTGCCTGTAGAGCCTCACATTGGGAAAATGATTCTGTTTGGAGCTCTGCTCGCCTGCCTGGACCCTGTTCTCACCATAGCAGCCAGCCTGAGCTTTAAAGACCCATTCTTTATACCACTGGTATACATACATTACACACATACACCAAATTTAACAGCTAACCTATGACAATTCCGTGTGTCATACTGTCTGAAAAGGATTTGAAAACACTAACATTTTGCAATAAAGGTAATAAAAGTAAAAACAAAAAACAAAACAGTAATTATACACAAAAGTCACACTTGGGTTCACACTGTGGCTTGTACCTCACGTTTTGTTACTGGATAGATCAAATTACGATCAGATCTTTCAAGTGGAGGGAGCGGTGAGGAGTTACAAGCCTCCTTTGTGTTGGCAACGTGTTCAAATTCCCTCAGCATATAGTATACCCTCAGGCTAACAGTTCAGTGTTCTTACAGCAGGTTTATTTCTTAATGTGCCCAGAGTTACACCATCTAACATTCACAAGTACTGCCAGTTTGCAGAGCTCCAGCCTGGCTCCCCTGCCTCCTTTTTCGTAGCTAATTGGGGGTGTCGTGCCTCTCATGCTGCAGCACAGCTGAGCTGCTAAGTGCTAACAGCTGATCTCTGGTTTAAACAATAGGTGCATGACTCTGCTGAGGATTTTTGGACACGGTCATAAACAGAGAGAAAAGTAATGCAAAAACCAGCACAAGCACCACGGGTTTGGTGTTCATTGTGTTTGATGAGGCACTTCACAAACAGAAAGGGAAACTGTTTTGAGTGAATTAACTTAACAATTTACACTATTACTAATTGGAAGACACCTTGTTTGTCTAAGCAGTCATTCATCAAAGTAAAGCAGGCAAGCTGCTGGTGGAAGTGGACAAATCTGTACAGTGTCTGAACTTCAAAGAAAGAATCATCACCTAAACAGTGTTTCATCTTTGTCCTTCTAACTGTGCTCTTCTAACCAACATATCAATAAATTAACTGACCCTCAGAACCTTCTGACTCCTGGCCACTGTTTTAGTGTTAATATTCTTATGTAAACAAATGAATGACCTCTCTCTTGCAGGGCAAAGAAAAGATAGCAGACCAACGGAGGAAAGTCCTTTCCAGAAACTCCAAGAGTGACCATCTCACCATAGTTAATGCCTTCTCGGTATAACTTCTTAACACCTTTCATGTTCTTCTCTCTGTCAAAGTGATGTGTGTTGTTTTAGTATGTATTTATGAGCTAGCTGTTGCTTATGCCATGATTTGTTCTCTGTCAGGGCTGGGAGGAGGCTAAGAGAAGGGGCTACAAATATGAACGGGAATACTGCTGGGACAACTTCCTGTCCGCTAACACGCTGCAGGTCAGTGTCCAATAGCATTGTTTTGGTCCATTCTATTATATTTTTAGGATTTTTTTCCCTTTCACTAGTACATAATAAAAAATATAGATATAATATAGCAGTTAATTTTGTGAAGCACAAAAAAAAAAGTTTTGTATGTCTGAATACAATGAAAATTTAAAGATGCTGTTGTGATGAGAGTAAAAAGCATGTTCTACACTTCATAAAAATGTCCTCTTTAACATTAGTTTGTGTTCTGCTGTCCCCTGTGGTATTGTTTAATACACATTTTTGGATTGTTTACTTAAGACCGACATTTTAGCAGAGCGATAAAGCTCAAAGCTACCCTACTGGAATGATACGAACACTGAGGAGGGGCAGACAGCTGCTTTATTGGCATGACATTTAATTATAGTTTTCCCCGAGCAGCTGTGTAATGAAAGACAGTAATATAACAATTCATTTGGATAAAAGACAGTAATATAACAGTTCATTTGAAAACAAAAATAACACTTCTAGTTACGTTTTCACTGAATACACTACAATAACCATGCATCTCTCTCTCTCTCTCCTTTCTCTCTCTCATTGTGTTTTTCTTTCTCTGACAGATGCTGCAGAATATGAAAGGACAGTTTGCAGAGCATCTGTTGGCAGCTGGTTTTGTGAGCAGTAAAGACCCTAATGATCCCAGAGCTAACATCAACTCAGGTAACTCTGACTAACTTTAAAATTGTGGAGTGCTTTTACCCCAGTATGAATCTGCAATGTGTGTTGGGGTGGACAATGGTCAGGACACAAAATTGGATATTGTGGATATCCTCAGTGCTTAAAAACATTAAACTGCACATTTCATTAAGTGTAATTAATCCTATTTAATGAAATAAAGTGTGTCATATTTTGAATTCACTCACTATTGTATTTGAGAGTATTTGAATAGTATTTAATTGGTGGTGTGGCACTACAGACCTTTTAGTGTGATTGTAAAGTGTGTAGTTTTTGCAGTGTGACTGACTAACCATTATGGACTGATTTTTAATCCAGTATGAATGTGACTTGTTTAGTTTGACCAGAGGAAGATGGGTCCCCCTTGTGAGCCTGGTTCCTCCAAAGGTCTCTTCCTCCAGCTCTGTGGGAGATTTTCTTGCCACTGTCACCCTTTGGCTTACTCACCAGGGGGTTCATGTCTTAGGTTTCAAGGTTCAAGGTTCGATTTATTCGTCACGTACATAGTTATACACAGTACAACATGCAGTGAAATGCTTTTTTACAGCTGTCTGCACCCACAGATCAATAAGGGAGAAGGCGGAAAGAGGGTGAACAGAATAAATATGTGCAATCTAGAAAAGAAATAAAACGAACTAAATAACTAAACTCTGAGTCTAAGTGATTATGAGGAAGGAAATAATTTAGTGGAGGTAGGTGTGTGAATAGTTTCCTGTTGTGTAGGAACCCTGAGAGGTGTATAAAGTGCCAAGTGCAATGTTTTGCTACATAATGTTATATAAATTGTGTTGGTGAATGAGAGTTCAGTATGTGAGATGTGGGATTTTGGGTTAAAAATGAAGTTGGATCTGGTTCAGAGTCCGAATAGCCTGAGGGATTTGGATCTGGTTCAGAGTCCGAATAGCCTGAGGGAAGAAGCTCAGTTTCATCCTTTCTGTGGTGGATCTCAGTGAGCGGAACCACTTTCCTGATGGCAGCAAAGCGAAAATCCCATTGTTCGGATGACTGAGGTCTTTCACGATCTTCATGGCTTTCGACCAGCACTGCTTGTTATAGATGGTCTGCAGATCTGGAAGTGTTATCCTTTGTTCATGTGTTTTTAACCTTTTTTATTTTTTGATTTCTGTAAAGCTGCTCAGTTGTGAAAAGTGCTATACAAATCAATTTTGCTTTGATTTAGGTTTCACAGTCTAGTTATAATAGCTGTGAAGTTTTCATTTGAATCTACAAATTATTTATTTTTATCCTGAGAGTAAAAGCAGTTTAATTGTAATCCAGTATGAATCTGTAATTTACTGGACCCAGACCTCCTGTTGTAATTGAAGTCCAGTTCCCTCACATAAAACAGACACAGCTTTGTCTGGTGAAATTAATCCAGCTCCAATAATTTGAAAGAAATGTTCAGTTCTGGAAATGTTTGAGCAGCTCTGGACAAATTAAATGTAGTGTTTCTTTCTAAAGTGATAAACGTTAACTAATCCACTACAAAGGAGGGGGAATACAGTGTGGCATGTATGAACGACAGGACCTATTTTATATGCTGAATATTCCTGTTCAATATTACATAATTCATGTAGATTGAACTGAATTGGGTTGGGGTCTGCTGCCTGCAGAGACCTGTGAGGGAGAATTCCTCACATCCTCAAACATGGCTCAGCAGAAGCTCATTTCATTATTTGACAAATCAAGAGACACAGTATCTGTTTAATTTTTATGACCCAATCAATTGAGCTAATATTAAAAGTTTTTTATTTTGCTGTTTGAGATTCTTTCTCTAGTAGCTTTCTAACAATAGGTTAAAGAAAGATGTGTAAATGATGTTTTGAATTACAATCAAGACATCCATGTGATCCTTAGCTTTAGACTGAAACTGATGTAGAACGTGTTGCTTTCTGTGGGACGGAATAACAAGTGGGGATCATTGGGGTCCAAGCGCTGTACACTCTCACGGAGACAATAGAGCACAAATGCTGTTCATTCTTTACAGATTGCCCTTACTTAAAATATTAAAATAATCTAGCAATAAAAATGAATGTAATAATAACATCCCACATCATTTTTGCTATAGTTTTGGTTTAGTTGAGGTGGTTCAGTTTGTTTTTGAGGGAGCTGACAATGGAGAGGAGAAATGGTGAAATCTACTTCCTTTTAATTTAACTGGATACCCCAGCTTTCACTTTGCTGTGTCCTGAGTTTGAGCTTCACTTCTTGCACAGGAACAGTCTCAGTAACCAGGTGTGGTTCACATAGCAGTTCTTGTTCCCATAACTAGCAGAGTCTGGAACTGATCAGCTGCTCTCCAGAATCAACAACACCATATTCTCTTGATTCGCCACTGAGGTTTACCAGCGTTATTTTCAGAAGGCTTCCTGTTGTTGGACGTTCTTTTGAAGGTGGACACAACAGTCTCTGGGGTTCATGGTTTGTGAAGTTCTGTGCATCAAACTCTCAATATTCAGCTATTCAAAGATGAATACAGCTTGACATTCATGCTTTTAATGGTAATTAAAAGTAATGACCCCCTTGTTTGCATCTCTGGCGTACCACAAGAATACAGGAATCCTACAACTAGACCCTGCACCAGTGGTTTCCTTTCAGAGTGTGTATTTTCTTTTCTTCTTGCTCCCTTTTGTGTCTGCTTTTGAGTAGCAAAAAGTACATACATACAAAGTACAGTGTAATTATGGGTCTAATTAAACATTTCTAGGAAATAAAACAGAGACCTTCTGTACATTTTATATTGTGAAACTTTTAATGTTTTTCTAGATAAGGTGGAGCTTGTTTGATCATCCAGGGCCCATTATAGGATATTAAAGAGCGAGCTAATTATTAATGCATTTTGATGGTTGCTAAGCAGCATACACTTAGATAAAATAGCACCTTTCATTTGATTTTACTGCTGCTGTGCAGCTCATGCCATGCATTTACAGCTCTCTCTCTCTCTCTCTCTCCCTCTCCACACATAGAAACTCACTAATGGGGCATTTTCAATGATGACACATGATCTCACACTGATTCTCTTTCACTCACACTCCTCCTCCACCCTGTCTCTCTTGCTCTCACTCTCTCCCTTTCTGTCTTGTACTAATATGTCATTGGACTGACTGTACATGTATAAGGCATAGTTATATTTACGTAGTGCACCTAGTATATCTTGCACCAATACCTTTATCGCCATTTAGGTCAAATGAAGTGAGGAAATTCTGTATCTGTCAAGGGGTCGAATATACAATCATGTGAAAAACATTAAATATTTCGTTCTTTATTAAGAAATATATATAAATATTTGATATTCTTTCAAACAGTGTTTGTAGATACATGTGATGTAATTGAACCACCTTTGCAAAACAATTAAAAATTTAACCAGCGTTTGCTTACAACGCTCAGAACACACATCTGCTTGTGTCTTGGTGACAGAATCCACAAAACACCTTTAGAGGTCTTGTTCTTGGCTTGAACGCTCAGATTAATAGTAGTGGCACAAAGGGAATTCTATTCAGTAGTAGGCAGGTGGTACTTATGTTATGGCTAATATGTGTATATTAATACATGAGTGATGTAAAATTGACTTCTACTGGCTCTGGTTACAGCCAGTGCTGCTATTGTGAAACAGTGTCATTAGATGAGCTACATTTTAGCAGCAATTGTTTGTCATTAGAAAAAAAAAATCACAATATAGAACCAGTGACGGCACATAAAGCCCCTTGATATCGACAGTTTTCTCCCACTCCACTCCATTTCGTTCTGCTGTGTGTTGGTCAGTGGTTTCTTGCATTCACAGCCTGTTTGAAATCACATCGCAGCATTTCAAGACAATTAAGATATGTACTTTGTCTTGGCCATTCAAGAAATTTGTTTCTCTCTTGTGAGCCAATTCTTGGTGGATTTCATTGTCTTGTTGTATAGTCCTCCCTGGCTTCAACTTCAGTTTTTGTACAGATAGTCAGTGAAGAACTTCAGGATTCAGTCATGGATAGCTTACCTGGCTTTGCTGCTTACCTCCATCTTCTGTTACTGTGGCCACACAGCAGATAAATCAATGCGGTTTTCAGTTGTTTTCCATTCGATGGCCTTTGTTCATCGGTTTGTGCACAAAGCCCTTAATGTTTTATGTGCCCCCGTTGGCAGCTTTCTGTGTGACACACTGAGCTGAGAAGTTATAGCTACCTATGATCTAAAACACTTGCTAGATCCTGTTAACTTTCATTTATTAATTACATCATGAACTGAAGAAATGTCCACCTGAAAATGTGTTGCTATCTTATTATAGTCTTCCACTTGCTTTGTGCACATTCATTATTTTAATTGTCAGACGGTGTTTGTGGGACCCCCTGGCTGCCAATTGTGGAGCAAGGCTTGAGTGAAGAGTATTTATAAAGCTTTGTGATTTCTATCACCTGGACTTTTCTAATAATAAAGTGAAAAAGCCAGAGCCTTAATGGTTCATGTCCACTGCATTTATCATACAGGCTGCTTCCATTGCCAGTGCATAGCCACTTTTCTTGAGGGACACTTGCAATGCAAAATGTAAAGAAAATGTTGAGCATGAAGTTGTGGATTTAAAAAAGAAAAATCTTCTAAAGTAAACTTGGTTCTAAGAAATACTGGTTGCATGTGGTCAATGAAATTTTGCTTTTATGTGATTGATCATCCTGGTGTGGCTGTTGTGTGTAATTTTTTAAAGTTGAAGGCAACCCAACTTTTGTTGAGTCATGTTTGCACTGCCATTATTCCATTATGCGTTATGCTAATTTTTTTGCTACTACCTGTGAAAATGAATAGAGGCATCATTTTGGACGATGAGTTTGCGTGCAGTGCGTGTGTTCTATAATCTGCTAATTAGAGTGAAAAGTTACTCAGGACAAAATATCAGTAATACAAATCTTATTTAAAATGTTGAAGACTTTAAAGCCACTGTCTACTGTTTCAATATTCTTTTTTTTATTATCTATAGATTTCTGATGAATTTACTAATATAAAGTCTGAGGCTCTCTTCTGATGAGAGATTTTTTTCTGTATGGGTGGGACTAAATAATCAATTAGCGTTAACATTGTCACAGCTTTGCTTTTCTTCCACCTTAAATGGTGCAAAGTAGGCATAAAGCTGCTACACTTTAAGCAGCTTCAGCTGCAACCTTTTGTGCTGTTTGTATCTTTAAAAGCATTTTATAATCAGTCAGATCCAGTGAATACACAAATTGAAGTCATGGTGATGCCACTGCTGATCATTCTTTGATCTGGCATGGCTTTTCAGTTCTGGACAGACTTTAGATCACAAAATGTAAACATTTTACTGTGATTGAACTGCTTCATTATTAAAGTATATGTTAAGGGTGATACGGGTAAATGCAAATTTGGTGGAAGATCTTCAGTATTAAAATACTTTTAGATATTTAAAACCAGTAAGACGGGCTTTAAGATTTGACCAGGGGTTTCCAAACTTTTGAAAGCCAATATATGAATGACATCAATATGTCATCTTTAAATCTTTAAAATGACCATCTTTAAAACATCTCATGCAGAAAGATCAGCTGTCATGGCCACTTCTTATCTGTAGTTTAGGCATATTTAATAATGTCTCTCCTGAGTGTTATGTTTTCTCTTTCCACAGAAAATGAGAAGCTTCTTAAGGCTGTCATTGTAGCTGGCCTTTACCCCAAAGTGGCCAAGATCCGCCCTAGCCTCCACAAGAAGAGGCCAATGTAAGTGTGCCTGATGTTTCTGTGGCTTTTGCTTCTTCACCACACAAATGGTGTCCTAACTGGAACCATTACATTAATCCTGATACCTGCATCAACAAGGGACCTTTTTTCAGATTGCCAGAGATGATCGAAAATGAGAGACGAAAACTGTAAATCCCTGGAGCAGCAGTGTGTGGGTGTGTGTGTGAAAGAAATTACAGTATGGAGGAAAGAGTGAAAACAGTAATGTCCTCCAGCAAACCAGACACACTCAGACAGGTGATTGCACTTCAGAGGGAGAAAAGAAGAGAGGGAGTGGGGCAAGAGAGAAAATATCCTATTGATGAAACAAACTCAATTCGACTGTTTTTCTTTCTTTCTTTTTTTTTTTCTTTTTTTAAGCGCCATTCATCGATCCTTTTTTATCCCACCTCTATTATTAGCCAGGTGTGAAAACAAAACCTTCATCATCCTCACAGTGGAGAGGAGTCTGAAACAACACTTCAGCTTAACTTTTACACACTCTCATCAAAACCGCATCAATAAAACAGTCCAGCTCTGCCTTCAAGTCTGCGGGAGTGTCTGACTCGGCCAGTACTGTGATTAGGCGTGTTTATTAGCTTGGTGGATTTCAGACAGAGGCAGGCAGAGGCAGACAGAGGAGTGAGTGAAATGGCAAAAAAACATTGTGATGCTTGTCGATTTAACATTCACAATATACAATATTTAAATATAATATTTTAATTAGGGGTGTGCGTGAGCTGTTATTCAGAGCCAGTATTCAAATTCACAAATCACTGTAGGCTATTTGGTACATTTGACCTCATGATGATTTGAAAGATGTATAGACCAAACGCTCTCGTCATAACGGAACAGTAAAGCAGCTCTTATTTCATAAAATGTTGTTTTACTGTTTGAGGCTCTGAAACACAATGTATAGCTTGATGTGATCATGTGGTGAAGGATGTGTTGTTATGAATGTGACTGACAAGGCAGCTGTAACTACTCTAAATGGACCATATTTTAACCACTGTGATGTTATCAAGATTGTACACGGCATATTTTAAAGCGTTTTATAATCAGTCAGATCCAGTGAATACACGAACTGAAGTCATGGTGATGCCACTGCTGATCATTCTTTGATCTGGCATGGCTTTTCAGTTCTGGACAGACTTTAGATCACAAAATGTAAACATATTACTGTGATTGAACTGCTTCATTATTAAAGTATATGTTAAGGGTGATACGGGTAAATGCAAATTTGGTGGAATATCTTCAGTATTAAAATACTTTTAGATATTTAAAACCAGTAAGATGGGTTTTAAGATTTGACCAGGGTGTATTCTAAAGAGGTGTATTCAAAAAATATCCAACCTTTATTCATAAAATAAAAACTTGTATTCAGATATAACACTTGACTCACACTATTCTCCTTCAGAGTAGTCCCCTTGGAGTGCCACGCACTTCTCCCAACAGTTCTGCCGCTGTCGGAAGCAGCACTGGAATCTTTTGAGATGGTCTGCAGCTGGTCTATCATATTCTGCAGGATGATTTCTCTGGCCTGAAATTTGGTCCCTTTCAATGATGTTTTCACCTTAGGCCCTGTAGCTGAATTTAAAAAGATGTTAACTAAACATGGTAGTTATATGTAAATACTCTGATGATCAATGTTGACATGATCATAACATGATCTCAACTAGCTAAGATAGCTAGACTAAATTGCTAATGCTACAATGTTATAAACACACTTCAAATGTAAGCCTTTAAAAAATGATATAATGTGTGCTGACTTGAAAAGAACCAAACAAAATGTTCAGCTAACCTGGCTTGCTTGAGGCTGCAGTAACTGTCTACCAAACCTGATTGATTTACCAATAATGTTTACTATGATAATATGGTTGCTTTGTTGCTCTATGGGGGCTTGTTAGTGGAAAATAAGCCAGGTACAAGGGACCGAGTAGATACCATACAGTGGAAATCAAAGCAGAACCATAGTATGGTATCGTTGTCTGCACTGTGCAGCTGTTCTCAGGGACCCCATACAAGAGCATGGTTTTCTTCTCCTGGCATCAGGTTCAGATCTCAGGAGTATTGTCTATCTGTGTGAATTATTCCAGTTTCCCTGGAATTGTCACTGTGATGCAAGTTGCCCGTCACCATCTGAAATATGTGTTATTTATTTTTTCGCAGGCCAGTGAAGGTGTATACTAAGGCTGATGGGAAGGTTTGTATTCATCCTAAATCTGTCAACGCTGAGGAGACACAGTTTCACTATACCTGGCTCATCTATCACCTGAAGATGAGAACCAGCAGTGTAAGTACACACACACACACACACACACACACACACATATAGAGAGAGATTAAAGTTGAGGTCACATTGCAATGTCAAAACACTATGGTAACCAAGTTGCCAACTGAAATGTACTGTTGACAGGCTCGGAATCTTAGCTCTCTCTCTCTCTCTCTCTCTCTCTCTCTCTCTCTCTCCTCTCTCTCTCTCTCCTCTCTCTCTCTCTCTCTCTAATTTTTTCTGCATTTTGAACAATAAGCCTCATTATTTAGCACCAGACTGTGCTAAGCCCAGCCGTTTGAGTTTACCGAGAAGGATGGGCCTTGACAAGGCTTTTGAAATTGATGTGTGCCCCGTTTTAAGAAAAGCTCCATCTTTTATTCAGGACCTGTCTGCCTTTCAAGTCCCGCCTCTCCACAGCCTCTCCTCAGATCAAAGCCACTTACTCAATCAAGGAGCCCAAATCCAGTCATCTCTCTCTTGTGTTCTCTATCCATCTCCTGCCTTCTCTTGCTTGCTTCTCTCTCTCTCTCTCTCTCTCTCTCTCTCTCTCTCTCTCTCTCTCTCCTTGTTCTATCTTGCACCATCATCTTAAGTCAGACACAACCGGTTTGCTTAGCCACACACTGTGGTTGGGACTGGACTCTGGGGAGGAGAATGTTTAAATGGCTCCAGTGGTGTCTTCATGGTTCCTCAGTTGTCAGTTCATAACAGTTTGTGGATACCTGGTCTTCCAGTATTTCTTTCTTGATTCTAAAAGCAAGGGTGGACTAAGGTTGTAAAATGGTGTGATGTTCAGTAACATTTTATGAACCCTTTTAAAATAAAATAAGTTCTGGGCCTCTCTAACAGTCCAGCTCCTGAAGTGAGTGCTTTCAGCACGTGCATTCTATATTCCTAGAAGGCGATTCTGACAGTGTTACAAAACAAGCACCAACTTGTGTTCTTTTGCACTCTGCAGTTCGAATCCCAGTCCATGCTGCTTTGCCATCAGCAGCCTGAGCCTAGAGAGAGCATAATTGGACCTGCTCTTTCTGGGTAGGAAGATGGCGCTCTCTCTTCATCACTCCTACTGTGATGCTGACCTGCACAGGCGTCTGTTGGCTCATGAATCAGAGCCTGGGCACCTGTCGCTTTCTGTCCGAGCGTTGTGGGTGGCCCAGTGATGAGGCATTGGCAAAACTTCAAAATAAAGGAATGGCTGCATAGCAAGTGATGAGAGTAGTCTTAGTAACTGGCTGGGTTAGTTGGTTCTAGTTGGTGCTTTCAAAAGGGCTCATAAAAGTTACAGAATTTTAATAAATGAATACAATATTTCAGGTGCAGGAAAAGAGGAAAAGGAGAGATGTGGTGAGATGGATGCAGCATGTTCATCAGTCTGCAGGGTCTGCAGATAGAACTACAGAGGGAGGGAGAGAGAGGAGGGAGCAATTTAAGAGAGAAAATGGTCACAGAGGGGGAAAAGAGGGTGAAACAAAAGAATGTAAGAAAGGGGCAGAATGAGAGCAATTTAGAGAGAGAGTAAGAGGGTGATTAGAGAGAGAAGACAGGTGATTGAGAGGCAGGGGCAGACGAGTGAAAAGTGAGTTGGAGGGAAAGAGAGATGGAGAGGAGAAAGATTTAAAGTAACAGCTGAAAGACACTTCAGGAGGGAGTGATTTCGAGGTGCAGCACAGAAAACCAGGAGAGAGGAAGAGAAGGAAGATTTCTCTAGATTTGAGAAAGCAGAAGGCAAAACAGCCTCTGGAAGATGACACTGCTCTCTTCATTAAACGTAGAGTTGGACAGTCTCTTTAGGGAATGAGCTTGTTTTGTGACAGCCGTGGAATATGATGAATTTTGGCATCTTAAAATCTGGACATTTTAGGACAGGACGAGGCACTGTCCACACGTACATGGCTGTTTTTTAAATTCGTTTGGCCTTCCATTTGCACAAAATATATGTTTAAGGTCACGATAAATGGAGTGTATAATATTTGGGATTAAAGAAATCACCCCAGCAGTTTCCTGTGAAGTGGACTACACATGAGGTTCGGCCATTTTAACTGAGGTTCCAAACCGCATGAATTTAAAACATTCAGTTCAAAGGGAACTTTGAACTGCGTAGGGAGTAGTGAGAACTGGTTTATCACCGCACAGGAAGTTGACTGTAAGTTCACCCGTCAGTCATGGCGTCTTGGGAGTTTAACAGCTGGCGCTCATCATGAGCAGTGCACCACAACATCTAAACACACCCCAAACCTGTTACAGGTCCGCAAATTCACATTTATTTCCATTTTATATATGAAAAATAATGCCTGGATGCAGTTCATTAGCTGACATCTTGTGATACTATCGCCCCCTACAGGGTTAGCATGCTCATGCAAGCGTGTTTTGTGTCTGTGTGGGCAGAAATAGTTTTAAAAGCGGGATGAACTCTTTTTAATGCCCCTGATTTCAGAAGAAACCAGGAAAGAGCAGGTGTCCACAGGCTTTTGTCCGTAGAGTGTATATGTCCCTGCTGTTAGAACAGACCACTTTTCATTAGCTCAACAGCTTGGAGGAGACTGCTAATTACCAGTTCTATCAGCTAACGGACCACCATGCAGTGTCACTGGATATTGACCTTGCAATCTCTTGCTGATGAAGAATCATGTTTGATTGTGATTGTTTAAATCAGTTTGGAGGAGGAACCATGTATTACTTGGTTGGGTTGGTTAAAGGCTCCACATTAAACACCCTGCTGGTTCTAATCCACACTGCTGCACACTGCGACTGTAAGGCTGAGTACTCCTGACATTTTGTTCTCTCTCTCTCTCTCTCTCTCTCTCACTCACTCACTCACTCACTCACTCACTCACTCACTCACTCACTCACTCACTCACTCACTCACTCACTCACACACACACACACACACACACAGAGGAACAGCTGATAGAATCTGAAGAGTACACATACACTTCACTGCCCCCAGTCTCTTTGTTCCTGTTTCACACACATTCACACGTCTGAGTGAGAGACATGCCAGAAATGGAATACAGGAGCAGGCTGTTTCTCCCTCTGGAGAAGGGGCAGAGTTGTTCTGGCTGGTTTTTGCATCCATAAATTCAAATTGGAATACTGTTTTTCATCTCTGCCCTTAACTGAACTTTTCTGCACACTAACATTTGAGTTTAGGTTTTTAGTTCATTCTGGCTGTGGCGTTTTCTTTCTTTATTTCCGTTCATTTCTCTACCTCTCGCTTTTTCTTTCTCAGTTGCTCTCCTCTCTCTCATTTGCTTTCGCATTCTCGTTCTTCTTCTCTCATGCTCTTTCCGTCTAGTGTGCCCATGCTTTGCTCTTGCTCTCTTCCTCCGCCTCTTTCACTACTTCTGACTTCTACTTGCTCTCACTCCTCCACTTTCATCTCTGCTTTCACTTTTTTCTTGCGTGCTCTCTCTCTCTCTCTCTCTCTCTCTCTCTCTCTCTCTCTCTCTCTCTCTCTCTTTTTTCATGTAAAAATATTTCCCACTGTATAAATATACTTGAATTAAAGGTTGGATTTTTTTTGCATTGTCCTATATTGTTAAATAAAAATGAATTTATTAGAAGCTTAAGAACACATCTTAATGAGGGGTACCAATACTTCTGGAGGGCACTGTATGCAAACCCACATCAGTCCTCATTGGTGTCATAATGAAGATCTGCAGTTTTTTTGTTGTTGTGCAGTGGACCATTATTTTAATCGGATTATTCTAAAACCACTGCACATGTTAGAATCTTGGTGTTTGTCAGTCGGTATTCGGTCAGTGTTCTCAGACTCTGAGACAGGAAGTTAAATACAGAGGTTGTCCTGCTGTGCAATGGTTATAAAGCATGTTTCTAATTCTGTATATTCTCTCTCCTGAAGATCTTCCTGTACGACTGCACAGAAGTATCTCCCTTCTCTCTGCTCTTCTTCGGTGGTGACATCTCCATCCAGAAGGATAAGGATCAGGAGACCATTGCTGTTGATGAGTGGATCGTCTTCCAGTCCCCAGCTCGCATCGCTCACCTGGTGAAGGTAAGCCTGTGTTCTCTTTGCTGGAAAGCACTCATCCTTAGACTGTGTCTTAGATCAGATAAATAAATAGTTACCAGTACATTCATGTTTCAAACCCCACCAGAGTTTGCTTAGAAGCAGACAGAAACTCAGCTATTCAGGGGTCATGGTCTGCTCGTTTGTGCAGCAGGGTTCACATGACCACATTCTGTGTTGTCAGGATGACCTGCAAATAGTGGGCTGTCACACCACGATTGGTTTAAACTTTTGAGAGAAGATTTTTACTAGATTTTAGAGCATTGCGGTAAGGATTTGATTGCATTCAGCAACAAGAGCATTAGTGAGAATTTTGAACGATCTCCACTGCACCTCATCCTCAATTCCCCAACTAATCCCAAATGGGGGTTGGTGGAGGGGCATTATGCCCTTCTATCCCATGCCTGGTATTGGGCGTGGTGCTGATACGTTTATGTTTATCTCCTCCAGACAATCTTATTCTATTGACAACACAATACAGGGACTAGTCGGGCTGTGTGCGCACATCTTTGTCAGCTATGGGAGCAACATAAGTAACAAACGACCTTCATTAGAAGGCGCATCCCATTCTACACTGATCATCTTTCTGTCTGATCTTGGGTTAAAAGAATATTTGACCCACAAATCTGTTTTCTCTAGAAATGGAAAGACAGCGAGAGATGGCCGGATCGGTGGATTACATTTGTTTAATTCTTTAATTTCTAATCAGCTACTATTTGGCGGAGGTGTTTTCTTAAGCTTGTAAAACTACGGAGTAGACTTCAGCTGCAGAGCGCGTTTAAGCACCGCCCCCTTGATGCAAGAAAAAGAAACTGCTCTGTCTCTTGAGGTCTCTCTCATTCGCTCTCTCTCCTCTCAGCTCTTTAATGGTCACCCTTTTTGTTTGATAGTGGGTTTACAGGATTAAGTATAGAAAATCAATGGAATGTCAATCTTTATAACGTCTCTGAAGTTTTAGACTTGATCCCAACTTAACTCTGCTGTAAATTTTGTCTCAGTGTTGAGAAGAGAAGAGCAGAACATCTATATTGAAAGAACTGCATATATTTTTTCAACCTGTACCTGTTGAAAAAAGCTGGACTGGTCCCTGGTTGCTTCTGTTTGAGTCTGATGTGATTGATCAGTTGCACTTAAACTCACCTGGAATAAGTTGTAATGTTTGCAAACACTTTCTTTAGCACTGAGCTGAACCAGTTAGGAGCTGGAAATGAGCCGAGGAGGTTGCTTGTGTGAAAATATTAATAATCTTGCTCAAAAATGTTTATTACCATTAAGCAATGTTTGGGGGAGCGTCTACAGATTCCACCCCAGCAAGAAGGCTGAACCTTTCAGTGTCCTTTTTCTGTTTGAAATGTATTATTTATATGAGAATGGCTTGGAGCTGCACACATGATAATTAAGTCTTTCTGACAGCTTGACCTTTGACCTGGAGTGGGCATGCTCAGTCTAATGCGCTGGTTTAGTAAGGTATAGATTTCAGCTGCATATGAAATGGAGAAACAGTGTGCAGGGTCAGCCTCCAGGGCCTGGAGTGAGAGAATACCAGATAACTGATGTTACATAAACAGCTGCTCTGAGGTGCAGGTGTACAAGCCTTGGGTTCTACAATATAATATCTCATATTTCATTGATAACATGTTTTGTTGATCTTTGTAACTTATTTTTTAGGTTGTTTTAAGCTCAGATTGGATTTGTTTGTCTTCATTCAAGTCGTTTTTCAAGGTTTCAGGTTTTCACAGTCTAATATCTTCATATTTTGATCCGATTTCAGTGGCATTACATCAGGAACTCACACGGTGTAGGAACCAGGGAGACAGGTCCCTGTTTAGCAAGTGGTGCACAGTTTCATTGATGTGAAGCAATGAAAGCTAGTGGAGTACTAACAGCACTCTGCACCGGAGTAGGGAGGGGGTGATGGAGGGCAGTGTTGGCAGTCAGTGGAGGTAGGCAAAGGAGTGAGAGATGGAGTGTGATGTGTGTGAGGTAGCAAAGGAGGCAGCCAGTGAAGGATTAAAGTAAGTATCTCAGGGAGGAAGGGATTCAGGGAGGAGGTAGGCAATGAGGGAGACTATGATTCAGGGAGTAAATAAGGGAGCTAGTTAATGTGGCCATTGAGGGAGGCAGTGAGTGAGTTAGGCCTGGTGGCAGTGAGGGATGGAGATACTGTATTATAGGAGGTGGGCGATGTTGGCAGTGAGGGAGGAAGGCAGCGAGAGAGTGATAAATTAGTTTCTAATCTTATTTTGAAATTTTGATTAGATTTACATCTTAGGGTTTTACATCTCGTTCATTTAGGATTAAATGGTTCATTCATTTATGTTCCTTATTGATCTAGAGCTGTATAAACTGGGCCTTCACAAAGGATAATCAGGCACCTCTGATAGTATGGACAATGATGAACCAAAGCTTTATGACCACCTGCCTTTTGTCAGTTAGGCCCAGGATAGCTTTCTGAATCAATGAGCCGGTTTGTGGTTTGGACCACTGTCCAAATTGTCTGACCATAAGAACTCACTCAGATCTGCCCATTGCTCTTACATCCAATACCAGCCCTTTCAATTACTGTCTGACCTATAACCCTGACCTTAATGTGCACTGATATTACAAGGTACTCAATGTTATTTGCATCACTTTGTCATAATGTTTTGGTCCGTCAGCATAAAGGGTTGTATTACTCAGCACTTTACAGCACTAAGACGTTTTAGTATTAGGTTTGTATAATTGGTCTTCTGGGGATCAGATAAGGCATCTGTTTGAGCCTGTTTTCCAGTTCGCTCTGCTGTTCCAGGCTGTGATGGCAGCCTGTGACAGTGGCCTTAAATCTAGGTAACAGTGAAGTGTGCTCCATTTAAAACGCACGTCAAATAGCCCATCAGTGACACCTGTTTTCACTTGTCTGAGCTCAGGGTGCATTACCACTTTAACACTCAGCAAATCACAGCCGTGAAAGTACGCAGCAGTGTTAATGGCACACGCATTTATGCAGTTTTCTGTTTTCATTTTTGTTATGCTGGCTTTTAACATTACTCACACAGACAGTGAGGCTGTTGGGTAGATTACAGCAAAATGGAAGCCCATCTTTTACAAGGCCTTGCCTGCTTCCCACCTTTATTTGGCAGTAAGAACGAGGAGTGTTAATGGAAGTTTTACTCTTCCTGTCTTCCTCCCTGTGGTCATAATGTTGTCTTTCCTGGAGGTCAGAGCTTGTGTCTCATTCAGTACTGTTTCTTAGACTCGCTGTTAGGCTTTCCATGAGTGTAATCAGGAACTACAGCAGTCCATTGACCAACAAAACAGGACATTTCGTGCTGTAATGAATGGGTTTCACACATCTAATGATAAAATTAATCAATGAAAGTTTAGGCAACACAGATACACTGACAGAACTAAATCATGGCTTAGCGCTACGTAAATTTCGAGGTTGTGTTACCTCAAGGCTTAGGGCATGGCTTGGCAACTGCCACAGCTGTTTGAGTAGTGAGTCACTGTTCACAAGATAACACCTCACTACTCATCTGGCTGTGGCCATTCCTAAGCTGTCCCCTGAGGTAGCACCACTTCATAATACATTTATGAATTTACACATTGATACAGTTCAGTAATATTTAATGTTCTGGCTAATCGGTGTAAACAAAAACCAATGACTCATGCACTCATGCTTTGGCAAATATATCGTATTGAATATTACTCCAACTGGTCTCAAGTCTAATACTGATGCTATGAAAACCTGTGATTTAAGTTCAGCCAGTGCTTTCTGTGTTTCTCTCAGAACCTGAAAAAAGAGCTGGACCTGTTGCTGGCGGAGAAGATTAAGGAGCCGTGCCCTGTGGACTGGAGCGACCGCAGCTCTAAAGACTGTGCCGTGATTTCAGCCATTGTTGACCTAATCACAACTCAAGAGAGCACTGGGGCGACTTCCTCGGAGGAGCAGCCCAGGAAAATTCCCCAGCATTGGGACGACTGAACTTCTCCGAGCTGTGCTACACATCACCATGGTAACTGGTTTAAAAGTCAGTTTAGCTACATTAAAGGTGCAATGCAGAGACTTTTTTTGTGGGAATTTTAACGGGACCCCAGCAGACTGTTAGCGGTTAGCATTCACTCACGCTAGCAAAATGCCTGCAGCTAACAGACGAGAACAGCAATTGAGGACCCATTAACGTCCCCACACCAGATGATTCATAACACGTTTGTGTGGGCACAAACTTTGTTCACTGGAAGCTGAAATGGGGACGAGAAGGATAAAGGCAGTCAGTGGATTGAGAGCTCATTTACGGCAGTGAATCCTGACAGTCAAACATGCCTCTAAACAGTTTTAGTGAAGCATGTTTGACTTTGTGTAGACATTTGTTTTCATTCACATTTGTGATGTTTTCTGTGTTTAAACCAAAAAATCTTACAACTTTCAGCACATCAAAAATTGAAGTCTGGTTTAAGTCATTCATTCTTCATTCAAAAAAAAAAAAAAATACAATTTATAATGCTGCTTATTGAACCTGTAAGCTCTTAAGATGCGAATGATGAGAAGTGCAAGAACAGTGATGGTGAGTTGAACTTTTCCAGTATAACCACATTGGGTGAAACACAGATATGTGACTGCTCCAGTAAAGGCAGACAGTGTTTTGCTATTAAGGTAAAAAACTATGGCTGCCAAGACTGGAATGACGAGCGTTTCTTTATTATAAATAAAAATGGGCTTTTGTTTAATTTGTTCTTTGCACTGTTTTGTTAAGTTTCATTTCTTCTACTGGATGTTACAAACTATTAAAGTTACCATTAATTTACTGTCTCACAGCCTCTCAGTGTGCACAGAGTAATAAACACAGAGGGTTCATTATGGGCCCTGCTGAAAAATCCAGCTCGAGACCACCCTTTGCTGATGGCTGGTTTGAGATGGTGGCTAATCAAAGTAAAAACCCAGCTTTAACCAACATTTCGTTCCAGCAGGTAAGTCTCAACAAATTTCACAGCTTGTATGGAAGCTCTACTCACACTGGAGTGGACACAGACAACACAAAGACTCAGGGGTCAAGACAATAAAATCTTTATGGAATACAAGTCTGTATTAGTAGTTTCAACTGCAAGGTTATTTGAAACATATTTACATTAAATTTACAATCATTCACACTGTAGATACGTGAACATTCTCCCTGAGACCCAATTTGAAGCCAGAATGAAAAGCGCTGCAAATCCAGGACTAGTTTTATGTTCCTTCATTTTAAACTCTGAATATATTTGTTTAATTAAGGCTGCCGACCCCGTTTTTTTTAAAAATGGAGCTGAAGTGCAGCCCTTGATCTTTATCAACAGATAAAAGCCATTAGGTAAGACATCATTAAATACCACACTGCTCGTCGTCATGCTTTTCGTGGAGGTGCTGACAATTTATGCAAATTGCAGCTGGTTAAGTGTGCGGCTGGAGTACTCTGTCAAACCTTCCCTGAGCCTAGACTGTTCTTATCCTACATCAGAGATCAATTGCAAGACCACATACAAACGAAGAACTTATACAAGCGCGATAAAAAAAATGCATAGTTTGACGACGGATTTAGGAACAAAGAAAAGCAAACTATATTTACAGACAGAAAAAAAATATAAAAATATATATTTTTAACTTTGTAAAATGACTTAATTTGGCTTCTGTGATTTCTCGCAAAGAGCTCGTTACGTAACTCGGCTGTGCATCACAGATCACGGTTGACAGCAAGTTGCTTTAGGTTTTACACAGCTGCATGGCTCCACTTCGCTATAAAAATGAACAGAAGCAAACTGATTTGGCCAGTGCAAGCGAGTACGACAGCGCGATATGCTCACAGTGCCGGCGATCGATGAAAGAACAGGAACACACGATGAATCAATATCACTAGAAGCATGATGTTTAGATTTGAGTGTTATTTCAAACCCCATATTTGGTGATGTACGTATTAAATTGTAGATGAGAACTGTTGTGGTCATTATCATAACAGACATTTCATCTGTGTGTATGAAGTTCTAATCTTAAACTTGACCAAGCCTGGGTCTGTTAAAGGGAGCTTCTGTCAATCCATTAAACATCACAGACATTAAAGATATCCTGTCGGTCAATCTGGAGAGCACTAGCTAGAATTGTGGTTCCACAGTTTCTGTAGCACAAGGAGTCTAGAAACGTTGACAACTGCGGTTTGATTGGAAGACCTCAGCTTGTACTCTTAAGTCATGTGAAGATCCTCGCAGCTGATCCTTGCAGTTTTCCAGTAACCCCCGGTACCTCCAGCTGTGCCTCGTGACTCTGCTCTCTCTGTAGGAGTTGATGTTGTGGAAATGGAGTTCATACGTTGGTCTCAAGGCCCTGCAGGCGGTCCATCCTCTGCATGTTCTTCTCAATGGTGGCCAAGCAGGTGATTGGCTGAGCACACTCTGACAGGAACCAGCCCCTTTCTCCATCTCTGAGACGCATGCCCTCGTACCAACCTGGAGGGGAAACAGAATCGGCAGATCAAACACGGGGGGCTTCAAATTCACACTTGTGAATTATAATTTTTGCAATTTTTTGCCCCTACTAATTTAGGCATGCCAATTACCCATCCCTCTAAGTAGCCTCCCGCTCTTGACGCTAGGGGGGAGAGATCGTCCACGTTTTTGTCCGAGTCATGTCCGAGTTTGCCTACCACCGGGCAGCCATCGTTCTTGGAGGAGAACACCGGATCTGACACAATGGACGGTTGACGCAGGTGTCTGCCGTCCATTGTGTCAGATCTGGCAGCACATTTGTGAGAAGAGCACCATCTACTCACCCACCCCTGAGGGGCCCCTCTGGGCCCCGGCTGCCAATGGTGAGCAGCATGAACCTGGATTCGAACCAGCAACCCCAGGATCATAGTGGTAGCGCCTTAGCCCACTACACCACTCAGGACCCAACAGGAGGCATTTCGGTAGCCCTCAGTTATGAACCACAAAAATGGTGGAAAACAAAGTCTCCTGAACAGACTATATATGTTTCGCACACTTATTACATTCGAGTTCCTTCACAACTGCAAGAGGTTGGACTTTTCTAATGGTGTAATGATGCAGCATCAGTAGACTTGTCCAATGGAGTGACCAGAGGGCTACTAAAGAGGAGTTGTCATAGGACAGTCCAATCAAAGACCCACACTGCTACAGCATACACTCTAACCAGGATGGATCTTGTAATTAATCTGACCTGAAACAGCGTGCGCACACACTCACTGTGTGAAGGGATGTTCTTAGCTGTTTGTTCCTTCCTGTGGGGTAGACGAGTGTAGTCTGAGAATGATGACCTACTTTTCAGATAGATTAAGGAAGAGCTGCAATTTAATCAGCTGTATGCAATAGGACGGGGATAGAACATGACGTTTTACTTTTGCACTCCTAATAAACAACATTACATTCGATCATATTGAATCTCTTCATATTTAAAATATGCTCTAAATAAATGAAAAGAAAGCAGGTGACACTACGCCTTACTAATGAATGCATCACAATTGGGAAATCTGTACAAAAAGCCCTTTTCTCTGCAGAACGTTCTGGAAAAAAAACAAGGGGTTTCTGCTTTCAAGTGTCTGCTGTATATTTAATGGGTATTTAAAGATTCAGCCTGCTTTTGATGGCCTATTCTGGGCACAGTGCCCTTTCAACATGAAAGCTGGCCAGCAAGCACCAATCACGGGGGACTGTCGTCTGACCCTCAACCCAGAGGATTCAAAAAGACCTTTGGGCCGGATCCTCACATCAGGATACAGCTATTGCTTTTTACAGTATTATTTCTTTAACACTAAAAAAAAAAAATCAAATCAATGAAAGCTCCAAGCAACAGACACATCCGACGCACCAGACGACAAGAGTAATGGCTTAGCACACAGATCTGTGTTTCTCTGAGCCTGATCCAGAGCAGATGAAGAGTCAGATGAAGGGGAAAAAGGCCTTAAGGAAAACTGCTGCATTTATTGTTAGAATAGATGCTGGATCATGGGAGAGGAAGGGGTGGGTTAAAAGGAGTTCACACAGATGGGATTTGCAGCATCTTTTCATGAACCTGATGAGAAATGGCCACTGTTGGTGTCTCTTCTAACTGCCTGAAATAGTTTATTAATTTTTCCTTCATGCATTATTTATTTAATCATAAAGGTTTTTTTTGTGTGTCTCTATGGGTTATTCTGTGGCTTTTCTTTTTAATAATCAGAACAGCGTTAGCATTTTGAAGTGAATCATTAGCAGTTTCCTTAGAAGACAAATAAAGAACACTCACCATCATCTACTGTTTGAGAGACCAACACAACATCAGCCACCTGCAGAGAGAGTTCATCCGGCTGCCGGGATGTATATGTCCGAATCACTTCCACCTGCATGGCATCTGACACACACACACACACACACACACACACACACACACAAATATTCCATCATTCACACATACAGTATAGGGGTAATGAAATGTAACTCCTACATAGGGGTTACTGCATGCCTGCATAGGTTCATGTTTTTCTGCTCCAGAGAGTCCTGTTCTATTGGCCATGCTTCCTTACAAGGACTAGACCAGCTGATTGTGGAAATGTACACCCACCTAAGCAATGGGTAAAATTTAAAGTGGCTGAAGTAGCTGTACCTTCCTGATGAATGGATCACAAATGGATTCTTTTCTATAACTGTATACCTATATAATGGAGGTCTACGCTAAAGGACATTGCAAGGAAAATGTAAGGGGTTTATTATGGTATATAGAAGCTATTCACATTGTGTTTATATGGGAGGATTGCACTACACCACATGGCCAGCAGGCGGTGCTGTTTCTCTGAGTTTAGAAAGTTTCATCAACTTGTTCTTTTAACCGATTAGTGAATGAAATCAGTTACCATTTAAACAACAGACACAGATGAAGAAAACAGTAAAGTGCTTGTCTTTTACTGAAACACACTCAAACCTGCATTTCTTTACCATTTCTTCAGTTGTATCATTTCCACAAATTCAAACATGTTTACTGCTTTAGTTTATGGAATGTAAAGTAGCAAAACTCACTTATTCTGTCTGAATTTGTTGTATCGTTGCTGCTTTGTCCCAGTGCACTGATCCAGCGAGCTCGCTCATTACTGAGGAGAGAGAGAGAGAGAGAGAGAGAGAGAGAGAGAGAGAGAGCGCTGAGAACTGAATTCCTTTTAATATTGTGTAAACATTTTAGGATAAATAGATCAACCCAGTTTATCCTGCTTTTGTTAGACTAACTGCTGTATCTCTTGTCCAGGCACAGCTTTCTACTAGATTTAGGAGCATTGCTGTGTGAATTTGATTGTATTCAGGATGGATTTAGTGAGGTCAGGATGTTGGACCAAAATGTTTGTTTATCTACTTGTGTCCTTTGTATTGTATCTGTATGCAATCTAAAGAAGTTGAATGCATTCATTAGAAGAGGGTGTCCCCAAATATTTAGAGACATATAGAATATCCGCCCTGGACAGTCTAATATACAGAAAAGCCCCAATTCAAAGCACTGCAGGTTTGCTCCTGTAGTCTGTGAAATAAAAAAGATCCCAACACAATGCACCAATCACTGTCACTCCCTCACTTACTAACTAACACACACACACACACACACACACACACACACACACACACACACACACACACACACAGTTCCTGTGAGCACTGGCCAGGCCAGAAGTGGCAGGCAGGGTTACGAAGCGTAATCAGACCCCAGCCTCGCTGAAAGCAAAAGAAAGCCTGCACTGAATTCTGCTTTTGTCTGTTATGCTTCAATCGGAACAGCCTGTTATTTTCTCACACAAATGCACAGAGCGGGCGAGCGAGAGAGACGGCATGGATGTCGCATAAAGACGTCCCGTTCCCTTTTTCTTAATGGAGGATTTGAAAGCATATGACGTTATTAAGAGAACTGTGATGTTCCCTACACGAATACAGCATTCAGGAGAGAGAGTCAAAGGAACAAAGAGAGATGATGACCACTGGTGGTTAAATCACAGCCAGAGATAAAACCCAGGCCACTACCAGCAGCACAAGAGTGATGGAGGATCGCGTTTGTTCCAATTTGTGGTCAGTTAATGATCAAGCCTTTTTTGTGCGATGTGTTAAAGTGACTAAGGGTGCTTTCACACCTAGCTTGTTTGATCCAGACCATCTGACTCTTCAGTCGGGTCTGGGGGAAAAAAAAAAAAAAGTAGGTGTGAAAGGAACCTCAAACCAAAGGACTAAATTTTGGTGGTCTCGGTTTGATCAAGCTGAGCCATGATTAGGCTCATTAGTGCCTCAACACTTTTTGGATCAATGGTTGGACAGCAAGCTAAGGCAGGTAAGTACTGCCAGTAAAATAGGACACTGCAGCAGATAAACATGAACCGTGACACCCTGTCTGTTGTCAGCGTGGGACAGAGGGGTATAAAGCCCCTCAATGTCTGAGCTGTGGAACTGTGTTCTCTGTGAGCTTCATCCAATACTTTTGGGATGAGCTGGTGATCAGAACATCACTGAGGTCAGGGTGTTTAAATGGTCACTGAATGCACACAAATCCTCACAGCAATGCTCCAGAATCGAGTGGAAAGCCTTCCCAGGACAGTGGAGACAGAGAAACCCTCATTGACTTCAAAAGGAACAACAACCGAGTCCCAATGTGTTTGTCCACATACTGAACCAGTGTGTCACAGTGACAGAAACCACACTAACAAATCCAGTAGACGTCACTCAACACCACACAGTCTGAGATGCAAACTAAAGACACCCAACGTGCCTTGTCTGACCGGCTACATTTAGGGTAGAAGGGAAATGACCGGCATAATTGTTTTGGTCAGGGCAGTGAAGGCAACCTAAAAACAAAACCCAGCAAATCATCTCAGACAGTGGACGGTTTTTGGGCCAAACACGCAGGACAGGCAGGATATGAGTCAATCACCATTTAGTGTTGCTGACAGTTCACTTCTCTCCATTCTGCTGCTTTTACACAGAAACAAGTGTTTTTGTCTTGTCCCGTTATTCCGCAGAGACGGCTGAACCGCATTCACTGGGAAACAACCTGCAGTCGGCACGCACACTCGGACACATTTATGGAAAAGGCCCCGGGAAGCATGCAGAAGTCCATCAGTGCAGCAGGCTGTGACTCAGCACTTGCTCATCACTTTCTGGTTCTCATTCTGCGCCGCTTCAAAGCCGGGGACTCCACCGACCACGCAGCCCCTACTGAACTCACAGCAATTAGCATTCATGAGTTGGATGTGACTCATCTATTCACTAATTGCAGCCTAATGAGCTGCCAAAGTGTCTATTTTTAATTTGGGGGCCTGAGTTGTGGGTTTTATGATGCCTCTGTGGGTCACAGAATTCTTTACTGGGTGGGAGACCTTTGAAAATCCTGTTTTGTGTTCCCTCCATGTTCAGAGATAGCTACAGGTTGTGGAAAATGTCCCTAAATTGGGGAGGACTACTGGTACAGACCACCTGCCATTATCTGCATGATGGTAAGATATTTACATCCATTCCCTGCTTGTGTCACAGATTTCCATGGTTATGATTCCCTCAGACTGTTGTGTTACAGCACAGGCTGTATTTCAGTGCATATTACACCTCCAGTTCCATCACTATACTACAGCCATTTCCATTGTTAGATGGTACCATTACAGTATTTCCATGGTCACATTACACCTACTACCATCGTTACTGCAAATTAAAACAAAACACATTTCCATTACAATAAAAAAAATCACACACACACACACACACAAATCTACAGTTTTACCCTAAGTGGGCAGATGTGGTTAAAGGTAAAGGAGGATAAATAACCAGTAAAGTCTTTAATACTGAAACTCTGCGAGGCCTCAGTGCCGCTCCTGAACACCAGCTCTGGTGTGAACAGTGGAATACATTGAGTGAACTCCAGGTCCAGTTAGCGTGGGAAGAGCAGCTGGCCATCGGAATCCAGCCATGTGGACAAACACACATGCTCACAACAGGTAGAGGCATTCTCACGCTTCAGGCCTGCACCAGCTGATACACTGCATAGCAGACACGCTAACATGTACACACACACACACACACACACACACACACACACACACACACACACACACACACACACACACACTTCATAAGAGGCAGAGAGGAAAAAAAAGCACAAACAGAAAAGGAGAGAATGACAGAAGAGATTTCTTGATTCTGAGTCAGTTTTAAACTGCAGATGTATGCTTTAAGTCCAGCAAACTCTGTGTGTGTGTGTGTGTGTGTGTGTGTGTGTGTGTGTGTGTGTGTGTGTGTGTGTGTGTGTGTTTGACCCCAGCACCTGCCAAAGACCACTTTCCTGAAGGCATGATACAACACATTCCACATTAGCCTGGGGTCCAAACTCTGTGAGGTTCATGGACACAGGGAACTGCGGATGGGGGGCAGAGATGCGAGTGTTTAAGGGTGCTCCTCCGTCTCCCAAACCTTCTGGCTCTCCTTTCATTTCGGCGGTTACAGTCAGAGTCACTCGCACACACTCTGCTAATGTTCACTTTCTCTGTTCTGAAAAAAATCCAAACACCTATTCACATCTCTTATCTCTTCACCTTTCCGGAGATAACGACTGTTCCGTCTGACACTGATGTAAGGCTGACCGTCAGGGTCTGCTGCTACATGCCTCGGACCAGCTGCTCACCCTCCAGGTTTCTTCCTCCAGCTCTGAGGGAGATTTTCTTTGCCACTGTGGCCTTTGACTTGCCCACCGGGGAGGGTTTATGCAAACAAATTGGATTTGACTTCTGTCAAACATGAGCCTGAACACCAGGGAAACTGGTGAATGTGTCCCACATGGTTTTCTTTAATGAATGCAATCACCTACTTTAAACTGCACCCATTGCTGACACAGATGCAAATGCACACACAGACAGCTTGTCTAATCCTCGTATAGAAGACCTGCCGACAGAATAGGACTCTGGAGCAGATTAACATGAACCTATTGGCACTGAATGGCAGTCATGCTAGAGGGATATAAAGCTCCCCCAGCACTGGTGCTGTGGAGCAGTGAGACCATGTTCTCTGCAATGATGGTGCTCAATCCAACACTACTGGGATGAGCTGGGGATGAAGTGATCCAACATTTTGACCTCACCAACACTCGTCACTGAATGTAGTCAAATGACGGTGCAACCAAGTGACAGTTTGATGATGTTCACTACAGCAGTGTGGGATTAGTGGAGCCACAATCTAATAGAGCGGATAGAGTTACAGCTGGAAGGAGGGGAGAGAGAAACACACGCAAGAGGATTGTGGGAACAGAACAGCTGACAATGGGCTGTTGTCTAGCAACCACCGAAACAATGTGCCACCAGTTCACACTACAGTCCGACATCAACAAGAAAGGAAAAAAAAGAACTGCAATAATGACATCACAACGGGGTTAAGCATGCTCTGAAACCCAGGGACTTTCCAAAAAGAAAGAGAGAACTGACAAACATAGCTGTTATATCGTTTCAGGGTTGTGTCTCAGGGCACCACCCCCCCCCGAAGCAGCTTTAAGTACATATACCCCATTTTTAGAAAAATTAGATGCTGCTGAAACCAGACCACTTTACAGAGGTGATCAGCGATACACACACATACATACTCGATGCATAAACACAGTCTTGCATCCCCTGTTATCTTTAGGGGGATCAGATGGGGGAAATGAGGGGCAATTACAGAGGCTTCATCCATTCACACCCTTCTGTGAGGAGCTTCCCAACAAAGCTTTCAACACTCGGCTCTCCAGGGAGTAATAAACTGCACGCAGCGTGAGAGAGAGAGAGAGAGAGAGAGAGAGAGAGAGAGAGAGAGAGAGAAGTGTTGTGATATATTTTAGCTGTATTGCACTGATATTAAAATCATGCATTTCTATCCATATCGACCAAAAATGAAATTGAATCAAACAACTGTTTCTGTTTAACTGGATTTAGTGCCGTGTGTGAAATAAGAAAACTGGTATACACGGACTTTGATGGCAGTTTTGATGGTATGTGGCACGACTGCGGCATTCTGTCATCAAATTTAGAAAAATCTGCAAAATGAAATGGAGATGCATACTGTTTTTCTGCTTTCTGAAAGTATCGGGCAGTAGCTTCTTTTCAGGAACTGCCTACCACTACGTCAAGCTAGAACAGAAACTGTTCATGCATCAAAGCTCTGCAACAAAAGCTGCCACTCAGCCAGAAACTTGAGTAAAAAAAACCTTCAGTTTCTGGACTGGATTTCCAAGAGTGTGAAATCTGATACCAAACCCACTGAAGCCCATCAGACTGAGAAAGGTGTGACAGCAGCAGCTGCATCGCAAACGTATAAAAAACAACTGCAGTAAAAGTGCAGGAATGTTCAGGAATATTATAGAGAACTATTATAGAAATACTGGTAACAAAGGCGTCGGCAGGGATTCGTTTGAAAGCGGGGGGTGACGGCAGCGGCTTCGTTTGATTTCTATGTGGCAAATTGCTTAGTCCACCATAAGTAGCCTTATGAACAGACCTTCAGAATATCCGAGCACTGTGTGTCTGTGGGAAGGCTTTAGGGCCACAATGGGTCAACAGCACTGTAAAGGTCTTGTAACCCTAGTGTGAGTAAACACGGGTACTGTTCAATCTGTCCTACACAGACTCTCACCTACAAACTCCCACAAACAGAAACGGCACATGAATCTACTTCAGTCAGAGGAGAAATAAAAGCACGCCACAAGATCTAATAAGCATTACTGTTTATATAGTGGCAGTTCTAATATCTGATTGGCTGAGCCATGTCTGAAGATGATGACGCTGCTTGGCAAAAAGACACTACTCTTTATGAATGAGTGGGTAGAACTGTACTGTATACTGGTGTTATTAATAACAGATCACTTCATTAGTGAACAATGTGTATTTTTTCTCAAAGCTGTTTTGTAAAAGCAATGAATCACACAAGGCTGTGTGTCGCAGTGCCTCTTTTTGCAGGTGCCCGACTGGCCGTTATATCAGAATCAGCTTTATGAATAGAGAAAAGTAGAAACACCAGAAGAAATGGTGAGCAAAATGGGAAACTGGTGGCAACATCCAAACGTTTAACTCAGGAACAGTGTATATGTTAGTGTAAGTGTAAGGCGTACCTAATCTATGCTCCCAATGCCACAGACAATGCGAAACGCAATGACCTGCCAATGTGATATGCGATATCAGAGTTACAGTTCAGTACACTGCGGTATGTTGCCATACTGTCAGAAAGAATGTATTGCAATTATTTTAATACATTGTGTTTTTGTTTTTTTTTCAAAATCTGTCACAGTATTGTGATATTTTGATGTATCAGTGTTTTCGTACACCCCTACCTTGCAGCAGACCTGTGAATTAAGTGCAGTAAGTAGCAAAATATTTAACAGGAGCTAAAATAAATGTCATGCATCAGACACTAGGTTCTGTACCTAATATGACCTCCTGAAGAACAGAAAGTACGTCTGTAACTGCAAATTCCACCAGGTCTCCAAATGTTTACTCAGCAACGGGATTACACAATTACACAATCTCTCAGGTGTCCTCCCAGATTTCAAATGGATGCAATAGTATGCACAATGTGTGTCTGCGAGAATCGGTGTATGTAGTTTCAACATGAAATTAAAAAATAAATAAAATAAAATGTATTTATATATAAATAAATATAGAATTTAAGCATATAATAGCAAAATGCAAAAAAAGAGCAAAAATATTGGTTTAAATAATTATTAATGTATTATTTATAATTATTTAAATGTTTCATTAAACTCTTGATCTCGTCTTGTTGCTTTTTAATTTGAATCTGTACATTTTTCTGTGGCAAGATCCATAAAGCAACACTGAACTTTAAAATACCAGCTTCATGTTGATGCTCCACTCAACTGTGAAAGAGAATAGAATCACTGTTACAAGCACAGAACAATGCTACTGCACTACGGAACTGTGGAGACGAGGGCAGGAGAACTGTGTAATGCTGAACAGTCGAACATCACCTGTGTGTAAAATCCTCAGTCCACATGCTTCTTTCACTTTCAGTGACACTTCTGTATCTTATTGTTCATCCAAAAAAAAATAAGTGGCTCCTATAATTGTGTCTCAAACCACAAACTCTCCCTCTCTTGGTAAATTCAAAGCTTCAGAAAGTGGCGTTTCTTCCATCACTAGTTATGTGAGCGAGGAACTTGTGGGATGTATTAGTAAACACATTATTAATAAGGAAACCATGATATAGGCCACACTTACAGTAGCTCCGCCCCCAGGATCATCAGCACTTTTTCTCTTGAGTGGTTGCTCCGGAATTTAAGGCGGAACAAATGGTTGGCTCCACACTGCCGTGACGTCAGCATGCCAGCAGTGGTCCTGGTTGGAGAAAGGTTCAGATCTTCAGGCTGGCACGGTCCCACCCATATCTGATCCCTCAGTGCGTAGTCGATCACTGTGTAACTCTCCTCACTGAGGGGGAAAAGAGAGACAGAGAGTGAACATCTTTACGGTGTGAGTGGGAGGACTACAGCAGGGGGTCGTCAATGCAACACAGCCTTCCCTGCTGAAACACGCCTACTCCTGATGAGTTCAATCAGGATGTTTGAGCTGAGAAAACAACGTTTTCCCTCCAATTTACATCTTTAAAATTATAGTTATTTATATTTCAGAATAAATGTATAATACATTTAAAAGTAAAAGTGTGCTGCTTTTGTCTTAAGCACTGACCAAACACAGTGACAGTAAAGACACTAAGGGTCAGGCAGCCTTAGGAACACTGACCTTTAGTAAGAATAACATTTACTTCCATTGAAATTGAAAGTTGAATGCCAAGCATCATGGCTGGAAGAAACAGGGCACTGCACATCACCTAGCCAATACCAGTCCTACAGTGAAGCATGGTGGTGGCAGCATCATGCTGTGGGGAACTGGAACACAAGTCAGGGTTGAGTAAAGATGGCTGCAGTGATGTACAGAGACATCCTTAATGATAACTTGCTCCAGAGTGCTCTGGACCTCAGACTGGAACAAAGGTTTATCTTCCAAAAGGACAACGACCCTAAACACACAGCTAAGATAACAAAGGAGTGGCTTCGGGACGACTCTGTGAACGTCCTTAAGTGGCCCGGCCAGAGCCCAGACTTGAACCCGATCTCTGAAAATATCTACAAATGGCTGTGCATCAGCGCTCCCCATCCAGCTTAAAAGGTTCTGCAAAGAAGAATGAGACAAACTTCCCACAAACAGGTGTGTAAAGCTTGGGAGCATCATACTTCGAAAGATTTGAGGCTGTAATTGCTAATTACCGAGCCAAGGCTGTGAACACTTACGTACGTTATATTTTTCAAACAAGATTCGTGCATAGAATTTTGCCTTGAATCCATTTTGAAATGAAGTTAACAGACTGTACAGAAAGTGAAGTGCTATGAATACTTCTCAGCTTCAGATGTCTCCAACAACAGAGCTATAGGGCACATTAAAATGATTGCATAAATTAATATTCTATTAAAAATATATCTATAATACTCTAAATACTGATATATTGAATGACAAAAGGCAAATTTCTAAGTAGATAATTAGATGTATTTTATTTATCTTTGCATAACTTGTCCTTGAAATATTGAATGATATGTAAAAGTAGCTTTAGTAATATTTTAATAATTTGTCTGGTTTAACTGTATATGCACTGTATTACTACGGTAACCTTAACGTAAAAATAAGGTGAAAAGTGATTTTAATATTTGTTTGGTCGTGTAAACCATCAACACGACTTTCACTTCTGTAATGAAAACTACAACGAATAAGCTAATAAACGATGCTCAATCTGAGTCAGAAAGTGAGAGAGTGACAGTAATTCTGTAACTCAGCACTCCTCAGCGAACTTCAACCTCAGCCCAACACAGTTAACAAGTATAAACATTCCACCGTGCCTACATTTCCCATGAGCACCTGGGCCTCATTAAGCGTACCCGAATGACCCTTCAGCCACTTCCTGAGCGTGCAGGCTTGCACCATGTGGAAGCAATTGGAGGGTTTAGGTAATGCAGGTCTAATGACGCTGAGGCACTGATCGCTCACGACTCCAGAAAGCAGAATCACGAAACAAACTCAGCTTCAGAAAGAACCCTGCAGGCCCTGCTGCCAGTGTAGACGCCAGCACCAACGGGCACACAGATAAAAACGTCTGCCAGCCTAAAACACAACACACAGGTCATCAGAGCTGTAACTGATCAATGACAATGGGCAACAGCCATTAGGGTAGATGATACCTAGACTAGCCTTTCATAACCACTGATATGAACCTTTAGTACACTTTAATGCATCTGAAATCAGTGCAATGATCTCGATGTGGAGACGTTCAGCTAAATTCAACTTTAAAAACAGCTCTAATTCCTCAACGTTTGATGCCATATTGTAGTTAAGAGTCCCTTCATTTCCACAGGTTCAGATGTAACTGGACTTGACTGATAAACAGTTCCATGACCAGGTGTGACCTGAGCAATTAAAGACCTTAAAGGTCTGGAGTTGCCTTTTATAAAATGTTCATAGGAACTGATAACATGAGGTAGCAAGGTATCGAGACCATCATTAGACAGGAGAAGAAACACGAAAACAAAGGTATCAGACAGAAAGCAGAAAGGCTTCTTTTTCAAAACAAGAAGGGATGCACCAGTGAGCTCGACACCACCAGACGACCTGGAAAACCACAGAATACTAACTAAAACTTCCCCTGGTCATTAACCCTTTCACACATGGTGGTGACTTTAGTGGACGGCTGTTTAAAAGTCATTTTTTTCGGTCTGACGTCTCTCTGGAGACTCAGTTGTTGATTTATTCCTTTGTTTATTTGTTGGTTTGTTTGCGACTTCGACACACAGGGCAATGCACTGCGGTTCGTGTTTTTTCATAAGCAGGCCTTCACTTTCTGACATCGTCAGAAATGTCATTGGTGAGGAGATTCTTGTGTTCTGTGTAAAAGCACGTTTAAAGATTCTCCCACCAAATATAACCTGTTACTTTAGTATCCACACATTCACTCACTTTTCTGCCTGCACGACTCATCTCTGTAGTCCATCGCACACATACTGAATGGGTGTAGTTCTCTTAAAGGCCTATATACAGGGGTTGGACAATGAAACTGAAACACCTGGTTTTAGACCACAATAATTGATTAGTATGGTGTACTAGGGCCTCTTTTGCGGCCAATAGAGCGTCAGATCTTCTTGGGAATGACATTTTTTGGATACAATCTGGGTGAGCACGTGAACATCCCTTTCAGACAGCTTCCTCTTGCGTCCACAATTAATCCTGTTGGATGTGGTTCGTCCTTCTTGGTGGTGCTGACATCACCCTGGATACCGTGGCTCTTGATACATCACAAAGACTTGCTTGTCTTGGTCACAGATGCGTCAGCAAGACGTGCACCAACAGTTTGTCCTCTTTTGAACTCTGGTTTATCCCCCATAATGTTGTGTTCATTGCAATATTTTGAGCAAAACTGTGCTCTTACCTGCTAATTGAACCTTCACACTCTGCTCTTACTGGTGCAATTAATGAAGATTGGCCACCAGGCTGCTCCAATTTAGCCATGAGACCTCCCACACTAAAATGAGAGGTGTTTCAGTTTCATTGTCCAACCCCTGTACGTCGTCGAGGACATGACAGACCCGTGGACCTGATAGCTCCTCAGGATCCACATTCAAAGAATGAACTGATTTTTAAGCATTCAGCAGTGAGATCTGCATGGTTTAGTTCGGGGGGGTCCAATCTTCTCCACAAAGGGCCAGTGTGGCTGCAGGTTGTCATTCCAGCCAAACTGGACCGTTGATTATATAAGTGAGCTCAGGTGTCACAAGTGGTTGTTTAGTATGAAAACCTGCAGCCACACCAGCCCTTTGGGGACAAGATTGGACACCCCTGGTTTACACGTAGCATTCGAGTTGTTTTCAGGAATTGCCAACACTCCGGATACTGTCTCCGTTTCCCGAAGAGGGCTGTGCTGTGTGAAATATCACGTGCATTCCATTTGTACTTCGAGTCAAAATCTAAAAAATGATGAAAAGCTAAGCACTTGTTAGTACCATTGAAACCTGCCAGCTGCCAAAATACCAGCTGATAGTCCTGATATTTGGGAGTATTGGACAGAACTACAGCTAATAACGTTGTAACATCCTATTGAGTAGTGAACTGAATAGTTCTGAGAATAGAACTGAGTAGTGACATTTGCTTCCTCTTCATGTTTTAAATTGTATATGGAAACAAAGTATAAAATGTGTGTGTATGTGAGAGTGTGTGTGTGTGTGTGTGTGTGTGTGTGTGTGTGTGTGTGTGTGTGTGTGTGTGTGTGTGATGAGGTAATCAGGCCTGTGTTAACATGCGAGAGAAAGCACCTCCTTACGGTGTATGAGTGAGTGAACGAGAGAGAAATACACACCAAGGAACTGAACAGAAACACACCCATATCACATGAACTTCCCTCTGGCTGCAAAACTAATTCACATGAACTTTATCTGACAGACACACAGACACAGGTTTGGACAGACTCGGACATACAGGTCCCTACAACTCACCCAATTAATCAGAGCCGTTTGTAATACACATCCACAGCTGGCGGTGAGCTGGCAACAGCAGAACAACATCTACAGAAGATTAAAAACACGGTTTGGCCCTGTGTTTGATGCACTGGAGCAACAAGGCTAATGTGCTCCACAACGGAACTACATCACTACATACTTTCCAAAAACAGCACAAATCTGTAGCAATTTTATAGCAAACTGTAAGCAATAGACCAGCTCATATAGTCTCAGGTGAGTTCACGACACGACTAAAGTAATGCCAGCAGTAATCTTCAAGCCTGAATTCTGTCCATACTTCAGTGTGTTTTCTCATTTTGAACGACAGACTAAAGTTGGGCTTCTTGTGTTTCAGCTGACGGGCTGGTGTAGCTATCAAGTAACAGAAACCTATCGTCACTAATGAGCAGACTGATGAGAGCTGGCTGATCATTTCAAAGCATATAAAAGAGGTCTTGCACTGGACTACAGCCTTAACCGGAATGAACGCGAGTGCAGGATGCCAAGTTCATCAGTCCACCTACTGTTGTTCCCCAGGCTGCTTGTGTTTTTATACTCTATTAAACGGGCAATAACTCAAATCCTGAACGGGAGTCAACTAGCCAGACAGCAATCTGATGTTCCGACAGCCCTAATGACTTCCTCCTCAGCAGCCAAGAGATGTTCCAGCTCTAGGGATAAACACTCACACACACACTGCTTGGAATGAGAGGCATGTTGGGTGTGTAAGATAACAGTGGGAGAACCTCCTCCTCTGCCCGTCTGAAGATGTCATCATCACACAGCAGCTCTGGGCTCTGGGTCAAGCTGTCCACACATGGATGGAGCACAGTGTTGTACTACATTAGGTTATCCAGAGATTGTCATTTAGGAAGATTTAAAGACTAGGACTGAACCTGCATGTTGTAGAGCTGCAATATGGAGAGGAGAGGAGAGGAGAGGAGAGAAGAGAAGAGAAGAGAAGAGAAGAGAAGAGAAGAGAAGGCTGGGAGTTACATAAGCACTTTGCATGGGAATAAGAGAAGGGAGTGAAAAGAAAAGAGAGGAAGAGGACTAAGGGAGGGAGGTGACTGGGGTGGGAGTAAAGTGGATCCGTTTTCTCATGTGGGAGACAGAATAGCGTGACATTGTGGCTACTACAGTCTGCAATGCATATAAACACACCACATACCAGTGCTTACATCTCTCTCTCTCTGTCTCTCACACACACACACACACACACACACACACACACACACTTTGGCTGCAGTAGTCTGACTTTTATCTCACTTTGATTAAAAAAAATATATTTTTCTTCAAAATCCCAAAGAAGGCGCAGCCATGTGCTCCAGCCCTGCAGGAGAAAATGAAAACCACCTTTCTTCCAGAATGTCTTTCAGAGAAAGCACAGAGTTCCCAGAAACCAGGACAGGAAAAACAGTGAGACAGAGACACTTTGATCATCATCATCTCAGGAAAGGTGAACGAGGGGGAAACAAGTCAGAAGAGGTTTCAGTTTGAGTGTGGAATCGTGTAGGTCGGTGGTGGTTCACTATCGTGTTAGGTTGCTCACACTTGAAGGGATCGATATGACTCAAGCAGGAATGTGCAGCTTTGATGAAAGCTCTGGTGACAGAACAAGTAAACAACCTTGTGATTATGAAAATAAAACTTATGCAAGATTAGGACTGCCCATGCTGAAAGAGGAGACCTTCTGGGGAACCATGAGTAGATGATGGAAAGTTAATCATAGGGTGTTGGAGCTATTTTTATGAATATATTAATATGTTTATGAATATAAAAAAGGAAAGAAATGCTTTCTTTAGCTTTTCTCTCAATACTTATTTGGGAGCTCGTTTCTTCATTATAGGAAGTTTATGGTTGTGATCTTAAACTAATCTGAGGTCACTCTGAGCCCGATCTGAGATTGTGGTAAACAGTATTCAAGGGCTCAATTCTCCTTTCTTTTTCCCTCAGAAATGAGAAACAAAATAATGCATAGAATGACTTTTATTTTAATTTCTTCACTTGAGAATTTTTGCTCTTGTGTAACAACAGAATCATTCCATAGTAATGTTAATATTTGTATTATCAAGGATATAATCATTTTACCCAACATCTATAAATGACCTTTAAACCCCATATTGGACATTCTAACCTTTAGAGGTAACAGACTGACATAAACATGTCTATACCAGAACCTTGTTTGCCTCACTAGCCTGTCCTCCAGCAGAGGCAAGTCCACAGATGGCTGCTTTAATGCCAGTAGCCATGGAGCATTCACTCTTCCAGAGCTTTCAGCTCAGCAGTGCAGACAAACAGGTCTTCTTGAACCTCAGCCAAGTACATTTCCTCAATACCATGTCAGGACATGCTGGAAATCAACAGTTACTGCCCCCCAAATATTAACACAGCTGGAATTACCTACAGCAAGCTCAAATACAGCAGTAAGGCTGCACGATACTGGAGAAAACTGACATTGCGATATGTGTATATTTCTGCAAAAAAAAAAAAAGGCAAAAGCAGGATTTCATTGGGCGTTGTAATTTTGGTCACATTGTATTTGTCACATGACACAGTGCATCCGGACAGTATTCACAGTGCTTCACTTTTACCACATTTTGTTGTTATTCAATTCATTTTTTCCATCAGAACTCTACACAAAGTACCCAGAGACAACAAAGTGAGAAACGTTTGATGGAAATTTTGCAAATTTATAAGAAATAAAACAAAAATATAAAACTTTTTTCACTTTGTCATCATGAGGTATTGTGTGTAGAATTGTGAGGAAAACAATGAATTGAATCTATAAGGCTGTGCAAAAAATGAAGCGCTGTGAAGTCTGTCTGGATGCGCTGGATATCGTATCATATCATGTGTCTTTCAGCTAAAATATACTGGAACATGATTTTTTATTTGATTTTTTTTCCATTTCACCCAGCGCTATCAGGGATGCAGTGCTACTGACTAATCACTACACATTTCAGTACAGGTTACAACTATAGCACAGCATATACACAGTCTCTACTCTGCAGCTCTAGACAAAAGCATGACTAAGACAATGCAGAAACGCAGGCTCTAGATTTATAGTGCCGATTAAAAGACACAGGTGATAAGAATAAGAGGAGACGGTCCTGTCAGCCAAGACAAATTCCGTTGAATCACTCTTGTGAATTCCCTCCTTGAACTCCTTGAATTCTTGAGAAAACCCTGCTGCTGCTCTTTAAGTAAACCGTGTGCTACTGGCTGACGTCCAACAAATTCCCTAGAGCCCAGGACACACACTTGAGGAACACCCTGATGGACATAAACACGCGCAACACTGCAATAGCTGCACTGCAATTGGGATAATACTATGGAAATAACTGACCTCACCACACACTCCCAAACTTCCTTTAAACTAAGAATACAAAAGCTACAAGACTGGAACTCCTTCCTGCTCACGTAAGCTTGTGATTCAGACATTGTGAAAACAAAAAAGGAACGTGACAAAAAAAAAGTCCAACACACTCTGCCACACCTAGCAGGTTGTGTCACTATTGCTTACACTGCAAGCCGGGACAAGACAGAAATGATGACGGGAAAGTGCACGGAGGCCAAGGTCGCTGCTAGAAGCAACTTAGTAGATAAGCAAAGACTTTCTCCACAGCTCCACTCCAACAAGCTCTGACCTGTCCTCAGTGAGAACCAAAGACAAGCCTTTATTTCTATTTGAGAGCATTGACCAGACAGTATCCTGTGACCCAAATATGGCCCCATTTACAGCTTAACAGTTCTCCTATTTGAAAGTGCTATATTTTTACAGCCTATAGTCACTATACTGCTCTCGATTACACACATCAGCACGTCCAGGAAAACATTGTGATCCTTGCGTCTCTTCAATGTGAAGACATGCCCTCAACATTCATATGTTACATAAGACTTCCTATTGGTTGTTACAAAATTTGACAGTAACAGTGTTTGTACATCTTGTTACAGCAAAATCGAATTCATTTCACCCAATACCACACGACGACAGTGAGAAACGCTTGTTTGAAATCTATTCAAATGTATTAAAAATAAAACACTAAACCTCAGAAAGGAGAGGAGAACCTTACAGGAGCACAACCATTTCTGCAGCCCTCCACCAATCAGGCATGTATGGTACATTGGCCAGACGGAAGCAACTCCTCAGTAAAAGGCACATGACAGCCCATCCCAAGCATCATGTCTGGAGGAAACCAGACACTGCTTATTACCTAGCCAATACCATTCTGTCAGTGAAGCATGGTGGTGGCAGCATCATGCTGTGGGGATGTTGTTCTGCAGCAGGAACTGGGAGACAAGTCAGGGTTGAGGAAAAGATGACTGCAGCGATGTACAGAGACATCCTTGAAAACCTGCTCTGGACCTCAGACTGGGAGGAAGGTCTATCTTTCAACAGGACAACGACCGTAAACACACAGCCAAGATAACAAAGGAGTGGCTTCGGGACAACCCTGTGAATGGCCTTGAGTGGACTTCAGTCTTGAATTTGATTGAACATCTCTGGAGATATAAAGAAAATAGCTGTGCATTGACGCTCTCCATCCGATCTGAGGGAGCGTCAGAAGTTCTGCAAAGAAGAATGGGAGAAACTTCCCAGTAATAGGTGTGCCAAGCTGGTAGCATCATAGTTTAAAAGACTTGAGGCTGTAATTGCTGCCAAAGGTGCTTCATCAAAGTGTAGAGCAAAGAGTGTGAATGCTTATGTACATGTTATATCTGTGGAAATATTTCTCATTGTGGGGTATTGTGTGTAGAATATTGAGGGAAAATTTGATTTAATCAATTTTGCGATAAGGCTGTAACACGAAATGTGCAAAAAGTGAAGCGCTGTGAATACTTTCTGGACAGACTGTATTGCACCACTGACCAAGAATTAGCCTTGAGTGCTGACATTTTTCCCAGTTAATGTCAGTCCTCCTCTTGGACTGGCTCAAAAAAACATGCTTGGGCTTAGTGCTGCAGGTCAAGCCTCTTTCTGGAATTCATGTAAATGCCACTCATCACATACACCTGACTCAGCTTACACTCAACAGCTTTCTGCTGTGCTGGACGTGCTTACCTCTTCTTGCGGGTGACGATCAGAACATCGTTAAAGAGGAAGAAGTAGACCTGCTGGCGTGACATCCTCTTCGAGAAGATACTGTTCTTCTCCTCTGAATAGGCAGTCAGCTCTCCCCGCTTCACCATCCATCGAGAGGAAGAGACGAGTGGAAAGGGCTAGAGATGGAATGAGAGGAGAAACACAGTATTATATAGTAAATTACAGTTCTGTGAAAACTGCAGCACAAGCACTGTAAGGTTTTCATGTCTGAAATGTGATTTTCTTTCGGTCATGCTAGAACAACATTACTAAAAATGACACTGGCCTTGATCGTCACCATCTCTCTGTAAAAATATGGAAAAATCTTCATTTATTTGGTTAAAGAATTAGTGAAAAGCTATGGAAACGTGTTCTAAATGACTTCCTTAAAGGACACGGATGATACTTTAAATTACGGGAAATTATTCAATCTGAAAATATGCTCAATTCTTTGCATTGCAAGTCCTCCTCCAAACTGGACTGCAAAGCATGTGCTGAATTTTAAGAGGTTCTGGTTATTAAAGCTTATGTATAGACTTACAAATGATTTACAAACCGATGTGGAATTAAACACCTTGTCGTAAATGCTCACAAATATGAACACAATTTACACCTGCTTCTAATCACATGTAGTGACATGAGGCAAATTCAAGTATCAACTACAGAATTAAATAATAAATAATCCTTAATAATTAAAATCCAACCAAATTACACCAAGCAAGCACAGGATGACCAACATGACCGACTAGATCATCCCTTTGAACACGCTTTCCAACCTGACTTGTGCTGTTGTTAGTTGCGCGGTTGTGCTGGTTGTATTCTTCGTGAGTGACATTCATCAGAGAAGAATTCAAAAGCAATTTGGTTGGTTGGAAGGGTTTAAAAGAAGCTGCATTGTAGGGCTCTGGTAAACAAGGTCTTATTGACATTCCGTTTGTGCACATATTACCATAGCATGTTGTTGGCGGGAGTGGATAGAAGAAAGCATCATCAGCATGAAGGATCTGGGAAATCTACAAGAACCATAGAAATGGATAATCGACAGAATTCTGGACCCAACAGCCACGATTGTGGACATTCACCGAGCAGTGATGCCTTCCATGAGTCATCCTGTTAGTGCCAGCACCATTAATAGACAGCGGCACAATGCAGGACCATGTCAACATTGCCAAAGAGTGCAACTGAATCAGAATGGCAGCAGGTCATCTTCAGTGATGAGTCCTGCTTTTGTTTTGGTGGAGACATCTGTGTGCTATTCAAACAGCTGCAGTGCCGAACCCAGACCTATCCCCAATTGAAAATGTGTGGGACGCTATTGGACACACTATCAACACTCCAAGCCTACTGCAAAATTGACACAAACTCAGTGAATATTCAAGCTGCATGGGATAGATTACCGCAGGACATGGTGGGTCTTTTGCTGGTACTGGATTTAGGAGACAAAGCTCTGCAAATAGGTCTGTAAAGGTCATACAGATTAATTAGCTGAGAGCGAGGACTGGAGGACTGGGTTTTTCTCTTGTATTTAGATATTTTATTAAGCATTTTAGAGCCACCCCAGTACACATAACACACAAAAAGGGCTCATTAGTTGGGACTGGGCCAAGGCTGCCCAAACAAGGCTTTTTTAGGGCTGGGCAATACATTGATATTTACACCTATATTGAGATATAAACAGTACACATATGAGCTGAGATGATATTGTTTATATTGAGTTTTAAATGTTTTCACAAGTGTCTTGCATAAAACCTCTCAGCTCCTCCTCTACTCTGTTACCTCCACCCCATATGCACTCTCACATACACACTTTGGTCGAGACATAAGACAGTTCTGGCTTGGAGTGTATAATTTGTCTTGGGAAGGACATTTTTTGGATACAATCCGGGTTCGCACCCCAACATCCCTTTCAGACAGCTTCCTCTTGCGTCCACAGTTAATCCTGTTGGATGTGGTTGGTCCTTCTTGGTGGTGCTGACATCACCCTGGATACCGTGGCTCTTGATACATCACAAAGACTTGCTGTCTTGGTCACAGATGCGCCAGCAAGACGTGCACCAACAATCTGTCCTCTTTTGAACTCTAGTTTGTCCCCCATACTGTTGTGTTCATTGCAATATTTTTGAGCAAAACTGTGCTCTTACCTGCTAATTGAACCGTCACACTCTGCTCTTACTGGTTCAATGAGCAATTAATGAAGATTGGCCACCAGGCTGCTCCAATTTAGCCATGAAACCTCCCACATTAAAATGACCGGTGTTTCATTTTCATTGTCCAAACCCCTGTACATGTGATGGTCTATAGGAACAAACTTGCATGTAAGAGAGTACTGGTGATGTAACAGCTGAATGGGCCAAACCCCTCTGAATATTCACAACCCTCTAGACAGCTGCTGCACACATATGTGCCAATGGAACTTTCCCACACTGCTCTCACTCTCACAGCAGTAACACTTGCGTCAGCGATGGTGATACGAAATAAATGAGATTACATAGTGCACCTGTAGGTCTTATGGGAATGCAAAGCAAGAAATGCAAGCACACAAAACACATGCGCTTGCACACGTGTGCCCAACGTTAACACAATGTGTGGGAAAGAGTCTGGGATTAACATGACCTGCTCTAAGCAGTACGTCAAATGTACTGCCGGTGTATTTAACATACGAGTGTAATTTACTGAAATGAATTACTTTTTTATGGGACACATACAGGCATCTACTTACACTTCCATGTTTATTGACATTACATTTACATTACTGATTTAATTACAAACTGATCTTAGATCAGAGCCCAGATCTCATGAGACCAGACCACACAGCACGGCTGAACTTAAAGCTCTGCTTTTCCCAGAGGCTTTACTGTGAGACCATGAGCTTATCATTTCAGCAGTGGCTGGAGTTGATCCAAACTGAAGGAATCAGTGTGATGACGGTCAAGTCAACAATCATCAGCCAGCTCCAGCAAAACCATTCAAACAGTTAATCATTCCGTGTCTCTTCATATACCTCCTTACATCTGTGGTGTTCTCACAATGTTGGGGCTCAGTGTTGGACATTGTTGGGGGTCAGCGTTGACAATTATGGGGGAATTATTGAATTACTGTTCACTGTTAAGAGTTGCTGGGATCAATGTTAGGAATGTATATGGTTAGTATAATGTTGTGATCTGTGTTGGGATAAATGTTTGGGGGGGGGGGTGTTATGATCAGTGTTGGGGCATTTTGCATTCTCTAGGGAAGAATTTTGAGGTCAGTGTTTATTTGAGAATGTTGGAATCAATATTGGACAACAGTGTTGGGGAAATTGAATTGTTGAGAAAAGCCAAGTATGGTGCTGGAGATCACTGGGATCAGTGCTAGAGAAGGTTAGAGAATACTGTGAGAATACTGGGATCAGTATGTGAACAGAGGGATAAGTGCTTGGTGATGCTGAACATTTGAGAACATTGAAATCAGTTTCATTGTTTACAAATATGCAGAGGGTTCCAGCATTTTACCATTTACAGCAACAGACCAAGGCTGGGAGGAGAAGGGAGACCCATGTATTCCGTGTTTGACAGCATGACCTGGACTCTGATGTACTTTGTAAAAGATGAAGTGCTGAAAACACTAACTTGAGAATATCACACAGGAACTTCAAAAGCCTAAAGAGCTTCCTCACTTTTGATTACAACGAACGTATAAGGGTTGTTTTGAGTTCAAGTGTGTAAAAGGGTTACACACACACACACACACACACACACACACACACACACACACACACACACACACACCTGCTCTTTGAGATGCATTGATGGCCCTCAGAGCTTTTAAATCCTCTCTAGAGGTCCAGTGGGGCATGCTGGACTGTCTCAGCTCATGCCCAGCTGGTTTTCCAAACCCGCAGCCTAGTAGAGGTGCATTAAGCAGAGGAGAGAGTCATTTTTTGGCCATTCGTTACAATCTGCAATTTGTCACGGCTGTTCAAACGCAGCTGTGCATTAGTGAAATTCCATTTGACACCCTGTTTTCTGTCTGCAGTCTCTCCCCCATCCGTTCCCCAATGCGTCTCTCCTCCTTTTGTTCTTCTGTCTTTTTCATTCTTTCTTTTCCCTTTCTGACCACTCTGCTTTTCTCAAGTCTTTAGGCTGGATGGCTGGAACTATGAAGTACAAATGGTGTGCAGGACGGATCTCTGAGGCATAAAGCTCAGTCGATCTGATCTCTGGGGTGCATGGTTCCGATGCTAAACTTCTAAGCTGGTGGCTTTTAAACCTTTCACTAACCTTTACCAGCTGACCCATATTTCACTCGGGCTGGACTTTATAGGCTGTGAAGTTGTGGGCAGCTAGACTGTCAGGTAAGCTTGAGCACTGATCTCCAGTCATATGTTAAGCTGTACTCAGGGCTGGACTGGCATCTTGATTCAGCCCTGGAATATTTACAGCATTTTCCCTCGCCTCGCCCTTTTCATTTCGTTTATCAGAAAGTGTGGGGGGTGTGGGGTGAACCCCATCCATCAGCTCACATTCATAGACCCCCTGGTTCACCCAATAACCCATCCATGCCAGGCTGCACTTCGGTTACTCTATCAAATGATTAGTTAGTTAGTAAGTAAGTAAGTAAGTAAGTAAGTAAGTAAGTAAGTAAATAAATAAATAAATAAATAAAATTGGTTAGTGAAGTTTAAACCACATCAGTGTGGAAACGGTTTTACGGCTGCTGCTCCTTTTAACTCTGACGATTCTCTCAATTTGGATGCAGAGCTGCAGTGAAGACATACAGACTGAGCAGACGTGGGTGTAGAAAAGGAGAAACCTCCGAATGTAATACAATAAAAAGTCGCTGAGAGACACAAATTCACCACAGAGCTGCTTTAAAAACAGAGGACACACACAATGTCTCTGAGGCGCCGATAAATCGTGTCAGCTTAAGCAACTGGGTCTGGCTGTGATTCACTTACCTTAATCTTAAACTCCAACTGCGAGTTGATGGTATACATCATCTCAGTCCGTTCCATCTTACGAGCTCCCTCATTACACTTCCGAACGAGCTGCACACAAATCAGATGCATTATGTCATTACTGTTCTGAAATCACATGGTATCAGGGAATAATATCAGGAGCAATGGTTCACCTTGCTGACGCAGTGAAGAGCTTTTTTGCTTTCCTCATACTGAGGAGAGTCTTTGGGTGTCTTCTGGCAAATGGTCTACAAGTAGAAGAACATGATGATTAGGGCTGCACCAAAACCTCTTTCGATACTGATACCTGATCCTCAAGTATCTGATGAACTGAGAACATACTGTCCCAGAGGAACTAAAAAGTTTTGAGATATTGAGCCTTTATATATAGACTTTACGGCGATACTGACATATGGAGATATAAACCTTCTGTTTTCTAGATAAAGAGTCTAAAATCCATACAAATGAACAATTTCATATAATAGTAATAAAAATAAGTATGTAAACTCAATTTTGCAAAAAAATAGTTAGCTAGAACCTTTCCAAAATTGGCTGTTCCTTTATGTTGTGTTTAAACCTTGAACTATTGATAGCAGTGTTGTACTCTGCCTTCAAATCCCAAAGGTATATGTGTTTCTGCACTTTCAGTATCAAAATGTATTGAATGGTAATGACCAACATGATAAATATATTTAATTCCTTTTATTTTAGTACAGGCTGTGCTCTGTCAAACAGGAACATGATTCCAATCAGCCACAAAGTAGAAACAAGGAGCATCATGGAATTATACTAGAATCAACAGCTTCATTTCAGGGCATTGAAAAGAAAACGTAAAGCTATGTATGATAGTACTGAGCTTCGATGAGGGTCATGTAACTTGTAAAACTATACATTTTCAACCATGAAACAATTGTGCCACCAAAACATCTCAACATATCACCTTTGAAGGTCCTGTGGTTAGCAGAAAATCCGTTAATCCCTGTATGCTCTGAGATAGGGCCTCCATGAGCATCAATGAGCCTCGGGTGCCCAAGACCCTGTCATCACTTCACTGGTTATATATTTTAGTACTATCCACTGCATACTGGGAACACCCCACAAAGCCTGCCATTCTGGAGATTCTCTGGCCCGATTGTCTTGCCGCCACATGACATTTGTCACAATGATGCACATTCTTGACCGTTTTTTCTGCTACTGCTAATATACCCTTCACAGAGACACCGTACGTTAAGATAATCCATTTTTTCCCTTCACCGGTCAGCGGTATTAATGTTATGGATGATTTGTGTACAGACATCTCCATTACTAAACTGAATTGTTACAAACATGGACTGTTTAACACGGATTGTTTGGTGACCAAAGCTTCTCGCTCTCTCATGTCTCTCATGCCTGGTTGATATTTTCAGCTCTTTGCAGTTAACAAAAGGGCAGGGGGGTGGGAGAATGGAGAAAGCCCAAACCAAACTTTCTCAGACTCTAACAGTCAAGCTTCCAGTTCCATTCCACTTTCCCCGACCTCAAAAGACCACAACAAAGCTCAGGGGACACACAAACCATGTAAGACAAAGAGTGAAAAAAGAGAGGAGATATGATGCCAGAAGCTGAGAACTGGCTCTTTGTAGGCCATGTGTAATGGTGTTCTTCCACCACTCCCTCTTTTCCATCAGCAGCCACTTCATCTCCAGAGTTCTCCATGTTCTCCTCCAGAAGAGGAAAGACCTTAAACACTTGTTTAAAACTTGAGCTGCCAACAATAAACTCTAAACCACAGCCACTTACAGGAATACACATTGATCAGCTCTGCTAGCAAACTTTAATGCAAACTTTGGACTGAAATGCCTTCAAAAGAACCCGTGATGTCCCTGATCAAATGCACCGCAGTGAGGGACGCAGTAAGGGAGTAAGTCGGGTGTAAGTAATGAAGAAGGGACAAAGAAAACAGAAGGCGGGAGGCTTAATTAACTTAAATTACGGTGTTACATAAGAGGAAGCCCTCCAGGTCAGAGCAACCGAGCCTGAGGACGCCAGTGGCTTTATCCAATCTACTAATTACCACACAACAAACTCAAGGTGAAATTGAGGTGCTGAGATGGTCCACAACTGTGTGTGTGTGTGTGAGAGAGTGTGCGAGTGGGAATGTGCATGTCCATGTGTGTTTGTTTTTGAGAACAGGGGTTCGGGGGTGGATGAGGCCTGCAGGACCAGCACTGGAGCTGCTGACTTTCATTTTATTACACACATATTATTATGCCCTGTCCAGAGGGCGTTCCAGCCTTGTGCTCCATGATTCCAGGTAGACTCTGTATCCACCGCAACCCTATTCAGGATGAAGCGGTAAGATACTGACTGACTGGCTGAGAAAATATAATAAAATAATAAAATCTGAAGCATCAGACCACAATATTTTTTCACCTGTAGCTAATTTAATATGGTTTTTTTTTTACAAAGAACCTTTATTTAAATGACTTATTTGAATACATTAGGAAATTTTTCAAAAACACTAGCTCTATTTGTTTATAACAGCATTTATTAAGTAGATGTATAACAAAACTATTAAAAGTAGTACATTAATGATATCTTCTTTTATTACCAGAAAATGATAAAATATCATTTGTCCAGCAGGTGGGCACATAGAGGGATATTAAAAGCACAGATAAAAACATGTCTACATGTCAACGCTTAGACAGTTGTGCCACTCGGGAAGCCAAAATGAGCTGTTTATAACTGCAGTACTTCCCTTATAAGCATTTAAAAGTATGACTGTTTTCATTCTAGTTATCAGTTCATAAAACCTATGATGAATTGACTTTCTAGCCATTCAGGTCCACAAACTTTTCTCTTCAAGAGAAAGGTGAAGCACCATGGATCTTTAAAAAGCATTTAAAACTGGGCTTTTCCCACTTCCACCTTCAACAACAAAAGAAGGAATTTGCTCTATACTGTCATCATATTAAGATAAAACAACAGAATCCATATCCCCTCCTACAATTCCAGTAATGTACTGCAATGTTTTGGAATGACCTTATGGCATGAGCAGCCGTTTTCTGAAATAAGAGTAAAGTTTTATTCTTAAAACAAACACAGACACAGAACTATCACTAAGATTAGAATCCCTCACTTCATAATCCAAATGGTAACACAGAGGTTGTGAGTCACTGCTACTATTAAAGATCACCTGTATTGCTCTGTATCTACTCAATAGAATGGAATCTCACCACAGCTGAAATATTTAAGATGACTAAAGGTTAAGAATGACCTTGAAGAAAGGTATGGTTTTTTTTTAAGGAAGACCACCCATCCTCTTGCCTGCCCCCCTTGCTGTGAGTCATTTGTCTTGGCAATGACAGAGTACATTGGTAATGAGAAGATCTATTAAACTTTCTCAAAAAACGATGTCATGATGTCAAACCAGCTGCTAAATGTGCAGATATAAATCACATCATGAGGTCATATTTTGAGAAAGTTTAATTTATTTATTAGGGGCCGCAGAAGTTAAAAAAGTCTGTCACACTAGTGTTAAAAGACTCCGATTGGCTGAATGGGGTGTGTTACATTAGGGTTGGATTTCAAAGGCTGGATTTGAAAATGTAATGGATTTGAAAGCTAGCTCTCCAAAAGAACTGGTGTAGAGACACTGGTGTAGAGACTGTGGCTTCATTGCGATGGAAAGATCATAACAGACTGAAGAGCGTGAATGTGTATGAGGTGGACGCAGTGCACAGGTTTGAGGTGTGATGGGAAAACCCAGCCGCTACTCACATCTACAAGCAGAGGAAGCCGTGTCACTCTCTGCATGGGCAGGATCAGGAAAGAGCACATGGGGAGGTTCCGGCAGTCCGAGTGGGTTTCAATACGGTTCAGTACCTCCTTAAAGGACGGACTCTTACTTCTGTAGAGGGAAAGACATGGGCAGAAGAAAAAAACATTGCCACATAGTTTACATCGTGCTTTGACATATTACCAGTCCTACTGGCTAATTACTATGATTCTACTGTGCAAAAGTCCACAAATGATTTCCAGTCAAAGCAGCCATTAAGTACTTGTTCAACATTTCAGGAGTCAATTCTGATCAAATCCAATTTCATAAAGGAAAATAAGTAAATAAAGGCTAGTTGAAGATCATGGTGGAGGGTTTTGTGTGCCCGAGTGACCTTAGGAGCTATGTTGTTGGGGCCATTAGACCCTGGTAGGGTCTGCCAGGGTAAATTGGTCCTAAGTGATATGTCAGACAAAGTGTGATCCACCTACCCTCATGAACAATCAGAACAGAACTCAGTTTCCGTGGCCAGGAATAGGGTCACTGGGGCAGCATCCCGGAGCCAGGTCTGGGAGAGGCTCTCCTTGTGGAGCATCTAGTCACCAGTTCTTATCCCATGTGGTCCAGCCAGGTTCATCCTGAAGTACTGACACGAGCCCCCTTTCCCATGGTACCACCACCCATGGGAGGGGTAGTACTACTGGGTGGTGGTACGATGTGGATCAGGTGAAAGACCTTGCCCTTCAAATCCTGCTACGTGCCATCCAGTCCCTGTACCAATGAAGCAGGAGCTGGGTTGGCATGTAAGGCAGTAAGTCAGACTGGTTCCCATCAGGGCTGCCCTTTGTCACCGATTCTGTTCATAACTTTTATGGATAGAATTTATCTGCTTAGACAAATGGGCTTTTTGTGGATGATGTGGTCCTTCTGACTTGGTACTGTTGTAGTCCATGGTTCTAAGTCAGAAAAGAAATGCCCTCTCCGGATTGGGAATTAGTTCCTGCCTCAAGTGGAGGAGTTCAAGTTTCTTGGGATTTTGTTCAGGAGTAAGAGAAAGATGGAGCGGGATGTTGACAGGGCTGGTGTAGCATCTGCAGTGCTGCAGACCCTGAGCTGGACTGTTGTGGTGAACAGGGAGCCAAAGAGAGAGAGAGTCTCTCTCAAGGGTCTCAACTCTTTGTACTGACCAAAAGAATGAGATCCTGAGGACAAGCGGCTGAAATGAGCTTTCTCCACAGGGTTGCTGGACTCTCCCTTAGAGATAGGGTGAGGAGATCAGTCATCCAAGAGGGGCTCAGTGGCTCACTGCTCCTCCACATCAAGGGGAGCCAGCTGAGGAGGTTCACGCATCTGGTTCTGATGCCTCCTAGTCACCTCCCTTGTGAGGTGTTCTGGGCATGTCTGGGGAGGAGCCCCCAGCGGAAGACAAAGGAGAGGTTATATCTCTTGGCTGGCCTGGGAATGCTTTGGAATCCCCCCAGAAGAGGTGGAAGAGGTGGCTGCGGAGAAGGAGGTCTGGGCCTCTTTGCTTAGGCTGCTGCCCCCATGACCTGGACCCCAGATAAGCAGCAGATAATGGATGGATGGGTAGTTAAAGAAATAGAGAACAGAAAATGGGATGCCTAACAATTGGCAGACCTGGCAGACCATCATCACTGAACATGCACGCTCAAAGAAACATCCGCAGATGTTCTCTGAACAATTAATGGGCATGGGAGCACCCGTACTCCAACAATCACACTACAAGATAACAGCAGCAGGGTAGAACATACTCTCTGTGCTCTCTCTACACATCACCTCTGTGTACACACTAGTGTGTCCCTTAAAGTGACCATTACAGTGTGTTTGTGTGATCTCCAGCTGATTTCTACAGAAAAAGTGATTCTTCTGATTAAGAGTAATAACTATAAAACAGGTCAAGGGTGGTCTCACTAAACTGATATCAAATTCAGTTGCTGTGGCTTCTTTGCACTTTCGCGACTCTGAACTGCTCTTAATAACTGTTTGACTGGACATTAAACACAAACACTGGGTGATCTCAGATCTTTGGCAATATTGTGCATCTTCAGAATTATTACAGTAAGAAACTTTGTCATTATCAGTGTGTTCATTGTAACTGGCCTACTATGACCTCCTTTCCACTAGTAGATGATTAACAGAAGGAACTGGAGAAACTGTTGATCTTTGCAGAACCGAAAGGTCAAAAGTCAGGCATCACAGATGACAAAGAGGGAGCCATCCGTAATCAGGCATGAAAGGAGATAAAGGTTCTTATGAGTAACTGGGTATGTGTGTGTATGATGGTGTGTGTGTGTGTGTGTGTGTGTGTGTGTGTGTGTGTGTGTGTGCGCGCGCCTGTAATAACACAAGTCAAGTTAATTGCAAGGTTGATATGTTCCAAGGGATCCAGTCAAATAACCTAGATAACTTACGTTCTTTAGTGTCTGGATCGCAACAAATGTACTCAGAATCTTTTAGAACATAATCTTCTGTTATTAACCTCTCAAATGTTCTCACGTTTATATCAACTAAAATTATTATTCCGTAACTACACGGAAAACTGACCGTTCTGATCATAACAGTAAAAACAGGAACACACCCAATCCTGGCATTAAAATGTGCTTTGGTTGATCGGATAAAAAAAGGCCAGCCAGTACTTTGGAACATGGTACAACACATCTCAGACACGTTGTAATCCAACCACTCAAACCACCTTTGGAGGTGGTCAGGGGTTGTAATGATAAATGTATTAGTCTCGAAACAGGGTCATGGTTTAGTGGCTTAATGTTGTGTACATGAGAGTGCGAGGGGGTGGAGCTAAAAGCAGGGGGTAGGGCAGAAAATGGTTGTCCGCAAGATTGAACAACACTTTAAACCTCAATATAAAGGATATTGCCTCAGCCCCTAAAGCTTTGTTTGTATCCCAATATTGAAATAAATATTGATATATCACCCAGCCCTACTACAGAATTTAATACGGGGTATTTTACAATGACCTAACTTGCTCAGCTACATGATTTAAAAGAACTAATGTCATTATCTCAGAGCAAACATTCAGTTTGTGTTTAGGACTGAAACTGGTACCAAAATGTTGCATCATTTTTTCTGTTGTTAATTTGTTTATTAAAATTCATTGCTCTGATTGACACATTTGGTCCTTTTTGACAACCTGGTCATTAACATGCATTAGCTTAACCGGTCCATTTTCACTAACTGTTACTGAGGTCACAGGTACAAAAACCACAATGTTAAAAACACAGCAGTGCACTGAGCACCACAACAACATTTTGAATAAACTTACTGCCAGGTTTTATGAATCTGGGCCAAGTTTCATATATAACTTTTCCAGATGTGCTCTTTTCACACTTTAGTGTGCGTGTGTGCGTGTGTGTGTGTGTGTGTGTGTGTGTGTGTGTGTGTGTGTGTGTGTGTGTGTGAGAGAGTGTGAGAGAGAGAGAGAGAGAAAATGGCTCCATACTCACAGCAACCTCTGCAGAGTTCTCTGCTGATACACCTCATTAGAGCAATAGGTCACATAGGGCTCAAAGTTGGACTGGGCGTGTCTCACCACAATGTCGCTGATGTCATCGATCACAATATTTTGCTGGTGTCTGTCCTCAAGCTCTTTAAAGAATCTAGAGAGAGAGAGAGAGAGAGAGAGAGAGAGAGAGAGAGACCTTGATAAGAAATGTGTTTTGCAAATTAGTTCACTGTGTTTTGCATTGTAGTGCAATTACACTGTAGTGACCACAATCACAATTGGTGCCTCTCTTTCACCGTTGTTTTTCATTCCGTTCCAAAGTTAATAGTGAAGTCCATCATTCTGAGGTTGTCCAAGTTCTCCTTTTTACACTTTTACACCAATTGAGACTCCCACAACTCACACTAGTAGAACTCTGCTCTCCACTCACACTCCAGAGTGATGATGCTGCAGATCCGATTTATACTCTCCAACAGACATTTGATGAAGACGAACAACCAGTAATCAGACTTACATGTGGACACTTAACCTGGGATTTTTGGTTTTCTTTGTCCGTGTATGCATGCAAAAGTAACCGGACAGTGTAGCACTGACAGCAATACACTATAAGCAGGGCAGGACTGCATACTATTACTATAACCATAGATCTACATCTGCCAGTAAGGAGGAGTTTCTCCATTAACTGACTGGATTCCTCACAAAACCTGACTTTGTTTAAACTGGATTCCACACGGTTACAGTTAAATTTAGCCAATTCATCCACAGCCGTGGGGGGTGATTCATACGAATTACAAATGACCTGTGTTCCATTACATTCCTCCACTCCTCCACTTCTCCACAGTGAAAAGGTTACTGAGCCCTGTACCCTTCTTGACCCTCATGAACGGTGAGTATAAAACCTCCGTCCAATCTATGAAATGGTCTGATGTGGCTGATTGGAGCCGTTCAGCTCAGACCGTCTCAATGCATCTTCACTGACCATTACAATTTTTTTTTTCTCAGCTAAATAACAAAAACATCGGAGCATTCGCAGCCACACTCACATACACACTGTCACAAAGACAGGATGCTGTCCTAACACCTCCTTCCCTGCCATACGGTCACCTCATTTCACAGGAAGTCTCAAAAGGCCCTAAAGTGAGCCAACACAGGACAACAGGATCACACATCACTTTCCACACAGACTGTACTAGACCAACAACATTCACACATTACTGTGTTTGTGAGCCCTTCCACACACTGTGGATGAGTAATACTACACCGTAACCTCAGGAACCACCACACCAGCCTTTCGCTTTTACATAATCATAAAAAGGCTGCAATTATGGTAAAAAGAGACGCGCACCAGCAAAACCATCACTGTTAGGACAACGTTACGCAGCTTGTCTTTGTGTTTGGAACTTCTGTCCTTTTATCTATCAGTGCTCAGTTCTGTACAACCGTACACTGGTATAATGGCAATACAGCTGAAGTGAACAGCCATTCGGTCCTCATAAAGGAGGGAAAACAAACACCACACACACGCACGCACGCTGTGAGGTGTTTCCTAATCGGAAACACAGCTGTGTGGGTTGACGACACTCCGAGGGATTCATCCACAGGCTTTTGCTCCACTGTCATGCAGAGGAAACCCTGCAACTGCATCTGTGGAGGAACCTGTAATGACCTCTGGTTCCGTCACGTTGCTCTAGACCCTAAGACCAGGCAAACCTGCGCGTTATTTTTGGAGGTGATGATGTCAGGGCGGTGGAAGCACGGGATGTCCCTGCTGGGGTTGGAACCCCACAGCCTTCCTAAAAGGTGTTGCAGACCCTCTGTGGTTAGTGAAGGACACAGGTTTACTGCAGGACAACTGCTGAGCACAGCCAGCACAACAGCTCAGGAAGAAGGAATGTTGAAATTAGGGAAGGCATTCGAAACAGTTGAGCTATTTGAATAACAGCTCCTCTTCTAACAGGAGCAATTCAAATTAACGCGTTTGTCGATCTCCACACCAAAAGACACCGATATGTTGTGTAATTTTAACCTGTTTATGTTGTTTATTTTGTGCAGCTACTATAAGAGATATTCACTCTGATCCACAGCTGTTCAGCAGACATGGACGTTGGTTCTTTTTTTTATTAGTTTTTTCTATGATTTTACTCATTTTTTGTTTTAAAGCTGTTTATGGTCAATCACAATTTACCAAGCTTGAATTGTATCGTATGAACTGTACGACCCTTCAGTTTGATCCGAAACCAAAATGGCAGGCGTGAAACATGCCGCAGACCAAAATGGATCATCATCTGCTATGACCTGAAGATTAGTCCTGGAAGTCCTGGATAAACTGAGCCGTGGTCTGGATCATTTGCCGACTGAACAGCCCTTATTTAAACAGCAACTACCGTATTTTCCGGACTATAAGCCGCCCCGGAATATAAGCCACACTCACAAAGTAAAAAAAAAAAAAAAAAAAAAAAAACCTGGAAAATAACATATATAAGAAGAAGACGCTGCATCGCATGGTTTAATGCTGCTTGTAGTCCGGAAAATACGGTACAAGTTCCACACTCTGCTGTGAAACATATGTGCCTCTGAATGAAGTCAGGGAGGGAAAATTCGACACAACACCTGGAAAGGCAACTCACGAGAAACAGAGGCACACTCCTTAAAGCAGTCAAGCATGTCATGTATAGGAAGATATAACTCATGTAGGTGAACATTCTATAGGTGAAAGTTCTTTAGTACTGCTGAACTACAGTGAGACACCAGCAACAACGAGCCAGACCAAATGTACACAACGCAACAAAAACATGAACCTTTGTTCAGACACCCCAAGATGATGAAGCCATTTGGCTTTAAAGGACGGTTCTAATTTTAATTCAGAACTCGGATTTATCCGGTCAGGAAAGGCCAGTCTGGTGAACTTCACTTGGAACTACAAGTCTACACTAGAAGTCAAGATTCACCAAAATCCCTTCATTCACCAATGTCTTCCTTAAGTACACCACATGACCCATTCAGAGCACAACGCTCCTCGAATGCGACTGTACTCAGCAATAAGCTACTCGGACTGGACCTCAAATAAACCTTGGCTCATTAACTTCATGGAAGGTAAGTGGATGAACTGGATTTTGAGACAAAATAGTTGTGTTTCTCAGTGAATTGGAATATTATGAAAAATTTTCATACGAAGGTCACGTATCACACGCTCATTTTTTATTCACTACATTTAAAGTAAATTATTTCAAACCTTTTCATTGTTCTACTGTAGAGCAGTGCGTCTTATAGCTCATGAAAGTCAGGAATACAGAATTGCAAATAGAATAGTAACACATATGAATTATTAAATTAAATATTAAACAGTGATTGCAATTTTCCAGGGATGAAATAGGGAATATTTAGACATCAGCCCCACAGTGTTGGTGATCCCAGCGTTTCCCAGCAATTTTGGAATATTATTTTATTATTATAAAGTAACAATTTTTAACCCTTCCCCGGGAGTCCGAACAGCTGAGTCCCTCACTGTCTTCAAACGCAGACTGAAGACTCATCTGTTTCAGGAGTATTTAATTCCATAAAGACATTTGTGTTCAGCAGGATCTAAGTGTGAGGAATCTCTAGATTCTAGCCTCGTCTACTAGCTAAGGATATTCCGAGTGAACAGCAAAGCACTTTTGTGAGTCGCTCTGGATAAGGGCGTCGGCTAAATGTCGTAAATGTAAATAACTACATTTCAGTTACTGAAATTAAAATCTGCATTAAAATGTTGCAAATACTGACCAGTGCAGTTAATAACTGATGTATAAGTGAAAACGGGGTAACACTCATTTTGCTTAAATGGCCTCTGACCTTGAATCTGTAAGCAAAGTTCTGGAGCTGTTATGTGTGTGTGTGTCTTTGAAGCACTAGACACAATATCTTCTCTCTCTCTCTCTCTCTCTCACACACACACACACACACACACACACACACACACACACACACACACACACACACACAAAATTCTTGAATGAGTGCTCTCAAAATAGCTCCCAGTCTTGAAGGACAGATACAGTGTGTGTCTGAATGAAATGAAAGACTGACCCAGTCATGGGTCATCTTGTCTCCTGTGAGACTGAATGAGTCCTATTTTGAAGAGGACAGCCCTGCATTCAGCTCTGTCCTCAAACACGGACATCATAACACACATCGTTAAACACTGACAGTGCTACCATCTGTCAATTACATCACAATCACACTTAGCAGAATATGAGCACATCATTTACACTTCCTCTGAGAGAAGCAGGGGGACAGGAAAAGGAAAAAAACTCATAATACATTTACTGTATTCGGACATCAACGCTGAAGTCAGACCCATTATGACATCATAGTCCCTCTCAGGAAAGCACTGAGACACAGAGCTCAGTTAGAGACTGAGAGGGTTTTCAGAAATAATGCGAGAGAGAGAGAGAGAGAGAGAGAGAGAGAGACAGACAAAAGGGGAGAGAGAGCGATAGAGAGAGAGACAGACAGACAGAGAGACAGAAAGGAAGAGAGAAAGGGGGAGAGAGAGAGAGAGAGAGAGAGAGAGAGAGAGAGAGAGAGAGAGAGAGACACACACACAGAGACAGACAGACAAACAGAGAGAGGGAGAGAGAGAAAGAGACAGAAAGGAAGAGAGAAAGAAAGGGACAGAGAGACAGAAAGGGAGAGGGAGAGAGAGAGACACATACATACACAGACAGACAGACAGACAGACAGACAGACAGACAGACAGAGAGAGAGAGAGAGAGAGAGAGAGAGAGAGCTGTCTGAGAGAGAGAGAGAGAGAGAGAGAGAGAGAGAGAGAGAGAGAGCAGGCACAGCAACAGACTGTCTTTGATTCTCCTGCAACTGAAGGAAAACAATAACAGCACTGCTGTCCAACAAATGTGTTACTCAATGTCTACCACACACACACACACACACACACACACACACACACACACACACACACACACACACACACACACACACACACACACACACACACACACACACACACACACACACACACACACACACACCACAGCCTGAGCCAAACCATGCAGCCCAGAAAACACTCACACACACAGAAGCTGAGTAATAACAATAACTGTAACATTGGGCGATGTCTAACACTTTAAATGCAACTGTTCAGGAACACAGACAGAAACAAAACCACACAACACTAACAAACCCTGTGCTGAACATGAGAACGAGGTATCTGGTTAGACCAGTCTCTCAGGGTGTTGACTGTGATTTCTCTCCCCTTCTCACACAAAATCAATCCAGGATATGCAGGTGCACAAGCAAACACACACACACGCACGCACAAGCAAACACACACACACACACACACACACACACACACACACACACACACACACACATATACACATATACACATATACACACACACACACTTTCCAAGTAGAGCAGTTCAGGATACACAATGAACCACAGGCCTGTCAGCCCAGGCTCCACCCCCAACAAAACTAACCTATCACATAACAGAAATTTGCATACACTCTGAGTTAATCTGATTAAATGAAAAGACAAGACGCTTACTGAGCTGACCGGTATTTCTGATTCTACAGCTACTCAACTGTCAGATGTCAATATGGACATGGCTAAAACCAGTGAGTAACCCACTAAAACCAGTGAGTAACCACACTCCAAGCTCCACAATGCAGTTCTGCATGGAGTTTTAAATGTGGTTGAAATCAATTCGTATTGAGAGGCAGATTCCTTTAGATGATAACGCTTATAAGGCAAGCAACCAGTTTTCTCCAGCTTTCATTTTTACAAAACTGCAAACAGTTTGGAAGGCAGGGAAAGAAGGACTTACATGATCTGTGTATCAAATACATGTGGCTAAACTTAAATGACCTCCAACTGTAACATAAGGGCATATATTTGCATAACGTCGTCATCCTGCTGCCTGGTTTCTGCTGCAGGTCTGGATTATTCTCCTCCTCATTCCATACAGAATCCATCTAGGTTTTCATTTCTTCCAACAGATTTTAAATGTCTGAAGACTCTTATTTTAGAAAATGAACTGAGACAAATATTACAAGCAACCGAGACAGAGAGAGAGAAAATATGGCCAAGCCAGCTGATTTTTTTTTAAATGTTATTTTTGATGTGCTGTGCTACATTTACTAAACTAACAGCAGAAAAATAATGATGAAGAAAGTGGATTCTGAGTGAGAAAGTAGCAATAAAAGTTTAATTTAACGTAATTCAGTCATTTAATTCATTCATTTAATGTGATACTTTGTTGGACCGGCCAGAAAATGGTTCAATGTGCTGCCATTAGTGGGCCAACATCCTCTTGCTACCAGGGCAGACACCAATGCAAGCTCAGATTTTGTTTTCAGGTGGGTCCAACACTAAAAAAAACTGACCCAACTGACCCCGTTCAGAATCCACACTTGTTTACAGTCTTCTTTCCCTCTCTACCAATCTCATAATTATCAGGTATCATCTACACACCCTGCAGCCACCATTCTTAGACACAAGGCAAAACGATTTAAAGAGTGACACCTCCATCAGTCCACCTTCAGGCTCTGACATGTGGACCCTCCACATTTCTGCTTTTGAAGGCAATTCTAAATCTAATTCTAAAGGCCAATCCTTTTTTTCACACTTTCTGTAAATACTGTTGCAGGTTCTTTAGAAAGTCTTCCCTGGACAGTGGAGACATTTACTCCAACAAAAGCAGGATAAACTCTTTAATATCCGTCATTTTGGTAGAAAGAAAGGACAATCAGGTGTCCCAATACTTTAGTCTACAGAGTGTGTATGACTTTATATCTCAGCAGAATCTGGACACGGATCCAAAGGCAGTGGTGGTGTTTTTTTTTTGTTTTTTTTTAGCATTTTAAAATTCACCCTCACTCTCCTCAGTATGTGAGGTTCTCCTCACTGCTGGGGTGTTCATTACGTTTCACTGGTTCGGGGCACAGCGCCAGACGCCTGTAAGCTACATTTGAAAGGTATAGAAGTGCTGGAAACCATTAATGGGCCTGACCCTCTTGCTCTGTCACCAGACACATGCGCTCTCATTTTCTAAGTCTCACACTCACACACACACACACACACACACACACACACACACACACACTTGTGTACATCTGAGATTTTAGAATTGTCACTGCTGTCTGTGTTTATATAGAGACATAGACAACTAGATAAAGAGAGAGAGAGAGAGAGAGAAATAGTGAGTGAGAAAGAATGAGAGAAATATATATATATAAAAGAGCAAGAGAGAGAGAGAGAGAGAGAGAGAGAGAGAGAGAGAGAGAGAGAGAGAGAGAAAAAGAGGGAGGAGTCTTGTCTAAACCTCTCTGCTTCTCCAAGAGAACATTCTATCAACAGACACACATACACTCCCAGAACCAGAATGAACTTGTGCGTGACCACAGAAGTGGACATAATGTTCTTGGACAGACAGCAGTGTGTGCGCGTGTGTGTGTGTGTGTGTGTCCCAAATATGTCTGAAAGCACATTCTAGTCGACACAAGGCAGCATATGCAGACCAGCATCATGCATTATGCATTCTGCAGTCTCTGTCGAAACACACACTTGTTCCCCCAACACATGAGTCATACAGGCTGTACCCTGACCCTGTATCTCTGTCACACACACACAGATCAGATTTGGCACATTGCAAAAGAGTGTATTCTTGTCCAATGGTGATGATGCAATGCAGACTGGAATACGACAAACCACTTACAGTTATAAAACTGGTTTTTCGAGCACGGTCGAGAAATGAGCCTCATTTTCGTCTGAAACGTGTTAAGACTCCTTCTCTTAAAACCACAGTTTGGCAAAAACTCAAGTGTGCATCATTTTAACCCTTAAGTCAAATATAATCAAGCCAAGACTTGCCTGGTGTGTTAAATATGCTTTATTTTTAAAGCACCAGGGTAACAGCTTTACCCTTCTCCTTTAAAAAATAGATGATCGAGAGAGAGGAACTGTGCAGCCCATTTTGAAGCAACACCTGCTGGTCATCAAAATGTACTGTTGTTTTTATACCTGATTTCAGTGTGTATTATTCAAATCCACCAGACTGACCACCTGTTCCGCTTAATTACAGATCCTGTGTGTGGTCCTAACCTCGGTATTCAATAGAACCAACTGAACGGGGTTCTGTTCTGTATGTGAGTAATATCAGGAGAACATGTATAAACTAGGGTTATTCTGGTATATTTTGATATCTGTAGAATTAGTATGACTGACGTTTGGGTTACTTACATGTTGCTGATCAGATCATAAAAAGCCACAGTGGTTTAGTGTCGGAGCTCGTCTGTAGTATTACTGAAAGGCAGGTTATAACAGATGTGCTGCTGATGGGATCAGGAATGGCCACAGCAACCTTAGATTAAGGGAAGTGCGTACCTGACAGTTTAGGAATGGGGTAGGCTCCATGTATAACCCGGTTCTCAGGTGCAGGATTTTGCCATCTTTCTGTATTATTTCCATCTTGTAAGACTCTAAAGCTGGATTGTCTCTCCTCTCGTCACATATTAAAGCAGCTAAAAGCAGTAGCACTAAACAATAATCTAATGCAGGGAGCTGCTGCGACCATCCCTGCAATGTCTAATATATTAATTCTAAAAACAGAGTATGTTTGGTTGGACAAGTGCTCGGTTTTTGCAGGAGTTCTTCATGTCTTTACGTATGTAGGTCACGTTTACTACCTCTCAAAGAGAATCAGCAACAAGATCTACAGCGGCTGGACAATGAAACTGAAACACCTGTCATTTTAGTGTAGGAGGTTTCATGGCTAAATTGGAGCAGCCTGGTGGCCAATCTTCATTAATAGCACATTGCACCAGTAAGAGCAGAGTGTGAAGGTTCAAACAGCAGGTAAGAGCACAGTTCTGCTCAAAATATTGCAATGCACACAACATTATGGGGGACATACCAGAGTTCAAAAGAGGACAAATTGTTGGTGCACGTCTTGCTGACGCATCTGTGACCAAGACAGCAAGTCTTTGTGATGTATCAAGAGCCACGGTATCCAGGGTGATGTCAGCACCACCAAGAAGGACCAACCACATCCAACAGGATTAACTGTGGATGCAAGAGGAAGCTGTCTGAAAGGGATGTTTGGGTGCTAACCTAGATTGTATCCAAAAAATGTCATTCCCAAGACAAATTGACGCTGTATTGGCCACAAAAGGAGGCCCTAGTTCACCATACTAATACATTATTGTGGTCTAAAACCAGGGGTTTCAGTTTCATTGTCCAACCCCTGTAGAATGCAATCAAATCCTCACAGCAAAGCTCCAAAATCTAATAGAAAGCCTTCCCTGGACATGAGAGACAGACACTCCAACAAAAGCAAATGTTTTTAAAAGCTTTGATTTCAAAGGAAATAATAATTCAGCAGATGTCCCAATACTTTTGTCCATACATTGAACAAAGGAATACAAGTTCAGGGCACCGCGAAGGACATTTCACAGGTCATGCCAAGGGCACATCGCAGCCCTTAAGCCTTGATTTTCCTCTCACAGTCATTTCGACCTCCTGCTTGGAGCATTTGTGTAGTGCGAAGAGTTCAGTCATGCAATATATGTCTCCAGTCTGAGCTCTCACAACCGCTCTGATACTTTCACACAGGCTCACAAGGGGGGAAACGGAGTTCACCCGACTTTCTGCCAATCTGTCACCTGAAGTGCCCACCGCTTCAGGTTAAATTCGAGCGTTCATAGCCATACAGGACAGCAGAATCTCTCTTTTACCACAGAAATGGCTCAGTGGAACCCAGCAGACGATATTTGGGCCTCCAGCCCGCCCGGTTCCTGTCTTTAGTCATGCTGCTTTCATCCCCCTTAGCCAGTTAATGAGAACCAGCCCAGCTTCAGCTGAGAATGGAAGAGTGTTCCCGCTTTTCAGGGTCATGTGATTTCCAGCTAAGCACTGTCATTTCCCATGTATTGAGCGAAGCAGAGCAAGTGCAGCCAGAGACAGCATCATCGTCTCCCCAAAACACAATATCGGCCCTGTCCTCCAGAGGGGTCAATGGGGCATTCAGTAGAACCTTCACTCATCAGTGTGCATGTGTATGCACATGTGCTCCAGGGCATGGGGGGGGGGGGGTCTACATGAGTGGAGAAAGAGGGAACACACATACAGCCACACTCTCAGATAAACACATGGTTATTCTACTCTTCCTTCTGTTTGACTAGAGACACACTACTGAAATAGCATGTTCTGAAAGAACGGCAGGTCTGTCGCAATCACTTCCATTCAGTGTAGGAACCTGTAACTGAGCCTGGGCACATTCACCCCTAAGAGGTAACTGTTAACATGGAAATGGCTACATAACCTGGTGCATTCTGGTTTGTTCTGTGGCTAAAATATCATCATCATCATTTCTGTGAAATCACGTCTATTATAGATTTGGTAATCCAAAACCATTGCCCAACATCTGTGCTCTACTGGTTCCACAACAGTGCACAGTGCATGATGACATGCTCCTCCCCAGAAATAGAAATTGTGGTGAGACACAGGGGTTGGTCAATGAACCTGTCGTTTTAGTGTGGGAGGTTTCATGGCTAAATTGGAGCAGCCTGGTGGCCAATCTTCATTAACTGCACCAGTAAGAGCAGAGTGTGAAGATTCAATTAGCAGGTAAAAGCACAGTTTTGCTCAAAATATTGCAATGAACACAACATTATGGGTGACATACCAGAGTTCAAAAGAGGACAAATTGTTGGTGCACATCTTGCTGGCGCATCTGTGACCAAGACAGCAAGTCTTTGTGATGTATCAAGAGCTACGGTATCCAGGGTAATGTCAGCACCACCAAGAAGGACCAACCACATCCAACAGGATTAACTGTGGACGCAAGGGGAAGCTCTCTGAAAGGGATGTTTGGGTGCTAACCCGGATTGTATGTCATTCCCAAGATGAACTGACGCTGTATTGGCCGCAAAAGGAGGCCCTAGTACACCATACTAATCAATTATTGTGGTCTAAAACCAGGTGTTTCAGTTTCATTGTATAAATTCTGCATATGATGGCTTTTGATGATGGCAATAATGGCTTTTAAAGTGTATATTGCCTTATGTTTTTAAGATCACCAAACTAAAAAGTAGTACCTTGCATGTTTAAGGTGCTAGTAAGGACATGTTCCAGTAGGTGGTGACAAGATTTTCCTGTAGACACACTACGGCCTTGGGCACACCCAAATGTAATCACTCCTACATTTACATTTATGGCATTTAGCAGACGCCTACATTCAGAGCTACTTTCCAAAGTGCTTTGCTGTTCACTCAGAAAATATCCTTAGCTAGTAGCCGAGGCTAGAATCCAGAGATTCCTCACAATTTGATTCTGTCAAAAATCAAATGTCAGATTGGGGACAAACGAGATTCTGAATGAATCTTTATGGAGTTAAATACTCTTGAAACAGATGGGTCTTCAGTCTGCGTTTGAACACAGCGAGGGACAGTGAGGGACCCCCAGTGGAAGTTGATCAAGTGGGTCAAGCCGAGCTATGCTTGATACTCGAAGGGCTCTTGGTACAGCTCGAGTTTTGACTCCTCTGTTATCGTTCCTCCTTGAGTGACATGGTCATCCAACCAACTGCTTTTAGCCATTCCTCACTCTCTGGCCTTTTCTGCAGCTAACTGCAGTGGAAGATGCCCGCATTGTGGCGTGCAATGGGGGAAGAGGGAGGGCCATAGGACGAGACGTATTGTGCCCTATGGGGTATGAACGGGTGTGGCATCAATGAGGATCAAACCTGGAACTTATCAACTGCTGCCCCACTCAGGTTCAAACTTGAACCAATCATTAACATCTGCTCTCCAGCCCATTTGCCACACATTGAACGAGACATTCACTGCAACCTACAACCACCTCACGACCTCTGAATGTTGCCGTACAGATATTTATAGCCTGATCACCCCAACGGACAGCATCTGCAGGACCCTGAAGTTGTCCGGTGAGCTTATTATGGTTTATTTTATATTTTAATGGACTGACTGCTGTTTTAACGCCTGTCCTGAGCACACTACAACGCCAGCAGCCACATTTCAGTACATCATGTGAAATACTGGTGAACTAACTGTGCAATATTTGGTGTTTACGTTTCTAGTGTATTAATGCAAGAGCAATTCTATCATGCATAATTACAGATTACAGTATCCTAGTGTATCCAACACAAGCACAGCTTATCTAAGCACGAGGTCATGATCTTCAGAATACCAGACACACTCCACATGCAAGTTCGGGTTATATAATCCCCATTAATCAGTGACCTGGGAACAATCAGAGTGCTGTCAGTGATGTCAGTCAGCCACAGGGCTGCTACTCTAGCCTCAGACTCAACTTGTTGTAAATCTCTGACCTCAAAATCTCAAGTGGATCACAATTCTGCATAAACTTAGTACACACTGAGAGTAATGAAATATTCATGAATGCATTTGTGAACACAACATACACACATGAGATTTGAGGAAATGGAACGGTCCCACGACTTTATGATGTGGAATATTATGTGCATACGTGGGAATCCAAGTCCAGTGCTGGCCTAACATTGCCTGTTGTAAACTTCAGAAGCTTTAACCCGTTAAATATTAAGCATGTTTATCAACTGCATCTGGAACAAGTGATTAAACCATGTTCATTTGAACATGAAATAGCTTTAAATCACTTAAACTGAACCCCATTTTTTGTGGAATAGCCTGCTGGTCATGTGCCAAATCTCTGACCTCCCAAACTTCAACCTTTGCTCAGGACCTGCTAATATTTACACAAACTAATCAAGTCCTGCAGGCACAGAGTCATTTCTGAAAGATAAATTCAGGATCATATGATTCAAACGCGTGTGCCCATCTCAGGGTAAATGGGCTTGTAGTTGCGATTGCGTGTGTCATCCTGTGTCACTTATTTTGACTTTAATACATTTCATTGGATTCCTGTTGCTGCTGGTGAGTTTTCTGCCATCAGCAGTTCACCGAGTTATAAATTCACCATATACTGAACTTCAGTCACTACCGTGGTACCTATGATGTACCACGATGTTTGATGCAACTCACCTTAATTGCCTTTCTAACAAAGAGAGAAGACAAACATTGACCATTTATTCTCATAACTGTAGCGCCATGATTCGCTCCTTAAACCAGCTTGAAACGGAGTAACTGTACCTTCACCGGCAGAGAACTAAAGACACAAACCAGACCTTGTGCTGAATTTAAACAAGCTGCATACCTGCCTATGGAAAACAGAGAGGAGGAAGAGAAGAAGAGGCCACATAGAGAGCAACTCAAGTCTGCAGCAGGCAATGCTCAAGATCAACAGACGATATCGCAAAAATCCTGACATTTAGATTAGATTTGCAGCAGCTTGAAGTAAAGGATACTGTACACACACACACACACACACACACACACACACACACACACACACACACACACACACACACACACACACACACACACACACACACACACTATATATATATAAGATTTAAGAGAAAATAACATTGTCTTAAGGAAATAAGATTTTTCAGCAATGCTGCCTTAACATAGACACTCACACTGAAGACACACTGTTGGCTTTGGATAGTTGGGGCTTGAGGATGATAATCCACCTTTAGACACTCAATCTTGAGCAAAAATTCCAACTAAAAAGCTCGTTTTAAAGCTCAGTAGTTTTAAGGAGGACTATTGAACTGGAATCGTTATCAGTTTATACTCAATGTTCCATTTTATTCGATTTCAGCCCAAAAAGTAATCAGTTCAGTGTATCCTTAGTATTGGATAATTAATCATTAGAATATCTGTATTTTACTGCTGCATAAGTCTGTCCTCCAGTCCCATTTGTGTAATCAGGAATGAATGCTGAATTAAAGAAATGGAATTCTTCTACTGAATTGTCAGATAAGTCATTTACACGCATACACATCTGATTATCCAGACGAATGCTGTGTATGGAATCACGAGGCAAACCTGCTCCCACTTCACACTACAAAACTGGATCCATTGAACGAAAGCCATTGAAGTGCTGTAAAGTATGCGGACGTCGTTCGCATAATTAATGAAGCACAGCAGTGAATGAACGCTGCGGGACTTGCTGACTTTCTGTCACTTAACACACTCCCCTCAGGCAACAATTCCTTGTTTCAGAAATGAAAATAAGTCTACATCCATCCTCATTCCATCCTCGGATTCACGTCAGCAAAGTTTCTTTGGTCACAGAGAACATCACCAAATTCCGAAAAGCTTGCTGCATATACACTTCTGAGTGTGAGACGCAATTTTTAAAAAAAGCTTTCATTGTACTTCTTTAATTCTGTCTAAAAGCTGTGTCAGACCCAAATCAGCAATCAGATTATATATCATTCTAGATCTTTTTTGCATTTTCTGAGGAACAGTGTGATTCACGTTCACAGTCACGCATGTTTGGTTCAATAATTATCTGCATACGGCACCTGTGGCTGCAGTGTCTCAAACTGATTATGTTTATTTTGCCATGTATTACTTCTACAGTAGGTTATTATATTGATTATTTTTAAATATATTCTTAAATCAGACATAAAAATATCACTAGAGAGTCACACTCCACTGGTGGGCTGAGAAACTCTGCTCTGCACTATGTCTGGTACAATGACTTAAATGGTTTAAAAAATACTGCACTATATGCTAATAAACTGTATATTTACTAATGAAACAGAGTTATAATAACAACAACAACAACAACAATAATAATAATAATAACAACAATAATAATAATAATAATAATAACAATAGCAATAATAATAATAATAATAATAATAATAATAATAATAATAATAAATAATCTTATTTATAAGCACCTTTCTCGACACTCAAGGACACTTTACAAAATACAAAACAAAATAAACAACAACAACCAATGCCGGAGAGCAGCGGCAGCCAAACGCACACAGCGTTCACTCAACCGGTGATTGGAACAACAATAGCAGTATACATGAGCTAAGGAAGGAACAAACAAAAACAAAAACAACAACAACAACAACACACCCAGACTATGTTCCAGGAGGAGCATAATTTGTTCTTTACATACTGACAATATCCACAGTATGCTCAGAGCACATCTGAATATTGAATGTATCGCAAGAACAACCTTTACCACTGCAAGGTGTAGACGCCTGCATTGTACAGCATCATGCCGAGTAATGGAGGGAGATGGAGGGAGATGGAGGGAGATGGAGGGAGATGGAGGGAGATGGAGGGCCATAGGGCGAGACAAACTGTGCTCTCTGGGACTTACGGATATGGATGGCTATGGCATCAGTGGGATCAAACCTGCAACTTCTCAGTGATGCACTTAGACCGCTGCACCACTCCAGTTCAAACTTCAAACCGTTACAGTTTTTGCACCAACAAGACCCAGAGTTACGAACATACAGTAATGTGTCGCAGAGCACACAGCTTTCTTCAGCCGAGCATCTGCCCTACTGCTCTGGTGGACTAATGACAAAGAAATCCTCTTACTTTTTACTGGCCTCACAAACATCCACAATGTTGGAGAAAAGATGATGGTGGTCCGTCTTGGTCATGGTCTCTCTGAGCTCTGGAGAGTCCTTAAACAGGCGAATGAGGATCATGAGGCTGTGGAGGTAGCTGTGCTCTGATGAGATCACTTCAAATATTGCCTACAAGAGAGAAAAGAGTTTTGAAGGTGGGCTGAGAAGAAACTGCAGAAACTGCAAAATGAACTGGTACTGAAAGAGACCAAGCTTTTATGATATGAGTTTCATCCAATTATTGAACTACAGGTCACTTTAAACATTTGAGGTTTTCTTGTTAAAACTTTTTAAACTGGAGTAAAGAGGCCAATGTATAAAGTACTGACAAAATTCAGACGTCAGAATGGTTTTCCAATATTCTGCAACATGAATCTGGTCAAAAGCATCGGAACAGCTGCTCATTCATCGTTTCTGCCAAAATCAAGGGTATTAAAGAGAGTTGATCCTGTTTGGAGTAACCGACTCCACTGCCGACTCAGAAGGCTTTCTGATAGATTCTGGAGCCCTGCTAAGGATTTGGTGATCACCACCCAACCTCATCCCAAAGTCCTCTTAAAAGAAACTGATGGAGCACCTCCAATTCTGGGTTCCAGATTCACATATATCTGCTCCATCTGTTCTACATCTGTGCTACTCTATGGTAACAGATAATAGTGCCTTTCGTTCCATGTTCGCGTCACTGTCTTTGCTATGGAATTTCCTCCACATTACACAACACTGACTTACATTCACATCCAATCAGTCATTCTTGGCACTGATTGGTTCGAGCCAAGTTTTGCAATGTCAGTGTCTTTCTACTACTACACCACACATTTTGAGGTTTGACCCCACCCTTCCAGTGAAATTCATTAAGCTGACACAGAGCAGGATATCAGTGGGAAGGCTGGGCTGATTTACTGATGAGCAGGCCTCATTAACATACCAAACATACTTCAGCTCCTTAAAAATGCAATGGAGCGACAAATGAGGAAGACTGAATCACACTCAAGCCTTAATAAGGCTTCTCAGTGTTCTCAGTGTACTTGGATATGAGAACCTTTGCCCATTATGCCTATATTTATTGTTTATTAATAGGACACTGCATGTCCCATCCTGCCTAATATGTACATAAAGTATCACTGATGGGTTTAATTCAAGCAAATTCAGACATACTTCCCATAGTTTGGGTTTTATTGCAGGAAATAAGTATTTGATCACCAACCAACCAGCAAGAATTCTGTCTCACAAAGACCTGTTGTGTTTGAGGACAACAGGGACAAAACTGTAAACCTGTATAAGGCTGGGATGGGCTACAGGACAACAGGCGAGCAACTTGGTGAGAAGGCAACAGCTGTTGGTGTAAATAAATACAACTATTTATTTAAATACATAAATGATTTAAAAATCAAACCATGTGATTTTCTGGATTTTTTTAGGTTCTGCCTCTCACAGTCGAAGTGAACCTACAATAAAAAAATGACAGACCTCTCCGTTCTTTGTAGGGAGAAAAACAGCATGGTTGTAAATATTTAGGTAAGGAAACGAGCATCACCTCTTGTCGTTTTCGTTCTTCTTGGCTCAGCCTCTCAGCCGCTTCACTTTTTTTAACCTGGAGGAGAGAAGAGCAGCCAGGATGAAGCAGCTCAGTCTGATTGGAGGGAGATTAGATTAGACTTCAAATAGTCACGCACTTGCTCTGCCATTAGCCAGTGTCTATTTGTGTCCAACGGGCACAATGCAGTTAAATGTGCACAGGCACATCTGAAATCATTTCACCACAGCAGAAGAATATCACAATACATATGTTATACATTAATCGAACCATACACAGCATTTCATTAAAGGAGTTATTGGCCAATCCTTACTGTGAGGTTCTTAAGGGGGAATCCGTCCTCCTCTGGCCTAACAAAGAGGCTCTTTACACACCTGGTCTGGGCACACACAGTGCAGTGCCCCAGAGGATCGTTTGTGGAGGGGTGGTGGTGGAGGGTGGGGTTAGTGAACTCGGAGTTTGCACCCTTTATATATTTTTTCCAAATAAACTGCTTTATTCAGTCAAATCCTCCGCTGGGAACAGAGTACACTGTTACGAGACGTGGCGTGGGGGGTCCGCATATAGCCTGCATAGCAAGAGTGTGTGACGATATTCAAATAAACTTTAGTGATTGCGTGTGTGTGTGTGTGTGTGAGCGAGAGAGTGTGTGTGTGTGTGTGTACAAGTTTGAGTAAAACCATTTGTGGTGATCAGGTTTCTCCTGGAGAAAGTGCAGCCACCTGAGCTGCATTCTGTTTATTCATAACCAGGGCAGGAAAATAGGCCTGTAAAGACGCGGCAGAAGAAAGGAAATCTGCTCTCACTCTTCACAACCAACAAAAACCAGCTCTGCACTTCACAAGCTGAACTCTGCCAAGGTCGGGGATCAGACCCGATCTAACATTACAGAGATCAGGAGGAGGACACAGAGTTCCATCTGTTCCAGCTTTCAGTTCTCTGCATTCTTTCCGGCACGAAAATGCACAATTGGAGAGGAAAAAACAGAATGAATCCAATCTGATCCAATGCAACAAAATCCCTCCTAAAATGGCACACACTCTCGCCGTGATGGGCTTTTGTTAGCTTTTATGGTTCTTCCTGCAGGGCAGTATTAGGAGTACATAATATCCTTACATCCCAAAAGGCCCCAATCATGGAAAAATAAAAAGGTTCAAATAGACCATCCAGACCCAGTCACTACAGTCCATATATGGAAACTAACTGCAGATACAGTCTGTTTTGTGTCCCCTTTCTCCTAATCTCACAAGTACCAACTCATTTACATTTCTCCACCTATTCAGCCTACCACAGTTTAGTCCCAACCAATCACAGTGCAGTTCTGTGGAGGGTTTCAGTTCTGAGTGTTTTCTGAACAAGCCTCTGCCCAAGAGAGCCGATCAGAACATCTATCTTAAATGACAGTAACTCAAGTCCTGATTTAATTCTAAGCTGTAACACACATGCTGTAAGCAGACCTGGAGGAAAAATATCTCATACGAAAATGTGGAATTTCAGCTAATCAAGTTATTAAAGAAAAATTCCAAATCTTTACTGACTATGGCTGCAAGATATTGGAAAATTCTGATACTGCAATATATGAATGTTCTGGAATATATACGGCAATATTAAAAGATACGGGCATTTTCACCAGGTTTAGGGGCCCTATGATTTCTGTGATACTTGATAAGGCATGTCTTGTTTAAGGAAAAACACCTAAAAATAACCAGGCCGGAAAAAAAACATAAAGGTGAAAAAAAAAAAAAAAAAAATAAAAAAAAAAAAAATAATAATAATAATAATAATAATAAGGGCCATATCGATTAAAATAAATGATATTGGGAAATCCAATTGTATTGAGCAGCAAAGAAAGTGTAAAGAATATACATTTTATGTTGCATAAGATATCCAATTGTCACATCACAGGATGTACAATATGTTTACTTTGCAATAACGATGCTGAAACAATATATTGTGCCGCTCTATTAGTCAAGAATAAATGCATCCCCTTTGCAAAACTTTTGGTTCAATCTGTGCTTAAAATAATTAACTCGTAACAATTATTTAAGCAAAACCAGATCTGCATATCAAATAAGATACTCTGATAAAAATCAAGTTAAAAAGTAGAAGGTAAACATCCTGAACTTACAGAGTAAAAATACTATTTAAGTAAACAAAACCAGTCCATTTGCCTCAAGCCTTCGACATAATCTTAACAAAATAAATACAATTAAATAAGGAAGTTCACACATTGACAGACTTGAGCAAACAGAAAGGAGAGAGTGAAAGAGCGAGAGCTGGGAGCGGCGGCTTGTCTCCTAGCAACACCCTTCCAGAAACTGAACTTCAACCTGCTTCACAGAGCCAGCTCCAAAAGTCAGGTGACATTTTCTTCCCTGTCACCCAATGTCTCCGAAATCAGACGCTTCTAGGAAATGAAGAAGAGCTAAACTAAAAATGAGGAGCAGAGCCGGGATTGTGCGCCGAGGCTTTCGAAAGGGCAGGAGACAGCAGGGAGATCCCACGTCTGTGACATCACTCATGATCTGCATGAAACCAGCTTGGTGTAATAAAATCTGAGGATGAAATGGTCATTCAAACTCAGTACACAGTGTCAAAGCCTGTTTTTCACTCCACAACCCCCACCGGTCTATTTTTTTTCCGTCAAGCCTTTCCATTAAGGCCCCATTTCCATTCATTGCACGTATCTCAGTCAGCTGACCAACACTTTGTCTAGAAAACACTACATCAACATGTGTCCTCATGAATGGTTGAAACTGTGAAGTGGCAGCACTTTTTAAAGTCCTTGAGCATAAAGGAAACATTTCATGAGGAAGTGTGTGTGTGTGTGTGTGTGTGTGTGTGTGTGTGTGTGTGTGTGTGGTGTGCTGTGCAAAAAACACCAAAACAATAACTTGTTTTTGGTGTTTATGGGTCACACTTGTCGGGTAAGAGTTACAGAGGTTTCTGTCTATTTTAGTCCACTGTTCCATTAAGTCTTTGCTTGATGTCCAAGAACATTGCAGATGATGAGTGTAGCATCTACAGGTCCAAACCAGTTCAACTGACATGAACAGACACTGGGACACTTTGACTAATCAGAAAATCTGCCAGACTTTATTCCCAGTTACCAAACTGAAATAAGTGCTTATGAAACCCATCTGAAATGTAGGCCTTTCACAATATTGATCTTATTGTCCAATAATACGGACATGATCTCAATACTGCCGACTCTGTTTAGTTAGCAGAGAGAGTCAGTCAACATGAACGTGCCAGTGTGACAACTAGGGCTGGACGATATGAACAAAGAAAAAAATAACAATATCCCAATATTTTTTTTATGATAACGATGTGATACATATGACACAACATATGATGTTAAAAATACAATGTGAAAAAATACGGACACCTTATGAAATCCGTGTTTACTATATTTACACACACTGGAATTTGATCTTTCTTCTTTATACACACCAAGTCTTATGTCCCCTCCATAGTGTGTATGTGAGAGTGTGAACGGGGGTGGAGGGGAGCAGAGTAGAAGAGGGTCTGAGAGCAGGGGGAAGAGTAGAGTGAAGGAGAAGAATAAATCAGCCAAGATCACTTCAGCCCATATCTTGCTCTGTTTATATCCCAATGGTGACATAAATATCAATATAATCGCCCAGCCCTAGTGTTGACTTTCAGAATCAGAATTAGTTTATTAATTCTGATTCTGAATCAGAATGTAGTAATAATAATGAATATTATTACTATATTAGTGGCATGAAACGGTCTTAATATCGTTTTTGATACTTATTTCTGTTCTTCGGTACAAGCTGCTTGAGTTGTTTAAGTAGCCCAGTGTTGGAATGCTGAATGGGATTGGGTCGCGTAACGTTCTTAAGGGGACAGTACATGAACACACACAGTGGGAAGAATAGAATTAAATATATATATATATATATAAATAAAACTACTATGAGCAGATCAATTTGGTTCGAGGTTCTGAAAGTCAGTTTCAATTCATTTTGATTAATTGTCCAGCCCTCATTCGATACATCCCTTTTTCAACATCTGTTCTACATACTTGCCAAAACTACCACATATTTCCAGCTTCTCTGAGGCCTCCTGTGATTTCTGCCACATTCTCTCTCTCTCTCTCTCTCTCTCTCTCTCTCTCCCTCTCCCTCCCTCTCAAAAGGGACCAGTCTGGCTGCGTGTATGTAAGCTACTTCCAGAACATTCCTACCTAAGCTGGCCTAGAACAGGACGCCAAAGCGGAAAATAGCATTAAAGTCTCCCACCATTCCATTCCAGGCCCAAACTCGATTACATAATTCCATAAACAGGAGTCAGTGCAGAGCAGCTTCAGCCAAACGCATTCTTCTCTCCATTCTTCTCCATGGGGAACATTTTTTGGGAGTTTGGCATCCAGGAGCTGGCACTGTTCCCTGACATTTCCCAGGGGATGAGCTCACCCGTCTCTCACTCACTTGCTCTTTACCTCTACATCTACCTTGACCTCTCTTAACCTATATGAACTAACTTCAAAGAAGCGAGGCTTTAAAACACAGCGCTCACACACAGTCTGCTACTCTAACACAGATCACTGCGATGTCTTCGCCACCACCATGACACCGCCTGACACGCTACGGCAGTCGTGTCTGAACACAGTGTACTAAAAAAACGGAGTTTTAAATAGGTCTTTCTGTAATTTAATCTCGCTCTGTCTTGCTGGGTGGTTGCTGCCGTGCGACAGGACGGGACCACATTCCTCACATCATGAGCATTCCTCAATTCCGCCGCAGTGTGTTTGTGCTGGTAGGTGTGTCGAAATGTAAAAGCATTTAACTGTGTGTGTTTTCAGGCCCATGGAAACAAAAATAAAAAGGAAGGAACGACGGTCAAGATTAAATCTAGAGCATCAGAAATGTGTGCTGGTTTCTGTGATTTTGACTTTCGTTCTCAAACTGGGATTATTACTCTAGACGTGTTATTCAGAGTCGACCGTGAACTCTTCAGTAACTCTACTGAAAAATGATGTTAGGATGGTTAGAGGGTCAGTAGAGTTTCCTGTACAGCATCCTCCTCATACCAAAGGTCCATTTACAAAGATTTACAGATTTCAGTATAATTAAACCTTTAAGATGTAAACAAGGTCATTCAGAGTGGTCTGACGTGCAATTCTTCATCCAACAGCAACTCCAAACTGTTTACTGGGCATCTAATTAGTTTATTTCTCCAAAAATTCCCTCAAAAAGGTTGGTCCATTAAAATGTGGGGCAATACTCTGCTTAACCCCTGAAACTCTGTTTTACCACAGTTGTGAAGAAGGTTTTGGACTCATGAGGGAGTGTAAAAGAGTTTTGTGTGTGTGTGTGTGTGTGTGTGTGTGTGTGTGTGTGTGTGTGTGTGTGTGTGTGTGTGTCTCTTTGTCGGCAGTTTGTGTCTCACCACACTGAGTTGACTCCATGAGGTTCGGATGAGTTTGTTCTGGACCACAATGCGGTCATCTGGTTTGGCTTCTCTGGACTCGGCATCCTCGTCGGAGTCATTATGCAGTGCTTTCTCCTGGTAGTTCTGATACAGTACCTCATCCTCTGTACCACCAAACACACATACACACAGATTAACGTTAAGCTGCGCACTCTCCAGCAGTCCAGCAGTGATGGGGAGATTAGGATCTTTCTAAAAAGCCACAGCAGGCATAAAAAATAAACCTGTAACAGAGCTCCTTCTGCCATCCCTGTAACTTTCACGGTCAAAAAAGTACAAACTAGATTTTTGATAGAAATGAAATGTTTTGATTGGAGTCTGCATGACCAGCCTGAAGCCACTGGCCAAAACATTGATGTTAGATTTGATTGACAAAGACTTAATCTTGTCGCTGTAGCTTATCGAATTATGTGACACTCATTTAAATGATCAGTAGCAATTTATTAAGCTCATATAGTGAGAAGAGTCCAATTTAACTGCGAGAATCTAATAAGCAGCTCCTTTAAGCAACAGCATTAAATCCCACCGGTCTGTCCATTACTATTATCTATTAGTGAAGCCACTGCCGATATACACCGGCTGATTGCTGGCCAATGAGGAGTCAAGAGAAGGTGAAAGCACCCAGAATATCCCATATGAGGCAGACGACCTGCAATCTGAAGCTTTTTTCAGAGCTAGACAACATACCCAATGACGCCTGTGTGATGTTTGCTTCTCCAAGAGTGAATCAGCCAATCAAATGAAATGTATGAATCTAATACGTTTTAGCTGAATTATTATACACTTATTTCAAGCCACATCAAACTATCCTGTTCAGACAAAAGAGCTGCTGCTACTGACGTAAAAAGGTATGAAATGTAAAAATGCCTTGAGTTTGTTTCTCCCGTGTCTTCCTTCTTCCTTGAAACCTGAGCACCTGTGATGTGAGCTTTGCATTATCGATTTTGGACGCTATTCTAGTGTCTTTCAGCAAACGATCCAGTAGTTTGGACAAACATCAAAGACGAAGCGGCTTTAGTGATTCAAACACAAACGTGCGTGAGCAGAGAAGAAGGTGACGTGTTAAGAAACCATGCCCTGTGTTAAGGTCTGGTTCCTAAAAGAAACGTAAAAGGCACTGAGACTTCTTTGTTCAAAAATAAATCTGAAGTCAAAAGGTCAAGGTGCGCTAAATCGGACATCTTGCCAAAGTCCATTACGAACAACCAAGCATGGCTTCTTTTTCACATTTCGGTTAAATCAGCCAAGAGAGTTTAAATTCGCGTCAACACATACATTAATCGAGTACCATCATCCTTTTTTGCCACGCCCAGAGTTTGATTTTTATGCACCTGATGTGTCCATTTCTCCGAGTAAGGACGTTCAGGTGATGGTTTCCGCTCCATAATGGTGAAGGCAGGCAGACATTTGGGTGGATGTTTTAAATGTAGCCGCTCCAACCACATCTTTGGAATATAGTGGATGTAAGTTAAATGGTGCTTCCCAGCAGTCCAACATTTTTGTGCTGTTTTTGTAACTCATTCACGTCAAATCCCCCTCTTCGTCCTATTCCGAGACACCCTCTAACTCTGCGTATTATGCTGCTCATTCTGCTGGTTTATCATCACTGGTTATGATCTATATCAATCTGCACAAGATAAACAAAGATGGCTTATCCTTTGTTGGCACGGAAAACCGGGCAGATAAGCCTGCGTCCCCAACGCCTCCCTCTCTGCTACTTTACGGTGTCGACACTTCTGACTCTTTTGGGAAATTCAGAGCAGTGTAGTGGAAATGTTCTTACCTTCACTGTCAAATGTTCTCTGGTTCTGCAGCCTTTTCTTCTTCTCTCCATTCTGCAGAAAAATCAGCGAAAAACTGGTGTGACTGGTGTGATGATTAGGGGCTTTACGTGAGCATGACTCGAACGTGCAAACAGGTTCTTGGAGCAGGGATCAGCGAACATGACCTTCTTTGCATAGTTCTACTGGCCTCCCAGTTAGTTTCAACGGTATGAGCAATGATGGCGTTTTGGATTCTTATACACAGTTTCATTTTCTGTCTTTCTTTCTTTATATTTCAGTTTCCTTTTAATTATTACATGCGTTTTTACACACAGACGTGTTTGGCAAGCGCAGCAGTTTCAACAAGTAAACGATCATCTGAGCGTAAACACATTCAAATGTAGTGAAGCAGAAAATCACGCCTTTAAGCGCAGCATTTTATACCACTTTGGGGACACGCGCTGTTAATATTAACCTTAACAGCCGCTGTGGATACATTTTCTTTGACAACACCAGGCATTAAATAACTAAAAACAATCAGTTACAAGCTCGTAACTGTGTGCACCAACGTACAGCTCATTTTGTCCTCCGTCTTCAGCAAAAGACAAAACAAGACTAAAAGGTTTATTTCTGCATACAGGTCAAAATAACTGCTCTTGTTCACACTGGCCTGTCACATTCTGAAAGATGGACGTTAGTAGACAAGGCCAATTTCCACTCGCTCGCAACCTTTGACCTCACTGACCCCAAAGGCTAGCTTGCTGCCTTGCATGGAAGTGCCTGACAGGGCTAATTGGAGGACAGTGACCATGGAGTGCTTACAGCTCCTAAAAACAACAACGTCCTTCATTTGACATGTCCCTGAGAGAAACCTCTGTCCAGAACTCACCCAGTGTTCCATTCAGCGGTTTCCCTCAATGCGAGTCTCCTCACAGCTCTGCATAGTTATCTGTGAAATACTAACACTGGACTAAAGTATTAGGACGCCTGCTCATACACCGTTTCTTCTAAAATCAGGAGTATTAAAAGGTTTGCCCTTTTAATTGCCTACTTTCCAGCGAAGGCTTCTTGATCTTGGAGCATTGCTACGAGGATTTGATTGCGTTCAGCGGCCAGATTGAGTTAGTGAGGTCAGGATGTTATATAATCGCCAGTCCACTCATCCCAGAAGTATTGAATGGAGCGTCTTCGTTCCAGAGAACACAGTTCCACTGCTCCACACCTCAAAGCTGGGGGCTTTATACCCATCATACACCTGGGCATTAGGCATGCTGCCGATATGTGTACATATATCTGCCCCAGAGAGTCCTATTCTATTGGCAATACTTCTCTACAGTGAATAGACAAGCGGTGTTTCAGCCTTTGCACATCTGTGTCAACAACATATGTCCACCAACATACAGCGCACACCCAAATGCATACAAACTACTGGCCTGTAGTTCTTAAATTTGAAGCAGCACTTTCATTGTAGTTATGAAAGCAACATGTGGGTTCACATTTTAACCGCTGAAATACACCTTTTGTGCTTGTTCTTTTGTTGGCAACCTCAGAACAAGCAGTCACACGGAGGACACGCCTAATGCCGGAAAGGTAAGCTTGCTTGTAAACCACATATTACACATACGCTGCTGGCCATGTGTCAGTGCTATTGCACTTACGCTGAAATTTGTAGACGTCACGGAGTGATATGAGCTACGGTAACAGTTAGCAGGTTAGATTTAGAATCAATGAGCAGTGAGACGCATCTGTTCCACAGACATCAAAGTGCTATGACGAAAAAATGACAATGTACATTTTTCCCCTTTAACCAAAGCGCAATCGAGAAGCCAAGACAAGACACGACGAGTGTACGACGTCAGCTTCTATTAGCATTGTACAGAAGGCATAACTGAAATGTCACACAACTGACCTGACTCCAGATGCGCAGAGCTGTTAAATAATAATAAATAACGTAAATAATAAATAAATAATAATTAAATAATGTTAAATAATAAATAACCTACAATTCTGGCGCTGTGTGACAAAATTAGCTCGAAATCGTGGACAAAAGTGGATTATATCGTTATCTGTCACTGCCATGACTATTATCCTGTTCAATCCTGTCGGGTGGGATTCATTTTACATGGGAAGCTTCCGTAAGGATGTGGAGATATGATTGGCTACTTGATTTGCGCACTGCTGTCACCTGATTTCTGATCCTATAACCCACTAACAGTATTACTGAAATTGTAGTTTGAAACATAGTAGCTACATGTCCAAACACATTGTAGGCTATAAACTACACTATACTGTGTCACAATGCAACTGGCCTGGCTTTAGGGTTCCTTTGCAGTGCCACATCCTAGCGTGTATCCCTCAAAAGTGCCTGGCTGTTCTGTCTGCAATTACGTCATTTTGGCCAAGTGTCCAGTGTGTCCGTGCCAGCAGCAGCTAGGTATGAATGCTTGGCACGGACTTCCCCGCTAATTCCATCAGACTCGATGCACGGTCTAATCGATTAAAGTGCTACTCACCTTGCTTTTAGATGCACGTGGGCTGCCCAGCCCCTCCCTGACCTCCACTACCCCTTTGAGAGCAGGCTGAGACAAGCGCTGATTCTTCATATCATTGGAGGAGGGCTCATCTTGCTCAATTCCGCTGACCACAGCTCGACGGTATGATGTGGATCGCAGGCCTCTCTTAAACATCTGAGGACTTTCATCTATGTCCTCTTCGTCGTCTCTGCTGGTAGAGAAAAAGACACCGCTCTCCACCATGCTGCGGGCACGGAGGGCACGTTTGGAGGGGTCCAGCAGTCCCCCGTGGCCATGACGCTCAGGGCCTGCCTGGGACACCTTGCTGGGGCGTGTTTCTGAGACCAGGCACCGTGGGATGAGCTGCTGGGTGCCCATCTTCAGTGCTGCTGGGCTGTGCGTGCTAAGGACCACAGACGGCTTGCCATCAGAGCCCTGAACAATAAAAAGACGATGATGTTTCCACTAAAAAAAATTGTGCTACTTTTAATTTAGTGCTAAATTCAAACAACCGAGAAGTTCAATCATAACAGCAAACAAGCAACAGTCATGACAGTAGCACTGGTTTCTACAGCACGCAGTTGCACCTAGAAGGTAACAATCGATTGCACTACACTACTGCAGTGGTGTCATGGCAGACCGTCATGGAGTCAGAATAGTGTGTCATCTTCAGTTACGAGTCCCGTTTTTTGTCTTGTTGGAGATGACCAATGAATCCATGTGTGGAGGTCCAGGGGTCAGCCTTTCTCTTCCTTCTGAATAGCATTGCAACCTGACACTTCCTTCTAGGTGCAACTATCCGTGCAACTACTTTTGGGATATATTATGGAAGCGTACTGTTATTCTCGGAAGCTAAAACAAAAACGTTACAGGAGAAATAAAATGCTTCTGAATGAAGAACTTTTCAGGAGTGACGAGCAGATAAGAGTCTTATGGTCCTACCTGAGAGGAGCACGAGGACTGCCTCAGGAGCACCATACTGCCGCTATCAGAGGGTGATGGGGTCCGGGGTGTTGCCGGTTCGGATGGGGTGCTGGGAGCGGAGGAGGAAGGCGAGGAGAGGGAGGGGATGCTGGAGGCGGAACTAGCGGCTGAAGGAGGCCGGAGGGCGACGGGAGAACTGCGAAACTCTCTGGGCTGGGCTGGATGGTAAATCAGACGTGGGCTTTCCTGAGACGGAGGGCTTTCAGGTGAATCACTGAACACAATCTGGTCTCTCTGATTGGTGAGGGTGACCTGACCAGACAGGCGCCTCAGTGGATCACGAATACTCAAGCCATTTCCAGTCTTTGAACAGCTGGTGGTTGGTATTGTAGGTGGCTGACCATCTACAGAGTCTTTTTTGTCCTCTGACCGAAAGCTAACCAAGGAAAACCGTCCGTCCTTCATACGCCCAATGCTGATACTCCGGACCACACGGGTTTTACGTGCTGCTGGTTTGTTCAGGACATGTTTTAGCACCGCGGTGCCCCCCGCGGCGGTGGAGAGATTTTCGGTTGGATCTGCAGGGAAGTCGTTCATGAGCCCCTCAATCTGGTAGCTCAGGGGTCTGGGATTCACGTGGCCATTTGAACGCTTTTTCCACAGTGGGGCAATGCTGCTGCTGGACAGGTCTACCTCACTGCCTAGGTCCATATTGGAGGGAGGGAGGGTTGGGCGGCGTCGTGAAGGATGATGATGATGTCACAATGCAAGCTGTGGAGGTATATCACAGAGCAGGATTTAGGATTAAAGGCGGCTACCTTAAACCCAAAGTCGGAGATGTCCTAGAGGTTTGTCTCTGACGTCACTCCTGTTGGACAGACTTTGGGCTGAAAATAGAATTTAAGCACAAGACTGTAATTAAAAAGATAGTCATTTGAGAGGTTTGGCGAGAAAGGCTTCATTCTACAGCGATGTGAAAACAACAAAATGCAGTTATGGCTTCATAGAACCAGTTATTATGAACCAGGAAGAAGCTAGAGGTCACACTTCCATGGACTGAGTGCGGTCACTGTGCATCATACAGCGTTTTATCCTTTCCTCCTCGCTCCCTCATTGGCTACTCCTTCATAAACATCAATGATCTCACACTAGAGGACTGAAAATCGAGAGTCATGAAAATCAAACATGCTTGAAGATGATCGGCAGATGTCCGGTCACCCCACAGCTGGACCAGGTTTAGTGATACAGCGTCAAATATCACAACATTTAAAGAACGGTTCACAAAGCACAATATTTTGACAAGCAGACAAAATGCATCAGTAGCAGCAGAGTCTTAAACAGCTACCCATCAAATAAACATAATACTTAGTAAAATAATTCAAATACTAAATACACTTCATTCTAATCACATGGGACAAATTAGACTCCTTGGTTTGAATTTTGCAGCTGAATTTTGATACACAAACAGTACTGAGCTGCACGATATTGGAAAAAAAAAACTGACATTGTGATACTTTGTTCTGCGATATTCCAGATTTCTCCAGAAGTCAATTATCCAGCATGTCATGATATTAATAATGCGCTCTGTACTGAAGTAAAATGTGATTTCACAGATATATTTTTCATCTTAAATGGTTTAATAACAAATAAGAAAAGTGTGTAAAGTATATATTGTGCTGCCCTAGAAGTGCACACTGCATTTTATTATAACAATACACTAAAACAGTCATATCGCCCACCCCTACCCCATCAATTCCAATCGCGTGTGAAAAACTGGCCGACACACGGGTTCGTTTCTGTCTGCTGCAACTGATCAAACCTCTTAGTAACGTCCAGTGAATTGTCAGAAGAATCACAATGTTACACTGTAGTCACAGCAGACACTCCTACAGTGACCAGCTCCCCAGTCTGACCAGTGACCATCTCAGGAGTCTGAGGTCAAGAGTCTGAGCAGTGACCAGGTCAGGAGTCTGAGGTCAAGAGTCTGAGCAGTGACCAGGTCAGGAGTCTGAGCTCAGGAGTCTGACCGGTGACCAGCTCAGGAGTCTGAGCTCAAGAGTCTGACCAGTGACCAGGTCGCTGACCTGACCTGTGTGTTTAAAACCAGACTGGAGGAGTCTGAGTGCACTCAGGTGAGGCTGAAGATTACTTATTGTAATGTTGCTCCACCTTAAACGCTGATGCACTGCTCCGTCGCCTCGTTTAAGGTGGAAAGGTCCGCTGCAGTTAGAAGCCACAGAGCAGGTTTAATGGAGTGGAGGAATGAGACCGGGCTCTCTCACAGAGGGTCAAGCAGAGACACGCACCTTCACTCTGCTCCTGATCAAACCCTCCGCCGGTCCAGTGCTCAGGTCTGACCTCAGTCCGATCAGCTGATCAAAGCCACCGCAAAGTCTCCCGCGAGCGCCTCGGTCACTGTGCAGAGCGCTGAGAGGGAGCGCGCGCAGGAGGAGCGCGTGGAGGAGTGAAGTTCTGCGCGCGACTCCAAACATCTCCGGCCTGAGTTCACGCGCTGCGTGACGTCACGGCGGGAGTGTTTACAACGTCTGAGACAAAAATGAAAGTAAAACATCTAAACTTCAGTACATAGAATAATTAAGGAGTAATTATTTATCATGTTAAAACAAATTATGAAAAGATATATTATTCATTAATTCATATGTAATTTATTTTTATATACTCTCACTCTCTCTCTCTCTCTCTCTATATATATATATATATACACACAATTTATTTTACTATATTGAAAAACAACAACCACCAACTACTACTACTACTACTACTTCTACTACTACTACTACTACTACTACTACTAATAATAATAATAATAATAATAATAATAATAATAATAATACCAATGAAGCCTCTACTGCTATAGAACTGGGTTGCTCAAACAGAAAACAATAACTAAAGTATAACAAAATTGTTAAAACTAGTAATGACTGTATTTAACGTGTGAATTAAACACTCACCTGTTCTGTGCTGATGCTGAACTAATGCATGTAAAGGTGTTGGAGTTGTGTGACAGAAGCTTTGGAGGCTCAGAGAAAGTGGATGTTTGGCGCCACCTGGTGGTCAACAGCGACTCAAGCAAGGCTGGAGTGGGTGTATCTCTGTGCGTGCTCATGCTTGATGGTCTTCATTACTACACTTGCACTTTACTCAATTATTACAGACTTTCAGTCTTTCAGACTTTCTAAATGCCAGTCACTGGAGTTTATTATTTGGATTAAAATATCCAATGACCTTCATATCAATGTACAATCTAATCTATGTTATGACCTCAATACATATGTTTTATCTCAGTATATTAATTTGTTGTTAATGGTCTATATATATATATATATATTTACAGTTTTTAAACTGATCCATTTGGCTGGAATGAAAAGCAGCAGCCACACCGGCCCTTTGTGGAGAAGATTGGACACCCCTGCTTTAAGTACATCTTGTCTGTCCTTTTCACACCCCTGCATGTACAAAACACCACACACTTGTAAGCTTGTAACCTTGGTCCAAATAATCACTGCAGGTCATAGTGTTGTCATTGCTTTGAAATAGTTATACTATTTGCCAACTTTCCAGGGACACACATTTTCCTTGTGCTATTTCCACCTAGTGTGCATCTAGAGCATAAAGAAACATTCCAAAAGTAGCCTCGACACATTTTCTGTATATATTAGACTCGAGATGGATGCACTGTTTATTTCCAATATCAGTACAGATCAGATCAGGGGGAAATGGGGTGGAGTGGAGAGACACACAATTCAGAGATGCCCAGATATCTCAAACCATCACTCATATGATGGAATCCATGAGAGATCATTGATCTCTGATCATGGCATTAGATGATGTCATATGTGGTGTTTATGGAACATCTTTGATACTGGCAGAATAGGAAGTTTTCATTTTTCAGAGCTGACTAATGCTGTATTTTGATCCCAGTCCTAGAGTGCAAAATTCCTCCACAGTTAACCGTCCCACACTGCTCTTGTCCTGCTCTAACAGACCTACTAATCCTGGAAAACCTGAAAAATCTGAACAAAAATGAACAGAAAGAAAAATACAGGAGAGAGAGAGAGAGACTCAAGAAATGTGGGTGTAGTCTAAAAAAGTGGCTTCAAAGCCAATGTGATGCTTCACTAGTTCTAACAGCAACAACAGTGTTAACTAGGGATGGGTGGCTTGATACCTAAACATCGATACTTTGATACTGGCTGGAAATTGCAAACTGTGAACTGCTGCCATAAATAATGAAGTAATATTGGGACCTATTTTTCCTTCTGCATTTTGTGTAGTTAAATGACCACAAAGTTAAATGTGTTAAATTTTGACATAATCCAGGATCAGAATAACCTACAGACATGATACAAAAAATATAAACATTTCCTCCCTAACCATGTCATCATTGTTTCACAAATTACACAGAAAAAAGCACTAAAATTTAGTTTCCAACTGAATTAAGTCACAGTTTAAAGGAGCTTCCAGTGCATGTTTACTGCTCTGGTCACATGTTCACACTCAACCTGCATGCAGACTCTAACTGATCAGCGAGAAGGGGTGGAGCTTTCTTTGATACTGATACATACATACATACATCAAAATAATAAAATGATATACAGGGTTTTTATTTGAATTTAACTACTCTTACATATTTTGAAGAACTTGTCATTCTAATGATGCAAATACCTCATCAATATTATTGCTTTTCAGATCAAAAACACTCTGGATGATCAACATTCAATGTAAAATGCAAAAAAAAAGTACATTTTTGATCCAAACATGGTCATACTCCTACATCTCAAGTGAAGACAAAGGATCAATCAAGAGTTTCCAAGGATCTCCTAAAAATATCAACAATATCTGGTATGTGTGTCTCCTATAAATACATTTCTAATCTTGCGATGTATACAGCTACGTCAAACTGCAAAACATCTCACAAAATTGGCCTAGAATTGTAAATTCTTTGAATTGAATTATGACAGACTTCTCTTCTTTTTTGTTCACATTTAACATTTAATGGAAATCTCAAATTTTATACCACATATTACTCCCACATATACGTTTCAAAATGCTGGGAACAAATGTGAGCCCAGAATGTGCTGAGGCAATACGACTGGACATGATGACAGGCCTTTGGAATATCAACACTTCCATCTGTCCATTCATCTTCAGAATTACTATATATATATATATATATATATATATATAGCTTTTTGGGTGCAACCGGGGCCTTGAGTTCAAAATTTTGTACCACATGTGATGTAACTGATAATAAATAAATAAATAAATAAATAAATAAATAAATAAATAAATAAATAAATAAATAAAGACAATAATCCACGAATATCAACACATAATGCAGTATACCTACACACCATGACCACTAGGTGGTGCTAAAACCTTAAAGAGGGACCCATGAGTAAATTCTTCCACTATTTCAGAAATGACTGAAGCTGTGTTCAGTTTGGTCACAACAGTCTGCATGAACTTTATAGAAACATAATACAACACCAAGTTAAGCTCTTAGCACTTCAGTTAGTTTTCTCCACTGTTTTATAATGCACTTGTTTGTGCCGCATACACATTATTTTGGAACCACTAATTTGTACTAAATCACTCCTAAAATGTAATTAAAATTATACTAAAGTACAGTTAATATCTATTAATCTTCTGGTCATGTGATAATTTCTCCACACTTCTGATACAGTTTAAGTATATTAGTCTGAGCTGCCTGATTGAGCACTTAACACATCAAAAGTGTACTTCAATTATTCTTGTTATAATTATGAATGATGACAACTGTACTTATTAAATCACATATATAGCATATTTAAAAACACACAACCCTCTCCCCCTCCCCCCCAAAGGCAGTCATTTGCCCCTTTTCCTGCAATTACAGCTACAAGTCACTTTGGATAAATGTCTATGAGCTTGTCATATCTTGCCACTGGGATTTTCCCGAGTTTCCAGCAATTTTCAAGTCCGACCATAGATTCTCAGGTGTGGGTGTTGACTAGGCCATTCTGATACATTTACACATTTCCCCTTAAACCACTTGAGTGTTGCTTTAGCAGGTGGCTTTGGGTTATTGTCTTGCTGGAAGGTGAACCTCTGTCCCAGACTCAAATCACGTTTGGCTCAATAATATCTCTGAATTTAGCACCATCCATCTTCCCTCGACTCAGACAGGTTTCCCAGTCCCTGCTGCTAAAAAACATCTCCATAGCATGACGCTACCACCACCATGTTTCACTGTGGGGATGGTATTCTTAGGGTGATGATATGTGTTGGTTTTGTTCCTGATATGGTGCCTGACAGCTTGCTGGACAAAAAAAAGTCTAATCTGACCAGAGCATATATGAGCCTATATGTATGCATATACAGGGGTTGGACAATGAAACTGAAACACCTGGTTTTAGACCACAATACTTTATTAGTATGGTGTACTAGGGCATCCTTTTGCGGCCAATACAGCGTCAATTCGTCTTGGGAATGACATTTTTTGGATACAATCCAGGTGAGCACATGAACATCCCTTTCAGACAGCTTCCTCTTGCATCCACAGTTAATCCTGTTGGATGTGGTTGGTCCTTCTTGGTGGTGCTGACATTACCCTGGATACCGTGGCTCTTGATACATCACAAAGACTTGCTGTCTTGGTCACAGATGCGCCAGCAAGACGTGCACCAACAATTTGTCCTCTTTTGAACTCTGGTGTGTCCCCCATAATGTTGTGTGCATTGCAATATTTTGAGCAAATCTGTGCTCTTACCTGCTAATTGAACCTTCACACTCTGCTCTTACTGGTGCAATGAGCAATTAATGAAAATTGGCCACCAGGCTGCTCCAATTTAGCCATGAAACTAAAATGACAGGTGTTTCAGTTTCATTGTCCAAACCCTGTATACACATACATACATAAATACATATATACATGTATAAAAACATTATCCTGGGAATTCTGTTATCTTAGTCCTCAATGCAAAACTGTTAATTAAAGATGTTAAGGGATCTAGTCACCAAAGTGCCTCTCACCAGTGCCCAGCCGAATACTGTTAATGGCCTGTGCTTGAATTGATGATTTGGATATTTTAAGGAATTCTAAGATATGAATTTCATTAGAAGTGAGAATGCCCATGGCGTGCAAAGCTGGTTGCAGTACAATGTACAATACAGTAAGAATAAAGAAACACCCTCCCCAGAGTAGGCGTATCCAAACTTTTGGATTTTTAGTATCTGGCCTTCATGTGTGTATATGTGTGTATTTCGGAGTGTTTCTGAGCAAAGGCCTGCATGCCTGAGGGAAATACACACTTCACACTCCCACACAGTCTAACTCTAGCAGTCGCTCTCCAAGGTGCTTTTCTGGGGGAGGCTCAGAGGTCCTTCAAATATAGTGCAGCTCTCTGGGTGTCTGAGCCAAGCGCTAGCCTGCGGAAAGTGGATCCAAATTGCAGCAGTGGTGAGTCACGGCGCATTAAGACAGTGTGTCCTCTGTTCTGAGTGCATCTCGCTCTTATAAAGCGCGTGGGCTGTGTAAAGTGGATGCAGATAAGTTGGCCAAGTTCAGTCCTTTTTCAAGCACTTTTTCTGCCTGCCTCAAAACCTCATTAGCATCCAGAGAACTATAGGAAATAATTGCTACTGCCACTGCCTCGCCCTGTGGCAACCTCTGATTCAGAGCACTCTCTTTTTTCATGCAGCTCAATCATCTTTGGATGAATGTGAAGTAAAATGATCCAAAAATTGATTCCAGTTCCTATTGAGTTTCATGTGTCTGTGACTGTCTTCACTCACATATGTAGACACACACACACACACACACACACACAACTGATACATACATAAAATTAACAAAGGACATGCAGGTTGTTTTTGACTTTGTTTTTGACTTTACTTGACTAATGTCAAGTATTTTAAACAATATTTTATTTTAAATATCCTTGTCAATCTAATCATCAAAATGTATGGTCAGCAACCCTACCATCTGTGTGCATCAGCAGAAATTGATTCAATAGCCCAGCATACATTCCTCCAGTCTTTAACCGTCCAGTGTTGGTGAGCCTGTGCCCACTGCGGCCTCAGCTTGTTCTTGGCTGACAGAAGTGGAACCTGAAGTGGTCTTCTGCTCCCGAAAGTAGGACGTGTTCATTCTGAGATAGCTTCAACCAGTCTGACCATTCTGGAGAACTGCCACTCACTGGATTCGTTTTCTTTACTATACTATTCAGAGAAACTCTAGACTGCTGTGCTGAAAATCCCAGATGACCAGCTTGTCCAGAAATACTGAAATCAGCAAATCCGGCACCAACTACCACAATTTTTCTGATTCTAATGTATAAATGAATCTGCATGATTCTGTACAATGCACTGCTGCCACTCAGGGTCTGGAGTGATTAGACAATTGCATGAATGATCAAGTGTACAGGTGTTCCTAATAAAATGCTTTATGGACTGAAAACCGACTGTTGGACTGTGAGATGTAACTTTCTTTTGATATCTAGAGGGCATCAAATGTGTCAGGACGCGTCTGCCTTTTGTATTATGATGAATGTGGTTATGTGCCGATCCAAATCCCAGATCAACAGACTCGACTGATGCTGGACACCCTGCTGCTTTCCTATTTCTCAGTCCATCTCCAGTGAGCCATCATATCACTCTTACCTCTTCACTGCCTTATGCACACACACACAAACATTTACGAAGCAGCACACTCCACCAGTCTTATCACAGCAGACTGTACGGTCTACAGCAAAAGTCCTGCGTCATAAAATGAAGGGTGTTCATTTTTAGAACCCTAGGCTGACTTTGAGATGAGTTTGTAGATATAATACTACAGTAGAATATACTATACATTTACAATCTTGTTGGAAATTGATCATTCAGAGTGTTTTTGAGCTGAAAAGGCTTTCAACGTGGCATCAGCATGACTATATTATCGTGGATGGTAATGTCCAGACACGCAAATCTGATCTGATCAGTGCAGACACTGTCACCATGTCAGTGTCACTGCAGTGCTGAGAATGACCCACCATCTAAATAAGTATGTAGAGAAACAGATGGACTATAGTTTGTAAATACAGAACTACAAAGTGCTCCTGTATGGTCAGTGGAGCTAATCCAATGCATATTAAATGAAACAAGGACATGGTTTTAATGTTATGACTGATTGGTATATATAGCCAGTTTCTTATATTCAGCCCAAAAAGTTACAATATCCCCCATAACACACCAACAGACTCGACTGGATGTAAATGAGTGTTTTTCACACAGAGAGACAAAAGCCTATGAATATGTATACTGTCATGCCCTGCTAAGATCTGCCTTCTAACAAGCACATAAGGAAAGTAAATGGGTTGTTTTCAAGGCCAAATGAGCAATTAGATGGACTGACATTCTGTGAAGACAAGCAGGTTTATGCGCGCGCACACACACACACACACACAATCCTCAGTGTTGCCTAGTGGTGTAATGGATCACAGATAATCCATCATCCATACAAATCGTCCCCCACAGTATGAGACACACATGAACTGCAGATACAATTTTGATTCATTTGTGAAAGAGAGAAATCTGAGTGTGAACCATCAACATTCATTAACCCTTTAAATGGTTCTGTGCACTCATACATTTCTTTAAACAAACTGTTCTTTATGGAACCAAGTTTCTTCTGTGGCAAACAATACTGTGTAGCACCTTTTTTTTTAAGAGTGGATCACTGTGTTATGAGAATTATGCTAGGAGATATTTTCTGTTGTTACCCGGAAATCATCAATCAAACCAAGAAGCTCTACTGTATGCAGCCTCAACATACAGTACACATTGCACAGCTGGTTCAGGGTTGATATCATAAAAACTTTGGAATGAGTTAAAAAAAAACCCAAAAAAAAACCTGCCAGACAGTTTCTAGGCTGTTACTCTGAAGTTGCAATGGTGCTTTTCTTGCATCACAAGTAATGGCTTTGATAAGAGGTTTCTAAGGTCTTTGAGGTGGTCGTTATGGTGTTTCTAATTAATTGCGAACTCATGTAATATGCTGCTCTGGTCAAAAAAAAAAACAAACTTAAATCAGAGATCTGTTGATTTATATACTTATAGCACTTCATTGTTCACTTATTACGGCTTCTTACCCTTGTCTGCAAAATCACTCCTCAGCTCTGCCTCACCATAAAAAAAAAAACTGAATTGCATTGCCTTCGCACATGTGTAGTATATATTTCAGCACTTATGATCCACCAATATCCAGAAACCCCTCAGTTTCATATTGTTTAAACTTATCTTCATTGAAGGCCGCTTTCTGGGGTCTTTGTTCTATCTCTTGTTTACCAGTTCTGTTTATATCTTGCCTGAGACCTTGACAATTAGAGTGTAGCTGCCTACTACGAATAAATAAATAAATGAATGAATGAATGAAGTTGCACCTATATAGTGCCTTTCTATTCACACTGGTGAGTGTACTCTGCATCAGAAACGACTGTCCACCTGAAGGGCTGCAGAGCAATTACAGCCCTGTTGTTGGCTTTAAAGTGCCATTTAAATAAAGTGGTAAGTGGTAATCAATACATAATCATTAAAATCTCCTACAGAAATCTACAGTGACTATGGGGGAACACATTCCTGGGTGGAGTTTGAAAATTACCCTTGCACACACAAAGGTACATTTTAAGAAGGATTTTCTCATTTAGCGTGGAACTGATTCATAGAGAGTGCAATATTGGGTTACTTTGAAAGCAGCAATAATAAGGAGGGATTTGCCGTTTGCTCCAGGTTCAGATTTAGTTATCGTCTTCCGATGTACAAAATTTGCCCTCCAGTCAGAAAAACGCAATTTGTCATCGTCTTTATCCTCAAACGACCATGGAGTTTATATATTTTTTTCTCTCTCTCTCTCTCTCTCTCTCTCTCTCTCTCTCTTACTTTGTAAAGTCAGATTGTCTGGAGGCCACAGCTGAATAAGACATTAATTATGAGCAGCCTTTGTCTGTCTTATTGCATGTCACATGGTATGTAACATGATGTATTAGACAATTATAATGTTTATTCATCCAGGTCAAAACCAAGTTGGGTTGTCCGTAATAGAAATTGAATGGCTGTGATTACATCATGCCAAGACATGCAGAAATCTATGAAAAAGGGATTAATTTTATTGGTGGAATTTCAGTTTGCTGGTATGGACCACAGCTTGTAAGGCTGGGATGGAGAGGTAGCTGGAGTTTGGGGCGGCTTCTCAGTTAAAGACACAAAACCTGTGTCTATTTAACTAAGAAACAGCTGTAAGATCCACAATGAGTTCTAGAACATTGAATGAATAGATGAATGTGGAGCCTTTTGGCCGATATGGGCACCAATATTCTGCAAACACTAAATGTTAGATAAACCAGTTAGCCATAATATTAGTACCACCAACAACATAACATATATTGATTATTTTCATCTGCAGTGGCATCTTTCAAGAGGTGGACATATTAAACAGCAAGTGAATAATCAGTTCTTGAAGGGGATGTAAAAAGCAGGGAAAACAGCAAGCATAAATGTCTGAGCCACTTTGACATGGGACAAATTGTGATGTCTAGATGACTGGGTCAGAACATCTCCAAAACATCAGACAGGTCTTATGGGGTGTTCCTGAAATTGTATGATACCTACCAAACAGACAGCTTGAGTACGGGTGACAGGGTCATGGGCAGCTAACGCTCATTAACGTGATCATGGAGCCTCCATGGATGCTTTTGTAGCTATTCAATATTAAGTCACGTGGTACTAATTTCATGGGTGATGAGTACAAGTACTAAGAACCTCACACTGACGGTGGTAGTATGAACAAATCTACCCCACAATAATTATTATTAAAAAAAAAAAAAAAAAAAAAAAAAAAATGGCTTGGTCAAATTCTTGACCTGAACCCTATTGAAATGCTGTGGCAGAACCTGAAATATGTCCTGCATATAACATAAACTGGTCTTTAGTCTTTGGTTTAACTCTCATGAGTGGCTGATCACACCAGCGTGATCAAAGTCATGTTGAGTATCTTTATAAACTGCTGACAAATAAAAGAGCCAAGCTAGTTCAGGGTCGATGGTGACAGACCAAGCAAAAATTGACAGTGTAATATACACTGATCAGCTTTAACATTATGATTAACTCCATGTTTCTACACTCACTGTCCATTTTTTTAAAGTACAGGAGCACTTTGAAGTGTTATAATTACCAGCTGTTTCTCTGCATGCTCATACCTCCATTCACTCACAGGACCACAGAGCAGATATTATTTAGGTGCTGGGTCATTCTCAGTGTTGTGAACTGTTTCCAGTCCAGCAGTGACACTGAAGGGTATAAAAACTCCAGCAGCACTGCGGGGGGTGATTCACTCTTAGCAACACACACTAACACACCACCACCGTGTCACCGTGTCATGTCATTCCACAACTCCTAAGAATTAAAACAAATGTCAATCAAAGTTTGAAATGTGCACAAACTCAGGGGTTCAGACAGTAAGTGTGTTAGTTATTGTGATAAACTGGGTTTTCCATCACGTGAGACCTTTCATTACGGACAATTAACATATTGCCCACCCAGGAAATGGACATGCTGTGTTATCGCATCCAGAAGTGCGCCCAGCCTTCCTATTCAAAGTTTTGAGAAACTCCATCAAAGAATGATTCTTCATATATTTTAAACTAGGCTTCACCTTGTTCTCTCTCTCGGTCACGCATCTCTGCCTCCATCTCCAGTGCGCACACACACACACACACACACATATTGATGTAAGCCTATAGACTTGTTTCATCACCTCCCCCTATTGTTGTTTTTATGCCCTGCTCCTCTGACTACTGCAATCAGTCTCCCTCAGAGCTCTCTGACAGTGATTGGCATCTGTGTGTTTTAAAATCAGCAAGAAACAGTGGAACGTCTCTGTGGCCCCCAGCTCAGTCTGCACAGTTCAGATGGAGAGAGAGAGAGAGAGAGAGAGAGAGAGAGAGAGAGAGAGAGAGAGAGAGAACCTATCATAAAAACAATATCCAAGCTAAGATAGATAAATAGAGGGAACATCAACAATAAAAAAGTAGCATAATAATCCCAACTCAATCTTCAGGGATGAGGAATTCACCCAAATTAGCCTTTAGGAATATTGCACTTTTGGAATATTGTGCGATTAGATAATGATGGGGGCATTTAAATGCAAGAATGCAGTGGTGTCATGCCAGACTGTCACGGAGTCACAGGGGGTCATCTTCAGTGGTATATCCTGCATTTGTCTTGGTAGAGATGACCAACAAATCAATGTGTGGAGGCACTGTGGTCAGTGACGAGATGAATGGTTTGTCGTCATCCCTCACACATACAGGTGGCCTGGTGTCATGGTGTGGAGTACACCATACCAAGTCACCTTTGGTCTTCATTACAGGCACTTTGACAGCACAACGTTACGTCCTGCAACCAGTGACCCTACCTGTCATGAATACACACTCCAGTGTGCTATTCCAACCGAACAATGCTCATCTGCATACGGCTGCCATCTCAAGAGCTTGCCTTGAACACACATATAAACATAGGATGGATTATCACACGAAAGCTCTAGGAACCCACATCTGGCATGATGCATTAGACCTGAAGCCATACTGAGACGCACTACTTTTGTATGTGTAGTTCAATAAATATTGCCCAGATCAGTCTAAATTTTTAATCATTCATTGGCATGGTAACCTTTATCCTCCCCCTAAAGTGCACTGCAATCCAACACCTCTGTCTGGGTTCTATGACAATTATTGTATATGATTTATCTCCTTCTGTTTTATTCTAATTTTTCTGCTGGATTTTCACAAGAAAATCCACTAGTAACTAACCAGCCTCATGGGGTATAACAGCAACCATTTGGCAGACATAGATATCATAAAACAGTCCCATTGAAACACTGTAGAACCCATCTAGCATCCACTTAACACCATAGCAACAACTGGGATACCATATCAATATGCCATAGCAATCACTTAGCAACACCATAAGAACCACTTTAACAATATCCTAGTGAACATATGTTGTTGCTGTCATAGTATCATAGTGTGAACCTATTGGTACCACGTTTAATGCCAGGTGTGGGCTAGAGGGGTAGAAAAACAAACAAACAAACAAACAAACAAAAGAAAAAACACTCCTGCATCGATCTGATGAGCAGTGGAACTGTGATAGTGCTCCATCCAGTACTTTTTGGAGGGGTTGAGAAGTTGGGAATGAGGTTGGGTGGTGATCATTCAACATCTTGACCTCATATGACAATCATTCTTACATGCTCCAGAATCTACTAGAAAGTCTTCCCTGGACAGTAGATACCATTACTCCAACAAAAGCAGGATAGTATCTTTGTCCATATATATGGGTGTTTAAAAAAAGGCAGCTCTGTGCCTGGATGGAAAGAGCCCTTGCTGAAAGTGTTACTATTAAACGACTACATGAAAAGGTCTACTACATAAATCGGGCATTTTATAAAATTGGGTTAAATACCAAATATGCCCATCTGTCTCACAGCTATGTGCTATCTAATGTTTTGACTGGATCATGTCTGTCCTTTGGGGATCCCTGTCTGTCTCTATGATTGCAATTAGCCCCTCCAGGCACCTGTCCTGGAGAGCCGGAGCTAATTACTTTGTGGCTCCTTTGTTAATTGACAACCGAGTACTAAATGGAATTGTCTGATAGCACTGCTCACATGCATACACACTTTCTCTCTCATTTTCAGACACCCAGTGCTACCCTTCCCCCAGAACAGTCCGTAAGATAATGCTACCACTTGAGATTCCCACAGGAAAAAAAAAAGAAAAAGTGGATTAGATTCCTGTTTATTTATGAGGTTTATCAAGAATAACAGGCTCAAAGTTGTAAGCTAGACTTACTGTATAGACAGAAGCAATTTTTCCAAGCCATAGCTGCCATATAAACAACACTTTAGAGTAAATCTCCTAGTCAAGTAAAACACTTCTCTGAAATAATGCCAGTCTGAGTACTAGAACAAAAGCAGCAGCTCATTAAATATCTTAATATCTTAAGTAATCGGTCTTGAAAAACACTTAAAATTCACTTGTTTTCAACTGAATTAAATCTTGATTTTAATGCCAAAGGAGCTTCTAGTGCATGTTTACTGCTCTGTCCATGTGAACATGCTCAACCTGCATACAGCTTCTGACTGATCAGTGAGAAGAGGCGGGGATAATTACATCACTGACCCAGATATTAAGTTACAGAGGAAAACAAAAAGATTGCTCAATTATTTACTCACATAGTGTTCAAATTTCAGAATAAAAGTTCTGACACGGCATGATACTGATACATACAAGAATATCAAAAATAATAAAAGGACATTTGGGCTTTTTTTTTATTTTATTTGGACCACTGTCAAGTGTTTTGAATGTTGCCACATCTGTGGTAGTTTTGTTAGGTCCACCTTTTGGTTGGTCATAAAGAAATCTGTCTGGTTCAATTTGCCAACTCTGCCATGGTGGAGGGAGCGTGTGTTAGGGTGCAGAGAGTTGAAATCTGCTACAATGTCTGCTCCCTGCAGACCAGTACAATTTTATCATCTCACATGTTTTTGTTTTGTTTTTTTTTTGCCTTTTTTGAGTAAATAACTTCAGAAAGTATCTATACTGTGTCTAGTTCAGCACATGCAACCATAATCGTGGGGAAAACGGCAAAGCCGACAGTTTACCAGAAGACGTTTTTCAACCCCTGCATAAAAAAGAGGGTAATCCACAAAAGGTCATTGCTGGCTGTATCAAAGTATAATAATGGAAAGTTGAAAATGTGGTGGGGATGATCACAGCCTGTCAGGTACTGTCAAGAAAACTTGATTTAAGAACTTGGGAGAACTTTACAAGGAGTGGACCTAGGCTGGTGAAAATGCACCAAGAGCCACTATGACCAGATGTTTACAGGAAAGAGGTTCCAGCTGCAGCATCCCTGATATCAAGCCCCTCCTGCAGCGCAGACGGCATTAGAAGCATCTTACCTGGCTAAGAAGGAAAAGAACTGGACTGATGCTCAGTGCTCCAAAGTCCTCTTTTCAGATGAAAATTCATTTTGAAATGAAGAGTCCTAGAGTCTCAACTCAAGCTCCCACAGCAGGGCTGGGGAGCTCCAGTCCTAGAGGGCTGGATCCCTGCACAGTTTTTGTTGCACAGCTTTTGCTGCCCAAACACACCTGATTCAACTCACATGTTAATTAGGAGGAGAAGGGATTTCAGCAAACTGTGCTGAAGTCCAGACCCATGTTTTTATTCCTTCCTACAGTTTCCAGAATAAGGTCTTTGCATGAAAGTGACAATATATACAGTATGTTTATTATTTATCATGGGTTGGTAGGACCTGTTTGTTCAAGCATTGTTCTGGACAACAGTAGCTCCAGTTAGTAAAAACAGACTGTAGACCTTTCATCCACCAGTGTGTTTGTGTGAGCATTTCTTTTTTACTGTGGTGTGATGAGGTGCACTCTGAAGTTGCTTAGCAACACCATGATTTTGCTTCGTATTTCTGAATGGAACAAGCAACTGTGTGTGTGTGTGTGTGTGTGTGTGTGTGTGTGTGTGTGTGTGTGTGTGTGCTCACAACTGGTGAGGCAGTCGTAGTGTCCAAAAAAAGATAGCGAACCAAATGTATTCTTCCTTCAGACTGTGGAATGCTGTGTACTTACCCCGAGTACACACCGCATTCAAACACACCACATTCCTTACACAGGCAGACATGACCTCAGACCCTCTCAAAGGTCGAAGGTCAGCTCCTTGTAGGACACAGGCCTTAGACTGGACAAATCGAGTAGCATGAGGCCAGGTCCCCACACATTCATTAATCAATTTAAATCACTCTTTCATTTATTTATCCTCCTCACATGTTTCCATGACAACCAGTCACTTTTTGTCAGATCAGGGTAGTGGCCTACAGCACTGATGGGTGAAAGGTCATGACCTGGATCACCCAGTCTTTGTACTGTCCTCTCTCTGTTCTCTGAAATGGGTTGGAGGTGAGGAGGCACACCTGTTGACCAGTCCACACCTGTATGAGAACCATGATGTCATTGGCCTAGAGATGGTGGTGGTCATTGTGGTTTGGCTGGGACAAATGATCAAACAACAGATGAGAAAGCTTTTCCCGTGTCTAGTCCTTCAAAGCTTGTCCTGGTGATAATGTAGCTGGGAGCAATCCAGGGCCAGGGTTGGAAATCACTGAATACAGCTACATGCTTTTAATAATTAAATAACTGCACAAAATTAAAGTGTTTATATAAATGGGAAAACTCTGGGTTTACATGAGTCAATAATCAAATTCTACTTTCTACAAGCCATTAATCTCATACAGTACGAGAATGTAATGCAAAATTTAAGCTTTCTGCAGTGGCTTTTTGAAAAATCCCACTTCATCAGCAGATATGGATCTTGTTTTTTATACTTTGTATTAATACACAATGCTGCACTTTTTACAGCATTCTCCATATTGCTAAAAATGATGAGCATTCTCGAAGAGTTTCTGTCCTACTCTGTTATGTTCATGTCACTATGGAAATTTTCACTCTCACATTTATTGTACATTGTCACATTTAACATCAGTTTCACAAGCCTTACAATAGAACCCTGTGGGACTCTGAAGTTTTCTATCCTCAACTAAATGTTTCCCAAATAATTCAGCAATGTCTGCATTAACATTAAAATCAGAATTAAAAAATAATAATAATGTCATGTCAACAGACCACTCAGGTTGCTGTCTGTGAGAAGTATTGTGTGTTCTCCCCAGGTCCTCCAGTTTCCTCCCAGTTCCCAAGAATGCACAAGGTAGGTGAATTGGCCATGCTAAATTGTACCTACGTGTGTGTGTGTGTGTGTGTGGGTTACCCTGTGATGGACTGGCTTCCTCTCCATGGTGTATTCTTGCCTTGTGCCATATTCAGGACTAAGAGGATAAGATGGATAATGGATGGATAATGACTGACTGACTGACTGACTGACTGACTGACTGACTGACTGAATGTCAACAGCTCAACCTCAGCAGATAAGCAGTTTGTCAACATCACAAATGTTTTGTGACAAAACATAAACTTATTCAACAACATTTGTAGATATATTACATTGCTACTTATCATAAAATGAATTGTCATACATTAGTTTAGCCTTAAATAACTTCATAATCTTAAATAATCTTTTAATTACTTAATTACTATCCAGAGAAAAGTCATAAACAGTTATGTGATACATCGCACTGACTGTAAAGAGCAGTTTGCAGATAGAAAATCGGGGCTAGACAAACTGTGTGTGTGTGTGTGTGTGTGTGTGTGTGTGTGTGTGTGTGTGTGTGTGTGTGTGTGTGTGTGTGTGTGCATTTGCACATCTGTGTTAGCAATGGGTGGAACTTAAAGTAGATGAATGCATTCATCAGAAGGGGTGTCCATAAATATTTGGACATAGTGTGTAGAGCTCTGTGTATTCATGAGCATTTTTTTCTTGCTGTTGATTTGGATTGTTATCTTGTTGCAGATCCACATTGCAGTCCTGACCTTTCTAAAATGTCTCTAGCCTCCATATCGCTGCTTGATGTGAAAAGCATTTGTAGTTTTTCAGCTCCCATCTGGAAGATCTTGTTTTCCTAAGGTCAAGTGTCATCATAACATTTTACAGGTTTCCAAAAATTGCCGGAATTCATTTTCTTGTTTTTCATGTGACCAGGCAGGCGTCTGTGTTTCACTGATAGTTATTCCGTGTATAACTGTGTATGTCACTAATATACTTTAATACTAAGAATGAGTGTGGGAGGGTCTCTAAAGCTGGGTCTCTGCTGGGATTGGATTAATCTTCTGCCTGGCCAGCAAGCGATGAAAACAACAAGCCCATGTATGAATAATATAATGTACAACAATGTTGTGATGTGTTGTGATGTGACTATAGTGATGTGTTACTGCGTTAAGCAGATGATTTTCCCCCCTCATTCGAGCCTCATTACCCAATACAGCTGTACTGTAATAACCCCAGTTACATTGTTAGGGGGGCCCTGGAGGGCTGCAGGCCCTATGCATCCAGTTATGTTGCTTATGAGGAAGATTAGGTAGAGCTGGCTCTGGGCTGATGCTTAAATACTTGACATCCACTAACTTTCCAGTGAGTGTCGCAGTGGTCGGATGTTCCGGTCCTTTGTGATCACAGCTTCTTGTTCTCACTATCATTTATACAGCTCATGGATTCTTGTAGCAGTAGAGGTTTTTAAAGGAAAATGAAGCTCCACTTTGCAGTTGTTTCTTAGAGTTTCCTGCTGACTGACTCATTAACAGGCCTCCTGTAAGAATGAAAGAAGCTATAATCATCAAGTTCATTACAGCAACATTTGGCCCTCAAGAAAGGTTTTATAGTATAGAAGATCAAATTAGGTCAATGCCTTAAAGCAGTGGTTCTCAATCCCCGTCCTGGAGGACCATTGTCCCTGCAGGTTTTAGAGTTTCCCCTAATTCCAGCACACCTGATCCATGTAATGAATTAACTTTTGAGCTCTTGCTGAGTGATTTATGGCAGGAAAACATGCCATTCAGAGTGACTGCATAACAGTCTGGCATGACACCATTGCAGCCGTGCATTGCTATTGGTGGATTCCTTCTGGGTGCAACTATTTTTTTTGACAGCGAGTGTATCTCCCCTTATATAGTCTATAGCAGTTTAGCTCCACCCACTCTCACTGATAAGGAGTGTTTCAGCCTTACTTTTTGAACGAGGATAGCCAATCTGAATGATGCTTATTTGCATATACGATAACATAAAAAAGCCCATTTAATTCAAGAAAATGAAGAGAGAATGGTATATGGTCATAAAAAATGATGGGTTTTGTATCTGCAGGGAATTACATCTTTCCTATTCTTGCAAATAAATGGAAAACTGCCCCCCCAAAGGTACTTATGTTCAAACATCTGATTGGAACTGGACCAGGAGGCTCAAACAGTGCACCTCTCTGGCACCTACTCATTGATGAAGATTCAGACAGAGGAAGGAGAAGACTGTTCATATCCGTAAAAGAGGACACAGCGCCTTAAGCATTTTTCCAGGATACAACAAGGCAACAGAGGAAGCTTTGCTTTGATGTATCCAGACTGACCTCAGCATGGGGGGCTAATACGAAAAAGAACTGCCCGGGGCAATGCACTGAGCGGTGGAGCCGAAATGCAGGACATACAGGAACTCGGAACTGGGGAAATGTGAGTCAGTTTCCAGTGAGAGATATGAAGTATGACACACAGTGTCAAGACATACAGTTTTGGCATCTATTTTAAGTGTATATGAATAATGTGTCAGTGTAGCATTTACTTTACTTAAATGCTGCAGTGATTTGTATTTCTTGTTCCTGAGCTCCCCCTACATTCAGGAAGTGTAATTGGTGCATTAAACCCTCTTAAAAGACACACTTTACACATGCAACTCTGGACACGCTGAGAGACATCGAACTGTCACTGAAAGTTACAAAATACAAAATATTGCTTCAAATGGTTGAGATGTCAAAATAAAATGTGATGTGATTTGGAAAACAAAACTACCGAGTGATTTTCTATAACAAGGTCCACAAATATATACATATAGTACTAAAATGTACTCCCAAAAATATCACATTTGCACAATTTGCATATACTAATTTTATCAATTCAATTCACAAAAAGCTTCTGTCCTGCAAACTGCCCTGCAGTGTACACAAAGAACAAGCCACAATATAATCACTGCAACAGCATGTGCATCTTAACACTGAAGTAATGGATGGAAACTTCTGCAGAGTCTGTAAACATAACAAGCTTGAATGCCAAAACCATGAACCAAAACCTTCTCAAAATGAAATGGCTCTATTCAAACTGCATATAACATACTGGTTAGAACCATTAAATTCTCTAACACAAACCTTAACCATGTCTGAAGTCTAAAGTTAATTCCACTTCTCAGGACTGTAAAATTCCATCAACTATGGTTGTGGTTTGGTTTATGGCAAGAGTTAGGTTAAGTTTAGATTATGTTTAGATTAACTTTAGACTTCAAACATGGTTAAGGTTTGTGTTAGAGAATTTAATGGTTCTAACCAGTATGTTATATACAGTTTGAATATAGACATTTCATTTTGAGAAGGTTTTGGTTTATGGTTTTGGAATTTATCCACTTAAGACAAAGAGCTAGCCAGATATTCCCCAAAGCAAACAAATATTCCCTGATGTTCCATGATTTTGCCATCATCAGCATAAAAAAACAATCTAATGTATTCCATTAGTAGTGGGGCTGTAACTGAATATCAACCCATTTTTGTAAATGAACTGATAATATGCAGTTATTAATGGGAGGCACACTTTTCCAGATCCAGTTTGTGGTGCATACTTTACTGAACCTGCCTTGCCTGTGTGCTTTCCTTGATTCCTTGATTTCCTTGATACCACACCCCTTATGGTATGGTATAGGGTATATGGTATACAAGCGGGGCTATCAGAATGACAGTGGTGATATCTGCATTTTTCAAGCTTCTTATGTTCCAAAATAGTTCTGGAGTTTTGAGAAGACACTATTTTCCTTTCCATGCATCATATAGTTTAACTGACCTTTTTTAGTTTGATTTCTCATTAATTAATCAATTTGTCTTCTACTAATGCCTCTGACATTTTCTCTGCTTAAGGAGGGGCTTGATATCAGGAACGCGGCAGTTGCAGCTCCTTTCCTGGAGACATCTGTGTGTGGTGGTTCTTGATGCACTGACACCAGCCTCAGTCCACTCCTTGTGACACTAGTTGTACCACATGCATTTTTGGGAGGCAGGAGGCCCGACTGGACATGGGAAGAACACATGAAACTCCTCATAGACAGTGATCCAATCAGGAATATAGAATGTCTTCTGGAGCTGTGTGACACATGCACTACCTGCTGCCCACTTTATAGTTCCAAGGGTAGAGAAATTGGCTCTATCACTCTACATTTTGAAAAACGTATTGTTCCTGGTAACCTTTATGTTCCTTCTGAACAGCATTGCAATCCCACAGGTTCTTCTGGGTGCCACTATTTACGCAACAATTATTTTGAAGATGAGGGTACTATGTGTAGGTATGTCTGTCTGTTCAAATCTATTAAATCCCACTATGTTCTCTATTAATAAAATCCCCAGTTTTTGACAGAACACGCTGTGATGTACACATGCGTCAGCCAATAAGAGATGGTGTGGGGTGGGTTTTCAGGCAATCAGGGAGAGGAACCTAATTGCTGCTGTCTGCTCACACCCAAAACTGCACGAAGCAGCTGTGTAGTACAGTGACTGGTTTGATTCGGAGTCATGTCTTTCTGCAGCTTTTGTGTATGTGACTGTTGTGTGAACAGTCGTTTGTGTGAACATGGCCTAATTACATGCATATCTGCAGTGGTGAAATTGCTGAACTAATCCTGTAATAGCTAGCAGACGTTTGTGCTGCTTCAGTGCGCTTTGGAGGAAATGTTTAGTTGTTGTTCTGTGAGACAGACACTGGGGGTTTATCACCTGTCAAAAAAGAAAGAGCGGAACAAGCCTCCTTCACACAGGGGAGTGGAGAAGAGTGAGTCATATTCCTCCCCCCTCCTCTCTCTCTCTCTCTCTCTCTCTCTCTCTCTCTCTCTCTCTCTCCCCTTCTCTCTCGTTCTCCTATGAGTCACCTGTCTGTGATTCAAGTAAATCTGCCATTAAGGTCTGTCATAAAGAATGCAGGTACTGTTGCTGTTTCTGAGCACTGGATTGTCTCTCCTCCTTTCTCTCGCTGCTCTCCCTCTTTGTTACTTGCTCCCACGTTGTCTGTCTCCTTTTGCTCTTCTTCTCTTCCCACGCAGCTGAATGCCCTCCGCCGCTCCTTCTCCCACATTTATTTTACGTCTCTACGACACAGCCCCCTTTACATCCTGTGGAGAACAGGGGGCAGAGCAGTATGTGTCCCAGCACAGCGCTTGGCAGATGGAGTCAGTGGGATGGAGGAGTAATGACTGTGGGAAACTGAGACATTCTTTCGGAAGTGCGAGACTGCAGGGCCTGCCTTAGTGAGAATATCCTCACTTTAGTGTGGTGTAGTTTGATGTCATACTTCTCAGGACTGGAAGGGTGGGGGGGGGGTGATCTGGGATCGCTTTGTTCTGTCCATCAGATTGAAATGTTTTCTATCATTTCTTTCACAGTCTTTGTTAAATCACTGCATTATCCTGCTGAAAATGTCAGTTGGAAGACCTGCCATGAGAGTCACTATGTGGTCACAGGATTCCTGCACTTATCGCTGAGTGTCGCCCATATTAAGGAAGTCCCTCGCCACAAGGCCATCAAACATCAACCAGCAACCTTCATTGGATCCCAAACACAACCTGAATTTGAAGCTAAATACGATACAGTCCAACACAGTCCAACGCAAGGTTCTTTCTTATGATACCACTGCAAATAAAGGTGACAGGCTTGGTTAGACACAACCCTTGGCTCATTGATACTGATGAGACATTGTGACATGGACTGTATTAGGTGATGGATGGTATCTGGAGCTACTAGTGCCCAATCCAACTGCAGCACTGCACCATGGTCCCAAAGATTGTGTGATTGTGGGTGAGCACGGTGAACCAGTAGGGCCAGTGTTCCCTGATATGCTCCAGTGGTACCCAATGTATGAAAAGTCCTCAGTTCTTAGTACACCTTCACTATGGCAGCTTTAGAACATCTCAGAAAGTTAGAAGTTTCTGAGAGGCTACCACCCCTTCATACCCTATTATCATGCCTTCAAATTGCATCCTTTGCCCATCACTCTGCTCTCTGTTACAGTGGATTCACATACATGCTTTCTCTCTCTTCTCTTCTCTTCTATCTCTCAAAAAAATAAATAAGGATACTATCCAGGATACTGCATATATTTGGGTCTTTTGGATATACATCAATATACAGGAGAGGTGGGGTGTCCTGCAAACATACACTATATGGACAAAAGCAAGTTTTATAGGTCTTAGTCCATACTAGGCTGGCGTGGAACCAGGAATGAGCAGGTATGAAAGTACCCAGTTCCATGTACCACATTGGAATAATGGAAAAGCACAGAAGCAGAGTAGAGTCGAGTACAGCAATGTCTGTACCATGAAGTGGAAAAGGCCCAGTCGTGAGGTCAAGATGTTTGATGATCACCACCCCATTTCATCCCCAACTAATCCAAAAAGTAATGGATGGAGCATCATCATTCCAAAGGCATATGCAGTATGTGTGAGTACGGTGCCAATAGCTTCAGAGAGACATCACCATACCCTATTCCTTAATCATGAAAGTGCTGCACCGTGTAAACAGCTTCATGTAGTAACAAGCAGTTTCATTGTTTTTCCCCATGTGCAGTAAAATCATTGATTCAAACAAAACAGAGAAAATCACACTTTAGAGGGGAAACATGCAGTGACCATCATTCCAGATCTCATCACCTCACCACCTGGAAGTCCACTCATGTCAGTGCACTGACCCGTAAGTGACATCACACATTCTGAACCCTGGCTGGTCAACATGGCGATTATGTCATTTTTTCTGCAGTGGCATTACAGCCTGAGTGCCCATGGTTTTGTTAGAGGTGTGTGTTTGTGTGTGTGTGTGTGTGTGCAGTATGCTTGAAACAGATGTGACAGAATCTCTCTTTCTCTCTCACGATCACACACTCTCTAGTGATGTCTTGAATTACATGCACTGTTTGACATTCAGTGTGTGTGTGTGTGTGTGTGTGTGTGTGTGTGTGTGTGTGTGTGTGTGTGTGGTTGACACTGCAGGAGCAGCCCCTCAGGGGAGCAGAACGTCCCCCTCGAACACACACTGCACCACAGGTGACCATCCAGCAGGGGGTGCACTTAGAACCGAGGACCATTCACTCATCTATCTATAAATCAGAAACGACTATATATATATATATATATATATATATATATATATATATATATATATATATATATATATATATATATATATATATATGTGTTATTATTAAATGATGATGTGTGTGTGTGTGTGTAATGCCACTAAAAACCCTTTCTGTAGTGTAAATCATTTCTCTACACATAGAAATTCTCAGAGTACAGAGAAATGAAATGTCTTTACACTGATTGTTGTTTACATATTCAGGTTGTGACACACTATCCAATGTGACAAACAACCTGCACAAGTCTAAGGTCATTACTATCAAACACTAGGAAAGGTCAACCACAAACCACTGTAAAGAGGCCATTCTCTCTCTCTCTCTCTCTCTCTCTCTCTCTCTCTCTCTCTCTCTCTCTCTCTCTCTCTCATATGTAAAAAGTTGTGAGGTTCATTAGCTCTATATGTTGAAATTTGAGAGAAAGTGTGTCTAATGTGCATCTTGTGTGTGTGTGTGTGTGTGTGTGTGTGTGTGTGTGTGTGTGTGTGTGTGTGATTTTGTGTGCATTTCTGTATATTGTATGCTTAGGTGTATTGATGTGTGTATGTGTGTATTGTGTGTTGTGTGTGTGTGTGTGTGTGTGTGTTACCTTTCCTTTCAGCACTTCCAGTTATCAGTAATCTGAGAGTAGTGAATGTTTAGATTGTCAGAGCCAAGAGTGGAATGGGGGTGGGCATGGGAGTGGGAGGGGGCATGGGGTGAGGGGAGCATGGAGAGAGAGAGAGAGAGAGAGAGAGAGAGAGAGAGAGAGAGAGAGAGATTCCAACATTAGGTTCCTATGTTTCAAACACTGCTTTGCGTGAGGTTGAGCATTTACCATCAACAGCACTGTCTTTGTGTGTGTGTGTACAAAGTAAGTGTGTCTGGGTATGTGTGTGTGTTTGAGTGTACAGTAAGAGAGTGTCTGTTTCTGTCTGTGTACAGTAAGAGAGAGAGAGAGAGAGAGAGAGAGAGAGAGAGAGAGAGAGAGAGAGAGAGAGAGTGTGTGTGTGTGTGTGTGTGTGTGTGTGTGTGTGTGTGTGTACAGTAAGACTGTGTAAACCCTACACAACACTCATGCATGTATATCAGCAGTACTGCGGCTGTAATTTACAGGTTCAGTTCAATGAACAGTTTGACAACAAAGCAGATTCCTGCCAGATGATTTACTCTAAATGAACTCGTCGTGTCTGAGGTTCGCTTCTGTAGTTCTGGAATGAAGCTACAAGGCCAAAATGCCTTCAGATGACCTTTCACTCTTTCTAACTCTCTGAACTCTCTGAACTCACTGCACACTTAAGCCCCTAAAGGGCTGTGTGTGAGCCCAGACTCCCATTGCTCACCCTCAAACTACACCTGCTACATAGTACTTAGAACAGTTCAATCATTGTTTATATCAGTAACTCAATTATTTATATCAGTTACGGATTTAATTATAGGAGATGCTGGAATCAGATATAGCAGTTAGTAAATCATTTAAAGAAGATGCCACATAATTTATTACAAATATGACATCATTCATAGCAGTTATTGAATCATGTGTAGTAGTTAGTAAATTGTTTATAGAACTCTCTGAATCATTTATCATTGATACATAATCATTTATGGTATATACAAAATCATAATGTATAGCAGTTACTGAAGAATTTATGTCTTTTATAACAGGTATTGGATCATGTATAGCAGTTATAAAATCATTCTGTTTAGACACATTCATTTTATAGCAGTTAGTGATTCACTTATTGCAGATGCAAAATCAAATATATCAGTTATTGAATCATTTATTGCAGTAACTGAATAATTTATCATACATAATTTCTTATAGCAGTTACTGAATGATAATAACAACAACAATAATAATAATAATAATAATAATAATAATAATAGTAGTAGTTGTTGTTGTTGTTGTAATTGTAGTAAATGTGTAGTAAATCATTTTTAGCAGGTATTGATTTATTTAGTAGTAACTGAATAATTTATCATTAATAATTTCTTATAGCAGTTACTGAATCATTATAATACACACTGAATCATTTACAACAGACACTGAATCACTTATTGCAGTGAAACATTTATCGTAGATCATTTCTTAGTGACAGTGACAGTGACACAGTGACAGTGACATAGCAGTTGCACAGTCATTATACTACACACTGAATCATTTACAATCACTACAGTCATTTGTAGCAGTTACTTAATTACTTACCATAAATAATAAACCATTTATAGTAGATTTATTTAATGGAAATAGTTCCTTTTAATGGTGGTTTATAACATCACACATTTTTATGGGATTATTTTATCAGTGGTTTATATATCACAACTCTTTCACATGGTCGTATTTTATTTTATTAAGCTTCTTAGAGATAGTAAAGCTAATTGAATACTGAATCTGTGTGCATCAGCTATGTGTACATAATCTAGCATTACTTGTTGACCTTGTAGCTCCACGCCATCCCTTACTTGGCAAAGGCTTAAAGCATTTTTTATTTATTTATTTGTTTGTTTGTTTGTTTGTTTGTTTGTTTGTTTGTTTGTTTTGTTTTATTTATTTATTTTTTTACCTGAACTTTCCCTTTAACTTTGCTTTCAGGATGAGATTTTTCCCTTACTAACATGTCCAATCCATTCCCAGCAAACTGGCTCATACAGACCTCACAGACATGGCGACCAATAGCGTGAGAAGAAGCCCTGCTGTGAGCACTGCTGTGACCCGTCTCAGGCAAACTAATTACTGTGCTTACAATCCTCTTACCCCCACTTTAATTACCCCCAAAAACTGGCTACCAACCCCACACCCCACATAACACACCCCTTGGGTCTAAGCCGGTCTCCTAGGCTGAAGCAGCTGGTCAATAGATCCTACACGGGAATAAAATCAGGAAAGCAAAAAAGAAGAATCCTCAAATACAACTCAACAGTACAAGGTTTCATTTGCCTTATTAACCATCTAGTTTCTGATGTAGTAACGGCAGCACAGATCATATTTGGATTGCTAGAATATGTTTGAGGTTTTAACCTTGTTGACCAATGTCAGGTAAAGCTGCACACATGGAAATTTGTCCACTACATTTAACCCATCCACACACAGTTAAACACACCCATACATACTAGTGAGTTCACACACTAGGTGGCAGTGAGCACACATGCCCAGAGCGGTGGACAGCCCTATCCATCATGTCCAGGGAGCAGCTGGGGGGTTATTATGTGCCTTGCTCAAGGGGACTTCAGTCAAGCTCTGCCAGTTCAGGGGTTCAAACGATTCCAGTAACAAGGCTGGTTCCCTAACCACCAGGCCACAGCTGCCCTTGTTTGTATGAGGCATGTTTTCATAGTTTGACATATTTTCATTTACCAAAATTATTCTAGAATTGATAGTCATATATGCCAGATATTTTAATTTTCAGGAGATTCTATGGCTGAAAGCACTTTATATCTCAGAAATCATGTTGGAAATCGATCACCCAGACTATTTTTAAGCTGAAAATGCAATAACATTGAAATGATTAGATTGACAAGGATATTTGTAATAATAGGTTTTTATACTTGACAGTGGTCCAAATAAAATAAAAACAATTTGAATGTTCTTTATTATTTTTGTTATTTTTGTATGCATCAGTATTATCCCTTCTCAGGACTTTTATTCTACAATTTAAACACTGTGTGAGCAAAGAAAGAGAGCAAACAGCCAAAGGGGTTGTTTTCTTATTTTTTTCCCCCTATAACCCAATATCTGGGTCAGTGTTGTCATTAGCCCCTCCCCCTCTCTCTGATCAGTCAGAGTCTGCATGCAGGTTGAGCATGAACATATGCACAGAGCAGTAAACATGCACTGGAAGCCCCTTTGGCATTTAAACTGGGATTTGCAGGTTAGCAGTTTGATGTTTGACTCTTTAGTTTAGAACTGGAGATGCTAAGGCAATTTTACAAGAGCATTTGCTTTTAGTAGCCCTTAATTATTAAAGGAAAAATTGTTAGATAATATAGAAGACCATGGAACAAAAATAGAACAAAAATACTAGTAGAAATACAATATATGGACAAAAGTATCAGGACATCTGCTCAATCATAGTCTCTTCTGAAATCAAGGCTATTTAGAAGAGTTTATCCTGCTTTAATTGGAGTAACTGTCTCTCCAGGGAAGACTTTCTACAAGATTGTAGAGCACTGCTGTGAGAGTTTGATTGCATAGTCCTTATGTAGCCTTCAAATAAAATGCAGTTACTGTCTTGCATTCTGAATGCAGTCTGAGTTTTAGCCAACAGTGTTTCATTAAACTGTACAACCCTGTATTAATATAATGGCAATAATGTTTACCTGCATTGAATGTATACTTGGTTTATTTGTAATATAGCTGCTAATTACTATAATAAACCACCTCTCCTTGTAAGGATCTGCCCGCAATGCAGCCGCCCAGCCGCCAGGGGGCAGTCGGTGACCAGAACTACCTGACAATCAGTGCGATTGAGTTCAGGTGTGCTTCCGTTTAATTTAGCCGCTTGTGCCTAGCGCTCAGCACGGTTTCCTGGCCAAACTCTGTCTGAGACTGTGCCAGTAAAACGCTGGTATTTCTTATCTTAAACTGTCCCTTCTCTCAAGTGAGAAGTGTTCTTACCTTTTAAAATCCTCTCTTTTTGCCTCTGGAAGCTGTACTTCCTTCCCTCCACACAAAGCAGGAGAGTCTGTCTCTATCGCTAACTCAAAAGCATAGTTACAAAGAAAAAAGGAATGGAAAAGAAAAGAAAGAAAAGAGAAATAATAGAAAATAAAAGGAAAAATAGAAAAGAGAAAAAAAACCTTGTTTTTCCTCCTCTCCCTTTAGGAGTTGTTTTCAATTTCTAGTTTCCTCTCTAAAGGAGGGCGGTTCTGAGTTGTAGTTCTCATTGGAGAAGCAGTTTTCAGTTCACCCCTCCAGCTCGCAGCTCTTCTCCCGGTCTGTGCATCCAGTCTCCCAAGTGATGCCTTGGCTCACTTGGCTAAACTGTTCACCTGCAGTGCAGTGTGTGAGGTTGCGGGGGTTCTAACCCAGTGTGCTGTAAGTTTGTTCACTTTTTGTTTGTTTATTTGCTTTATAAATAAACTTCATTATTTCTGGTCCAGATCACTGGTATGGTCTTCCTCCAGTTGTTTAACCCTTTCCTCTCTCAGTTCCCCTCACGTATCACCAAGCACTTCCCTTCATAAACCCTACCTCCATCAATCACTCTCAGTTCAAATAGAACCGTGGTTGTTATGCTGCCCTTCATTCCAGCAGCCCGTGTTCAAGCCCACCTGGACTAGCTCTTCTTAGTAGAGTTTGAGTCCAAAATTAATTATTTAAATCCTGGTCACAATCCAGGTGTGCCTCTTAATTCATTTCCACCCGGGTTGCGGCCGTGACACTCCTCCCCTAATTTCTGCATCTGACCGAGTTTTTGAGCTGCTCCACTCCTAATGTCAAGCAGTCCATCTGTAGGCCTCTTCTGAACTTTCTGTTCAGGGCTGGGCTTGGGCTCAAGTAAGCGTTTCAACAGATGACTCAAGATCTCTACAGTGTTGCAAAACAAAGTATTTCATGTCCCTGTAGGGCATGCGATATTGTTTCACCACCACAGATGTTGGCTGGAGATTTCATCCCTTAGTTGGACAGTGGAGGTCAAGCAAAGCTTTCTCTGGAGAATAGAAACAGGGAAACGGCCCCAACATGGCCATGCTTACTTTGCCCTGGCGTGAGACAGTGCAGGAGTGGAAGCTGCTCTTTTCAATGTGCCAGATTGACACACACGACACATAAACACAACTTATTTTTCACACACTGAATGTTAGCTTTCCCACTATAAATGTAATGTTCATTAGTATTATGATTTATGATGCACTAATTCACAGGACACTATTAACATTTGTGACTTTACTATCCGTTCAAATGATCTGATTTCAATTTGGTTACAATCTTCTAAAATAGCTTCTGCTTGAAGTAACATCAGATCAGATCAGAAATACTTTATGAATCCCAATTATTACAGTTTCACCCATTCATATAAAATAATAAACATAAATATATCATTTATAAATGTTAAGCTCTTCTGAAAAGGCAGTGGCGATGATAATAATTATTATTAATTAATTATATTTTTTTTATTTATTATGCAGCATTTTTACCTTAAAGTAAAATCTTGTGGAAAAATGTGATGGTAGACTGACTGGTAAGTAGGAGAATCGTGTACTGGTTGTTGCTACTCTGGGGTAGGAGCCCTGCTAACTGCCATGGCACCACTTAAAGGGTTGTTCTGGTTTATGCTGATTCAATGCGGGTTTATGACATCACCCTCTTTCAAATGACTGTGATCCCTTCATAGCAGGGTTGAATGAAAGCATGTTCATTCTCACTGCACTTTCTTGTTCCGCTGGTTCTGAGGAGGTGACTTAAGGACAGTGATGGCATGCCTACTGATATTCAGCAGATAAAAAGTGTGCAGGCCCACATGCTGGTCTGGTAGGTGGATGACCTGTTTGATAAACCCAGAAAGGCACAAAGAAGCCAGCTGATGAGGGTTGCTAAGTTCATGGTGTTCTCACCCCATTGCTGTTGTTCAAGCATTTCTTGATGCGCTCTGTAAACTGTGCCGGCCTATCTGCCAGGTCAAAGTTCATCCCAATAAAGATGTCATGAGCTTTACAGGCAGCAGCAGATGAAAGCCAGATCAAGAAGACAGGAATTTCTTGCAAATACCTTGCCTACTAGCAACACTACAGCACCACAGTACCAACACAGCAAAGAAATGTCTGACCTGTGTTAAGATTGTCACTTTCAGTTATTAAAGTATAGAAGAGAGTGAGACCAGTTAAGTTCTTCCATACAATGAGCACAGTTATACTGTCACAGCTGCTGTCAATGTGTGGGAGAAGCCCATCATTTGCAGGAGAGATGGGATGCCTGCTCAAATATTTGCCTCCATATACAATCATATGAAGACGTTAGGACACCCCTTTGCTTTTTTAACATATAAACATATGGATGTTTGATCTTCATTTTAACTATATTGAGAGTGACATAACTGCACACATAAAACTGGAAAAATGTCTTTTTCTAAAACATAAATTATTCAAATTGCATTTTGCTTCTACTTTACTACTTAAAATGCCTAAAATTAGAGGTGCAGATCAAATAATCAGACTATTGTTACAGAAGACTTTGGAGAAGCCTGTCCTTTTTTAAACCTCAGACATTAGTTTGTTGATGCATAAGTGTGGAGATGGATTGAAAAAGATATCAAAACAATTTAAGTCAGCTGTCTGGAAAATAATTTACAAGTGGAAAACATGTAAAAGTTCAGCCCAAGAGCAGACTGCAAGATGCATAAAGTCTCCATCTATTCTAAAATGTCATCATGGGACATACAGGAAGCTCTTGGTAAAGTTGACATCAAAGTGTAGCATCTACAATCAGAAAAATCTGCACAAGTTTGATTTTCATGGGAGCTGTGCAAGGAAGAAACTCTTGTTGGGCAAGACTTCAGTTTGTCAGAGATCACTCAGAGAAAGTATATGACTTTTAGGACAATGTGCTTTGGACAGACAAACCTAAAGCTGAATTATTTGGGCACAGAAGACATGTGCACAAGAACATCATACCAACTGTGAAGCATGGGGGTGGAAGTCTAAAAGACATTTGTTCAGTTGTACATCTTTAAATATAGTTAAATTGAAGATCAAATGTCCATCTGTTTAAATATGTTAAAAGGTCAGAGGTGTTTGTGGATTGTCCTACCATTTCCACATTACTGTGTCTGGCAACCAGACAGAAATCACTGAATGACAATGATTTAAAAGAGGTTTGACTATGAAGGAAATTGAAGAAAAATGAATGCAACATCCAGGGAAAGGAAGGGTTATCTTTCACTGCTCCTTTTCAATTACAATGCAGCCCATTCAACAGTCTCTTCGTAGCTGTTGTGTCACAACAGCAGAAAAGATGATATGATAAACCTGCAACACATGCTACCATACTTTTCCAGTAATCACGAGAAGCCAACACTGGGATGAATGGGTCCAGTTTTTATATATATATAGAATTATATTGCAGAATAGATTCTATTGCAGAATAGAATCCAGTCCTTACAGCAAAGCTCCTACAGAAGAGACAGTGTCTCGGTGAAAAGCAGGATAAAGTCTATTTAATACCTTTGATTTTGATTTCAGATGAAACAGCAAATGAGCAGTTGTCCTCATAAGTTTGTCAATGTAGTGTTGGTTAAGGCTTTCTTCTTAATGAAGTCACCTGCAAACTCTTACTCCAGCATGACAACCTTGTGCTGTTCCACCTCCACCAGCTTAAGAAAAAATCATGTTCTTTCATATATATTCACATGAAAAATACCGTACGATATTTGAAAGTAATGTTAGAGAGATGTTAGTGGACAATGAGGCAAAGGTCTGAAGTGGAGTGCTCTTCATACAGCTTCAAAGATAGATGGTAAGTATCAGGTTCAAACCTTCAAAGAGTTGCCACATTACTGTCAAGGAGGTAGTTTTGTGCAGTCGTTTATGTTCCACTGGGGAGGCTGTTTGACCTGCAGTTCCTGCAGAGGTCACAGTGGGGTCAGTGTGAATGCTTTGGGCTATGTGGAATGGAAAGCAGCTACTTCTCTTTTTCTGTGAGGAGAAGGGAACTGGACGAGAGAGAGAAGAAATGAGAACAAGGAAGTTGCGAGATGAAGCAAAGTGGTAGAGAGAGCATGGCCTGGTCAGTCCACAGTATCCTGACCACTGTAGCAGTTATATTAAAGAAGGTGCCAATCTGTCATTAGGTCATATAATTCAAATCTATTCAGATCAATAAAATAATAAAAGTGTACATTATATAATGACAAAAAACTAATGGTTACTTCCCACCTCTGCTGTCTCTACTGTCCATGGAAGGCTTTCTACCAGATTTTGTGAGGATTTGATTGCATTCAGTGACAAAAGTGTTGGTGAGGTCAGGATGTTGGATGATTATTACCCCACCTCATTTGCAACTCCCCAACTCATCCCAAAATGATTGGATGGACAGTTCCTCTGCTAAATAATGTGTGACACTGGTGTGAACCTGAGCAAAAGTATTGCCTGCTCGGACAGCTTCAGTCCACCATTGCTTGCTGTCATCATTAATGGTGGGTTCTGCCCTGACAGTGCAACAATTTCAGCTGATCTGAGATGTTAGGCTGATAACAGCACCTCTGCCTATTCAGAACACCAGAAATAGCAAAACTGGTCCGGCAGTTGTGTTGTGGCAGATTTAAAATCATTGGTGGTGAAATGAAGAGCAGAAGGATGTTCAGCATATCTCCAGTTGTTTTTAGGCTTCTTTGCACACCGCTCAGGGCCTGCTGGATCGATCCGCTTTTTTATTTAGGGCGCCTCTGTTGAAAAGGATGCGTGGGAGTGTTTGTGCTTGTAGCTGCCGCTCAGAGTGATGGAGAGACACTAGTGCAACAGAGAGAGAGAGAGAGAGAGAGAGAGAGAGAGAGAGAGAGAGAGAGAGAGATTTTACCATGTTCACCACTGTAAGAGAAACGCAGGTGTACAGTGAGGTCAAGAGCGTCAGTATGAGAGCCAGGTGGAACATTACTGTGGAAATTCAAGTGTGCGTGTGTGTGTGTGTGTGTGTGTGTGTGTGGGTGTGTGTGTGTGTGTGTGTGTGTGTGTGTGTGTGTGTGTGCAAAAGGTATAACAGTGAGGCAATCTGAAACTAGAGAGACATTTCAGCTCCATTAGGTCTTTTTGTCAGATAGAATGACAAGGTGAGATGGAGTAAAATTTGTAGTAATACACACACACACACACACACACACACACACACACACACACACACACACACACACACACACACACACACACACAAACACACACACCACTTCCACTTTAACGCCAAAATGTTCTCCCAAGTCCTTTTAGTCTGAGGGTGATAACATATTATCCTCAGTTATGGATCTGTATCATCAAAAAAACTTGCCTCAAACTAAAGATGGTCACTAGAATAAAAAACATTTCCAGAGTAAAGTTCAAAACCAGTTTATACCCCAATGCTGGGAGGCTGGCAGGTTAAACTGGTTTCTCTCTATATATATATATATATATATATATATATATATATATATATATATATATATATATATATATATATATATATATATATATATATATAATGATTATGCTCTTTAAGTTGGTCATGCTGGTGGATCATCACATGACTCACACACAAAAAAGGTTTAGGACAGTCATTCTGGTTACAATGTTTGACTAGTTTGAGCTGGCCTGGCAGTTTTATTCTTGAGGCTGGTAGGCTGGTATGCCAATCAATGATCTGGTGTTGCAACAGATCACACCAGTACCTGCCAGTGAGCAACCATAAAACAAGGAAGAGTGATTCAGTTCCCAGTTTGGGTGATTATTCTGTGTTACAATGATACAAGTCCATGGGCAAGACTTCTAACACTACATTGGACCATGTATGTAATATGAGTAACCTTGTAAGTCACTCTGGATAACAGCGTCAGCTAAATGCCACATAAACAAGCATGACTATGCTGGATGGCCAACAAAGTCAGCACCAGACCAACAGAAACCAGCATGGGATTTGTTCTATTTTTTTTTTCCAGTAGGGATTTACAGTGTCAGAAACCATGTGTGTCTATATTGGATTACTCAACAAGTCCACATGCTGGTTTGTACAGCAAAAGCAGGTGTGACATACTAGTATATAAAAATAGATATAACTATTAATGATAATGAAATAATGAAAATAATGAAAAAAACAGTTTGGCCAATGTTTAATAATTTAGCTGGTCTACAACCATTATCAACCTGAGCAAGGTAGAAGAAACCTTGAGAGGAACCAAGATTCAAAAAGGGGAACCCTTCCTCCGTGTGTTGACTCCAGATTGCACGAAAGTAGCCAGGAAGAGTGATATAATGAAGAGCTATGAATAATGTGACAGTAGGTGAGTTATGAGAATGTGATTAAGTGAAGGACACAGGCTTAGTGTTAACATAGAACTCGGTTTAAACAGTCCTATGCCCAGCTATGCTGGCATGAATGAGTCATCACGAGGATCCAGAGCAGGACTTATCACAGCAGGCAGCAGGGTAGTGAAGAGCTGGGTGGGCTAACACCAGGACAGAACTGTCAAAACAGAGCATCTCAATGCATGGGAAAAGCAGAAAGAGAGGAAAAACAAGGGGATATGCAGATCTGAGCAAATATTGTTAGGTTTACACTGTGGGAGAGGCTGATCCAGGGGGTAGGTAGGCAGTAGGACCTACCACAAACTAGAACCAGCATCAGTAAGACATGCATTTCAGAGAGAGAGAGAGAGAGAGAGAGAGAGAGAGAGAGAGAGAGAAAGTTGCATGCATGCAACGCCTTTTCAGAATCTTAGAAATAGAGCAGTTCACAGTTCGGCATATCGCAGAGATGGTAGACGATAATGTTTGCTGTTACATCAAATGAGAGAAGAACTCATAGTGGTGCCAACAGAGGCATGTTTATCTGAATGCATTCATTTAAAGTGGAAATATAGTGTAGCTACATTCGCTTCATAGCTCCAGCATGAAACAGAAGGCTTTGTATTAAATTCTGGAGCTTTGCTGTGAGGATTTGGTTGGAATCAGCAACAAGAGCGTTAGTAAGATCAGAATGTTGAAGGCTCACCACCTCGCCTCATCCCCAACTTCCCAACTCAAATGTGTTGGGTGGAGCCCAATTCAAATTCAAATTCAATTATATAGAACTTTTCACAAATGTTGTCACAAGGGGGTTTCCACAAACATTTGGATATATATTGTGTAAACGTCTGCCTCTTGGTTCCAGTATAAAAGACACTTAAATGATTAAAAAGGAGAAAGATATTTTTGACCCAGATCTTTTTGTTTAGATCAGTTGTGGGCTCTCGGTGTGTAGATACTGTAATCACTGCTGCCAGAGCACTGTGGGATGGTAAATGCTGACTACGGTTTAGAAAAACAAGCAACAGTGAATCAAAAATGGGAAAATGTGGCTGCTTGGCCCACACACATAATAACAACACTAGCACTGAGCCTTCTCATAAACATACAGAATTTCCTCCCCCTCCCCCCCCTCTCTCTTTCACACACACACACACACACACACACACACACACACACACACACACACACACACACACTGCATAAAACTAGTGCTCCCAAAGTAACACACTTATAGTTTGACAGGAAGTCACGATAACATCTCTTCCTCTGAGAGAGCTGTAGAGTGGAGTGGCAATGAAGTGTGACTGCGAGAAGTTGCTTTGGAGAGAGACAGAGAGGGACACTGTATATGAAGGGTTCAGTTGCTACAGTTTACACAGTTTTTGTTTGTCAGTGTAATAAGAGGTTAGGAGTAGACTTTACAAACCCACACCATTTCAGTGCTTCGGTGAAGGAACATTCTGCTGCTGCCCGTGGTAATGGTCAGTGCTCAGAGTTCAACTGTCCCAACTCTTACAGTTGGCCACAGTCAACATTTCTGGAAATATGGACGCTTGTATATGATAGGGTGTCCATACCACCTTTTTAAATGGAGATCTGAAACCTGCATCCATCTGGGTCCAAATGTTGTCGTAGACACAAATCAAATTAAATCTAATCAAATTTACAGACATATCAAAATTAAAATTGCAGCAACACATAGAGCATAAAAACACGAACCACTGGTGAGCAAGCTGAAGGCCACAGTGGCAAGGAAAAACTCCCACAGACCTGGGATGAACCAGGCTCACAAGGTTAAACTACTTATACACACAGTAAGGAAACACTGTACCATCACTGTAATGCTGATGTGTATGTGTGTGTCTCACTGTGTGTGAATGGGTTAAATGCGGAGTGCTTCCCCAGTGTGCAGCACAGAGGGTCTATGTGCACCTTTACCTTACCTTAGCTGTAAATATACCTGAATGGAAGGGAGGTGTGCATGTTCTGGTGTGGTGTTCCCACCCAATTTTTGTCAGTGTGTGTAATGGTGTCTCTTTATATGCCCTGGGCTGAGTAACTACATTCTTCCGGCTGGGTTTGTTGGTTTGCAAACACACATGCCATTGTAAAGGTTTATGGCAGTGTTAACACACACACACACACACACACACACATACATTCTCAGGATTTCCCAAGGTGCAATTCTTCTGCCTCTCGTAATTGCACCTTTAAACCTCCACCCCCAGTTCAGAATATCCCCCTTAGACACCCCCTCCCATACCCTATATTCAGATAATGAGTGTTTTTGTACAGATATCTTTTCCCCAGAGGAATGAAATTGCACTGTTTAAGTGCTTTAACCCTTTGACCAGACAAGTGATGTCACCAGGGAGTTAAACTTCAGAGTAAATGTGTTCTCTCTCTCTCTCTCTCTCTCTCTCTCTCTCTCTCTCTCTCTCTCTCTTTCTCTCTCTCTCTCTCTCTCTCTCTGTCACTATTTGTCACTCAGTAGATGTGGCCCTGCAGTCAGACTACACACACACACACACACACACACACACACACACACACACACACACACACACACACACACACACACACACACACACACAGGGGCATAAAAGCATTCTGGGATTCTTGCTACAAAAATACATTTTCAGTGAATTAAGGTTATTATTGAAAAACAGTTTCATCTTTATAGTGATTAATATGATAAAAATGAATATATGAATTTTGTATAAAGGAAGGGTCAGATTGCAATGCTATTCAGGAAGATAAAGGTCACCAGAACCAAAAAATGGTGAAACATTTAGACTGATATGGGGTTTATTACAGAAGTAGTGATTCTCACTGTGGCATTGATAGGTGTAAAAAGCAAGATGCCAGTTGCAGAGGTTCCATTTGGTGTCCTGTTATAATCCATCCCATGAAAAACTTGAATAGACATTTTCAATCAGGGATAGGTCTGGTAATGTCACTGGCCATAGCATAGTATCTGTGTCTTCAAGGTAAACTCTTGAGACAGTATCAATATGCAGATGAACATTTTCCTGTTGTAGTGTGTGTTCATGGTAGGTAGAGCCACTGGTTGCAGGACCTCATTTACATAACATTTTGCTGTCCAAGTGCCTGTAATAAACACTGTAAAGTGTCACAACCATGATGGTGCTCACCACAGTGCCTTCACACATAAGTTGTCAGTTTGTCTACAGCGAGACAAACACAGGACTCACCAAAGAGGATTCACTACCATTATGATTGACTCCATGACAGTCTGGGTGCATCTATTTTTGATGATGAGCGTATATATAAACATACCCTGCTACAGTCTGTACAGTATATACCCTGCTTTTACTGCTAGCTGGTTTCAGATGGTCAAAACCCATCTTTGATGGTTAGGGTGATTGACAATGTGCTCATCTAAGTGAAAACATAACAGGTGTCAGCTTTGACCATCTGAAACCTGGGGCTGAACCCTTCACTGTGCAACCAGCTTCTAGACTTTATGACTGGCAGACCACAGGCAGTGAGGTTATCAACACATCCAGTACCATCACATTGAATGCAGTATCATCACACTAAACACAGGGCCCCTTCAAGGATGTGTGTTGAGCCTCCCTTCTATCCCTCTCTGCTGACACATGGCTCAAACCTCTTCATCAAGTTTCCAGATGACACAACTGTAGTGGGTCTTATCAGCAACAACAATGAGACAAACTACAGAAGTGAGATGAGCCGCCTGGCTTTGTGGCGCACTCACAACAATCTCTCTCTGAAGATGGAGATTGTTGTGGACTTCAGGAGACCATACACCCAGCATGCTCCTCTAACCATCAATGGTACTACCGTGGAGAGGGTGAACAGCGTTGAGCAACACAGCATCCAAGTCCACCATCGCACTATCCATACCTGCAGACCTAATCTGTTAGGTGCCCATACCTGAAAGGGACCCTTATATTTTATATGATATTTTCTACAATTAATGTGCAAAGTGTTTATTTAATCTTTACTTCATACACTAGTGTCTGTTTAATGTTCAACGTTTATTACTAAACCACGAGTCTGAGATAAATGCAATGTGATTTTGGTCATGCTTGGTCATGCTGGTTGACCAACATGGCCAGCATGGTCAAGCTTGGTTATACTTGTTGACTAGCTTGGTCAGATTGATCATGCTTGTAGACCAGCTAAACCATCAAACAAGTAAAAACATACCCTGAGCTTGAGAAGTAAAAGCTGGTCAACCAGTTTTTTATTTCTTCTTTTAAAGATACTGACAGAGATAGAGAGAGAAAGAGTTAAGTTTTTAGACACCGTATGTAACATACTACATAAACCCAAACTCTAACCATATCACTCTGTGTGTGTGTGTGTGTGTGTGTGTGTGTGTGTGTGTGTGTGTGTGTGTGTGTGTGTGTGTGTGTGTGTGTGTGTGTGTAGTGCTATGTGCTGGTGACTCACGGACCCGGTTCAGTGAACAGCCAACAACTGCATGAACCAAATGAGTTGAGCTCACTGCAGGGGGAATTAGTCAGACCCCCAGAGCAGATTACAATAGAAAATGTTTCTATTGTAAATGGGGTTGAATGTGAAAATCTTGCATTTTTAGCATGGACAACCTGCTGTATCTACATTTACATTTACATTTGCGGCATTTAGCAGACGCCCTTATCCAGAGCGACTTACAAAAGTCTACAGCGCTCACTTACCACTAATACTCTCAAAGACACATTTACCTGTAGTGGAAACAACTGAAACCAGCTCATTCACTTCTAATAGAATCCAGTGAGCAGTGCAGCTGCATCTGTTAGTTCAGTTAGAGCTGTGTTTTGAGTGACATAACTCTGCTGACCTCTGAGTCAGATTTTTTTGCTGTGGAAACGTACATGCAGCAGATACACATTTAACCGCACTAAAGTTTAGTAATGTGCCAAACAGCGGTGGTATGAGGAGTGCACATGCAGTCGTCAAGGTCCCTGACTGTTTTAAAAGATGAAATCAAGTCAAATCGTGTCAAATCAGCAATGTTGTTGTAACAACAAAAAAAGATTGAGATCAACGATGTAGATCTCTCCAAGAAAGATCAACAGCACTTGAAACATAAAGATAAAAGCATAAGACATGCACCCACACACACACACACAAACACACAAACACACACACACACACACACACACACACACACACACACACACACAAACACACACAGTGTGAGTAAGCCAAAGGCCATACAGGCAGGAAAATCTCCTTGGGAGAACGGGAGGAACCAGGCTTACAAGGGGACATCCTCCTCTGGTCAAACTACTCATACATCACTGATAAGGGACACTAGACCACCACATGTCTGCTGCAATGTTCAAATGTACTGGAGTAATAATGATACTTTGATGGTAGATAATAGAAAGTGTAGCAGATAATTAGGGTCCATGTATATTCCCACATAGTCTGTGATGGTAGGTGGGCAACTACTGCAGGTGTAAAGGGGTGGCATGGGCACCTGACGTGTGCAGTAATCAACTCAGAATGATAGTGAGATGAAATTAGTGGTGTTCAGAATCATGGACAACTCAAAATGTGAACATTCCCAGACTGGGGTGAGTGACACCAGCAGATCTGACTATAACACTCTAACTCAAAGGAAAAAGGTGAACATGGGAGCACACTGGAACACTGGCATCCATCTGCTCCACCAACCACATACCTGAAAGAACACAGGAAGTGGTGGCATGACGCCACAAACATCCCAGTTTCCATAATTCCCAATGTCCATGAAGCCCCGGATCTGCTACCTTTATTTAAAGGGAGACACTAATTATAGGAGAGTAATAAGATATACATCAGTACATAACATGTAATACTATCCACTCAGTTAAGGAGACACCCAAGGACGCATAACTGTAGAAGGTGGACTCAGTGTTAAAGCAATACTGCAGATCTTCACACTTTTACTTTAAAGTGGCTCCTATTCGGTTAAGATAGTAACGAGTATCAGTGTCTGCACTGTTACACACTTACAGCAGTGAGAGTCCACAGTGCATAGGTAAAGGATCATAGGAGAGAGAGAGAGAGAGAGAGAGAGAGAGAGAGAGAAGCTTGTGTGTGTGTGTGTGTGTGTGTCAATAGGGTCATGTGCTATATATGTATCTAAACGTACAGTGTGTATGGCATATGTACTTGTCTAAATATTATATATCCAGTATGTATTATATATGTCTAAATTGAATATGTACAGTATTTATTGTTTTTTAAGTAACTATATCTAATAAAATATACAGTTTGTTTTAATGCACTATTTGGATAAAATTAATTATTTTTTTCCCCTCAAATCAAGGGTATTACCAGACTGCAACAAAAGCAGGATGGACTCTTTTGTTGGAGATACTGCCTCTACTATCCAGGGAAGGATTTCAACAAGATTTTGAATCTTTGTAGTGATGATTTGATTGCATTCAGTGACAAGAGAGTGAGGTCAGAATATTGGCTGATCATCCTCTCCTCATCCCCAACTAACCAACTCATCCCAAATTTACTGGCTGAGGCACCATCATTCCAGAGAACACGGTTCCACTGCTCCAGAGTTCAGTACTGCAGTATAACCCACGCCTAGAATCTGGCATTCTGAACAGTGGTTCTCCATTTCAAGGCAAATCTAGGTCTAAGTCTAGGACATGGTTTAATCACCAGCCTATAATATATGTAATTAACTATAATAATGTATATAATGTATATACATATATATAATGTATACATATTTATATAATGTATATAATGTCATTTCCTGTATGTAATGTGAACCAAACTCTTAACCAAACTCTAGATATTTACTCTTTCAATTAATAATAGGAAACGTGTAGTTAATGTATATAAAGGCCTCTAGTATTCTTTACACACACACACACACACACACATACACACACACACACACACACATGCACACACACACACACACACAGACCCCTCTTTTTGTGGGCTGTGGGTGTTTCTGTAAAGCTGGCAGGTACATGAGAGAGAAAATAATCAGCAGCTCACTCTTAAAGAACCTGTTTAGTCAGCAGAAACTCTTCAATGATCACACACACACACACACACACACACACACACACACACACACACACACACACACACACACACACACACACACACACACACACACACACACACACACACACAGAGTGCTGCTTTATAGGTTTATTACAAAGGGCCTTTGTAAGTAGCTGCTGAAACTCACTCTTTTATAGTGAGACAGTGGAATTAGCAGTACAGCAGAACCTGTTCTCATCAGGGTAATTGTGTGGTGTTTTATGATGATTCTTTAATCCCGCTTCCAAACTTTGCTTATAAACACACAACTCATACTCATTTTCTGTGTGTGTGTGTGTGTGTGTGTGTGTGTGTGTGTGTGTGTGTGTGTGTGTGTGTGTGTGTGCTCTCTACATTTGTGTTTTAATTAACTCTAACAATCTCCAGTAAAAATACATAATTAAAGATTTATCATGTCATATTAAGACTAACCCCTGGACCAACATGTTTGTCACACACACACACACACACACACACACACACACACACACACACACACACACACGATTCATAACTGTCTAACAGCACTGCAGGTAAATAGACAGATGGATGGATGGATTCATAAACAAAGCAGATAGGCAAACAGATAAATGGGCATGTAGACAGATGAATAAAGCAGACACAGATTATTACTTTAGATAGATAGATATATAGATAGATAGATAGATAGATAGATAGATAGATAGATAGATAGATAGATAGATAGATAGATAGATAGATAGATAGATAGATGAATGAATAGATAGAACCATGATCCTTAAAGAGCATTGGAGCTATTTCTGTTAGTCTGGTCATATGAATGGAGCACATTTTATTAGTTTTAGCATTGAGAAGCAGAACACACACGCTGTCTTGCGCTACACACACACCTTGCCTCATCATGCTGCATGTGTTAGATGCTGTTCCACTGTAATTAGTGTCTTAGATGCTAGTCTATTTTGGTCACCAATCACTGTCTCACCCATTCTCTCTCTCACCATCCCACACTCTTCGTTCTTATTCATCTCTCTCCATGGATTTGTTCCCACTCCAGGAAATTAGAATTGGTCATTTATTTGTGGAAAATGACTCCAATATTACATATCTGTGAGTAGCAAAAGTAAGCCTTTGCTTTCAATCTCTGTTGTGACTAGTTGTGCATATGCACTGCAAAAAAGACAGCACCAGCTCTGCTATGTTGATGGGTTTCCTCTCCATGAACTGTGCTTCAGGTGCTTCCACAACATTTCTATTGGATTAAGGTCAAGACTTTGTATGATTCTCAAACATTAACTTTCTTCTTCTTAAACATTCTTTGATATAACATCTTGGAGTGCTTTGGGTCATTGTCTTGCTGTGACCCACATTCTCTGAGTTAGGTCAGGAGCACTGTCCGAATGTTCCCTTTTGAAATAGCTGCTCACAATTCAGTCGTGCTCCATCATGGTAAGCCTTCCTGGCCCAGATACTGCAGCAAAACAGGTCCAAACCATGTACTACCACAACTGTGTTTCACAGATAGATTTTTATGTTAGAATGTAATGTTTTGCTTTCTCCAAAAATAATTATTTTAAAGCAAACAGCTCTATTGGTCTCAAATGTCCACAAAACACTGTCCCAATAGCCTTTGGTTTATCATGATCTTTGATAAACTGCAGGCAGCATAAATGGCAGTATTCTTTTGGAGAGCAAACTTTCTCCAATGCAATCCTGCCGCGTTGATCATTTTGTGTCGTGTCATTTGTTTGGATTTGTTTTTCTCTATGTTGTGTGGAAATCTACTAAAGTTGTAGATTAGAGTTATGCAGAAATCTAGAAATATTTAAATTTGAAACCTTCTACTTAATATAGCTTCATAAATATAACGGTTCTGTATGGAATTGTAACAATTCAAAATATCACTTCCTAATTGGTTTACATTGATGTAGATAGTTCTTTATAGCACCATAAAAATATATACCTCTAGACTATGAGTCATATTGGTGCTTGTTGTAATAAAAGCAGTTGAATTGTGTATCATGATGTAGAACACTTTTTCACCACCTTTGTCATTTTTGCACTGCTCTGTCACTGGTGATCTATTTTACCACTTGTGAATATGTACACTATTGTACTGTATTCTGTGAGAGAGCAGGTGTAAAACTTTGGGAGCGTCATGGACCCTGCTGCCCCCACCACTACAGAATTGAATTTCTCTTCAGCATGCACGTGGGTCATTTTGGTCACTCTTGTCACAAGTTGTCCGTCAAAGGTCAAGCGATAGAGGGTGTCCTCATGACCAGTGGCTCTGACCCCAGCTATGTTGGCTATGTCACAGTAACTGTGCTGTGAGTCATCCTTGTTTGTGTCCATGTGACTCAGGATGGCTCAGGAGGAAGGGTAAATCAAAGGGCATTGCAACTATTCATTAATGAGCGTGTGTGTGTGTGTGTGTGGATGGAGGAATCATTATGGACATATTGTATCTATGAGTCAGAAATACTTTAGCACTTTAAAGCAGCTTTTCTCCGTACTGGTTTCTGGATTGATAATGTCAGATTTACTTACGGGGGTGTCACCTGGCCTGGGCTTCCGGCTGTAGTCCTGAATATTTTAAACAAGCCCTGACATAAAATGCACCCTCTCCTGCAGTCAAACGAGAAGAACCTCCAGGAACAACCAAGGGTTGCATGAAAAGATCAAATGAATCCCAAACCTCATAAACCCCCTGCCGAACAAAATGAGAAAGCTGTTTATCTACACTTTGTTTTGTAGACACTTTATCTAGAAAACTAAATTCTATCTCTTTAATCACTCTAAAGCCATACACACTAAAACTGCTCACAATGCAGACAGAGCCTCATAATTCCAATATTAAATATTAAAAATGAAAATAATGAGGTACGACATCCAGCATAAATAGTATTAACAGCTTAGTTAAGTGTGCTGGATGTAGCAGACTTGAAACTCTGGAGAACTCTACTGCCTGTAGGGGTCATACAGATTACATAGCTGAGAATGAGGATTGGCTGGATAGTCGACTTTAACCGATTTTTCTGGAGCCATTCTTTTGTGTTAATGCAGTTGACAGTTTAGAGCCAGCTTTCAGAAGGTGGTCAACCAGACTCAGGCTATTCCCATACCTGTACAGGTGCTGTCCATACTGGCTCTTTGGAAACCAGAGATGTTACTGCGAAATCAGGACAAAAAAATATATATATATCTGGCATGTTTGACTGTCTCCTATTAAAGGTATATAGGTACAATTAGCCTGGGGCTCCAAAGGTTTACAAACACACATTCTATGAATAGATCTGGTGTTTATGTGATGTTTATTAATGGAATTTGTTGATGGTTTATAAAGGTTACATGTTCAAAGTAAATGTGTCTAAGACACAGCGTTTATCTTAAACCAGTTTATCAATAATTTCTCAACAACACTGTGAAACTACAATAGCGCTGTTCATATCCTTTCAAGATTTTAAGCATCATTGTGACTACATTCAGGCAGTTGTTAAACAGGCTCCAAAACCTATATTCACATCAAATCTAATTTTATTTTATTTTTTGTATATTTTGTATGTATCCCTTCTTTACTAGTGCACATTTATGAGGAATGTCAATTTGGATGAGTAATACGTTTGTATCAGAGTCTGATGAACCAATCTGTCTGGTCAGACTGAATCACAGTGTATTGTTACAGTGTATTGGATAGGTATTGGGTTTTATTGTCTTTTATGAATGTAGTAATGTAGTAACTGAAAATATAGAATCTCCTATTTTGCCTTTCACACTACATATCACATGACACTAATAACACATCTGTGTCATGTGATGGATTTAGGCCATTGTAACCTACTCTGTGAACATAGCCTTAGGGTAAGCACACCAAAATGCATCACAATAAACCACATGACAATGTTCTCACAACGTTCTCACTCTGACAGTGTCACAGGGGTGGGACAAGAAGGCAAACGATCGAGGTCACAACAAGCAAACCACTCCAGAGTGTATCTGGGACCGAACCTCCTCTAAAGGGTCTTGTTGTGGTTGTTTTGGTATTAATACCTGCCCACATGAATCGCACCATGGGTGAAAATGAGTTTGATTGTGCAGATGTAAGCCCTTTGACTTTCATTTTCAGATCATCATTTGTCTGTAGAGGAACAAGTAATTACTGTTTTAAGGTTTGAAAGTCAGATAATGACTTACAATTATGGAACATGGCGCTGACAGAACCTAATGACCATTCTTGACCTTATTACGACTTAGCAAGTCATTTAAGTTAAAGAAGTTTATGAACTATAACAAACATATTAACTCACTTTACATAGATTTACAATTACCTGTATTTACACCTACTATACTTTCCTCTTAACACAACAAACACTGTAGAAGTAATCCATAATAAAATTACACACTGTTTCTCTTTTCTCTCTTTGCATCCAATAGCTTGTCACGTATGCGGATATGTGTGTCTAACCACTGAACTGAAAGACACAACTGATGAAACTGGGACTACTTCAACAAGAGTGTGGGCACACACACACACACACACGCACACACGCACACACACAGCAGGGCTTCCCTGTGTGCAAGTGTGAAGAAGAAGACAGCTGGAAATGTGTGTGATTTGCATACAATGTAATTGAGCATTGTTCCAGCTGCCAGAGCACAGCTAGAGTATTGCTCTGCGGTGTCTGATTACAAACAAGCTGATCAGGAAAGACAAGATGTGTTGACATATGACAAGTAGACAACATGGACAAAAGTATTGGGACAGCTGCTTCACTGTTTCTTCCAAACAATGTCCCTGAAGCACCATCGTTCCAGAAAACAGAGTTCTAGTGTTTCTACAACAGTGCTAGGATTTATGGCATTGGGCACTGTGCTTCATGTTTATCTGTTGAAGTCTATTCTGGCAATGCCCACAATGGGTGTAGCCTTAAAAGCTGGTAATTCATTAGTTGGTTTCTAAAGCCATTGGTTGTCTGTCTGGCTGTCCATTCATTCCCGGGCATCCTGTAATGCTGAGGTCATCCACAGAAACTCCATAGGCCAATCCCACAAGATGATGCCACTGGTTTTTTGTCCAACACTCTTTCTGCTTGTGCCGCAGTATGACATCACTTATTGTTGGACTCATTCCGGAACAACCTGATGTCTGATGACGAGATTTGCTAGGAAGGTCCTGGAAGGTGTCTTGATGATATTACTCGTCTCACATCACACACAAATCACAACTTACAGTCAGTGATGATCTCCAACTCTGTCAGTCATTCTGTTCAGCTGATGGTCAGAAAACTGATTTAATCACAGGTTTTCCTGCTGGGCAGATGCCACTTTTAGAGTAAATGGGGCCTCTTGCCCCACTTTCTAGGATGGTTACTGAATATAGCAAAATTTACGACAGTTAATGGCTAAGCTGAGGCCAGAGTGAATGAGAGAATGTTTTTCTGCGTTCATTACGTAGCGGTGATGTGTATGCTGTGGAAAAATTGTCACTTTGCTACTTTTACATGAGTTAACAAGAAACAGCATAAAATGTTGCTGAAATGGCTCCCAGATGGGAAGGAGTGGTGTACTGCTATTGGTAAGGAAGATAAAGGTTACTAGGAGCAATAAATGAAAAGAAAAGACTTATATGGGCAAGGTTTTTTGAGTTACACCTACAGTGGCACTCAATATGGTGTCAAGTATAATGCAACATGCCAGATGTCTCGGAATGGAGTTTCCTAATGGAGTTTCCTAATGGAGTTTCCTAATGGTTTCCTGTGATAATCCAGTCCATGCAACTTAAATATTGTCACTCAGTTCCTGCAGATTTTGCAGTAGCGGTGAAGTGTTGATAATGCATCCAGTAGCATCTCACACATTTTCAAAGTGGGGATAGAGCTGGTAATGCAACTGGCTATTGCACTGTATCTGTGGCATCAAAACCAGCTCTTGGATGGCATGGTATGCAGTTGAGTGTTGTCTTGTTGGAACAGTGAACCCAGGAATGAAGCACTTTTCAGAAAAAGAGATTGAAGTTACTTTAGTGTTTGTGTGTGTGTGTGTGTGTGTGTGTGTGTGTGTGTGTGTGTGTGTGTGTGTGTGTGTGTGTGTGTGTCTGTGTGTGTGTGTTTACCTGCTCATTTCAACTCTAATCAGGAATGAAATTATATCTCTCTTTGTATCAGACACAGTCAAACCCCTCCCCTCTCCTTTCCCTATTTCTGGGCCAAGTGGTCAATTATCAAAATCTCACATCCATTTTGCCCCAGGGTCTTCAGAACCAGCAATGAAATTAATTGAGGAAGAGAAGAGAAGAGAAGAGGAGAAGAGAAGAGAAGGAGAAGAGAAGAGAAGAGAAGAGAAGAGAAGAGAAGAGAAGAGAAGAGAAGAGAAGAGAAGAGAAGGGGGCGGGGGTGCTCTGACTGCTAACCTAGAAACCCCTACACACCCATTCCCCAGCGCACACTACAACAAGAAAACTCTGTCCAACTGAAACAACAAAAGCTGTGTCTTTCGCCTCATTCCCCACCTCTCTCTCTCCACTGTATGTAAATTCCTTCCTAATAATTCAATTAGATTTGTTTTAAATATAACATTAAATAACAGGCGAGAGAGAGAGAGAGAGAGAGAGAGAGAGAGAGAGAGAGAGGTGCTTTTATTCACCCCGAGGACAATGGTGCCTGCCATCCAACAGCACCCAACAACTCTGCATCTGCATAGCATTATACACACTGAATTCAATTCACCCTGTAACACACACACACACACACACACACACACACACACACACACACACACACACACACACACACACACACACACACACACTGACTCATTCACTCTCCCTCACTCTCTCTCTGTCTACAGTCAGTCATTTTAACAAAGGCTACAGTCACTGTGTCATCATGTGAGGGGCTTCTCTCAAATCTATTCACTCACACACTCTCTCTCCAACACACACACACACAGGCTGCTGACCCAGACCAGCCCAACTTCCTCTCAACGGTCGCTGTACTATCAGCTTACACGCTGCGCAACCCAACCCGACCCAGCCCAGCCCAGCCCCTCTCTTATCAGCTACAGAATGCAACACAACTCTCACAGAACGGTTAAAGGAGCAGGTCTGCATACAATCAACTATTTTCTCCCTTACTACAAGTGTGGCAGACCAGCAGAGATGTGGCTCTTGTGTAGATAACAAGTAACAAAGCTAGACAGATATGATTAGCTTGGCAAATCAGCATAGAAACTACATGGGTCACCAACAAAACCACAGTCTTAAACATTTTGGTTCTTTAAGGGTTCTTTTTTTTTTAATGGTTCTATATAGAACCATGACCAGAACACTTTGCATGATTCTTCATCATGAAAGGATTTGTTTTTGAAAAGGGTTCTTCTGTTGTTACAATGTCAAACTTGTAACAATAGATTAACCCTTTTTGGTACTATATAGGACCCTTTTCTCAAAGGTTCTATATAAAACCGTCTACAACCCATTCACCATCAAATCAGCATGCAAAGGGTCTTTGTGTTCATGGTTCTATTTAGCACCATTTTCTTCACAGCTGACCCCTTGAAGGACCATCATTTTTAGAGTGAAGCTTAACATCTTTGCTGGAAAAAACTTGCATCTCTATTTTGCCACTTTGTGCTTTAATTATGTGATAGTGATGTGATATATGGTAGTTCTTTACATTGTGTAGAACATTTGTGGTGAATGGACCAATAGAAATACCTCCAAATGGCTTGGAATTACATCTTGTTACATTGATTTCCATTAAATGTTAAGGTTTGTCTGTAAATTTTTCCAGACACAAGATAGATACCAGAAAAAAAAACAATCTGTATTTTTCCATGCGTAACCCTCATCACTGAATGCAATCAAATCCTCACAGCAATGTTCCAAAATCTAGCAGAAAGTCTTCCCTGTACAGTAGAGAGAGCAACCCCACCCAAAGGTAGGATAAACTCTTTATAATTCCCTTGATGAGACATAGAGGTCCCTGAACATTCCCTACAGAATAAAAGTGACAGACAGTGACAGAAACCACATACACACAACTATGTTAGGATGACAGTTCCACAAGGTTAGAGGGAAGTGTCTGATGATGTAGTTCTGCAGTTGGCAGCAGACTAACCGGGTGTATGTGGCTGTATGAGCTGGATTATCTTCCTCTAGTTGATTGTTACATTAACCTTAAAGCTCCAGTGCACAACTGGAGAAGCAAATGTAGAAGCCCAACTTCTTGGCTGATCCGCACTTGGGGTGTAAATCACACGAAGCACCCCGCACACACAACCGTTCAGCATGGCACATTACACACACCACCACACTTCGTCACACCATAAAACACAATGCAACCCAATACAACCCTGCCCTGAGCCCTCCCAGCTCACCACAACTCAGGAGAAAGACTGAATTCACCCTGAAAGAATGTGCAGCTGAGGGAGTGTGTGTGTGCGCATGTGTGGCCTCTTGCCGAATAAATCCAAAGTGCACAAGGCATCCAACCAGAGAGGCTAACAGCATGTGTGTGAGGGATCTATGTGTGTGGCCAAATCCAGCACACCCTGAAACATATCTAGAATGTAGATGAATACCGCAGGCCAAAGCAAAAGCCAAGAGAGACCGAAGAGAAGACTTGGGGTTATGTTTGAAAACCAACATTTATCAAGGTCAAATTCAAAAGGCAAAGTTTGCAAATCGATGATTCAGTTATCTATAACTAGTCTGGCTTCATCTGAACATCTGTCTGTTTTTTGGACATTTGGTATATTGTATGTGGGCAACAAGTAGCTCTGAAAACAAGCAAGCCAGAAATGTGTCTGTTTCAGGTGGGCTGTTATCATCAGTGACTTGTAAAGAAAGTAAAAGGATGCAACAGCCCAATTCTTACTACATACAGCCATGGAGTGAGGGCGATAGCCTAGTTCGAATATAGGTACTGGAACGCAGCCAAACCTGGCTACACTTGGGCCAGTTTTGGGCTGAAACGGAAATTCTGTATTCATATCTTACATGGAACATTGCACTAGTACATGTGTGGGATGTTGGTTTTACACCAGAGTTCAAATACTATGGCAAACTTTATATGTGGCTTCTTTGCCCAATAATACACTTCCCCTTCCCCAATTTCCCAGCCCATATCTGGCATTACCACTGATGGCACAGTGCCAAATATTCATATTGATCTGCTCCAGAGTCATATTCTCGTAGCAGTACTTCTAGATATGTTATATGTGCATTTCAGTATCTTCATGCCTTCCACGGTTAGGGTTGAAGGTTAATTTGTCACATGCTTAGCCATTCCACTGTCTGAAAAATAATATACAAGTGGAGAACATGTACAACCATTGACCAGGTCAGGATGTCCAAACAGGTTCACCTCAAGAGCAGAATTCAGGATGCAGAATGCATAAAGAAGTCTCCAACAATCCTAAAATGTCATCATAGGACGTACGGGTAGCTCTTGCCACAGCTGATGTCAAAGTACAGCATCTACCTTCAGATGGTAGATGGCAGGTATAAAAGGAGGAAACGTGTTAATAAACATCAGGACAAGTTGGTGAAAGAACATCAGGACTTCTGAAACAATGCGCTTTGGACAGAAGAAATGCATTTGAGCTCAAGAACGTCATTCTGGAGCATTGAGGTGAAAGTGTCATGGTTTGGAGCTGTTTTGCTGCAGGACATTTCTAGCACATTCCTTGTACAACATGGCTCTGTTTTGTTTTGGTTCTTGTCTCCGCCCTGCTAAGTGGAACAAAACCAGCAGATGACATGGCTCCCTAAACCATCACAAACTGTGGACACTTAATATTAAACTTCAGACACCTTGGATTATGTGCCTCTCCACTCGTCCTCCAGACTCTAGCTTGATTTGAGAAAAATTAAATGCAAAATTCACTTTAATCTGAAACGAATCTGAAACTTTGAAGCACGGAGCAAGAGTCCAGTTCTTGTTCTCTTTAGCCAGGTGAGATGCTTCTGACACTGTCTGTGCTGCAGGAGGGGCTTGATATTAGGAATGCTGGAGACATCTGTGTGTGGTGTCTCTTGATGGTCTGACACCAGCCTCAGTCCACTCCTTATGAAGCTCTCCTAAGTTCTTAAATCAACTTTTGAAAATGCTCTTAAAGCTTTGGTCATTTCTGTCGCAGTGCAACTTTTACCCACCACATTTTCCCTTTTCAGCTAACTTTCCATTCACGTGCATTGATGCAGCATTCTGAGCACCTTCTATTGCATGCGCTCTTTGTGGAGGGTGTCTTCCTATGATTGTTCTTGTGTGTGATGAACCTGACATTGTATTTATACTGTTTAATTAGTAATTTACTCAAACTCACAGATTAAATATTCTAATAATTTGATACTCAGGATTTCAGATCAAAGGCAAAACAAAAAGGCTTCGGATGCTTCACCTTACGTATAATGAATATAATAAACAGTTAGGCTCATAAATATTTGGACAGTGCAACAATCGTCATGATTTGGGCTCTGCATGACACCATATTGGTTTTGAAATTAAACAGCTGAGATACAACTGCAGTGTAGGCTTTCCAGTTTAATTCCAGGGGTTGAACACAAATATCTGTGCAAACATTTGGGAATTGCAAAACCTCATGGGACACAAAATTAGCAGGACAAATCATTACCATGAATGTACATTTTTAATACTTTGTTGAGAATCCTTTGCACTCAGTGACTGTCTGAAGGACATCACCAAATCCTGGATTTATTTCTTTGTGATGCTTTGCCAGGCCTTTCTTCAGCTGTCTTCAGTTTTTGTGGGTCTTTGTCCCTTAAGTTTTGTCTTAAGCCACTCAAATGCAGCTTAATCGTGTCGAAATTTGCTGATGACTTGGCCATTGCAGATTCTTCCACTTCTCTGTCTTAAAAAAAGTCCTGGGTTGCTTTCACAGTATGCTGTGGGTCATTGTCTGGGTCATCTGTACTGTGAAGTGCAATCCAAACAACTTCCTGAATTTGGTTAAATCTGAGCAGAAAGTTTATCCATGTACACTTCAGAATACTGTCATACTGCCTCCACCACATTTGACAAAAGATGTAGTGCACATTGGATCATCAGCCATTCTAAACCTTCTCCATACTTTCTTCTTCCCATCATTCTGGTACAGGTTGATCTTTGCACCTTGTGACTTGGGTACCGATACACTTACTTCCTGGAGAGTGTTCTTCAATTGGGTGGATGTTATGAAGTGGTTTTTCCTCACCATGGAAAGGATTCTGCTGTTGTCTCACTGTTGTCTTCCGTAGATGTCCAGTTCTTTTTGACTTCCTGAGCTCACCAGTGCACTTTTCTCCCCCTGAAAGTATGAAACTGTTGATTTGGCCGCACATTTCCGTTGTCTCGCTAATGGATTTCTTCTTTTTCTCAGTCTAACGATGGTCCGTTTCACTTCCATTGAAAGCTCCTTTGACCGCATGTTGTTGATTGACAGTAACAGTTCCCAAATGCAAATTCCACACCTGGAATCAACTTCAGGACCTTTTACCTGTTAACTATGGTGTGAAATGCCTTAATGAGGGCATAGTTAATGCAGGCTATGGAATAGCTTTTGACATAATTGTCCAATTACTTTTGAGTCCTTGAAATGAGGAGGTTTTGTAGAAACCTCTTTCTCTTTTAGGAATTGTTGCAATTCCTAAATGTTTCATAGGATATTTTTTGATCAACTCCTTATAGTAAGTCTACACTTCAATTGCACCTCATTTGTTTCAAACCCATTGTGGTGACATGCAGAGTCCATATCACGATGATTGTGTCACTATGCAAATATTTATGGTCCTAACTGTATAAGACATTTATCATTTGGAATTAATAGGTAAGTAAGTAAATAAATAAATAGTAACAACTTTTTCACAATACTCTAATGTTTTAATACTCACACAGTGTAGGAACACAGGTGGTTTTGGGTTTTATAATGGCTATATATGTCTGCTGGTCAAGGTAATTCCTGCTTTCCCATCACCACCACTATAAATCGCTTTCTTATAAGCTGCTTCCCTACAGCTGAACCACTATAACCCAAATAACTCTAAATAGCCCTGTTTCCATTTACCCACTGCAGAATTTAAAGTCATTGAAGTTCTCTTTTAAGTTCATATTGCACTTTGTTAGTCTCATTTTTAGTCTCATCAATCTGACATGAACTTTGAACACAGCGGGATTTGCCTCATGAAGGCTTTGATAATTAGCAGATGTGATGAAAACGGTAAACAGTGAAAGGCTGCGGCAAGGGCTGTTGCAAGGGCTGACAGAGCAGGTATCATGTTGAATGTCTTAACAGTGGAAGTGATCTCACTGTAATGCCTTTGTCAACCCCATGCCAGATACAGGACGTAAGCAGGTTCCTCTACTGTATGCTTTCTACTGGTCTTCCTGGGGAAGTGAGAAAGGAATGGTTTAGAGTTTCTGGTACTTTGAGTCTGTATACACAGGCAAATCAGAAAATTACGATCACTGCTGGAGTGTCCTCACACTGTTCACTTTATTAAACACTCCTAGTTGCTCTAGCTTGTAACTGCAAAGTCAGAGGCAGTTGCTGTTGCTGCACAGTTTGTGTTGGTCATCTTCTAGTCTTTCATCGCTGATCACAGGACACTGCCCAAAGGATGCAGGCTAGATATTTCTGGTTGGTGGACTATTCTCAATCCAGCAGTGACACTGAAGTGTTTAAACACTCCAGCAGCACTGCTGTCTCTGATCCAATCATACCAGCAAAAGACACACTAACGCACCACCACCATGATGGTATTGCTGCTTTGATTAGAATGACCCACCATCCAAATAATACCTGCTCAGTGGTGGTCCAGAATGGCCCTGACCATTGAAGAACAAGGTGAAAGGAGGCTAACAAGGTATGCAGAGAAACAGGGGGACTACAGTCTGTAATTATGGAACTACCAAGTTCTCCTAAAATCTTAGACAGGGGTTGGACAATGAAACTAAAACGTCTGTCATTTTAGTGTGGGAGGATTCATGGCTAAATTGGAGCAACCTGGTAGCCAATCTTCATTAATTGCTCATTGCACCAGTAAGAGCAGAGTGTGAAGGTTCAATTAGCAGGTAAGAGCACAGTTTTGCTCAAAATATTGCAATGCACACAACATTATGGGTGACATACCAGAGTTCAAAAGAGGACAAAGAGCACGTCTTGCTGGCGCATCTGTGACCAAGACAGCAAGTCTTTGTGATGTATCAAGAGCCTCGGTATCCAGGGTAATGTCAGCACCACCAAGAAGGACCAACCACATCCAACAGGATTAACTGTGGATGCAAGAGGAAGCTGTCTGAAAGGGATGTTTGGGTGTCAACCCGGATTGTATCCAAAAAATGTCATTCCCAAGACGAATTGAAGCTTTATTGGCCAAACAATGAGGCCCTAGTACACCATACTAATCAATTATTGTGGTCTAAAACCATGTGTTTCAGTTTCATTGTCCAACTCCTGTATATCCTAACATATATTTAGATTTATCTTTCAGCTTCATTTTCATCAAAACATTGTCCTTGGTATCAAGCAGGTCTTCAATAATAACCTAACACTATTCATCTCCAAACTAAGCACAAATTGAAACGGTCACACATGAGTATAGATACAACAGGACACCCATTTTAATTAGTTCATCTACAAACCAGAGCATCAGATTCTAAAATAAACAAGTATTTTGACTATTTTGAATGGTGTCAAGAGTAACACAAACTGTAAACCCCTGTTCCATTCCCATTCCCAGTGATAATCCTTGTAATCCACAGTAGTCCATGTCTGGGTGTTCTAGAGATACTATAGTAACTGATCTTTCACTCAATGGGTGGGAGGCTTTCCTTCTCCTTCACCCACTCAGTGTGATAGATATAATATGTTAGCTGATGTAATAAAACTAGCTGTTAGTGTTCTGATCCAAGCATGATGAGTCATCATGAGGCGACATCAGTGTTCATCCATTCTTGCACCAAATTGTGTAATTTGGCCAGATTTGGTAGATGCCTTCTCTGCCGTCACTCACACACCAATCACTCACACACAGACCAATTTAGAGTAGCCAGTTCACCTGATCTCCATGTTTTTGGAATGTAGGAGGAACATAGACATGGGGAGAGATGAATTAGTGTTTGTGTTATAGTTTCATGCCAGCACCTCCTTTTAGTATCTCCAATGAACCATTTCACGCCAAAGCCACACTGAATGGTGCTTTACATCTCAATCACTGTATTATGCAGAATATTTTAAATGTTGCTGGACTTCCCCTGGTACTGTTCTTTTCGCTCTTGTAAAGTACCGCCTTGTGTGCTCAAAAATTTGTGAAAATGTGACATCAGATAAGTGGAATCCTGCAGAGTGGGGAAAAAAATCAGTAATCAAACAGTTCTTTTGTACAAGACACATGTGTTTCAGATGTGTTCCCTGATTGTGCTTGTATGCGTCTGTGTGTGTGTGTGTGTGTGTGTGTGTGTGTGTGTGTGTGTGTGTGTGACATGCAATGTGTTAAGTAAAAGAAGTTGGGGACATTTTTGTTTACTGCGTATAAAGACTGTTTAGAAGAATAAAGCAAAAGACGCACAACAATGACTGAGCAGAAAAAAAGAGGAATTGCACAGTTGAAAAAAACCGACGTCAGCGCTGGCGGCTGGTCATATGCTGTAGCGTCTGATGAGGGCATGTGTGTCAGAAATCTGTCACACTTTCAAAAGGAATCTTTGTTCTGTGCCAACTTCCCGTGTGAGAGCTGAAACAGGAAGCGAGGCCTTTTGGCTGATGTTATGCAGTGCGGAGGCCGAGCCCTGAACATTCAAATTACAGTTATTCTGAAGAACAGAGCACTAGTATTAATATAAAAGTGCATTCGTAAATAAATCAAGCTTGATATGAAGAAAAGAACAAAAATAAAGCCTTTGAACGGAATCTGTTATTTGCGTTCAGAGGGAATGAAGAGCTTATTAAGTTTTCTTTTTTTTTCTTTCTGTTTCATATAAAACTCCCACTTCGCCTCACTGCTGCCGACAGTTAGAAAGCAGACTGCCAGTAATAGAGGGCATGATGGGTTATGGACAAAATAATTACAGTATTATGTAACAGAGAAGCAACTTCTACAGCAGAGCACAGATCTATATCCTAGTGATACATGACTCCAAGGTTGTCTGAACATGAATCCACTTCATATCCACTTCAGGCTTTTGGCTGAGTGAGTTAGATTTGAATCATGTTAACAGGTAGATAATGTAGAGCATAGGTCACAAATAGGTGGACTGTCATCCTGGACCTGTTACCTATTTATTCCTTTAGAGTGTTTATTTTAATAACTTTATAAAATTCATAATTCCAGAAGAGCTTGGAGAATGAATGTGGTCTTAAAAAGCCACTGCTGTTGCCCTTTGAAAAAAGGTGGTAAACTCTTATAATTGGAAAACAAAATAGACTCATCATCAACAAATGGTTACAACCAATTTCAGTGCATGACAGCAGTGATGACGTGCCTGACTGTCATGGTGTCACAGCAGAACAGCATCTTCAGTGACGGATCCGACTTGTCTTGGAAGAGTCCACTGCGGTCAGCACCAGGATCAATGGTTTGCTGACGCGTATCGCTCATCCAGAAGGCCTAGTGTTGTGCGTACAATGCCAGTTCACCTTTAGTCTTCATTACAGACACGTTGACAGCCCAACGTTACGTTAATGAGGTCCTGCAACCAGTGGCCCTGAGGTGTTTTGAACACACCAGTGCACCATTCCAACAAGATTATGCAACTGCTGCTGTCTGAAGAGCTGACTTTGAAGACACAGTTGCTATGCAAATGCAATTTCCATCACCCGACCTATCCCTAACAGAAAAAGTGGGGGATGCTATAGGATGAGCAATTCACACGCCATCCCTACTGCGAAATCTGCAGGAACTGAGTGAGAATATTCAGGCTGCATGGTATGGATTATCAGAGAACACCGTCAGGAGCCATACTGAGAGATACTACTTTTGTATGTGAAGCTCTTTAAAAAACCCTTGGTTTGGTAAGAAGGCTGGACATAGTGGTAAAACCAATCCTAACCAAAAATGACAAACATTTTTCTGTTTTATTTTCGATTGATAAGAAAATTGTGAATATCACTATGTCATGTAATTTAGTATGAGAGGTTTATATCTGTAAGCAGATCACTTAATGAAACCTAAGCTAGTAACAAGAAGAGCAGTAATAATAATAATAATAATAATAATAATAATAATAATAATAATAATAATTAATAATAATTAATAATAATAATTCACTGAAAATGAATTGTTATTAAACAGCTGTGTGTGATTTTCTCCAGTAAATTTGATGGAAATATTCTTTCTGGTTTCTGTTCTTGTTTCTTCTAATGTTTCTAACCTGTGTTAAGTGCAAATCTAATCTTTACAAAAAGTTGAACCCATTGCTGACACAGATGTGCAAATGCTCACATATCTTGTCCAATGCCTGTAGAGAAGTACTGCCAATAGAACAGGACTCTTTGTAGCAGATTAATAGGAACCAGTCATTCCATGATGGTATGTGGACTCTGTAAAATTAGTAAATATGGTCTTGATTTTTCATTTTTCAATATTGTTTTTCTAGTGTTCTAGTATTCTGAAATTTGTCATTCCCAATTCCATTCCGTTTGCTTGAACTCCTTCTATCACACAATGCTGCCAAGTGCTTTAACTGTCACTAACATAGTTTTAAAGGTTTACAAGGGTAATCATTTAATTTTTAAAAGGACACCATGGACACATAGGCATCCATTGTGATGAAGATGTTGTAGCTGTGGGCTTCAAGCAGACCTTAGTTGTAGGACCATTGTAATGTGTCTGCCTGGGACAGAGTAGGAGATAGTTAAATATCTAGAAAATTATGCAACTATGTTACTGAACATTAATACACTGATGTGCATTATCCATATCCATCCATCCATCCATCCATCCATCCATCCATCCATCCATCCATCCATCCATCCATCCATCCATCCATCCATCTTCCTCCGCTTATCCGGGGCCGGGTCGTGGGGGCAGCAGTCTAAGCAGGGATGCCCAGACCTCCCACTCCCCCGACACCTCAGCCAGCTCTCCGGGAGGGATCCCAAGGTGTTCCCAGGCCAGCCGAGAAACATAGTCCCTCCAGCATGTCCTGGACCTGAGCCACCTCAACTGGTTCCTCTCGATGTAGAGGAGCAGCGGCTCTACTCCAAGCTCCTCCCGGGTGACCGAGGATCAAGGTCATGGGATATGAGTGTGAATTTATTATGAAGTGGTGATGGGTGTCAGTTTTAACAAAGGTTGATGCAGATACACATACATGTAGACCAATAGTGACAGTAAGAAGGCTGGACTTCAACAGGCGTCTTTAAAGCTGTGCACACAGAGGTCATTTCTCAATATGCATTCTTATGTGTTCTTGTGTCTTCATGTTATTGCCTGATATCATCTTCCACTCTTCAAGTAGAATTCCAGTTCTCAAGAATGCATTTATCAAGTATGCATCGGTTGGTGACTTGCCAACAAGAACAGACAAATACCCAGCAAAGAAAAGAAAAAACTTGGGGCTGTGGAGGCAAAACTCAGGGCCTGTCTGGTCAGACTCACATCCGTATGGTTTTTGCATTTTAAAGCAATCGTACACACAGTTCTGTCATCAAATCTTAGTTTCATTGATAAAACAATAATCGTTTGTCCTGTTGTGTTGAGTGGCTCAAATGACCCCTATTGGTAGCCTTAGCTAAGCAGGTACACAGTTCATCTCAGTAGGTGTCTGCCATCTTTGTGTTACTGCAAGTTCCATCTCATCAAGAATGTTCTTCTTCGTGTTCTTGGTGGTAAGACATAGCCACAATATGTGAAACTTTAAAGAATCTGCTGATGTGAAATCAATCATATTACACATTTTAGACATCTTGGCCAGATGCATTTCTCCCATCCCAAAAGAGGACATGTCCAGGAAAGCATATGGTCACCATAGCTCAACAAGGTTTGAAGAGAACATTAAGTGTCCAATTCTGTTGCATCAGCTTTGGTATTTGGCATTGGTAGGTGGTGGGTAGTATATACTACCCACCTGCAGTGAGCAAGGCCAGAAATGCTCTTTGGAACTCCTGGCCACAAGAATGGCTGTAGATGAACGTGGGAGGTCCCCCAGTGCCTGTTTCGTTGAATCGGGACGGGGGGCTCGTTTCATTCAATGTTCGATCTGGGAAGTTTTAAAGACTGATTACAGGTATTTTCCAGTTCTAGTCTCAGCGCCAACAGGACTGGCACCCCATACTTTCCACAGTTTTTAATTAGGTTTTTAATGCATTTTGGATCTAAACACTGCATTTAAAAGTTTATTAAAGACGAGCTGCAAAAATGAACAGAAGTTCTAGAACATAAGGTTATGAGCATGTACAGAGTGCTGAGTGCTATACATTGCAGTGTGTTGAGTCAGTGCCACTGCATGCTGGGTGTGCTGGCATGTGTAAGCACGGAGGGGTTGGTATTCTGGAGCCTATACGTGAGTGTATGTGTGTGTGTGTGCATTCATTCCATTGTAAAACTGGCTGTTTCACAGACTTTACATTCGACCATTTTTTAACCTTCTGTTTGTCTCTGTATCCAGGATGGTTAAGTGCATACAGTCTCACTTCAACAAAGGCTGCTGTCTTCAATTATTAATGATAATCAGACATGCTGCATGGTGTGTAGGTGTGGGAGTCAGAGACAGAGAGACAGAGAAAGAGAGAGATGTACAGTAACCTACAATTACACAGAGTAATGTGCATGTTGGTGGTGCCGGTGTGTATGTGTGTGAAATGTTGCCATAGTAACTAGCATTAAAGAACCTCTGGAATTTGTGCTTTTTTTTCTTAAACATGCTTGCTCTTATCTGATCTTCTCCCACCTCTCTCAAATCTAAACCAAAAACAGAAACACAAGCAGAATACCTCAGCTTTCCCCGGATCCCTGCCAGGTTCTTGCTCAGTGACTGAAGGCCTCATGTGGTTATCCTGAAGATGTGGAATCCGTTCTGCCTTTCTCAGTGAACATGGGCACTCAGTATACATTGCTCTGCCGTAACATTTGAAACCACTGATAGGTGATGTGAATACCATTGATTATCTAATTACAATGGCACCTGCTAAGAAATGGGATATTAGGCAGCAAGTGAACAGTTAGTCCTGGAAGCAGATGTATTGGAGATTGGACATACGGGCATGCTGAAAAATCTAATCCACTCTGAAAAGAACTAATTGTGTCTACACAGCTAGATTAAGCAGAACAGGTCTTGTAGAGTCTTCCCAGCCTGAAGTGGTTAGTACCTACCAGAAGTGCTACAAAGGACAACCAGTGCTCTAGCAGCAGGGTAATGGCTACCCAACACTCTGATGCTGGCTATGATAGAATGGTGTGACAAATAAGGGTGCTTCAGGACCTGCTTTGTATGGAGTTTTGCAGCTGCAGACTTGTCAGATGGTCAGAATGCCTATATTGACCCCCGTCCACCACCAAAATGCCATCAATGAGCATGTAAGCTTCAAACCTAGACCATGGAGCAACATAAGAAGGCTTGGTCTGATTAACTGGTTTCTTTTATACTGTGTGGACAGTGTGTGTGTGTGTGTGTGTGTGTGTGTGTGTGTGTGTGTGTGTGTGTTTTATCTGGGGAAGAGATAAAAGAGATACTATGTGAATAAGGCAAGGATTAATTGCTGGAAAACTCTGATGCATTGAGGCCCCACATCAGACAAAATTACTGTTCCTCTGAACAGTTAAGCAAATTAAGATAAAATGATCTCCAAAAAGCATAAAGATAAAGATAAAACGCACTTTATTATTACACAGTGTATTATTTTGGTTTTGTATAATTCTAGAATGAAAAAAGCAAAAACGTACCGTGCATTAGTATAAGAACCCTAGGAGATATGACTGCACAGATATATTTGATCAAGGTCTCAGATCCTTAATTAGTATATTAGGGTTGTTCACAATCATCATTAGGAGAAAGCAAGGTGATGCAATTTCCAAAGCTTTATAAATACCTAGACTCTTATAACTTTGCCCCAAAAACAGAAGCTATGGGTGCAAAGCACTCTGAAAATGAAAATGGTTGAGGTCAACAAAGCAGTAGATTAATTTCAGTCATCCATTTTCTCATCCAGGTACAGAGAAGGTTAAGATTAGGTCTGAAACATGAAGAAAATCTTCAGAGACAGCTGCTTGTAGGATTGCTACAAAGGTCCCAGAACCCAAGCTTGACTGCAAAAGATTCTGAAGTTGTGGTACATTGTTCTACTGCACAAACTACCTGCACAAACATGGCCTTGATAGAAGAGTCATCAGAAGAAAACGTCTCCTGTGTCCTCTCCTCAAAATTCAAAAGAACATCTAAACCAGTCCCCTGATCTGAACACCATTGAAAATCTGTGGATAGACCTCACAACAGCAGTGCATGCAAAACGGCCCAGGAATCTCACAGAAACTGAAAAGCTTCTGCTTCGGGCGCTTTTTTCTTTTTTGTTATTTTGAAAATGTAAAATATGCTTTTGCTTTTGCTGGGAATGTGTCATTGTTAACGTTATGCCTTTTGGAGATAATTTCATTTTCAACTTGGTTAACTGTCCACAGTTACATTCATTTTGACCAGGGGTGCTCACACTTTTGCATGCCACTGTACATACAGTCAATAATCAGATTTAAATCAGATATCTGTAGTTAGCTAATAATAAGTTAACATACTCTGATTTTTTGGTCTAGAGTCTACAAATCTGATTAAGAAATCAGACTAAGCTGTGCATTTCTCAGGCTGTACATGCATGAATACAGACAGTGTTAGAAGAACTAAGCAAGCAGTCATTAAGTTTGGGATTTTGTGTGACTTTTACACCAAGTCTTATTCTGTGAGATTTCTGGCTGGTTGCAAAGCAACAACCTGATTACTGCCTGATTCAGTAGACCCAGAGTTTCAAGTGCATGTACACACATTGACTAGATTAGTGATCAAATTTGATTTGAGTGTATGTAAACACACTCATTAATAGTAAGTGAGAATAGTCTTTCTATTATTTCTACTCTGGGCTTGACATGCTGTTAACTGCACTATGTAACTTTGGTGAAGCAAAGCAAGACAACACTCAGAAACTGACCAATGATGAACAAGGTAGCAACAGATGAACTACAGGCTGTATACTAGACCTATAAGGCATGTGGAGCTCATAAAAGGGGCTAGAAAGTGGGCACAGTTTGCCTTTAAGTATCATCATAAGAGCATCTTTGACTCCTAATCTAGTTTCAGGCTTTTTATCTCACAGCCCACATGCAGGGGATAATAATCCCAGGCTTGCTAAATAATGGCCACGATCTCTCTCGAACCCTTTGGTCTCTTGATGAAGGCTAAGTTAAGTCATTATGACCACACTTTCTGTCTGGGTGTCTTTGTGAGCTGTGGTTCATTAGCACCATGCCACCATGGACCTCGCACTAATGTGCAAAGGCTCATTAACTTCCACTGAGCCGCTTTACTAATGTAGCCCTCCTGCTACTGTGGGAACCACAGACCCCAATGTGTTTTCATACCTTGAATTAAGAGATTTAGGCGAGTGCGCCTCTCCATTTCTTCTCCAGTTGACAGTCAGAGACACATTCACCAGAAAGGAAATGCTTGTGTACTTTCAAGTGACTGTTCCTGGTCACTGTAGCTTTGAAGATAAGACTCATTTCTGCAAGTGTAAAGCCACATAAAATCATCAGATTTTAGTAATAAATGCAGAAATATGGAAGAACTAATGAGATGAAAATGAAGTAAATAAGAAGCCAGATTTTCAACGGGCACTAATTGGATATGCATGCATCTCCAGATCTTCTGTTCTGATGGTAAAAGGAATATTAGGTCACAAAAAGCACTGGTAAAGAGAAGTTGGTCTATAAACATGATCAGCCCGACCAAGCTAGACAGCCAGAATGGCCAAGCTTGATAATGCTGGTTCACCAGCATGGTTATGACCATTGACTAGCATGGTCATGTAGATTAATGTAGCTTTGAAGTCAAGACGAGTGAAAAGCCATCTTAATTCATGAACAAGATGGTTGAGCAGCATGACCACAAGACTATGCATGCCCAAAATCAAGTAAACCATACAATATGTTGGTCAGGAGAGGGTTAAACATGTATATGAACTATGTTACATTAATGTCAGCTAAATCTGAAAACTGCCCTGTGGAGCTGCCAACACATTTATTTATATCACTGGCTGATATCTATACTTGGATTATCTGTTATTATATTTTCAGCCTCGGTGAGATTGATGGATGTGTTCCCAGTTTAGTCTGTCAGCGCTCGAACCTGTTTCTGAGGCACATACCTCTGCATAAATGAGGGGAAATAACAGGTTGCATTTTTATCTGATAAATATTTAGTCACTAAGTTGCATTTTCTTATAGCTCTGGGCTTTCAGTGACATCAGTGAGCAGACACATGTGACTTGAACTAGATTCACTACTGTAAACCACAGCAAAGGAGCAAACATAAGGTAGGATCAAACGTGTGTGTGTGTGTGTGTGTGTGTGTGTGTGTGTGTGTGTGTGTGTGTGTGTGTGTGTGTGTGTGTGTGTCTGTGTGTGTGTGTGTTTGGAGTGTGTGTAACTGCATGTTTGTGGTACCCTGTGATGAACTGGTGCTCTGTCCAGTGAGTATTCCTGCCCTCCACCCAGTGATTAGGACTCCAGACTCACTGTGACCCTAAACGGAAAGAAGCATTTTAGAAGATAGATGTAATTTATTATTGTTTTGAGATGGATAAAGAGAGGTACACAGCAAGCTGAAACAACTTGAAGAGGAAGAAGAGGGAAGAGTGCTCTGCTGAAGAACTCAAACCTGCTTACGCCAGAGATTTGAATTACACTAAACAAATATGCAAAACATAATAATTTGCTCTTGAGGTTGGTTTTTTGGAGGTAATACATTAATAGCACCTAACAGTAATAGCAGCTAACAGCCTCACATTCAAATGCAACACATGCCTCCCCTCATTGTGCAACAAAATGAACATGACAAGGGGACAAAACGAAAACATCCCCTTTGACTGTGAGCTAGCTTGTTAACCAACTCTTGAACAGCATAGTGACAGTTGCATTTGACTTTGCCCATGTTTACCAAAGAAGGACTCAGCTTGACTTTCTGGTCAGCCAACCTGACCAGCCTGGTGCTGCTGGTTATGATGGTTAGCCTGCTTGGGGTTGCTGGTTGGCCAGCTTGGTAATGCTGTTCAAATATTTGATTTATTGTATAAACTGTAATTAAATATGAAATGCTCATTAATGTGCACTTTGCAGCACTTGTGCTTTAATTGAAATATATATATAATGTGTCAGTTACTGGTTTCTCTCTGCTTTCAGAATATTTCTTTCACTCTGTACATCTGTGCTCCCTAATATCACACATACACTCAGATTCAAAGTGTAAATAGCCCGACATCACTGGTTCTGACATAAAACTATGGTAAACACAGCTAGCAAATACATGCATTTGTTTAGAAATTCTGCACTTGTTTTTTATATTGCAGTGCTGTGACCACCGTAAAACTGCAAATGCACACACAGCCTGACTGGTAGAATAGAACTCTCAAATAAACACGACCCTATTGGGACTGTGCCTAATGTCAAGCATGATCTATAGAGGAGAATAAAGGCCCCCGGCATTGATCTGTGTAGCAGTGGAACCTTGTTCTCTGGAATGATGGTGCTCCATCCAATACTTTTGAGATGAGGTGGGGTGATGATCATCCAACATCCTGGCCTTACTAATTATAGTTTGTGTCGCTGGATGGCCAGCTTGGTCATTTTGTTCAGTGAGGAATCTCTAGATTCAAGCGTTGTCTACTAGCTAAGGATATCTGAGTGAACAGCAAAGCACTTTTGTAAGTCGCTCTGGATAAGGGTGTCTGCTAAATACCATAAAGGTAATGTATTGTAAATGGATGTTATTTCATCCTAACAGCAACAGAAGAAATCAAGGGTATTTATCCACACAGAGTAAAATGGAATGTCCAATGTCCTCATTTCACTTTATCGAGTGAAAGTGTTCTTTCATCTAATTGACTTATGAATGTACTGTACTGGGGCCAGAAAATGACTCAAAGTGGAAACTGACACTTAAAATCATTTCAGAAACTGAAATAGCCAGGAACAAAATGTATGTGTGTGTGTGTGTGAGTTGTAAACCCATTTCACAATTAGCAGACTAAAAGTGCTGTGCAAAAGCTTCACACACAGTGATCAGTGAAAGACATGGCTTTTTAACTTCAGTGCTGAGACGTGGAGGCTAAAAGCAGCTCCACAATTCCACTGCTCATCAAACTTTCTCTCTCTCACACACACACAAGAGAGAGAGAGAGAGAGAGAGAGAGAGAGAGAGAGAGAGAGAGAGAGAGAGAGAGAGAAGATCACAGATTTTCGGTTTTGGGATGGATTTTTTCAGTACCCACCCACTTTCTAGGACTCCCTCTATACACAATGCCACTAGCATAGGCCTCCTGCAAATGATCAGATGCTGCATCTGTACGACTGAATGCAAAACCAAACCCAACATTGCTGGACAGAATAATAGAAACTGCTGCTTCTGTTACATCGGATAACTGATGCACATACTGGTGAACATCACACGGGGGGGTTCCAAAAATAGGACACTGAGAAAACACAAGTTTCTGTTGTGGTAAGGGTGTGGCTGGGGGTGGGGGGGTTCAAATAGGCTTAAGTTTGCTAAGAGCAGACCACGATCACAGTGGGGGGTATCACCATGGACAGAATCCAAAGATCCAAAAGAGCTCTTGAGGCCTTCAGAAAGAAGGTTGTAGATGCAGATGAGTCGACAAAAAACAGAAACAGAATGTGTGGCAACTGTAGAAACAACCTCTGATGTCAAATCAGTGGATGCATTTCACATCCCAGAGGACATGTCCAGGAAAATGAGGATACACTGTCATCCTCTCAAAGGCTCACCCACTGTTTGTATCCACTTGGTAATGGGAGATATGGAGAACCATCTTTCCCACCCAGAGAGAGAAAGGCCAATTATGCTCTCTGGGAATCCTGGCCACAGATGGCTGTGGCATCACAGCAAATGCTGGGAGCTCCAGCTTTTAGTGGTAATTAGTTAAGTTACCATAACAAAACAGTGACGTTAACCTTTTCAAGTCTGCTAATGTTTCTGTCATCTTTGAGCTTCCTATATTACCTACATCTGCTGTTAGAAAAACCTCTTATCTAAACAGTAATGGTAGTGGAGCAGCGCTACCGAGAACAGTTCTTATGATGTTCTATCAGAAGCATCTACAAAATATTCTCCAGAGTGAAGAACAAACACATTATCCAGACAACAGCATTTAAACGGTTCTTTAATGTCTCAATGGTTCTATACAGAAGCACTTTACCAAAGAACCATTGTTTATGAATAGACCTGTGAACATGTAACTGGCTGAGGACCTCTGTGTCCACTGGTGTCCACTCTGATGAAGCTGCTTGAGGAATCTCCTCTCATAGGGCCATATGGTCCTTCTCTGCATGCTGGGTGAGGATAAGCCTCACAAAAAGGCCACACACACACACACACACACACACACGCACACACGCACCATACTTATACTATGACTAAAGCATATATGCTAATGTTGTTAATAACACAATAATGATTTAGAGGTAAAAGTACATTAGCATTATGCTAATTTGATGCAAAAATGCCCCAGGCTGTTTCAGTGTGCACTGCTCTTCTGGAGATGATGGTATGATAGGTCATGCAATATGAGAGAGAGAGAGAGAGAGAGAGAGAGAGAGTCTGAACTGTGAAGGCGGAAATTCCTCCTGACTGGAACAGGCAAGGCGGCCATCTGTTCTCATAACACACACACACGCAAACTCTCTCTCTCTGTCACACACAGTATACACACACTCACAGACCGCCTACAGACACCACAGACACATACACAGTGTACACACTGTCACAGACATCACTCACTCACACACACACACACACACACACACACACACACACACACACACACACACACACAGACTGCATGCAGACATCAAAGAAACATTCACAATTACATTCTTTACATCATTTACATTTTATTTTCTTTTGAACTATATTGAGAGATGAAGATGATATAACTAAATACATATGGCCTCCAGACATCGTTCCCTACTTCTGAATTAAACCATCCTTACAGAGAGGACTTTGGAGGAGGTTGTCTTATTTAACCTCAGACATTAGTTTGGTTTGCTCTTGATTGCTGAAGTGAGTGGTATCACCATGGTCAGATCCAAAGAGCCTCATGGAGCCTTCAGAAAGAAGACTGTAGATGCAGATGTGTCTAGGAAGGGATTTAAAAAGATCTCAAAACAGCCGTTCCTCTGTCTGTAAAACAATTGGAGAAAATTATAAACAACTGCCAACATGGCCAGATCAGGCTGTCCAAGCAAGAACAGCCCAAGAGCAGACCACAATATATGTAAAAAAGTCTCCAACAATCCTAAAGTGTCATCTCCTTCCACAGTTGACATCAAAGTACAGCATCTACCTTTGTCCAAACTTGTTTGCATAACTGTATATTAGCTCAAATGTTTATTGTCCAGGTTTCCAATGTCCATCCTTTTATAAAACATATGGCCTAATGAAGTTTGGAATGAACACCATACAGCCTGGGCTGCTATAGGACAAGCTGGAACATGTTGGTGTGGACAGTTGCATGTCAAACTGGATACTGAACGACCTCACCAACCGACCACACTATGTGAGAGCTCTTGACTATCTTCAAGGCAAAGTGGTCAGTAGCACAGGGCGCCTCAAGGAATGGTCCTGGCACTGTTCATCTTCTCCCTGTACACTGCTGGCTTCATATACAGCTGACCTGTCACCTCCAGACGTTTTCTGATTACTCTACTCTCCTCATAACCAATGAGGAGGACAGCAAGTACAGAGGACTGAATCAGAACTTTGTGGACTGGTGCCTGCAGAACCACCTCCAGATAAACGTGAGTAACACCAAAGAACTGGTGGTGGATTTCCGCAGGTGCAGACACACCCTCCACCAGTGAACATCCAGGGAGTGGACACTTACAAGTACTTGGGTGTTCATTTAAATACCAAACCTGACTGGTCAGTTAACAACACTGCACTTTACAGAAAAGGCCAGAGCAGACTCTACCTACTGGGAAGCCCCTTAGACCCAGTGCAGGTGGTGGGAGACAAAAGGATGTAAGCCAAACTTGTATCTATGCTGGAGAACGGCTCCCACCCCATGCATGAGACTATGGCTGCACTGGGCAGCTCCTTCAGTGACAGGCTGCTTCACCCTAAAGTGTATGAAGGAGCGGTATCACAGATCCATCCTTCCTGCTGCTGTTAGACTCAACAACCAGCATTGCTCTCAGCAGACCACGGACACACACACTTAACTCCATACGGTATTGAATATACTGTATATTCCATTTCCCCATGTGCAATTCCCTGTAATTTTCTTTAGATGTTTATACTGTATATTTTATATACTGCACTGCATATTTATCGATGATCTATCTTCTTGTACTGAGTACCTTGCTATACCTTTGCTACTGTAATAATGTGAATTTTCCCACTGCGAGACTAAAAAATGGTCTTTTCTTCAATGCTGCTTAATGGACGTGCTAAACATTAACATTTAATTTTGGCCACAACCGCATCATCTTAAAATTCAAACACAATAGATATCAGCAATACCACTATGTGTAACACCTCATAATCAACACACTTTCACTCTAATTATCTCAGAAAGCACACACAAGTAAACAACAAGTTCTCTTAAACAGCCCTCAGACATCACACACATGCAAATCTACTTCCAACACACACACACACACACACACACACACACACACACACACACACACACACACAGAATAATTAACCACACAGATAAAGTACAATAAAATAACACCTCATTTGCACATTCTGTTCTAAATCGGTTCCAAGCACAGATGCGCATTTCACACTGAAGTGTGAGGAAGGAAATCCACAGCACAACACATAAACACACACACACACAAACACACACACACACACACACACACACACACGCACACACGCACACGCACACACTATCAGCACAGTTTTAGAGGGACCTGCAGTTTCCCCAAAATGACCCCAGTTTCCTCCTGATGCTGGAACAGGGTCCCCTCCTGAGCTTTTGAGGGGGTAAGGTGGGGGCTGGTAAAGCCTGTCCAAAACCCATATGGTGGAGAGGCTTAACATCTACAGTATATCACACAATGCTGGAGGGCAGTTCCATCAGATGACTAAGGGGGTGGGGTAGAGTGTTTGGTGGGTTTGGGCAAGTAGCAAGACTTAGTGGCCCATAAGGACATTTCAAAAATTTGTTTGTTTTGATTTCTAAATGAAATCAATCAATATTCAGTTCAAATTACAAATAACAAACCAATTAGAAATCAGATTAAAAAATTTTTATGAGGTAAAATCATAAAATCATGATGAGGTAACACATGTCAGTGTCTTTGAGGTCCTCAAGATTAAGGATTTAGCAACAGTTCCATCATAGTACCAATTGTGTCTGGCTGATTGAAGGGTCTGTGTGTAAAAAACCCTACAAAGCCATGTAACCCCAGTTAACGATGAGGCAGTGTAGTGGAGGTTCCATACTAGTGTGTGGTGTATTCTAATGGGTGGCATGAGGCTCCCAGCACTGGGGTCTTTTTCTCTCCATGTGTGTATGGGTTTCCTAAGGTTTTCAGGTGAATTGTCTACTGTAAGTGCCCTGGTGTGTGTGTGATTTAATGCATGTCTGTATGCCCATACATGGACTGGCACTCTGTCCTGAGTGAACTTAGTGAAAGGTCACTACTCGTTTAGTTTTAGTATCAGTAGAAAACAGTTACTCATTCATCTTTAGTTTGGCTGGGAAGCTGCCACATTAAACTAGTCAAACTTTAGTTTAACTTAACTGTTGTTCATGATATTAGATAAATTAACAACATACACCAATCAACCATAACATTATGACTATACCTTTCAATATTCACTGTCCAGCTTTATCAGCTCGTCTTACCATTCAGGAGCACTTTGTAGTTCTAAAATTAAGCCTGTAATTATACTGTAGTTCATCTGTTTCTTTGCATTCTTAGTCTCGTTTCACCCTGTTCTTCAATGGTCAGGACCCCATAGGACCACCACAGAGCAGGTATTGTTTGAGTGGTGGGTCATTCTCAGCACTTCAGTGATACTGACACAGTGGTGGGATGCATGTGTTGTACAGGAATGAGTGTATCAAACAGAAGTCCTGCTGGAGTGTTTAAACGCCTTGGTGTCTGCTGGAAATATCCACCAACAGCCTCTTGTGGGCAACATCCAGTGAATAGTGATGATCTATACATAAATATATACAATCATTTAATGATAAGAAAACACTCTTTGTACACATTAGGATGATTATTTTACACTTTAACAACAAGCACAAAATAAAGTTTTATAAAATTGGTGGACCATTGATGGCATACTCAGACAGCAGAGTTGTTCCTGTAGGCTGTGAGAAACTGCATTGTTTCAAAGCTGGAGTAAATAAATAAAGATCTGTCGGGACTTTACAGTCATATGATCCACCTGCGCCAGCTCCACTAATGAAATTACCCAGCCTGCAATGCAGGATATCAGCAAAGCCGGCCACCCCCTCCTCCTCTTCTCTCACTAACCAACACACAGTCACACTCAACATCTCTATTACCTCTCTCTCTCTATCACTCTCAAAGATGAAGCTTCTAGTGATCTGTTAACTCTTTTAAACAAAGAAACAAATGTCTCCTCAATACAACCTGTGAGTCTCTCTAAACCTTTAAAATCTAACCCAGATAACGAGATTCTGGGCCAAACCTGGCCTAGTTAAGGCAGATACGGGTCAGTTATGGTAATGGAAAGTGTATTGTGGGCCAAGCTTGACACATTTAAAACAACACTATAGAGCGGTTTCACAGGCAGGAATTAAGTCTAGTCTGGGGCTATATTTTTCTTTCTATAAATCTCCATTCAAAATGTAATGCAGGACTAGATTTAACCTGTAGAACCCTAGGCCAATTTTGTGTGATGTTTCCATAGTTTGACACTTTTATTCACCAGAAAACAGAGACAAAATTATCATATATTATCGTCAGCCACCAGAGGAGCCTGTTCAGTGAGAGACTGCTCCTTCCCAAGTGCAGGACCAATAGACTTAAAAACTCTTTTGTCCCGCACGCCATCAGACTGTACAACTCCTCTCTGGGGGGAGGAGGGGTAACAGGAGGATTAAGGATGGGAATGAGGAGGAACTGAACTGAACCAACAGTCAACAGCTAACAGCAACCTGCAACCACCACAACATACTGGACTCTCTGTGCAATAGACAGTTTTTTCAAGTGCAATAATAATGTGCAATAATGTGCAATATACCCTCCTACAGGACTCTTTTTTTCTCATGCACTATTGACTATATTGTATATTGTAATATAGTCTGTATATTATATATTCTATATTTATATAGTTATATATATGCTTCTTACTCCTACTAAATTATTTTTTCTGCCTATCTTTCTGCTTTCTGTACTTTACTGTATTGATGCTGCTACTGGAACCTTAATTTCCCTGAAGGAACCCTCCCAAGGGATCAATAAAGTTCTATTTTATTCTATTCTATTCTATTCTATTCTATTCTATTCTATTTATAGGAGACAGTCAGCATTTTTCATGTTTTGGTTTCTCACAACCTGCAATTAATATGGATTATTTCAGAGTTTGCATCATTTCATTAACAGAACATGTCAACAACATTTGATGTATTTTATTGGAAAAAAATAACAGACAAGTGTGTGTAACTGTTCACCCCCCTAAAGTCATTACTTTGTAGAGCCCACTTTTGCAGCAAAGCTACAAGTCACTTTGGATAAGTCTCTGAGCTTGCCACATCTTGCCACTGAGATTTCTGCCCATTCGTCAAGGCAAAACCACTCCAGCTACTACAAGTTACATGGCTTCCGCAGCAATCTTCAAGTCTGAAAACAGATTCTCATTTGGATTTGTATGTTTTGGGTCATTTGTATGTTAGGCCCCAGGCTTAAAACAATGACAGACCAAAACAGGTTTTGCTCAAGAATATCCCTGCATTTAACACCATCCATCTTCCCCTTGACTCACACCAGTTTCCCAGTCCCTGCGGCTGAAAAACATTCCCTCAGCATGATGCTGCCATAACTGTGTTTCACTGTGAGGATGGTGTTCTTGGGCTGATGAGATGTGTTGGTTTAGCATTTTCTTTGGTGGCATCTGATCAGAGCACCTTCCTCCATACATTTGGGGAGTCTCCCGCATACCTTTTGGCAAACTCAAAACAAGCTTTCTTATTTTTGTCTGTAAGTAAAGCTTTTTGTCATAAAGCCCGACTCTATGGTGTACCGCTCTATGGTGTACCGCTCTATGGTGTACCGCTCTATGGTGTACCGCTCAATGGTGTACCGCTCAATGGTGTACTGCTTATTGTGGCCAGAAAGGCAGACACTCTGTTTCTGCTTGCAAATTCTGCAGCTCATTCATGGTGACCTTTGGGCTCTGTGCTGCCACTCTGATTAATGCCATCCTTGCCTGCAGAGTTTTGATGGGCAGCCCTCTTTTGGCAGGCTTGTTGTGATACCATGTTCTTTCTAATAGATGATAATGGTTTTGATGGTACTCTGGGGGATCATTAAAGATTTGGATATATTTTTATAACCCAACCGTCACTTGTACTTCTCAACTAATTTGTCCTTGATTTGTTTGGAGATCTCCTTGGTCTTCATGGTGTTCTTCATTTCTCATTTCACTAGAGTATTTTGTGCAAATGCATCACATTCAATTCAGATATAAACCAAATATAAATACGTTGTAACTTAAAATAAAATAGGTCAAAGGGGTGAATACTTAAAGCTCTGTATGCAGCAGTGTGTAACAAGCCTCAGTCCGCATGATTTATTTCACTTTTTCAGAGTGACTGTTCTTTAACTCTCAGCTTGTGAAACACTATTACGATAGGCTTGAAAAGCATATCATAACTGATGTTTATGTGAATTGTTGGGACTCCCTGTATATGGCTAAACATTACTGTGCCCAATTCCACATTCATAATGTTATACTGTTATATTATTGCTAGATTCTTATATTACTCTTGTTTATTTGTTTCTGTATCTTAAAAAATTGTGCAGCCAAAGCCAAAACCCTTTTTAATAATTTAAATCTGCAAATGTTTGATTCACTCTGCAGACAGTACACACTATACAACTATATTTTAGTTACTTCTTTAACAAATGATCTCACTGTTAAAAGTACTAGATAAGAAGCCTTTTGGAGATTCTTCAGTTTAAACACAAGGAGGAATTGGTTTTAAGTAACCTTCAAGAAAAGCTTCTAAGAGGAACCCTTTGATAAGGGTGAGGGTTTTTTAAGAGAGAAACTCAAGATGTTCCTCATTGATGGACATACAAATATCTATATTAAATATTCTCCGAGGAACCAGATTACATATTGAGAAATGTAATCTGGCCCTCATAGGCCCCTTTAAGAGTTCTTTAAATGTACACATCATTTACAGTGTACAAAGGGTTTTCAGTCAGTGTGAAGAATGCTTTAACCAGGTGAAGGATTGTCTAAGCATTCAGATGGTTCTTCAGACTCTCGTGGTCCATAGTCTTTATTAAAGAAACCCTGATTAACTTTTTTCTGTGTGGTTGTGTGTCTGCTTATTTTTTAAACACCACTGGACACAGAACTGATGTTGTTCAATAACATACATGAGCTTAGAAATACCAAAGTTGTGTGGAGAGCATAGTGTACTGATCACTGCCACCGAACAAAAATTAAGCTGCTATAATTATTTACCATGTAATGTCAGGACGGATAGAGAGCCTTTGTAGCACTGGTGCACAGAGGGCACAGAGAGCTTGCTTATTTCAATAGCTACTAAAGAAGTCCTTCACGCATTCAGCCAGATAACCAGCGAGTGACAACTGTTGCCCTTTTCACCTTGCAACGAACTTCACTGAGTTTACTGAGAAATGTGAAGACTACTGTGTCCACTGGATTCCTTCCTAAACATCATTATATACTGGCCTCTGTGTGAGTGTGAGTGTGGGTGAGAGAGAGACAGGGAGAGAATGAGAGACCATGGAAGCAGTCAGCAATGCTGGACCCCCTCCTCCAATCTCCCCAAGCTTCCAGTGACCTCTGACCCCACAAATGTCATAGCATACTGAAGTTTGGCACAAACAGAGAGAAAAGAATGACTGTGAGAATAACAGAGGGGAGAGAGAGAGAGAGAGCGAGAGAGAGAGAGAGAGAGAGAGAGTAAAGAGCACAAGTGAGACAGAATGAGATGAACAAGAGAGAAGAGAGCAAAGGAGAAAGAAACAGAACAGAGAGAAGAGAGAGGAGAGAGAGAGAGAGAGAGAGAGAAAGAAAGAGAGGGGGGAGTAAAGTCAGAGAGGACAAGTGAGACAATGAGATGAACAACAAAAGAGAGTAAAAGAGAAAGAAATAAAAAGAAGAGGAGAGAGACAGAGAGAGAGAGAGAGAGAGAGAGAGAGAGAGAGAGAGAGAGAGAGATCTAGTGAGTCACAGCATAGGGCAGGAAGTCTCAAATGGAGCCACCCTTCCTCCTTTATACTGGGATCACAAGCTGCCTGTGACACACACACACACACACTGGTATCCTTTGATGCCTTGTACACACATCACAAACAAATGTTATCTGGCTGCATCTATACTTCAATCTCACCTTTATATCTACAATTTCTTCTAATTAGGTGAAATAATAATAATAATAATAATAATAATAATAATAAGTTAATTATATATAATGTAAAAAGTATTATTAAAAGCCACTTTTTTTCACAGTGCAAATATGTGCTACTGATGCTCAAATTACTTTGAGTGAATATTTTGTTAAATTTGGCTCAATAATGTATAGCCTGTTCTGGCTAATGCACTATAGATTTATCAGTAACTGACAAGCTAATTGGCCCCTTTTGTTGAGCAGTGGGATTTTATCTGATAATATTGTGGAGCTGCAAGTGGGCAATAAAAGAGCCCTATGTTGCCAACCCCTCGTCTAGCCCATACCTGGCGTATAGGCATGGTGATAATAGGCTCGGGGTTATTTGCTCCAGAGTCCTATTCTATTGACAGTCCTCTACATGGGAAAGATAAGCTGGGTGTGCAATTGCACATGTGTGTCAGCAATATATATTTATATATTATAAAATCAATTCCTGCACCTGCACAATACTGCCAAAGCATGATAGATCCAACAATGAAATGTAGGTTCTTCACTACAAATCCACCTTTGCTGATTGTGGTCTATGAGCATTATTTTGACCTAATCAGTCTGTAAAATCAGTCAAATGACGAGCCACAGTATCCTTCCTATAATTCCTCTATGAAGATTAAACATATGCAAGCAATCCTGCACAGGGGACCCGTGCACCACCCCTCAGCTAAGACTTCTTGCAGGTTCTTTCTGCTCAAATGTAGAAGCTACATTTATTCTCATGTTAGTGTTTGTTAGTGTAAAGAGCTTTTTACAGGACGTTTGAAAACTGTTGATTCTTCTTAAATACTGATGTGTATTACAGTGCAGTGTGAGGCCTCCGTATGCAATAAATGCACTTCCTCCAAGCACAGCAACAACAGGAAAGAGGGCCTCTGCTTTCATTCCTTAAAACAAACACAGTGTCTTAAAATGACCTGCATCCTCTTACATTCACACTCCTTTACATACAGTACTTCCTTATTTTTTTTAAATACACTCTCTCATTCTCACACACACACACACACACACACACACACACACACACACACACACACAAGTTCCATTAGCAAAGCACAGGGTTTTCCAGACTTTTTCATGCCAAAGGCTCCAACAGTTCCTGGCCGGTAAACCAAAAACGAAAAAGAAAATAATGATGTAATGTTTGCCTGTTTGCTGGCCTGCTAGACCAGCGCTTTTGTCCACTGCCAGGTCACTTAGTCATGGACGATGTGGATCACAGCTGGAGTTTAACAGCCCCTACGAAGCATCACATATTAAACACATGTATACAGTCACTGTTTGACACAAACTTTGTCCAAAACAGTAACTTTACAGGAACTTTAAAAAAAATATATATGAATATTGTGGTTCAAAATTTCACACAAAAAGTCATATTTTATATTCATTACATGTACAGTGATATTTATCTATGTTCGTTATTTACATAGATATATGTTTTCGTATTGATGTACTATATGACTTATTACTCAAAAAACTCAGAAATCCAAAATCGAATTGATTTCAGGTTGATTAAATGACAAACCAGTATAATATATATATATATATATATATATATATACATACATACATACACATACACACACATATATACATATATACATACATACATTATATATATATATATATATATATATATATATATATATATATATATATACATACATATACACACACACACACACACACACACACACACACATATATATATACACACACACACAAACACACACACTTTCCTCCTTTACTTTCTGAATTTCTGTTCAACAAGTGTTTACTTTCTCCCAAACTGAAGAAATACATGAAATTCTAATATATATTTTAATGTATATTCTTCCTGAAGTTCATAAAATCTGCAATGTTGTGTCTAAATTAAGTTAAGTTTTCCTGCATTTTCCAGCCTGTTTTCATTACTGTTGTTTGAAGACCGATATTTATATGAGCCCTGTTCTGAATGGTTTCCCTGTTTAGTGCTTATTTTACAATGCAGAATGGCCTGCAACTCTTTATTCAAGTTATTTTCCATGACAACAATGGAGGCTCCAGGTTTGTTTGTTTTGTGTTAGAACTTAAACTGCAGCAGATCTGTTGATATAGATTACAACCACAATCATAACAAACATACAGAACGAGCAGTCTAATGACCTCAGTTTCAGGGTGTCACAGTAATAGAAAGAAGAGATTTTTGCTTGAACAACAGTGTTAACAGAATTGTGGGGCACCATATAAAGCCATGTGAAAACATCAAGACAGCCTTTGACTTTTTAACGTATTTGAACATATGGACATTCGATCTTCATTTTAATTATATTGAGGGATGCAGATGGAGGTGACAAACATATAAAACTCAAAAAATGACTTTAAAAAATGACTTTAAAACAATAACTTGTAATTATTGGAAATGAAATTTTCTTTTGGAGAAAACGTTAGGACACCCCAACATTCTTTACAACTTAAATTCCTAATATCAGAATCAGGTGCAGCACATCAGCTGCAAATGAGAAGACCATTGTTAGAGAGAACTACTTGGGCATTCGTTTGGTTTCCTCTTGATTGTTGAAGGGAGTGGGATCAACATGGCAAGAAACAAAGACATCTGTGATGCCTTTAGAAAGAGGAACTATAGACACATATACAGTAAGTCTGAGAAGGGACTGTTGGAACAATTAGAAGTCAGTCGTTCCACTGTGTGGAAAATAATTTATAAGTGGAGAACATTTAAAACAACTGCCCACATGGCCAGGTCAGGCCATACTAGCAAGTTTACCACAAGATCCAAAAAAGTGTCTCCTAAAGTCATCACAAAACCTAAAGTGCCTGCATCTACCACCAGAAAAGACTGCACAAGTTTTATTTTCATGGGAGGTGCATACAAATGAGGGCATGCCAGGTATTAGGGGATAGGGTATTTTTAGGGCCTTATTTCCTCACACAAAAATTACATTTGCATTGATTACATTCAATGATTAAGACGTCTTCAGTTTTAAGACATATCTCCAAAACATACTAAAGTCAAAGGATGTTACATGACTGTGTCCTATATTCACCACCTTCCAAAGACGATGACCTGCATCTGTGAGCAAAGAAGCTACAATGTAAAATGTAAATAATCAGTACATGTTTAATTGTGCACCAGTATTGTAAAAAGTACCCTAAAATTTTCTAAAGCAGATTTAAAAAGGCCTTTCACTCTTTAAGGGGGAAAGCAGACTGAAGTTGGCTACTGATGTGAAAACTACCTCTTAGACTAACATCTTACCCGACAAGCACCCAACATGTCTGCTTCACTGTAGCGTCACAGTTCTCAGGGTGAGGATGTTCTGGTATTGGTTTCCCCTCCAGACAGTGGTAAGAGCAGATGTACATGTGGACTTTTGGGTGTATTTTTAGTGCCATTTTTTGTGCCACATATGCAACACTGTTGTTCAACACTTTCAACCCAAGATCCTGACTTTGCGGGCAGATAAATGCCACTTCCTACTCTTCATAACATTCAAAAATCAACAATGGCTCAGAAAACAGCTAAAATTCACTCGTCCAACTAAATTAAATCCCAACTTAAATAGCAAAGGAGGTACTAGTGCTAGGTTTAAGTTTTAAACAAACGTTTCCTCTTCTTTCTCTCATTGCGACACCCTCTAAATGAACAGATTAGTCCTCATTTTGTATGTTATCATTTGGTTATAATGTACATTAAAGAATCCACTGTTACACCAAAAAAAATAATAAAAATGTGGGAGAAGCAAACTATTGAAAGTAGGTGGGGCAATAGAAGGTGAATAATTTTAGCATAAATGGGAGGAGCTAAGTTGTAAGGTGAATGTAAATAAGCCTGTTTTTGTGACATCACAAAAACAGCAAATGCAGTTTTTGCTTAGTCACCTTATATAGTCTGTGTAGTAATTTATTTAGTCTTTATATAGGTACCTTAATGATAACAAGGTAATGTGAAAAGCTGAACTGTAAAGTTCCCTCCCCTTTTTATCCAGGATGGCTTTAAAAGCAGAATCGGAATTAGGACGTTCACCTTGGCATTAGAAAACAAGTGGCATTGCCTATGGCTGAGAGGGGAGTGCGCAGCGTGACTCAGTACACACTAATCCTGTAGCTCAGTGGAGGAATGCATCTCTGCATTGTTGTTTTGACTCTATTTCCTGTGCTGGTGTGAGGATGTGAAAGCTCGAGAGAGATAGAGGGAAAGAGAGAGAGAGAGAGAAAGAGAAAGAAACTCTGTGGTCTCTTGAGGAGTGGCTCACCACAAGGTGTGGCTGCTTGAGTCACAAACACACATCCACACAGAGTGGTTATTTCCTGGCACAGAGATAAGCTCTTTCCTCTAAGGATGAGGACGGTTCTGGGAAGAACATTGAATATTTTAAATATGTTAACGCAGCAGAGCTCACAGTTTGAGGGCCAACAGCTGTTAGTAAAGCTAATGATCCGTGTGCCTGTCAAAGATTAAACTCTTATGACACATTAATAAAAACTAACGTCATGTTACTTTCTGTAGTTACTGTGTAGCACTGAGTAGCCTGTCAGTCTCCTGTGAGTCAGGATTAGTAACAGTTAGTGAAATGTTAAAAACATTACTTTTGAAGAAAGAAAATGCCAACAGTGAGATATAGCCAACAATCATCAAGCACCTGGGGGCTGATATCAAGAGTGACCAGCTGAGCATATTGTGGTTTTCACAGAAAAATAACACTTGAGAAAACATGGATGTCCAGCTTGGTTATGGTGGTGTCGCAGGACTTCAAGTAGGCCTAATACTATCCATTTCAATTTAGATGTCGGAAATTTTAACTGGAACTCCAATAAGTCAGATTTCCTACTCAGAATGTTGGGAGAGTTTAGAATCCAAGAGAGCTGCCAACATGAACAATAATCAGCAGTATTATAGACGGTTTCAAGGATATAAACAATAGCAAAGTTACTGTTTGTGTTTCTAATAACACCCTTTTTAAACACCCACCTGTCAAAATGACAAGTGAAGACTTTGTAGAAACGTTGGGAATATTTATCCCTGTAATGCAGAGGGCATCAGTAATGTTTATGGTTAACATACTCTTTGTCATTGTTATCAATCAGTGTGGACAGAGTGAGAATCGAGTCATGTAAGAGGAACAGACTCGACCACCCTTCTGACCAACCAGAGAATTTCAAGCATGTTTTTGCCCAACTTGAGAGGAATCGAGTAATGTACACTGATGTATACTGGTCAGCAACTGGTCGTTACTCCTTTAGAAAAGGCACTTAAATTTGGGAGCAAGTGTGTCCCTGGTCTAAGGTAACAGCATAACATGTTCCTAATTTTAATTTCAAAATCCATTCAATAAATTAACCAAAAATGCACACAGGAAAAGCAGCTGCCATTTCCTATCATGCATGAATATTCACTTGCAACTGTCCATAAAGTTTAGTAGCATTTCTATCTATTTGTGTCTCATTAAATCAGTCACACACACACAAACGCACACGCACACACACAATACTGTCCATCTACGTGTTTAGATGGTGTTTAGATGTGCAAAATAAAATATAATACATTCTTATCATTTATATGGTGAGCACTGTTAGCCTGGGACAATGCTAACAATAACATAGGAAATAAACACTAAGATATTTTGGTTAGATTCACAAAAATCCAGTAACCAGTAGTTATTTGCAATAACTCCAGCTCTGATGTCTGACTTGAGTTTAATGGAATGCAGCCCTACTTTGTAGTACTGTGACAGTGAGGTAATATTTCCAAAATTTTATATATATATATATATATATATATATATAAAATCCACATGAGTCAAGTAAATACAAACTAATGTGTTTAATTACATGTAGGAATTTTAGGCTGTGGTGGGAAGCAGTTTGACCAGTGGTTGCTAGAAATGCAGGTACATGTAGACCAATTGAGGAAATGAGAAGGCGGGGCTTAAAGAGCTGTGTTTTAAACTGTGACAACACGCACACAAAAATGTGGGGGGACTGTAGAAACAAACACTGAGGTAAAATCAATGAGAAATCCCAGACATTTTACAAAATTTAGAGATCTCTGCCAGACTCACTTTTCATATCCCAAAAAGAGGACCTATGGACACATTAATTTATTGCATGCCATGTTAGCTCATCCAGGAAAACTGTCTCTTTTAAATGCAATGACATACTTTATCTAAACCACATAAAGGACACAAAGGGGAAAGGAAATTTCACTGTAATTTCACTGCAATCTAATCAAGCACATTCCCTGTATCACAACACATGTGGCTCATTTAAAAGATGACTAAAGCTCTCAGTGGTGCGGATCCAGGCTAGTCTGAACAGTAACTGTTGTTTATCTCATTTTACGCTCAACAAGGGACAATAGGGAATGAGCTTGGAGAAGAAACTTCCTCTGTATCTGTCTGAGGGGGGAGAGAGAGAGAGAGAGAGAGAGAGAGAGAATATGAGGGAGTGTGTGAAAGACTGAGCTGGAAAGAAAGGATCAGGAAGTGGCTAATGACCCTTTAACGTTTACAAATGTCGAGTCACTCCCATCTTTCCCCTCCAGGATCCAGAACTGGCTTTCAACCAGTAAAGTGGAGATATAAAGCCTGACCCAACACTCACACAGCTTACATTTCTGCTAGCAAGCAAAAACAGCAACACAAACTCTCCAGGCCAGTACTTTAAAGCGGTATTTACACATTAGCCTGAATGCAGTCAAGCCATGGATTTTACAGCCACAAATTTATCTGAACATCCATCTCACTGTGGTCATACTCTGATAAACTATCAGTGAGTAATCCAGCTCAGAATCCAGCCAAAATGCTCTCATTACCAACTAAATTAAATCCCAGCTTAAATGCCAAAGGAGCTTCCAGTGCATGCAGACTCTGACTGATCAATGAGAGGGCGGGGCCAATGATGTCATCGATCCAGATATTTGGTTACAGAGGAAAATGCAAAGGGAGTGGCTGTTTACTCCCTTTCTTCACTCACACGGTGTATACATTTCAGAATAAAAATATAAAAATAGTGACATTTAGGGGGGTGAGTTTTTGGACCACTGTCAATAATTTATGTTATTTTAATGCCCTCATCAATTTAATCATCACAAAATAACCAATCAAAAATCTTAAATTTTCAGCTCAAAACCTCTCTGGATGATCAATTCCTAACAGGACTTTTATGATTTATGATTGTTTTCAGTCCTTATTTGATCAATACATGGGTAAATTCTTACAAATATTAATATATATATATATATATATATATATATATATATATATATACACGCGTGTTTATCAATACACTAAATTAGCAAATAACTACAAAATGTCCCACAAAATTGACCTAAGGTTTCACTGTAGAAATAGCAGTGAATTGACATGACTGAAGGCTGTGCTCTGATCTTTATTCAAATCACAGAGCCATGTAATGCTACACAGAAGTCTGGATAAAACGTTACCTAATGCACCGTTTTCATGCTGTGCACTGCTGACAGAAGAACAAAAGATCAGAGCTAGCACACAGCTAATTTAGATGCGAGCGTTCCCCGTTTCATCCTGCTAGTTTGTTTCTTTTCACAGTGTGTCAGATTAAAAACTGCTTAAGGAGGCGAGAGATGTACAGAGAAAGACTAAAAGTACGAAGAAAAACTAAGGCAGAGGTGAATGCAGGGCAAAATCCAGACACCCCCCCCCCCCTTTAAAAACTCCAAACAGCCACTTTGAAATAAAAGATGTTGCACAAGCATCTCTTCTTCTAGAGTGAAGTTGCAGAAGCAAGAGAGGGATGGAAGAGAGACGAAAGAAAGAAGTGTCTCTCTCTTGGGTTTGTCTATGATCTCTGTCCTACTTCCTTGGCAGTGTCAGAACAAGAAGGAAGGTCATATGCATGCACACACAGACACACACACACACACACACACACCTTCATATGGTGGGCCAGCATTCAAGATTCTGGACACTCACAGAAAGGCTATCCTTGTTTACTGAGCAGCAACCAAAAAGCCCAACAGTGATAAACCAATCACAGCTAATCTTTTTGGACACAGTTTAATACACCCGTGCAGATTTATCAAGAAGCTTTGGGAGAATAATGTACGTCACAGTAAAACAGGGCTGCCAACTTTTACAGTTTTCTTGGAGTGAGATTCAGGTTGGTCCAGCCCTAAACAAGCTAAGCGACAGTTTGAAGACATGAGGAAGGCTAGGGTTCATTAGACATTTGTGAGAAATGACAAGTGTGGTGTGAAAGAGTAAGATTGGAAAGTTGGGTACACATTCCTAAAATAAAGCAGCCACAAAATGTTCCTTCTGCAATGCTATAGAGGAACTAACCCTTACCTCTGAAAGGGAGGCGCTGTGTAAAGAGCCTTACCAGAGGCTCAAAACCCCTCACATAATGAAGGCCTAAAGGTCCTATACCAATTAAAACACTCGTTAGAACGCATATCAAAGAAAAAACTGCAAGAGACCCATCCAGGTTCTAAGGTTCACAGTTCTATGGCATTGCGTAAATAACTTTTTGATAGGGCTTAAGACTGTAAAGTAATCTTACAAGCCAAGCCACTGGTCAGTAACCAGACATAACAGGCCAGGAAACTCCAAATCCTTTGGAACTTCCAACATTCATACATGCAGCCTAAAACAAAGCTTCCACGCATGGGCTCCCGGAGGGGGAAGAGGAAGTTTCTCTGATATTGGGAGATTCTGTCTTAAAAGGATAAAGAGTTGCAGTTTAAAAGGGATGTAAATGTTTACATGAATGAAGCTGATGGAAATAAAGTAAAATGTGATTATGGATTTAATGGAGTGTTTGGGGGGGGGTTCAAGCAGGAGGCAGGTCAAGGCATGTTGGTTAAAAACTCATTCACCAGCTGGGGCCAATGCAGACAAGTCACATGACCCAAGAGCACTCATAGCAGCAGGCATACCTTCACATGCTGGGAGCCACCAGTTGTTCTCAAACTGCTGATCAGATCGGGAGGTACAGTTTAAAGCTCTTAAACTGAAGACTTATTGTACTTAGCGTCAAAAATCCACCATATTTCGATAAACTCAAGCAGCTAATTTTGCACTCAGAGCTGCATTTGGCAATTGGAACCAGTGCAAATACAACCCATTTTCTCACTGGTGGCTTCCTGCCTCTATATACTAACCACAGTGCTGACATTCACTGTTGACCTGTCCATATTGTTCCACTGCCAGTTTGTCATCTGTTTGTCTGATAAACAGATCAACATTCCAACACTTTCAAATGTCAGCTGCAGTGAGTCATTACACACAAAGAACTGTATTTGATCATACGTCTTGCTCAAACAGGTCAGGAGATATGCATCTGAAGTGGGGGAGAAAAACGCCGCCCAAACCATACTCAAGCCAAAGGCTCATTTCTGAGAATTTGCTGACTGGTCCATTTCACCATGTTCTCTCAGCAGTGAAAATAGCATTTAACCAAGATATACACCAGCAAAAATGACATAGGGTCCCACTAGTATCAGTTATTCTTGGTCTGGGATCAGCTGGCATAACAAAGAAATTAAAGGCCTTATTATTAGCATTAATATATAAAATTTCACCTGCCCAAGAATGCTTTCTTTTCTGTTCACAGCCCTGAAAAAGTCCCAAGACTATTTGAATGCATCTCACAGCCTTCCAGAGACTACACAAGATTCAACTTGGCAATTTTGAGGGATCCTCCACAGACTGAAAACACAAGTGGCAGGAGCGACAGCAGAAAAAAACAAAACAAAAAAAAACCAAAACATTGCCTCAAAACTCATGCAATCAAAACAACCGTTTCACGCTGCTTTACTCTCCATTTGTCACACAAAAAGACTACCTGAAACCAGAGTTCACACTGAGCCTCAAACAGTCCGAAAAATAAATAAAGATACAACATGAAGTGAATCAGGCCAAACCACAAGAAAATGCAAGTGTGAGTGCAACCAAAATGCAGTTGCAAATCCCATCACACCCAGTACCCCAAGAGCTGGTCAGAGACACACTCGACAAAGACCCATAAGTATGACACTAGGCATGTGATCCATGTCAGAGAGGCAAATGAGCAAGGAGGATGGACAGATGGACAGACATTTCTGTGTAAAAAAAAAAAAAAAAAATGCAGACAACTGACAGGAGCCACTTCAAACTCGAACAAACTTCTAAAGAGGTCTTAAAATCACAATGGCATGTAACCATTTTAACCCAACACAGGAAGCAGCTGAAGAGATAAGCAAGTAGTTGCTGTGTAACAAGTGGATTTGATCATTGTGTAGCACACAGGAATCAGATTTCAGTCCAACTAACCAGAGACGCATCTGACTTCCAAGTGTAAATGCATGTGGTTACAATTATCAGGATACAGTCCAGATATGTCACATCACATGACCAGTTGTAATAGATAGGGCTTGAAATAAAACCACAGATCTGTTCACAAGCTCATATGATCATTTGGGATTCGCCAATGAAACAATCCGTCCTGAGCTTCTGTAGAAATCAGCATCAGACTTTCCATGACAGACAATAAGACTGCAAAGCAGCCTCCTTTTCAGCAGGTTCCTCATTAACAGTTATGGTGTCCGTAAGGCTGAGTTCAGGACAGCCTCACGTGGTCAACAAGGGACCAGGATTTTTCCACCTGGAAGTTCAGACCAATGACAGAAACAAGTTTCATGTTTTTAGTTAGTCTTGGTTTCAGACTGAAGTCTAGCAAATGCACTATAGGATTTTTTTTAACTCCATCATTTGTGTGAGTTGTGTCTCCTTTTGCTTGAAACTAATTGGTTTGTAGAGGACAGTGTGTCTGACAGTGTCATGTCCTCCATTTGGCAAATTCCAAGTTTTGTGCTGAATTCTGCCTCCCTACCAGAATCCAGCTCCCTTCAGATGTGCACACACTGAATAACAGGTTACCCTCAAACACCCTCTGTGCCTGTTTATAAATGAGGGTTAATCTACAGTCACAGTGGATACAGGAACAGGGAGCGTCCATACTGCTGCATGCGCAAAAAGTAGACATCATGGGCGATTCTCATCTTTTATTGTACGATGGGTGACAAAAGCTTGCCTCAACTTCCCGTAATTAGTGCAAACCGTGCAAAATTGTTTTCAAACAGCAATGAATCAGAACATGGTTCAGTTCATTTGGCCCGAGATCACCTCTTTTGGTCCAAATTCTGGTCCTTTGGCTCAGATTGTGGTCCATAACACATTTCTGACCTGCTATTTTGCTTTGGACCAAACAGACAAGTCTGTAGGTCCAGCCCGATCGCCGTAGGTACAACAAATACAACAATTAGACATCTATTGAGATCACTGACTGACGTGAGTGCTGTTCTCACTGTAGGCCGGATGAAGACGAGCAGTCTGAACAGTCACACTTATAAATATGGATGTGTAACGATACTTAAAGAATATATCTAAAGAACAACGTTGTACTTTTAAATCACCTATAATCAGATCAGAACCAGGACATTCATATATCAGATAACCTTAACAAAAAGATTAACAGACTCTTCCAGTGATATTTAAAGGCAAGTTCAGATTTTTACAAGAAACAAATATGTGAAACTGAAAATACACACAGCAGAAATGCATTGGCCAGGGTTTAAGCTTGAGTGTAATAACCTGTACCATGACTTTCATTTCACTCAGTCTGATTTAAAGAACCACTGTGAGGATCAGATTTGAAACCACATACAAATGAGGGCTGGTTAATTTGGAAATCAGATTCAACAGGCAGGTCAGACTGAAAACAACTTGCCCAGAAAGCTCCAATCAGATACCTAGAAAAACCAGACTTGAGCAGTGTGTCTTTAAAAAGCCAAAGCAAACCAGATTTGACACAATGACAGGAACATGCATTTCAAATTGCATATTGTACAATTTTTACCCTTCCTCTTCAGATCTAGAGCCGTGTTTGAGGGCACGGAGTGGTATTCCTTTGGCATTCGGTAGACTTTTTTCATTGACTACCAATGAAAAGTATGGAAAAAAATAGGTTTAACCAAGGAGTGTCAACAGACTGATTTTGCACAAGATGTTCTCTCAAGGATGTTGTCGGTTTAATTTTAGAAAGCACAAGTCAAAAGATCAGTTGTGGTTTTCATCAAGTGCTTTTATAGCTCCATGATCTTCAGCTGTACCAATAAAAAAAACAGAGCAGGTGAAGGTGGGTAAGTGAGACCGAACGCATTGCATTCATTGAAGAGAATGTGGAGGCTGGTCACCAAACTGAGCCGACTGTTTTTGGTTCTGCTTTTTCTGTCATTATTCACTTTTTATATATTATTTTTATATCATTTTATATAATTTTGAATGAAATGAACAACAGTACCAAAGAACAGTCAGGTGATAGTTTTCCAACCAGCCATTGCAAATAAGTTCACTCTTGCAAACATGATGCTTTGAAAGCCAACTGGCTTCTATTAATTAAGCCTAGTTCTGGACAGTATCACACTGTCAGCAGGTGTCCAGGGTCAACGTCAAACACCAACTACCAAGGTCTGATACCATCACTGATTAAGCACTCATCATGTTCCGACTTAACTGAGCTACTTTTGAAAAACAAGCGTGTACAGCAACAATATCACAAGGATAACCCCCATGATATTAGAACCTGACTGTTCGAGATTGCTTTTATACAGTTTGGAAAATAAAGAAATAAACAAATAGGCTTTATTCTGAATGTCACATGACCAAACCAGAAAACATGACAAGCTGGTAGCAGCATGATCAATTATTGGTGATATAAAATCTATATCTAGACTTTTTGCTATGTACCTCGTAACAAATAGCCCAGACACTGTTGTTTGCACATGACCCCGTAAACGAGCCGCAAACGTAAGAGATTTGGATGATGGTTGCAGAAACCCACTGAAGTCAGTGTTGAAATCTGCGGCAACCAATTCCAATCTTCTTTTATCTATTTATCTTTTAATATCCATGATATACTAAAGAAAAGTAAAGACCAAACACTAACAAGAGTCCATCACTCATCCCAGTACACTGAGTATCAAAACAAAAATGACATGACGTCACACTGAACTCCGACCCAGGAATTCAGTTTGACAGCATTCTGAATGCAGTTAATTACAGGAGACCTGCACAACGATGCATTTACCAAGTTTGCCTGAAACCACTAAATGTGGCACCCAGCTTTGACCAGTCTCAAAATCATTGTTCAGTCTGTAGCCATCACACACAGTTCAGTGCTTTCTCCACATTCACACACTGGATTCAACGCACTCCATATATGGCCAACTGGTGAACCACCAAGACCTTCATAAGCAGGTGAAATACTAAACTAAAGCTGCTAACTGGTACACTGAGTAACCCAAATCTACCAGATTAGAATGCAGTTAGCGTTCGATTTCTGAGAACGACGGGTCCATCTTGTTTCAGTCAGGGCGGCGTCTGGCTCAGCTGTGTTTGGACAGGCTCCTCTCTCCCCCTTCTCTATCAAAACCTCAGCGAGTGCAGTTCTGGGACAAGCCCAGGCAGTGCAGGAGCAGCAATGAGAAAAATGACAGGAATCTTTAAAGGGTATTCCCAGAGCTGGCCCAGGCTGTAGCCCGAGGCATGACTGGCTAATACTGCACTCATATCTTCCACTGAGCATTCTATAGGCCCTTCGCTTACTTGTCTCAATCTGCTATGATCTGTTTAAACTTTGGGGTGAACAGTAAGCACCTTTAAATACGGTCGTTTTTAATTTACTCAAGACTAAAATGAGCCCAACCCCCAAACGTTCACATTGCCTCCAACTGTGGGAATAAATTCCCTGGTCTGGATTCTCTGGTCTTAAAAGTGAATCCAACCAATTATCCAAACTTTCCACATAAGTAAATGAAGTTATTCATGGTTGGGTGTGAACTAAATAAAACAAATGCAGGTATGTTTGACTTTGACGTTACAATCCCTCTTAGACTCTATTACTTTTGATGTAATGAAATGCCCAGTACACCATTGCTCATCAACCTACCCCGGATGAGTCTCCGTACATCTGAAAATGAATGAACTATACAGAATTTGCCCTTGGCAGAAGACCAACACACTGTGTTCACCCGATAACCTGGTATACAAATCATTATCAACTCATTTCCATGGATACGTTGTACTTCTGTTAAGTAATATGCTCACTGGTCTTCTTAACTGCTGGTGATAAACCTTGGGCAGTGACTAATGTAACATTTCATTTATGGCCTTCACATCCGTTTCAATTACAAAACTTCAGCCACCACCACACACGACCTCGCCTTGTTTCTTTCATCATAAATGAAGCAAAAACCAAACAAACCTGTAACCGAAAACATTTCACTTTCAACCTGAATACGAGCAATGCCACAGATCTAACAGCCCCATGTTTAACAGTCAACAAGCTTCAAATTCAGAGCCTGAGGAATGTTAAAAATAAACACAATGCCAGCAATCAGGAATGCACCAATAAGGGGACTGTGCGCGTCGAACACTGTACAAATTACATGTGTAGTAACATGTAATTAAATGAAATAGGGTATTTTTCTGCTACATTTTGAATAGTCATAGGAATGAGCCAAAACCTTTGTGCACATGTCCTTATTTAAATATGGTGAATTATGAAGACTAATAATTTGTTTTCTGTAGAAACGTTAGAACATTATAGATCAGCAACACCTAAACATACAGTTTTAATATTCAAGTTAGAAATGGTCTTTTCAGGTAGATAGAAACAATGTTTACAATGGAGACAGAAGGAAGAGACATACCATGTAGGACCAATAAGATATACAGTAAGTCTTGTAGCTGTGTATTGCGTACAATTTTACACAAATATAATGTCTGCTTGACAGAGAATCTCAGAAAAAGTCTCAGGATAGTGTTGACAGAGACCACAGTTTAAGGCCATTGCTGTGCTACTGTTACTGTGACCGTCTGCCACCGTCAACGTTAGGTCACTTAGACGATGCTACACTGTTTGGGTTGCGTCTTTCCCATAAACGGATTAAGTCGCAACAACTTGTGGCCGTTCCTCCAGAACCTGAAGGAGCATGGCAGGGCACAAGGCTGGTGTTGATTGATGTTTGGCCATAAATCAAAAGGGACATAATTCATCATGTATCTCAGTTTCAGGTACTTTGGATCCCAAATGAACATTTCTAACATGGAATGAACACAGTCAGTCTCATCTCAGTAAATATGCCCAAATCTCTGTCTATTTACTTCATATTTAATCTAAATATTTCAGTTACAAATGTCAGTTACAATGACATCACCATTCATAGAACATCTTGCTTTGTAGTACTAGTCTGCTGTCAAACTGGAGACACCATATACTGTTCTAAGGAACAGTTTCTCTGAACATCTGCTGCACGATTCAGCTCAGGCTAGATTTTTATTTTGGTCGCCTAAAGTAAGCCATTCCATGTTCTAAACCATGTCCGATTCAAACAAATGAAGTTCTGGCTACATTCTGAGTGGTTTGAGAGACATTTGGAGTGTTAATAGAGTGTTGGAGTGTTAGTCCATCATCAGCCGGGCTTCTCCCGTTCTAAAACTAAAGCACACGCGTCACACCTCAAATATGACTTGACAGATCGACTCTATCTGGGATTAGTGATGAATCATGTTCCTTAAATTTGTTCAAGAAACTATTCCTTCAACATCCTCCCATCCCACTTACCGTGGGGCTTAGAGGCGGTGTTTTAAAGCCCTGAAATCTGTGCCCTGTGCCAGTTCTAAACTTGTGGTCTGACCTTACGGAAGAACGTAGTGTTTTAAAATATACCTAAAGTCGCAATGAACAGAAAAGTGCTGTAATTTAAAAAAGGAGCTATGCAGTGATTAAACCCATGGGGAAAAAAAGAGAAAAACAAAAACAAGCATCACACACACCACCCACATGCTCACAAGCTGTGGTACAACACTTCCTCTAACACAGTTAGCATCTCCCGCAACACTGAGCTGGCATTGCATTACCCAGAGCTGAAAGCAAACACACAGCAGTGCTGTACACTAAGAGCTCCAGAGCAGATCTCGCATCAATCTACACAAATCAATACGAATCAGCATGATATGCTGGGTGGACCCATGGAGCGACACACACACAGACACAGACACACAGACACAGACACACAGACACAGACACACAGACACAGACACACAGACACACAGACACACAGACACAGACAATAATAGAAAGAATTAGCAGGAACTTTGTGACATGCATCTCACTGGGAACAGACACAGACTTCATCGTGGCAATCTGAAGCTTCAACTGCTTATTGTCAATCTATAACAACCACGCCCCCCGAGCACCACTCTCTACCAGCATGAAGCCGCAGTGGTTACCAGCATGGTCTAAGGAGCCTGCATCCAGGTCATATTTGGGGTTTTTTAATTCCCTTAAAAAATATAGATACACAACTCTGTGCTTCACAGAACGGACCCTCAGGCCAGTGTCTCCCCGGCAACGGCACCACATGACGCGGGAGCCAGCGGACCTGTGACAGCGCAGTCATCGCCTGGCTGCTGATCAGCTGACTGTCACTTCCTGTTTGTGAAAGAGGGATTTAAAAAAAAAATAAAAAAAATACATGCACGGTTGAGCAATCAATCAAGGAAGTGAAACTGCTATCTTTCGCAGAGAGGGGGATAAAAAAAAGATAGGAAAAAGCAACCAGCCTTTTCTGAAAAGGACATTTAAATCTGATTAACGCTGTTGACACAGACAGACACCAAATGCAGCCCGTTTGACAGCAGGAGCCGAACATGTCAACAAAACTAATGTGACAGCATATCAAGAGTACACAATTTCGATGTCAATCCTAAAGAAGCTGCTGAGCCGTGATGCAGTTGAGATGCGAGCTTCTTAATTTTGCACTGAAGCAACAAGGTCCGATTCAGCTTTCAGGAGTGCAAGTGTGTGACCATCGATTAACACGGTTAATCGTGATCAAATGTGAAGACTGCCAAGAGATCTGACCAGTACTGGATTACACAGTTCCAGTCAGTAAGCACTGAGCAAACCTGAGCCTAAACCATAACAAAATACAGCCAACAGTTATGAAATCTCACCAAGACTTAAGCAAACATGTTTATGCAGCCAATTTATCTAGAACGTAATGAAACTCTGTTCCAGTCAGTTAACATTGAGCAAACATGAGTGTAAATCAGGACAAAATGCAATAAACCGTTAAGAAATCTCTCCAGGACTGAATGAAACAGGTCTATATTGCCAACTTGGCCAAAAATTAATGAAAGCATGTCCCAGTCAGTAAGCATTGAGCAAACCCTGATCCTAAACCACGTCAAAATGCATCACACTGTTGAGTAATCTCAGCAGGACTGAAGCAAACAAGTCAACTAATAAGTAGCCATGCCTAGATTAGTCAGTTAACGTTGAGCAAACCTGAGCCTTAACCATAGCAAAATATAGTTGACTGTTACAAGATCTCACAGGCAGAGAGAAGCAAACATCTTTGCATGGCTATTTACTATTTTTTCTAAAATATAACAGAACCATCTTCCAGTCAGTTATCATTGAGCAAACTTGAGCTTAAGTCCTGTTCAACAATGTCCATCTGCTGAGTAATCTCAACAAGACCGAAGAAGACGTCCAAAAGACTAATTCAGCCAACAAGTAATGGAAGCCTATGCTCCTCAACTACAGGTGTCCAAAGTGTGGGCCTGGTCAGCGGCATTTCCCTAAGGTCTCTCAGCACAAAGATCAGGACTAAAGGTTGATCAGGATGATCTTAATACTACGCCGCTTTCAGGAACTGGAACCATTAAGTAACCTCACCAAGACTCAGAGAAACTTGCCTTGGTTAATCAACAAGGAAATTGTGAAAATTGAGCAAAAATGCCTCCAACAGTGGGTCAATAGAGTCATGCTGTTGTGGTATGATTATACTGGTCCCAGTCCAATGGACAACACAACAATCAGCTCACTGTTCCCTAAAAGCACGTCATCTGGTGCTGCAACAAAAAGGTAGCTTAGCAGTACCAGGCTACTTTTAATAATAAATTAAGTATTTTGCTTGCTTTTTACTACACATTTAAGAGTGCTGGACATTATTAAAGCCTACATCTTACTGTCTTCAAGTGGTATTTACAAATCAAAATTTCCACAGCATTGGCGCCGGGACCCAAATGACGAGACCTGCCTCCGTCTGAACTTTCCTTCTTTAGCACTAGAGCTACGAGGCAAAGATAACAAATAATGGAAGCATATAAAAATCAGTCAGGCTGTGGATTAAAATCACCACATGCTTGCTTCAGAGACATGTGGGACAAAAGGAAAGCTGTGTAAATGTGATTTTTCTCCTGAACTTCTGCTTTAACAGTAGACTGAAACCTAAACCATAAGCCAGTGCATTGAGGTAATCATTCAAAGCCCACCGTTTTCAGCCTGTCATCATAAAATGGCTCGAGGCCAGCACGCCTGGCTGGACATGGGGGCCGGCATGCTTGTGGGGGGTTGGGGGGTGCTACATGCACCAGAGCCATTCAACACCACACAAATGCAGGTCAACACGTTACAGCAAGCAAGTGTGAATCAGCAATTCAGACAAACTTTGTACAGCCACAACCGCTATTACCTTCAATTCCAACTGGCTCAAAAACCAGGCTCTGTCACCTAGGAAACCATACAACTGGGAATACGGGGACAAGAATGTGAATACCTCTTTACACACACATGTAATTATCAGGGGGTGGGAGATGCATCCTGTGCCAGGTTTCCGAAGACGAACCTAAATAAAAACACTTCAACCTCAACCATCAAATCAAGGGTTTAAAACAGACTCGTGAAGTAAGAATAGTCTGTCCACATTCCTGGGAATGACTGCCGGTCCATCAGTGGCAGGCGCTCTAGTACTGTACCATGCATGCATTTTGAGAACCGATGCTGTGGAATGTGACCTCTGCTCCTGTGCCGAGAATGCGACCAGGTCACATGACACCACCACCGCTGCTGCTGCTGCTACATGACCCCATTAGTATGACAACCCTGTGAGACCAAGCTGGGCTTTCCTGAACGCGACGCCCTGCTCTTGTTTGTTTGCAGTTTTGTCTAAGTGCATTAGACAAGGGTCGATCCCCCAGAGACCAGAGCTGTCAATCAGAGTGTACCGCTTAGTGCCATAATTGCCCTTCGCTCCTTGGGAAGAGCCAACAGGCTGAGGACGAACCGCAGGAGACACGGCATTACCAACAGACAGATCTGAATATGTATGTACATGCTATTGTAAACACACTGATAAGTAAAGGAATAAACTGCAACCAACACTAGCAACTTCCAGGCAAATTCAACCAGCTGTTCACAATGTCTACATTTAATGGTTTAACAGTGGCATTCAAGAGTGGTCTGGTCTGAAATGCTTTTTTTCTGGAGAACCTGCTGAGAATTGATGACTGTGGTGATCAGAACAAGACAGCTGAAGAATTTGGTGCATCTAAATGCTTCGTTTGAGAAAACTATTAAATATGAAATTATGATGAATACACTACCTGATGTCTATGACATTGTTTTACAATCGCTTTCCTTTGATGTCCCAAAAAAACATCTTTCTACCATTTTACCACCGTCGGAACTGCAAGAAGACACATTTAGTTTGACCTGGACAGTAAATAAAATGTAGTTATGTTGTCATGGTGACCACAAACCCATAACAAACTTTCTATACCCTTTCACCCTGAATGACATGCATCAACCACTGAATTACGTAGAAACTGACAACTCTGTTGAAACTCCATTAACACTTTGGCCTAAAATCAAATATACAAAATGATCACATGACCTGAAATGCAGAAATTCAGATTTGACTCGTATCTGTATTTTGCTTTTCGTTTTGCACTGGAGTAAGACAACAGGCAACTGATGCCCATGTCTTTTTGGTGATGAGCTTCTGCTACATTTGAGGACACAAGATTTTCACTTAACCATTCCTTTAACCTCCATTAGGTCTTATAACCCTTAATAACCCTTAATAACCACTCCATAAGTGCAGCTTTTCAACCCCAGTGTCATGCATGAGCTGAGTAAAGGAGCGCAAACAGGTGACATGTTTTTTTTAAAAATGCAATCTGTATTAAAAGTCTTTTGAAACAGTCAGAACAGCTGTTAAAAAGCTGGTCTGAGAGCGCACGTACAATCGGACTAGAATTTCAAATGGTACATCACATTTCTGTAAAAAATAAAGAAAAACAAAACCAAAGTGGGGACTTTTGATGAACTGGTCTAGAGGTGGTGTTGTTGAGTCAGGGGAGGTGAAGTCCCAGTACCGGTCTGTTATTTTCAGACTTCTTTTTTAGGGGAAGAGCAGACCAGTTCCAGGGTTCAGAAAGAACAAAAACTCAGAGGAAGGAAAAGAAAACCACCATTCCTTTAGACAGCAGGGTCGTTGTGATACCGTTAATCCCCAAAGGTAACAGTTCAGTTCTGTTCTGGCTCTCCGGACTGCCATTAAACTCCCCCAGACCTTCTCAGGTTGGCACTAAGAATATGAACAGCTTGGTTTAGGAAGGCACTCGACGCACAGTACGTCCCCTCGACGTCGTTGCGTCACTACAGTAAGGTCCCCGCGCACGCAAAAACAAACAGAAGAAGAATCGGGTGGCACCGGTCAGAGTGAAGTGGTCTAAACTTTGTCGTCAGAGTTGTTGTTGTTTGTATTTGTTTTGTTTGTTTTTTGAGGGGAGAATCTATAATAATAACAATAATAATAATAATTAGACTCAACTTTGGGGAAGAATCAATGATGATCCTTCGAAAGCCCCCAAGAGTCACGTGACGCGCAGCGACTGACACTCGCCTCTATGTCGGGGAGGGCGGGGGTGTCCCTCCTGAAGTCCACGCACGAGCGAAAAAAGGCAAAAAGAGAGACGGGGACAGAAGTGTGTGCAGGAGAGAGAGAGACTAAAAGAAAGAGACAAGAAAGAGAGAGAGAGAGAGAGAGAGATAGAGAGAGAGGTCTCCTCCTCCCTTAAAGGAATTCTCTCCACAGTCAAGGCAGAAAGGAGGGGGCTTCGACACGTAGCTCAACAGTTCATAACCTCTCTCTCACACACACACACACACACACACCCCTGCAGAAGAGGGGAGCTTAAGTGAGAGGTGAGCGCTCGGGGTGTGAGGCCGGTGAGAACAGAGCGCAGTGCCTTCAGTTCCCGACTAAAGGAAACAGATCCACATTCAAGTATCCGGTCTAATGTAAACACTGATTCTCCTGCGCGCAGAGCCGGAGAGAGAGAGAGACGTAGAGACAGAGAGCGAGAGAAGTAGAGACAGAGAGAGAGAGAGTGAAGAGGTAGAGAGTGAAGAGGTAGAGACAGAGAGAAAGAAGAGAGAACAGAAAAAGAGACAGAAGAGAGAAAGAGAGATTAGAGAAGAGAAGAGAAGAGAAGAGAAGAGAAGAGAAGGAGAGAGGCCGCGCCGCGCCGCGCGCTCCCGTTGCTCGGTCCTCCCCGCAGTCCTCCTCCTGCGCGCCGCCGGCTCCCCGCGCTCCTCCACCGTGCTTCACAGGATCGCGCACGCGCAGCACTGCTCGTCCCCGCCGGGCGCCGCCGCGTAGTTCATCTGCCGCACGATCTCGGCGAACAGCTCGTCCACGGAGCCCTTGTTCTTGGCCGACGTCTCCATGAACGGGCAGTTCCACTCGTCGGCCAGGGCCTTGCCCTCCCCAGCCGCCACCTCGCGCTCGCCCTCCAGGTCCACCTTGTTGCCCACCAGCACCATGGGCACGCGCTCGTAGCGCTTCACGCGCACGATCTGGTCGCGCATGGGCTTGATGTCCTGGAAGCTCTGCTGGTTGACCAGGCTGTAGACCAGGATGAAGCCCTGTCCGTTCTTGATGTACAGGTCCCTCATGGAGGCGAACTGCTCGGTGCCCGCCGTGTCCAGGATCTCGAGCACGGACGGCGAGGAGTCCACCTCGATCTCCTTGCGGTAGAAGTCCTCGATGGTGGGGTCGTACTTCTCGATGAACGAGCCGGTGACGAACTGCACGGTGAGCGCGGACTTGCCCACGCCGCCCGAGCCGAGCACGACCACTTTGTACTCCCTCATGGCTGCGCTCGCGCGCTCACACTCTCGCACACTCGCACCGCGCGCTCGCGCGCGCCTGTCCCTCTCCCCGGTGAGCGCGAACCTGCTCCGCGCCGTGCGGCTGCATTAGAAGGCGACTCTCTGCTCTCCTCCTCCTGCGTGTGTGTCCGTCGCTCTCTCTCTCTCCCTCTACCTCTCACACACTCCCTTCCTGGCCCACAGTGCTCCGCGCGCGACGTCTTCACGTCACGGCGGCGCGAGCGCACGCTTTCTTAAAGGGGCCGCGCACGCTTCGCCTGTGAGCGCGAGAAGGAGGAGGGGAGGGGCGGGGGAAGGGAAGGGAGGAGTATGAGGGGTGTTATGAGGTGGATGGGGTATGGGGGTTATTATGGTGATAAGATATGAGGGGGTATTGGGGGTATGAAGGGGATGGTGTATTGGGGGTATGGGGGTATGAAATTGGATAGGGTATGAGGGGGTATGGGGGCAATGGGGTATGGGGGAGTTATGGGGGGGGAGTGGTGGCAACAGGCACCATGCCTTCCTCCAAGTGTACTGCGACGTTATCACCTGACAAGCCCTGAAAAGTCACTCTGCAATCCCGCACCAATAGTGAGACACACTTTTATTCCCCACACATTCGAAAACCGCGTCCCAAGTAGTCCACCACACACATACGCTGTTATCTTCCCGAGAATCCTCCCCTCTGTCTTTATCCTGGGTGCAAACATGAGTTATTTCAACTGGCCACCAATCCGAGCTTCACAAATCTGCTTTGTCCTCAGCAGCTAGCACTTAGCATGCTTTTAAGGACTATAACACGTGTAAAGCTTTAGATGAATTATTTCCATAGATTAGATCGACAAGGATAGTATGATACCTTCAACATGTGCTGTGTGGTCTGTAAAGCAGCCTGGATATGTTGTTATGCCTGGAATTTGAACACTGAGGATGAGGGCTGAACAGCTCCATATTCATTCCCCTATAAAGCAATATCTGGGTCGTGGCGACTTCAGCCCGCCCCTCTCCTTTCTGATCAGAGTCAAGTACCCGCGCAGTCAAGCATTACAGGCTTAGACAAGCGGTACTTATCACATAGAAAGGCTGCTCTGTCATTTCAACTGGGATTTAATCCCGTTGGAAACATGAATTTGAACAGTTTTCTGAGTTCTTATTGCTAAATATGAGTATTTCGGTGTGTTTTCTTTAGCCATTAGCAACTTCACACACAATAACATGAAGACTAGATAAATTAAACTGGTGTCTTCATTTACATAAGTGAGCAGTATTTCTTATGTTTCAAACTTTGGCCTGTATCTCTTTATCGGCTTTTAGATTGCGATTTTAATCAAATTCATTGTGTGTTGGGGTTGCGTTGCCAGCTGTGTGGCATTGGCAATATTGCTTAATATGTGGAGGGGAAGATTTGTTACTATCAGAACCTCAATTGGAAACAATATTTTCAGTAAATCCAGTTCTAAATTTCCAGTTATTCTGTCTTTAATAAGATGAATACGTCACCAGTAAATCAATCAATTTAAACTTGAGACCAATTGTAATTTTAGCTAAATCTGTCAGTGGCATTGACAATATAGCACAAGTCTCTCTCTCTCTCTCTCTCTCTCTCTCTCTCTATATATATATATATATATATATATATATATATATATATATATATATATACATATACAGGGTTTGGACAAATGAAATTGAAATACCTGTCATTTTAGTGTGGGAGGGTTCATGGCTAAATTGGAGCAGCCTGGTGGCCAATCTTCATTAAATGCACCAGTAAGAGCAGAGTGTGAAGGTTCAATTAGCAGGTAGGAAACGAGAGTTTTGCTCAAAAATATTGCAATGTAGAACATTATATACTTACATACCAGAGTTCAAAGGACAAATTGTTGGTGCGTGTCTTGCTGTGCATCGTGACCAAGACCAAGTGCCACAGTACATCCAGGAAATGATGTCAGCATAACTGAAGGACCAACCACATCCAACAGGATTAACTGTGGATGCAAAGAGGAAAACTGTCTGAAGGAGCTAACCAGGTGCTCGCCCAGATTGTATCAAAACTGTCATTCCCAAGACAGATTGACGCTGTAGTAGCCTGAGGCCCTACTACACCATGCTAATAAATTATTGTGGTCTAAAACCAGGTGTTTCTGTTTCATTGTCCATCCCAGGATATATATATATATATATATATATATATATATATATATATATATATATATATATTCAAATGATTTATTTCAGTACTATGCATGTGCCCTTATGCCAAGCCAAGCATGTGTTTAAAGTGTTTTAGGCCAAAATTTCTTCAAAGTTAGTGTCTCGGGCAGCATTTAAGTCTTCAGACATCTGCTTCCATGTTAACAATTCTGATTACGCAAGTGTGTTTGGAAAAGAACACTCTGAATGACTTCAGTGCTAACATGTTAATCATTTAATCATGCAAGAATTCCCCTTTGACACTTTGGACCAAACCTAAACATCCATCGGGGAACTTCAGTATCTTCTGTTTGAGAACTACAGGAGAATTATTCAGCCACAATGTCAACTTATTTCCAGAAGCAAACAGACGTCACATTGTTGTCTCGTGTACTGTAGTCTATGTTTCCGACACACTTGTTGAGGATGCATGTTCCCCATCACTAGCTGGATCACTTAATATCTCACTTCGAAACCAGTCTGCCTGCAACACACCTCATCAAGTGTCTATAAATAACTTCTAACCTGTAGCACATAACTGAGTCACTGGCATTTCCTGTGCATCATAGTGATGGGAGAGAGATTAATTGCTCACCATGAAACACCTTTTATGTAAATAAACTGCTCAGCTTATTATGACTAGCGATATTCCTGTAGAAGCCTGGAAACCACCTTTGGACAGAGCTGATAGGTCATTGCCAATGTTGCATCAGAACAGAAACGACTGTTTTGTACACAGTGCAGCTCACGCAGAAGGAGCAATCAGCAGGAATTTGTGTGGTATGATTTTGTTGATTTCGCAATGTTTGAGGAGACACACCCAATGAAGGCCTGACTTTCTCTTGGAGCTAAAATGTCTTGGTGCCATGTGTTGGATATTTTGCAGTGGACATCATTCGCCTGTTATTCATTTCTTCCAGATTTCCCTCCCCAGTGTTCCTCCCATCAGCTGGAGATGATTTAGACAGAAACTAGACAGTTAAGCAGTTTCTCAACGTCATATAAACATAGAGGTCTTTTATTCCTAGTTCTACTGCAGGGAAAGTACCACAGTACTTGCTTTTAAATGCACTGATTTATTCTAGGTGTTACTGTTATATTATGTAGATTGTTTATTGAGGCCCATGTTGCTGTTTGCATGAAAATGCAGTTAATAGAATGACATTAACCAGGTTTTGTTGTGACCCCTGTGTTATAGTTAGAGAAACTATTAAGAGTGCAGAGATTAATAAAAGATATGCTATGATCGGTTTTCTTTAAAAATTTGTTCAAACCAAGGCCTTGAACATCATAATGTCATTGTAACATGCATTAACTTGCAGTTCCATTTCCTGTTTATTGAAGTAGCCTTGTGACAAATCAAATTACATGTACAATTACAATTCAATATATACTGATTGTCAAAACATTTTCACAGAGAGCAGAAGAAAATGTCAGACTGCAATGGAATTCAGAAGGTAGATAAACATTGCCAGAAACAATAAATGATTAGACTGATATGGCCAATATTTATTGAGCTACACATACAGAAGTAGTGTCTCTCAGTCTGGTGTTGGGTATAACACAACATGCCAGATGTAGAGCAGGGTTTGTGGACGATGAGTGTATTTCCATGTATTTATTGCCACTTTTCATGCTGAACTGGACCACTTATTGCTTTTCTGCTGATTGACTGCTGATTGGGACTTTATCTGTAAACTGATGTAATGTTAACTATTGAACTTCCTTTCATATTTATGCTCATTTATAATGTCTTTTGAAGGTGTCCCAAATGAGCTTTCATCTCATCCCATGATATCCCCGAGATATTTCTTCTGACAACAGCACTGTTCTGTCTGGAACACTGCCTTGTATGTATGATTTGTGCAAAATGCAGCGCATAATGTACAATAACAAAGTGCTTATACTTCATTACTGTCCACTTAGGTTGGTTGCTTTCCAGGAGTAGATTTGAAGATCTCTAATTTGAACACATTTTTTAGCTTCATATTTTGTGAATATTTAGTTGAACCCAACATAGCTTAAGTAATGTACACTGTATGTTCAAATGTAATGAATGCATTCAACTATTTTGTTACTCACACTGGTTACACAGATGTGCAAATGCACACATACACAGCTTGTCTAGTCCCTGTAGAAAAATACTGCCAATAGAATGACTCTGCTTTTACCCGTTGCCACCGTGCCTATGGTAGGAATGGGCCAGAGGGGTATGAAACCTCCCTGCATTGAGCTGTGGAGCACTGGAACTGTGTTCTCTGGAATGCTGGTGTTCTATTCAATACATTTGGGATGAGTTGTGGAGTTGGGGATGAGATATGGTCATCATCCAACATCTGGACTTCTTGAACTCTTTTTTTTAATTTCCTTAATTTCAGAAGAAAAAAAATGAATGGGCAGATATATTTATAAATATTTTTGTCCATATAGTGTATGGTATATGGTAAAGTCCAATTTCTGAAATGTGGATTCAGATATAGCCCCCCCACAGTTTTACGTACTAATAAAGGGTCTTTAATTAAAGCCTAAAGGAGGCCTTTGTCATTCTGTTCTTTGTTTTCCTGTTCTAATTCTGCACAGTGGGCTGATAGGACTAGGCTATCGAGAATCAATCTCAGCATTCGATCATGCATAATAATGATCATGTTCAGGTGCCCTGAGGGGGTGGGATTCAGCCATGGCAGCTGCTCAATCCCACAAACATTCTGCCTGTGAAGCAATGATGTGATATTACTACATAGTCAGAAGTGCAAACTAATAGTATCCCACAGAGCTGTTTCCAAAGCAAAACACATATTCTGGCTTGATAGGTTTGTGCCTGTGAATGTAACATATATCATGACATTGTTATTAGAATTTTGATCCTAGACACTTTTACTCATATTATGTGATCTTATGTGAAATTATCTCACTGCCTTGGCAGATCATTTTACATCTTTTGAGCACAAGGAATTTTTCATTCGTGAACAAGCAAAACTGATCACTGAGCACAGATCATTTCACTCAGTTGTGTCTTATTTTAAAATGTATTAAAACAAATAACTTGGAAACGTGTCATTTAAACTGTGCAATTCTGTAATGTGATGACTTGGGGAGATAATAAGGGACTTGGTGGAGTGATATACAGCTACATACAAAAACTTTGGCTCTCCTGCTCAAAATTTCTGTTGTAAATATTTAAGCAAGTACAAGATGCCCTGATTTAAAAAAGGCCAAACTGAAACCGCTCCTCAGTAAAAGACACATTTAAAGCCAGCTTGAATTTAGCAATAAAAGCACCCAAATGAGTCTCAGGCCATGAGAAACAAGATTCTCTGGTCTGATGAAACCAAGACTGATCTCTGCCAGTGATGGTTGAGTTCTTGCGTAGGTTCTTCCGTCTGCAAGCTAGATCCTTGGAGCTCAGCCAGAAAGACAATTGGCTTCCTTCTAAATGCCGCTTTTCCATTGTATTGTACCAACACTACTCGACTCTATTTAGCTTTACTTGCTTTTTGGTTCCTGGTACCTGGTTCATTTTCACTAGAACAGCTCCCCCAAAACACAGCTGGTGATGTTGGGAAAAACCCTAAAGAAAGGGTTTTTCTCCTGAGGAGCTATCTACAGACTCTAGATACTACCCTAAGCCACCCAACCTGATCCAGCTGACTTCAGGCAGGCAAGTCCTTGATTGGCTGGATGGGGAGTATTAGATGTGGGTTAGAGTTGAAACCTGTAGGAATGTTGCTCTCCAGGACCAGGGTTGGTGACCCTGGAACAAAAGCAATAGGTTTATAGATTCTAAAACATTATCTGACATCATCTGAACAGGTTTCCAGACATAAAAATGCTTATTTTTGTTTAAATCAGCCCTATTAACATGTAAATATTAAGAGAATTTGTGGTAAACAAATAGTTGTTAAAGAAAGTGTGTTTTCATTATTTGAGTGTTCTCGTACATGTCCAGCCAGACAGTGAGAGCAAAATGAATCCTGTTCTAAAGAAAACATAACATTACTGTATAAAAAAGTTAATGCAAGCCTGTCAGGAGTTTATCATGGGTATCTTAGTAACAACCGGTGACGTTATATTGGCAGCTTCACAATACGACATAGCCATCTAAACAGCATAGCAACACTGCTGGATGTGTGAGATCAGCACTCTTCAAGATCTACACGTCATGTTTTAGTCCCGTTTGACTCTCCTGAAACCACGAGTGAGCCGATATGGAAATAGTACCTAGTTCAAGGTACCAAATCCCAGCAGAAACAAGATTTGCCTAATTGAAAGCAAAAAAGTGTAGAGTCGCGTAATGTAGTGTAGGTAGTTACTGATGGGGGCACTAAGAAGGGTTGGTTATCCATTTAAGAATTATGGAGGCCACTGTGTGCTCAGGAACTTTAGTGCAGCAGATTTTTTGTGTGTTCTCCTGACCTTTACTTCCACACAATCCTGTTTCTGAGCTCTAGAGGCAGTTCTGTGTTCCTCATGGTTTTGGTTTCCTCTACACACACACATGTCTAATCAACTGAAATTATGACAAATGGACTCCGTTCAAGGTTTAGATGATGAACAGAAATGGAAGCCCTCCAGTAAGGTGGTTTTTAAAGCAGACTTACCAAAAGCATTTCTGTACTTAAATAACACTCTTTCTACACTCCCCATCCATTTTATAATGGTGGGTGGTTCTCAGCACAGCAGTGATACTGACTTGGTGGTGTTTTAGTGTGTGTTGGGCTGGTATAAGTGGATCAAACACAGCAGTGCTGCTAGATTTAATACTGTGTCCACTCACTGTCCACTCTATCAGACACTCATACCTACTATAGTTGGTCCTCCTTGAATATATAAAGTCAGAGACAGAAGCTCATCTGTTTGTGTTAGTCATCTTCTAGTCATTCATTAGCACTCACAGGACAGCTGGATTTTTCAGGACTGTTCTTATTCCAGCAGTGACACTGAAGTGTTTAAACACTCCAGCAGCAAAAGCACAATACACTCTAACACACCACCACCATGTCAATGTCACTGCAGAGCTGAGAATGACCCAACATCCACATTAATACCTGCTATTAATATCATGGAGATACTGTAGTCCACTAACAGATGGACTACAGTATGTAATTATAGAAGTACAAAGATGATAAACGATAAACTGTTAATGATAAATCTTCTTCTTCTTCTTTCGGCTGCTCCCTTTAGGGGTCGCCTCCGTCTTGCTCTATCCCCTGCCTCCTCTGCCAACCATCCATTGAACCCACCTTCCTCCTCTCCTCCTTGACGGTCTTCGACCTACAGTAGTCCAATTTACACCGGCACCCTGCTGGTCAACAGCACCGGAGGCGGTCTTTGTTAAACCGGGGCTCGACCGATCAGGTACGGCAATCATATTTTTTAATCTGCATCATAGTTTTGGCACAAGTTTTATGCCGTATGCCCTTCCTGATGCAACCCTCACCATATATCCGGGCTTGGGACCAGCATCATAAGTGCATATAGTACACCCCTAATGGCTGGTTTATGATAAATGGAGCTGATAAAATGGACAGCAAATGTAATACATATTTTAAATATTTATACACACATACAGTTCCATCAAATAATAATTGTGTGTTGGTCTTTTTTAACAGCTTCGACTGAGTCCAGGAGATTCCAGCCGTGAGAAAACTCAATTAAAAAGGTGAACAAGAGCATCCGCCATCACTGAGAGGTAGAAATCCAACTAATCAACTGCGGGCCTCGGTGAAGCCCCCATCGATCTGCGCCCATCCACACCAGTGAAGTGTCTTTTGTTGTCATTGATCGTTTCTCCTCAACACACACCCACACACACACACAGGCACAGCAGGTCCAGGGCAGAGAGATCCACTGTGGTTGTGGATTGGCCTCTCAGAAAGCATTAAAGGCCACCCCATCTAGAGAGCCTTTTGAATTGAGTCGGAGGGATCACACCTTCAAAACATTCCTCTGGTGTGTATTTTAACAAGTGTGAAAGTTCAACAAACCCACTAAGACTTGGGCTGAATCAACAGTATTCCTGTGTTATTTAAATCACATTTAATTGTTGTTTTAGTGAAACAGAGGCCTAATTGGATTAGAAAGGGGAGCTCCGAGTGGACGCACATTATCTACTCTGAAAGCAGAGTATGAAGAAAGACTTCTACAGAAGCTGAATAGGGTTCTGACAAAGGTGAAATGCAATATCCTGCACATGTCTACACACATGCACTCACACCATTCTAAGGTTTAGCTGGCAAAAGGAACTCTATATAGTGGAACTGAAACATGTCTTTACAAGCTCATCTCCCAAACACAGTTGAGTTCACAGCACACTGCAAAACAAGACCTGTCCATTTACATAACCTGTTTTGAGCGGTGTATGCATGCTTGCTCACATGTGTGTGTGAATGAGTGTATGAGTGAGTGTGAGAACACGGTTGGTTTGGCACACCAGCTAACACCACCAACAAGCCACCAGTGAACCACCAGTGAGCCACCACACCATGTGGGCAATTGGGGTTCTATTCCCAGTCTGGGCAACTATGTGTGCTGTGCTACACCAATAAGAGTCCTTGAGCTAACACCTCTGGCCCACCTCTGTAATATGAGTCACTCTGTAAGCTAAATGCCTTAAGAGGGAGAGAGAGAGACTGACTGAATGCACGTGAGCATATGAGTTCAGTACAGAGTGATTTTTAAGTAATGCTCAATTCCAGCTAGGACTATCTGTCAGGAATCAATAACAAGCCTGGCTTTGATGTGATCCGACCAGGTCTGGCCCAACAGGAAACCAAACTGTTATCCTTAGCGGGTTAATTAACTGAAACTGTACAACAAGTATAGATTATTTGCTTGTCTTTCTGCTCTCAGAGGATGACCTTAAGGCTACATTAGAAACTAAATAAAGAATCATTCAACTGTGGTGATGAATTGAGTGAGACATTTGAACAGTTTAAGGCCTCTAAAATATCTTTTATTACATTTAATGCCATTGATTCCAGAAGAAACAATGAATGAGCAGGTGTCCCAATATTTTTGTCCATATAGTATGTTTTGAACATCTAAATGGTGCTTGGAAATGTCACACAAACTCAGTAAAATCATACACTTTAGTAAATGTACTCTTTGCATCCTGGTGATGTGGCGCCCCCTGCACCCTATTATCCCCACTACAGATAATCCAAGTTGGTAAATTAATTACAATAAACCATTTAATGTCAAACTCTGAATCAATTTGTCTACAGTTCAATCATGTGCATACTTTGCACATGTGCTGGAATTCCCTCATAAAAATGAGCCCTTCTGAAGGGCTTCCCAAACCATTGCCATTGAAAGAATTCATTTATTGCTAGTAGCAATCACTGACTGTGAAGCCTGAATTTGATTTATGCTTCTATAGTATCAGCTCAGTGGTGCAGATGTGCTGGGGATCTACTCAGCCTAATCCACCTGATCAATAAGATCCAGAACATGAGAATTATAGGAGGTTTAAGTTACAGCTATATCTTTCCATTTGCATAGATCTCCATGAATAGGGTTGGGCATCCATCCCGTATAGCAGAGAACTTTACAGTAACATTCAGGAATGTTTTTTAAAAGGTTCCAGTAAAGTTAGCCTGTAAGGTTACAGTAATAATGTGTTTGAGGAATGCTCTGCAAATCTGCAGGCTAATTAAACTAATTCTAGCTTTTGTTGGTTACAAATTGATTATGATGCATGCTGACATAATACAACCTAGGAAAAACCTCTTTAGAACCCGATTATGTCATTATTTCAAATGATTTACTGTGACCTCCTAATCCTGCCTTCCAGCAAAAACATCCTGTAGCACTGATGTTGCATTTCCATGTAAAACGAACAACTCAGCAAGTGCTAATATAAACACAGTGAACACATTTGAGTTGTGCATTTTCAAAGCTTTTTCACAGCATGCAGGCAAGTGGGGAAAAAGTGTGATTCAAGTAAGATAAACGTGAGTAACACTAAATACATGCTAATAAAGCCTTAAAAGTGAAGGTGTTCTTCAATATTATCAGCACTAGCAGTCGTGGGTTGGTGGTTAGGGAACCAACCTTATGACTGGAAGGTTGCTGAATCCCTGAACTGGTAGTAAATGACTGAAGAGCAAGGCACTTAACTCCCCAGCTGCTCCCTGTGCACCGTGGATAGGGCTGCCCACCGCTTCGGGCATGTGCTCTCACTAAGCCCTAGTGGGTAGTGTACTCATTAGTGTGTGTCACTGTGTGTGGATGGGTTAAATGTGGAGGATTCCATTTTTAAAACTTCACATTTTGCTCATAATCAAGAGGATTCAGTGGGGAAAATCCATCCAGTTTGGAATATTTTTATTTACCATAAAGCGTGACAGTGGCAAATTTCAAAAGACCTGACACTAAGCATGTAACGTGTAGCTTTGAATAGAAACATACATGCTGGTAACTACGCATACGCAAATACACAATGACTGTCATGCATGTCCAGCATCCAGTTGGTGTGCTTCTTATGCACGTCCTTAACGTGTTGTATACGCCAGGTCCAGTACACACAAAAACACTAGGGGCAGTGCAGGAAATCAGTAGCATCATCATGCTGGAAAGTTTTAAAGAAAGTCTTTGTGACCAGGCTCGCACTGCATCTGCATCTATATGCTGTGTGCTTGCTGCTGCAGTGACAATTGCTGAAATGGATCTCTATTCCCCAAGGGTGTAGTTTTAGCATGGATTGAGATGACGCATCCCCGCCAATATCCAGAGATTATTGAATTGTCCCTACCAATAATTTGATGCATGGGTGTAGAAATGTCATGGACGGATTAATGTGTCCCCACCAATATAATTTGTTCCCCCCCATTCACTGACAACCACCCCCCGTTCTCACCTTCACAGAGGTAGGATCTGACTTCTACAGACACAAAACCTTTTCATTGGTCCCCTGTCCCACACACAATATGATGAAAAATGTCATATATGTTGTATATACACTGTTCTGCACATTAAGAAAACACACCATTTAATTCATTTCTTGGGTCACACTGGTGATGCTGCATTCAAAATGTCAGTCACAATCTTTTTGCTTAAAAGGGCGTTTGTGTGGTTTATTCCTGGTGAGAAAAGACCACTCGAAAGCAACATTACTATCATCTGATCTATATTTAGAATGTTTCCAAAGTGTGTGATATTACAGGTCAGTGTTTCTTCATTTGTCTGTAATCCATTGTGATAAATCTTCCAGCACACACATACCTGCCACATCCACAATTTTAAGCCACATCCACTGTTGGTTTGTTTTAAAAGACTGTATCCTTCAGGAAGTGTAGGTATCAGTATTCATATTCATACTGGAAAGGCCTGAAAGATTATCTGCCGTGTGATTAATAACTGTTCAATCTCTTAGTGGAAACTAACATGAAACAGTCATCCATTAGTACTGACAAATCCCAGCCGTGCAAAAATGAACAAGCAATTAGATTCTTTCAACTTGCAGAAATCATTGAGAACGGTTCCTAATCCCTGCTTTAGGCAAATGAACACGTTACTGATTGGCCTGTAGCTAATTAATTCTTAACTAATCCAATTTCCTCAACACACTCCCTCCACTAAGCTAGACTTGCCTACTGCTATCACAGCCTATAGCTACACTGGATCACCAGACTGTTTCAATAAGATCACAACGACAGGGTCTGATTATGCAGCGCAACCTGACCAGCTGTGGCCTCTACCCTCAAGAATTATGCTTAATTCTATGATATATTTTGTTATAATATATTAGTATATATTATGTTATGTATTTGGCTTTGTCAAGTGTCTATTAATGATTAAAAAAAATTATCTTAAATATTTTCTAAATCAGTGTTTCCCACCCTGGTCCTGGAGGCACCCCTGCCCTCCATGTTTTAGCTTTAACACAGTCTCTGCAGCTCTGAAAGGCCTGTAGGTAAGATGACTAGTTGAATCAGGTGTGGAGAGAATAGGGAAAGGTCAAAAATATGCAGGGTAGGGGTGCCTCTAGGACTTGGGTTGAAAACCACTGTTCTAAATGATGCATGCAGGGTTATACAGGGGGAGAAAATGCTATCTACTGGTGAAGCAAAGAAGTACACAATGATCTAATGGCAACGAATGGCTGACCAGTCTAAATTGATGAATAGTGACTGTTAAGACAACGTAACAATCATTGACTATGTTTTAAGGCTATTTATTGTGTCTGATAAATAAAGAAGATCTGTTTAGACATGCATTATGAGTCCATAATTCACTACTCTAATGCCCCACTATTAAGTGAAATATACCATCATTCGTATTGTAAGTGACTCATATTTCACAACTGTCTCTTGTCTTGTGTTATTCAGAGTTTACCAGAAGAGGGCAGCACTGTTAAAAGTAAGTCTGTGTGATTCTGGGAATGGACTGAGGTTTGTTTCTGTAGACCTGAGATGAATGAAAGTCAAGTTGTGTGACTTTGCAGGATTTTCCTCTGTCTGAGTGAGTTTTGCCACAGTCTGGCATGAATTGCAGATTAAAGCATCATCTGTTTGACACTTCTCTCTTTCTCCAGCCCTGTCACACCATTCATCTGAGGAACAAGGGACAAATAAATGAAGCCACTTCTGTAGGCTATTCTAATCTGCCAAAGTGAAATGCTATGTGTGTGTGTGTGTGTGTGTGTGTGTGTGTGTGTGTGTGTGTGGCCACATATTTACCCATTATGTTTGGGGACCACAGACTTGTTTGTGTAGTTTCTTACCCTGTAATGTAGTTCCCAAAACTGGAGACTTAGGCTTTAATCATTCACTCATCTGACCTATATAATTAAGTCCATGTTCTTATAAACATAAGCATGTCAAGGGTGAGATTATTTTACCCTTTATTGCCTTGTGTATCATGTTTGATATATATTTGAATATATATATACTGGAGACTTCTGCAACATGCACCTTATCAATAATTAATGTATGAATAATAATTCATATAAATAATGATTTAAACCTGCTCCCTGGTGGATCATCTGTGCAAAAATATACATGCAAATTTGATTTCCCCGGGATGCGTCTATGCATTAGGAATCTCCACAGTGATGAAGGATTTTTGACTGCTAGCCACTCATAGACTAATAAATACAGACATCTTCCTAACAGGAATATTATCATAAGAGCACCCATTATCAGCCAGTCCAAACAGTTGGGCCACTTGAGCGTAACACCTAGTTCTTGTTTTCTTAGATAATTGAATTCGAGTAATCAGATCTGGTTAAGGGAGTGAGAGGAATTGACCAAGACCCTGAAGTGGCCTATAGTTGGAATATAGTCTCCAGACTTTGTAATCTCACTTAAAATGTCTAAATTCCATGCGTAGTCCACTTCGCAGGGAACGTCTGTGGTAATGGGCATGAACCTATACGTAAATGGAAATGCAAACCAGTGCCTAAACTGAAACCAGTGTTTACTATCATTTTCCCTGCAATGGCCTGGTCCTCTGTCCAGTGGGTATTCATTCCCAGTTATTGGCTGCAGCTACTTAACATTAGTTAATGCTTAACACCTAATTTTAAGCATTAATGGAAATGAACTGCATCTCCGTCAGTAAATATTGGAATAAATGCAGGTCTGATGTCAATTCTTTTGTATATATTGGGTTCCAGTTTTGGACCTCAGTGGAGGTCATTCATTTGCATCCCTACATACAGTTTTGGACTACAACACTATTCCATAGTGCTATACTAATGCTTGACTTTGGAACAATGGCATCATCTATCAGCCTAAGTGAATTAGCTGTTGAACATATTCCAGCCTCCACATTGGGTGAGAGAACTTGGTACAAAAAGAGCCACTATACAAAGAACCAAAACGATGAAAGGAAAGAGGGGGAAACAGCTGAAAGCTGCTCTGGCCACAAACTTCTTCAGCTGGTGGCTCAGGTCCAACCAAACCGGCACAGAAAAGAGCTGCATTGTTCATGTTGCTTCAGCTTCGCTGCTACAGTATTGTAGGGGGTTCTGACCAACGGTCAAACAGCCGGATGGAGCAGCAAGAAGGCCGGACACAAGCTCTTTCACCCAGCCCACAATAACCGCCTTTCACGCCTGCCATACAGAGCAGCTGATAGAGAGAAGGGTCAAAGGTCAACACGATTAGGCCTATCACGCCACAAGAGTGTGAACTGGACTCTGCTATGAAGGCGAGGGGGGTGGCTGATCTGTCCAGATGTGCTACGAGAGAGAGAGACAGAGAGAGACAAAGAGAGAGAGATGCTGTTTGGATGCTGTTTGGTGCCATTTAACATAGAAACACTGGCCAAGCAGACATCTGCTCATTGTAGTAAACGAGGTTTGGATAACTCTAAATGCAGTGATGTGTTTTTTCACAATTTTAAGAGCACAGCTTTTGAAAGCAAACGCAACAAACTGTAGAAAAAGGCCAACAAAGAACAGGTTTGACTGAATTGTCAGAACTGTTCATAGTGTTGGTGAATGAATGCAGATGCCTAAAGACTTTAATGACTATAAAGCTCCTGAATTACACTGCATACTGAAAACCTTATTGGGAGAAGTATTGGGGCTCCTGATCCTGATCATTATTTCCTCTGGTATCATCTTTGCTGAAATCATCCTGCTTTAAATCCTTAATTTCAGAAGAAACAATGAATGATCAGGAGTGTGCAGTGTAATCCAGGAGCTTTATAGGCATTAAACTCTTTTAGGCATCTGATTCCATTCACCACCACTGTGAACATCTCTGACAATTCTGTCAAACCTGTAATTTGTTGGCTTTTAAGAACATCTCAAAATGCTGCAGCCAGGGTTCTAAATAAAACTGGAAAATTTGACCATATCAATCCAATCTTATCAGCACTGCACTGGCTTCTGGACAAATTCTGTATTGATTATAAAATTCTTTTACTTGCATATAAAGCCCTACATGGACTTGCTTCTGAGTACCTGCAAGATCTAATCACCCATTATGAACCATCACAGTCACTCAGATCACAGAGGGAAGAGCCTTTTCTAAAAGCCCCCCAGCTCTGGAATAACCTTTCAGATAATGTTTGGGAGTCAGACACAGTCTCAAGCTTCAAGATTAGGCTGAAAGCTCACTTGTTCAGAGTAGAATTTGGTAATTCATGTCTCAGCTTAGTTACAAGGGGTCCCCCCTTGTGAGCCTGGATCCTCCCAAGATTTCTTCCTCCAGCTCTGAGGAAGTTTTTTTTCTTGTCACTGTCACCCTTTCACTCACTGGGGGGGTTTATGTCTTTATCCTTTGTTTCATGTTGTTCACTCTTTTATTTTTGATTTCTGTAAAGCTGCTCTGTGATAACATCAGTCATGCAGATAATTATTGATTTGATTTGATTTGATTGGTCTGATTTTGTTGCAGTAACTGTCTCTACTATCCACGGAAGGCTTCAATAAAAAGCTCTATTTCGGATCAGACAAATGTGGCTATTAAAGATCAGCCCAGACTGCGTTCAAATTATAATAATTCCATTTCTACTCAAGCATTTTAGTGAGCAAAGTGCCTTTTCTCAATTCTGTTTAGTCATTTAGTTCCTAATTCCCTTTTAGAGTTTAAATTTAACCAGCTATGTTGCTTCAGCATCTGGACCATCTCTTCTGCTTTTCTGTTGCCCACACACGCTCTCTCACTCTCACAATCTTATTTTTGGAGGTATGGGGCTGGAGGTATATGGTCAAAAATTAAGCCTAGTTCTGGACTGCAAGGCAATGTTAGTGTTTAGTTTTAAACAAAAGGATCCCCAGTGAAATAGACTTCAGTTTCCTTGCTGATACATGTGAGATTAAAGAGGTTGTACTACAGCTCTAAATGGATCTTGGTACTGGAGTTTCTGGATGTGATTTTTTTAAGTTGTAGTTTTAGAGTTAAATGGCTTGGTGTTTCATCCTTATAGGTTTAAAATGAAGACAACGATAAGGAGGAAGAAGAAGAGGAGGAGGAGGAGGTTCGTGTTTATGGCTTTTCTGCCACACCCACTGCTGAATGTTTCAGCTGACCACAGGTCACAGTGGGAGCCAAGGAAACCATGTTAGCCACAGCATCCCTTAAAACAACCATCAATGCTTTGCTCTCAGGAACAAAATCGTTGTGGTTACTCATTATGGACGTCTTGTCTCCAGCTCAGATGTCCATCAACCAGCATGTCTTGGCCTGTGAACTCCTGGTTCCCAAATGCACAAGCACACAGATAGAATGTTACTAAATACTGTATATCTGTCAGACTGCCTCCTACATTCACTACATTTCCCAAAATTCCCAGGCTAATGTCAACATTGTGACACCTCTGCCAATCAGAGACTGATTCCTCAATCGCCTTCACCTGAGTGGTGATTTCTCTCACCTGTAAATTGTTTTCTCTATGTGTATTTATATCAGTTATTTTCACCTGTGTGTTCATCCATGCCCGTGTCTGTGGCTCTATTTTTTGGAACCCACTCAGTGTTAATAAACATAAAGTGTTCTTTCATATATGTGAGCACCTGCAATGTTTGCTACTTATAACAATTCTCCACATTAGTGATTTAAATAGACAGGATGTGAATTAAATAGTAGGATGTACTTGGGGACTCCTTATATTTCCTAAATAAACATTGTTTGCAAAATTCCTTTTTTTAATCTTTGTACCATTTTGTCCTTTTTTCCACTAAAGGAGTTGTTTGAATTATGTATGAAAAATGTTTCACCATGTTTCTAAAGAAGTTTCTGGACTTTTGTTTTCTCAAACTGCTTGTACTTTTACATTCTATGACTGCAGTAACAGGACTTTTACTGACTGATGTTTTCAGGTTCCTCAAGGCCCCTTATTTGTAATGAAAATCCTTCCAGCTACTTTTCACCAGTCATACACTAACACAAATATCTTCCATAAATTAGGGACAAAAAATTGGCTAGGAATTTCATACTTATAGTTTTAAAAATGATCATGAAGATGATGATATAAGGAGGAGAAAGAAGAGGAAGAGAACAGTGGTTTTGGCCTCTCTGCCACTCTCAGGTGTACGGTCCTGCTGAATTAGTTGGATCAGTTTGGGTGGAAAGTGTCAGTTGTGTCAGGTGTGGTAGTGCAGTTAATAATGGGTCTTGCAAAAAGATTTACCCAAAAAAAAGTTTACCCAAATTTTATGCAAATGCAAGGTGAGGAAGGGGGTGTATGTTTGGATTCAACACTGGCCAAAATAATGCATCTGTGCATTGGTATGCAGTGCAGAAGATAACTGGTGTTTTCCGACTAAGTGCCCATGATGCACAATACAACGTTCATTCCATATTAAAATGTTTCAGAGGAGCATTTCTCTGTGGGATACAGTAAATAAGAACAGTATATCAAAGGTCCATCTATCTATAGCAGCAGTCCATCTAAATTAAATTTCAAGTGGGAAAACGTTCCTTTAAATGGGGGTGGTGTTTGTTTGGAAGGAGGTCCCCCATACTAGCTTTGTTTTGGTCAATGGTAAGGGGGATAACCCTACACAGTTTGTTCTACACTGACGGGACGGGGTTAGTTACTTAATACGGGTGAGAAAAAGTGCCATCTAATACCATCCCTAACCCGTGTGAGTCCAGCTGGGGAAGAGCATTCACTTCTGTCAATGCACTGGAGCCTGCAGGACTCTTCAGGAGCAGGGCTGGTGATCCCTGGTTTAAGGGCTACACAAACATTAACTGTGAAAGTATCCCAATAATATCACAGATTTTTAAATGTAAATGAGCAATAGTGTCAGAATTAATTAACTGTAGTTTTGTAATTACTGTAGTTTGAGGTAAGGGATGGTTAAGGAAGCTTAATCATAACTTCTTCCATTACATCCATAACTAATTCAGCCCAGGAGATTCAGTGTAAACCTGAAGAGACAATCTTCAGACACCAAATGGCTGGAGAAAACCTGTAGGACTTTGTTTACTCTTTGCCAAGTTCCATTGAAAGTGGCTCAGAGTGAAAGTCAGCTGTATCAGTAGTGCAAGGTTACCTGAGGTTGGGCCTGGCTGTTGTCATTTCAGAGACGTTCCACCAGGGCTTTTTTGGACAGCCGGGTCTCTAGGGTCTTCAAACTCTCCACTCTCTCTCACACACACACCTTACTGCAGCTTCCTTGACAGACAGGCTGACAGCAGAGGGCCAAGATGGGAAGGGAGAGGATGGGACAAGGAGAGAAGGAAAAAATAGAAGATTGAGAATCGTGTTAATGGGGTTATTGTAGGTAATGCATTTTTTCCACACAGCGGATCACCTTGAAAGACTATGAGTTGGCTGAGCCTGTGTGCTGTGGGTGACTGTAGAATTATATGTGTGTGATAAATGTACACGTAATAAATGATGCATGCAATAAAAAAGATTATACATGGCTCAATTTTATACCAGCTGCTAGAGTCACCCTTCAGTTCCCTGTCATGGCTTGTGATACTTTCTGTAAATCTGATCTTGTACTGCAGAAGGACTCACATGGTATGCTTTGTACGCTACGCATGCAGAGAGTTATATCTTGCTCTCTACCACAGAGCCAGGAGCTGCCTGAAACTCAGCCAAGTTTATTCTGAGAGCCATCACAGGGATGGATCAGCCTAAATTTAATCAGGGATTTCACTGCTCAAATCAGTTTGCCCGGCTGTCTCGCTTTAGACCTCTATGTTCAATTAATGGTCAGAAACAACATGCCTGTAATCTGGACAATAAATCATTTATATATTTTTTAATTGATTACATTGTCTAAATAAAATCTACATATTTAACACACATACTCTTCAAACTTCAATCAGAAATTACATATTTGGTTCCTCGTCTCCCACTGCAGCTGTGTGGTGTAATTCACTTTGCACCACTGTATAAATACAAATCACATGTTGAGCTTGACTCCCCCCTTATGGACAGCTGTACATACAAAGTTGTGGACAACATCAGAAATGCATAACCAGCATCTGAAGTGAAGGAACATTATGAACTATCCAAATGACTCAGGCTATGCATTGTTACACAATTCTCACAAGAAATCTCGTGCAGCTCTAGTGCAGTCAGCAGTGCTCCAGATCCATTCTCACTTTTACTGTTCCTCAGTGATGGGCTGGTGAATGGGAGAACCGGGAAAAATCCCAGGGGCCACTATGTGTGAGGGGCCGGTTGCACCTAATCCTTGCTCAACAAAACAGAACCATTCAAAAGGGAAGGTCAACAAAATGAAGGAACGTGGACCAGTCTGTTTAAAATTCCAGGAATGAATGAAATTCCCAGTCCAGCCCTGCTGCTCATGGAGCTTTAACATGATATGTATTTATCCAAAAAACAAAGTAACATACCTCAAGGCTAAAGTTGAACCATTAGTTACACCAGTTGTTAAGGTAGCCTGCCTAGTTGCCAGGCCTTGACTTTTGACAAAAGCAGCATGCAATTAGGACAACCTCAATAGAGGCTTTATATTCTACTGGAATGTTTTTCTCAATATCAGATCATTTTCATTTTATACTGTGCTTTATGAAAGGCATTACAAGTCGCTTTGGATAAGTGTCTGAGCTTGCCACATCTTGCCACTGAGATTAATTTGTTAGATGGTTTCTGCTGGTGAAGAGCAATCTTCAAGCCTGAAAACAGATCCTCAGTTGGATTAAGGTCTAGGCTTTGTCTAGGCCATTCCAGTACATTTACATGTTTCCCCTTAAACCACTTGAGTGTTGCTTTAGCAGTATGTTTGGGATCATTGTCCTGTTGGATGGTGAACCTCCATCCCAGGCTCAAATCACTGACAGACCAACAGCTTAAGAATACCTGTATTTAGCACATCCATCTTCCCTTCGACTCAGACCAGTTTACCATTCCCTGCTGCTAAAAAAAACACATTCCCACAGTATGATGCTGCACCCATAACTTTTCACTTCTAGGGGGGAAGAGATGTGTTGGTTTGGTGCCAGACATAGCATTTTCCTTGGTGGCTGAAAAGTTACATTTTAGTCTCATCTGACCAGAGCACCTTCCTCCATTTGGGGAGTCTCCCTCATATTTGTTGGCTAACTCAAAAAGTGCCTTCCTAATTTTGTGTGTAAGAACAGACTTTTTTTCTGGCCACACTTCCATAAAGCCCAGATCTATGGAGTGAGTGGCTCATTGTGGTCATATGAAAAGATTCTCCAGGCCCTGTTTGGGACCTCTGCAGCTCCTTCAGGGTTACCTTTGGTTTAATTAATGCCCTCCTTCACTCATTTCCAGTTTAATTACCACAGGAGCCATGCTTACATGCACAGCCTGACTGACAGACTGATAAGGGATGGGGTAGGGCTCATGATATCATTAACCAAAATATTAGGTTATATAGGATGGAAGGATGGAATGAGATAGAAGGATTAAAGTTTTGAATAGCAAAAATAATGAAGGATATTTAGGTGTTTTATTTTTTGTTTGTTTGTTTGTTTGTTTGTTTTTGTTTTTTTAGTAGTGTCAAAATTCTGGACTACCTCACCTACTGACCACAGTGTGCGAGGGCACAGGACTGTCTTTCAGACAAGGTGGTCAGCAGCACAGGGGCACCTCAATGAATGGCACTGTTTCTCTTCACCCTGTACATTGCTGACTTCGTGTACAGCTCACTGACCTGCCACATCTCATGATGACTCAGAGATCATTGGACTCATGACCAATGAGGAGGACAGTGAGTACAGAAATCTTATTCAGGACTTTGTGGATTGGTGTCTGCAAAACCACCTCCAGATAATGTGTGGAAGGCCCACACCTCTCCATCAGTGAACGTCCGGGGAATGGTCACTGAGAGAGTGGACTCTTATAAGTACCTGGGTGTCCACTTAAATGCCAAACTGGACAGATCAGTTAACACCACTGCACTTTACAGAAAAGACCAGAGCAGACTCTGACTACCTACAGAGAAAACTGAGGTCATTTGCAGTGCAAGTAGCACTCCTGAGAGCCTTCTTTGACACAGCGATGGCACCTACCATCTTTTATGGAGTGGCCTGCTGGGGCAGGAGTATTTTGATGGCAGACAGAAAGAGAATGGAACAAACTCTTAAAGAGGGCCGATTCTGTCATTGGACATAGTACAGTTGGTATGAGACAGAAGGACGTGAGCTAAGCTGGCATCCATGCCTTAGAATGACTCCCAATCCATGCATGAGACTGGCAGCACTGGGCAGCTCCTTCAATGACAGGCTGCTTCACCCTAAGTGTGTGAGGGAGCAGTATCACAGGTTCTTCCTTCCTGGTGCTGTTCAAAACTGCTACTCAAAAACACTCTCTTCAAAATGTCCAATTTATGAGATATTAAATGTTTTTAGTACTTATAAGTAGGAAAGGCACACAAAAATGTAGGCAGAAGTATTTTTTTAAATAAAAAATTAAAGTACTAAAGCTACATAAACCAAGTACCATCAGTGATACTTGTGCAACTACTCCCAGTCCATGTTAATACTATATATTGTAGTTATATTTTGAGACAGTGTGACTGTATGATAACCCCTATACCCAGGACTATTTCTAAATATTTGATGGGGAGGGGGTTTCTCCCGCCACTTCCTCAGAAAACTACTGCTAGTCCAGAACAGCACATGCTGTGAAATAGATACTCAATATCATGATTCTCAGGGCCAATGTGTGAGAGCAACCCTAATAAAAACATAAAAACTCTTCTTCCTCCAGATGCTTGTCCTGTCAGACTGGATGACCTTGTGGTTGCATGTTTGGTAAGTGTCAGCCTGAGACTTTCTTGTGTGTGTGTGTGTGTGTGTGTGAGACAAATGTCTGCTGTCTGTGGATCCACCTGCCCAGACGGCAGCACAGCCTGAGACTGCAGCAGCTCACTTTTAATGGACAACATTTATCAAGAAATGCAGAAGAGGGCTGGTTTAAGATCAGCTCCTGGTTCAGTGATCATTAGAACATAAAGAACAGAGAGAGGGGGGGAGGGAGAGAGAGAATGGTAATAAAGATGATTGCACATATTGTAGTTTTATAACCTGTCTGATGGTGGAGCTGGGAGTGGTGCTAAAAGCTGAACTGAGGCTGTCAAAAGCATCAATATACTTCATTTTCCAGTAGATAATTAGATGAATATAATTCAAAACATAAATTAGCTGTAGATCTAATATAGTGCTGAATTAAGATCTTCCCCTTAGAGCTAATGGAACGTCCTGTTCTTCACGCAGACAAGACGTCGCCACAAAGCTGTGCTTTGCACAGATAAGAATGCAATAAAAAAATAAAATTTCATTTTTAGCCTCAGAGAAGCAGCAGCACAGCTTGTTTACCATAACAAAAGTTATTTATTAGCTTGGAGCGCAAACCATGTCTTGTTTACTAATACGTTTACTATCTATTTTCTGACATTAAAGCCTGAGTTGAAGATACAGGTGTGTACGTCCCCTAAGGACAGACCACTTCATAATCAATACATACTGATATCCCATGGCTTTTGACAGTCATGAGCTGTATGTTTGTACTCACAGGCAAATGGAGTGGGATTCAAAATTTGGTGATAGCTATTGCATTTCTGTAAGGAGCCGCCTGCAATGCTGCCACCCAGCCACCAGGGGGCCCTCGCTGACCAGAAAAACCTGATAATGAACCTGATTGAGTTCAGGTGTGGTTTGTTTATTTTAAGTGCTTGCAGTTTCTTGGCCAAACTCCATCTGATACTCCGCTGGTAAAAATCTGGTATTTCTTATCCTAACCTGTCCCTTCTCCCAAATAAGAAGCGTTTCTACCTTTAAAATCCTCTCTTTTTCCCTCTGCTTCCTCCAGTAAATGGGGCAGAGCTGTACTTCCTTCCCTCCTCAGCAAGCAGGAGAGTCTGTCCCTATCTCTACCTCTACAGCATAGATTCAAAGAAAAAAGAAAGAAAAGAGATTCAAAAGAAAAGAAAGAAGAGAGAAAGAATAAAATAAAAAAAAGAAAGAATGTGGCCTAGGTTCAAGCCCCCTTTGAGTAGGTCTGCTTTGTTGCATTTGAGTCCAAATGTAATTATTAAAATCCCGGTCTCAACCCAGATGTGCTTCTTCATTTCCACCCGGGTTGCGCCCCTTGACAAGTCCGTTGGAAACTCCATGACAGCACATGCACACTTTTGCCATCATTGCTCTGGAAAATAGAAAATGGTGTTTCATTGTTGAATTCTTTGTTTGTGATATCATAATTCATTCGTGTTTCCAGAACATTTATATTAACACCTGCAAGACAGTGCATATCAACATATGGCTGTTCCACCTGCACGCAGACTCTGACTGATCAGTGAGAAAGGGTGGGGCTAATGACATCACTGGACAACCATGGAGTATTTTGAATAACATATAAATATCCTTGTCAATCTAATAATTACAAATAACTGATCACAATGAATGTATTTTCATCTCCAAAACACACTGAATGTTCAACTAAATTCTGTTCATTTTTACGTCTCAAATGAAGACAGAAGTGAGTAGTCAATGATAATAACAATATCTGGTATGTGTGACTGTCTCCTATAAATACTTTTCTAAATTTTTGGCAAATAAAAGTACATTGAACGACTAACACATCCTCCACAATTAGCCTACAGTTCAAAAGATTAATGTCCCACAGATTTGTGGGTATCAGAAACAATCGAAAGATCAAACATTAGTCATTAATAAGTTCAGTAAGTTCAATTCTTGACCAGTGAAAACTGTGACCTGCCCATCAGCAGAGTCTTTAGAGACAGACAGTGTTTGTCAATAAGTGTTGATTGCTGGCTTGTCCCGTAGGCATGCTGCCAGGTGAAGAGCATCCGGGGTAACTAACCACCATGCCTGCTTCTGTCCCGGCGGCATTAATCGGAGTGATAAATTATCCATGAGGAAATGACACTGAGGGAAGAGGAGGCAGATAGCTTAGAGTGTGAGGGCGATGAAAAATGGAGAGGAAGTGTGTCGTGACGAGTGAGAGACCCTCTGCTCAGAGAAACCGTAGGGGCATCTCTACCCCTCCCTGATTAATGACCCATGTTTCCTGCTGTCTGTCTCTGTGTGAAACTCTCCTTCTGTTTATTTTGCTTTTTGTACTGCTCAGCATCTCTGTAATACGTAAATGACATTTCTATAATTTTCTCTGCATTTTGAAGGACAGCTCATTGGAATGCAAATATGAAAGTGAAACTGCTCTTGTGCAGGTGCAGCACGTCTTCACAATTGTCATGGCTATTATATAATGGCAATTGGCTCTTTGGCTAATATAATAATATCCCCTAATAAATATATTCATGAACTGCGGCAGTATATTTATAGGTTCTTGTATGAGTTAAAAAAGAAAGTTTCTGTTTCTGCATTTCACTGTAACATTACCATATTTATGTGTGTAGTTTTAGCTGTAACCTCATGGCAAAATTACAGAGAGAGAGAGAGAGAGAGAGAGAGAGAGAGAGAGAGAGAGAGAGAATCTTGATAACTTTTTCTGTTATTAAATCTGAATATGTTACAGTTAATAACAGTCCCAAGAAAAATGTGAGTGAACCCTTTGGAATGACCTGGATTTCTGCACTGATTACCATGTCTTGTACTGAGCACATGCACTGTAAACATTCACAGTACAGGCTAGAAAAAGTAAGTGAATCTATGTATTGACTTCTCCAAGTTCTCTCAAGTGCTAAATGGCAAATGGTGTTCCAGTTAATATGTGACTGGAAGTGTTGGTTTAACTTGTGATTTTGCTGCCTAAGAATCTGGCATCTTTTAATCATATTTGCTTCCTTATGTGAAAACAGGCACCAACTTACAGCAGTTTTCATTCAGATTTGAATGAGTAATTCAGCTCACATGGTTTCCACCTAAATGTCTATTGAGTGTTGCCTGTTGTGGTGGTGCTCTCTTACCTTCCTTTTTACTTTTTAGTAAATATGAATTTCTCTCTCTCTCTCTCTCTCTCTCTCTCTCTCTCTCTCTCTCTCTCTCTCTCTCGGTTTAAATGAAACTAATTAGTAGAAGGAGAAAGAAGAAGAGAGCCATGAAACCTTCAAATGGAGGATGTACCACACACACACACAGACATTACACATTATCATCATCACATCATCGACACACACAATGTGTCCAAAGCTGAACATTGTTTCTCCTATGTGATGGTTTCTGTTACTTCTGTGTGTGTGTGTGTGTGTGTGTGTGTGTGTGTGTGTGTGTGTGCTGATGTAATTCTGGAAATGAAAAGTGGAATAGACTACTCAGTGGGAGGAAGTGCTGTTTTGTGTGTGTGTGTGTGTGTGTGTGTGTGTGTGTGTGTATGTGTGTGTGTGCGTTTGTGTGTGTGTGTGTGTGTGTGTGCGTGTGTGTGTGTGTGTGTGTGTGTGTGTGTGTGTGTGTGTGTGTGTGTGTGCACAGTTTCGTTCAAAGAGGGACAACAGGCTGTGAGTATAGAATCTCAAAGTGCTCATGTATGACAAAATGGACAGTGAGTGTTGAAACAAGAAGGCGGTCAATTTGTTAAGACTGTTAAATGTAAAATATGAATTTATTGCAGTTTGCATAAAGTTCTTAACAGAGAGTTCTTGTACACAGAGGAGTCCAAAATGAGAATGACCAGAGAGACCTGTATCAGAGTGTGGGGACAAAAAAGAACTGCCCCAAAACATACCACCTAATCTGTGAAACATGGTGGTGGGGTGTCATGGCTTGTGCATTATTGGCTGCTACAGGAGCTGGAACACTTATCTTCATCAATTGTGTTTCATTCTACAGCAAGATAATAATCCCAAACCTGCTGTTAAGGAAACGTTTACATTTATATTTATGGTATTTAGCTGATGCTCTTGTAACTTACAAGGGTTACTCATTTTTCTGAGGAAACACTGGTGATCTTGTAGGAATAAAACATTCAAATACATAGCTTATGCTGCAGAGAAAATAAGAAGGCTGCATCAGAGGCTTGGAAAAGTATCCCCAGAGAAGATACACAGCACTTAGTGATGTCTGTGATTTACAGACTTCAAACAGATATTGCATCCCTTAGATATGCACCAAAGTACTGAACATGCCTGCTTTGATGTACCTATCATTGCTATGTCCCAATCATCGTGATGCCCTCAAGTTAAAGTGTGGAATGTGTAACTTAATCACTGGGAAATCATTCATCCTTGGATATATGTGTTTTCTCTTTGCTCAATAAATAAGCCAGTGCAAAAATTACAAGTTTGCACTGTACTACTGTCAAAGCTCAGTATCAACCTGGCACTTCTATTACTGTGATTCAGTGTGCATGGTCCAAAGTTTGTCATCTAGTGCTCACATGGAGTGATTGCCTCTCTGGCCCCGTTCACACCTGGTATTAAGGTCCGGGGTGAATTGATCATAAGTGGCCAGAACAAATCCATAATCCAAACACTCAAACCACATTCAGAGGTGGTCAGATACACATATGACCACATTACTATTGGTGTGTGAATTCGCCCTGAACAGCCTGCAAATACGTAAGCATTTTGAAATGCATCATGAAACTACCTACCTAACTACCTAACTACCTAACTAACTAACTAACTAACTAACTAACTAAACACTTAACGAATAAAGGCGATACTCATGGCTGGCGCACAAGTGTGAATAGTCTTGTCTCAAGTTAATTCATTCATGAATGGGATGCCCCTCATTCTGTGGAAATTATATGAGAAATCCAATCACAAATGGTCACAGTGGCTCTGTGGTTTTATCTACATGCTCTCTTCATGTGACAAACAGCTGCTCAGTCTGTATGTTTTCACTGCAGCTCTGTCTTCAGATTGAGGGAATTATTACTGTTTAAAAGTAACAGCAGCAACTGTAAGGCTTAAACTATGAGATTTGTCTTGGACCATTCCATTTCTAGTGTGACAAGCATGTGATGTCATTAACTCATCAACTAAATTAATTGCCAACAAATTTGGTAATCAATATTACTCAAATATGTCAATTAATTGATGCAGCCCTATTAAGGAATATGTTTTGAAACATACTATCAGCATATTACAACATATTCACTCTTTTTCCTCATTAACCAATACTTTATTAGAAACACCTCTCTGGTATCTCCACTCACTGGCCACTTAATTAGAAACATGTATTTTCATTCACTTAAAAATGTATTAGGCCAGTTTATTTGTAAAGCACCGTTCACACACAACGTAAATCCATAGTGCTTTACAGAATAATTAAAAACATAGATAATGCACAGCAATAAAAAATAAAAAAGAATTAAACAATACAGCAATGCCTAACTTAGAAAAATAAGAATTTAGTATTAAAATATAAAATAATAAAACAGACAGTAAAATAAAGACAATCAGAAAATTTAAAAATAAGGATTGAAATATACAAACACTTTCTTTACACTTGTGTTATTGTCATTGGTCACTTTGGGTTGACCACCCAAGATAAAAAGCAGTTGACCACTGATGAAAAGCCAGACTATGACAACAAATTGTGCACCAGGACCTTCAACTCTACACAGCAAGAGGTTTCATACTATTCACTCCACATATTAACTCAGATTAGTTATTAACATTGAGGATCACAGCACAAAGGGCAACACACACTGCCGTGGTTATAGACTAGATAAAGACAGGGAGTGTCAGAGAGATACAGTGGCTCTCTCGCTGAAAGAAACAGAAAGCTTACAGTGGGACAGTGGATTAGTGCAGCCAGAGGTATCCTGGTTCAGCATTAACCAAACACTGAGACACTGAGTGTTCAGCTGTTTCTCCTCCAAAGACTGTATAAATCACAACCAAAAGGACATCGAAAGCAACTTACAACAGTGTCATTTCTCACTACACAGTATTCTTTCCTCTAATATATATCCAGATGATCTTACAGCAGGGGATCAACATTGGTAGGTGATAGAAAAAGTATGTGGAAGAATTATCAAACAAAATCATTACATATTTCCTGATACAAATTCAACATAGTTATGTACTGCATACATTAGAGTTTTATTTATTTTACTTAATTTATTTATACATTTTAGCAAAATACCACGCAGGCACAACAAGACAAGGCTGTCCCTTAAAACTCAAGCTTAGACTGCCATCAATGATATCTGTTCTAAATACAAAATGTTATACGGCATGAAAACACAACACTTGATTTCTCAACAAGAACCATCACAACAGTGAAGCATGGGGGTGGCAGCGTCATATAGTATGGATGCTTTACCTCACCTGGGACGTCACTTTTCAGGACAGGATAGTATTCGTAAGCATAAATCCAAAGCCATACAGGTGGGGTTAAAATCATTCTTCCAACCAAACTTAACTACGGGGGATAAAGAATTACAGCCTACCTGGAAGAATGGGTGTCAGTCTCTCCCAAACAGTGAAGAGACTCACTCCAACACAGTTAAAATTGTGAGGGCCAGTTTGACCCATTGTGACCCTGACCATGTTGAAGCAGATAAAAATGGATGGACAGATATGCATATTTTGAAAAGAGTGTTCTTCAAACAATACAGGGGTGTGTAACATGGGTCAGAACAGTTTGCTGATTTCCCTGCTCAAACAAATCTACTAAACCTGGCAATTACAAGGTGAGTTGAATGTGTGCTTGAGCAGTCGAAGCACAAAACTGTGCAGGAATCCGGCCCTGCAGGCCACTAGACAAACCAGTTTCAGTTCCTTAATGTCATTACCAAGGAGCAGGCATGTTGCACATCCAAACAAGCGTCATTACAGGCAACCTGCGAGTCATGGCCTTAAAAACACAAAAACTAGACAAGAACTGGTGTAACAACACAAAAGGCTCCAGCAGATTTTTATGCTAAAGCTGATTAGACTTTTGCACGGAGCAGGTAAATCTACTAATAACAGCAAGGTGTGAGGCGGAGCTTAGAGGAGCCTGGCAGTGACATGAGCCATCTAAAAACACCAAAGAGTGCATGGCCCGGGGCAGTGTGCCACAACTAACAGAGCAACGTAGCAGAGACAGTCCCAGGGAATGGATGCATGTGGCACAGACAGTCCTGGAGGGCAGGAGTCATGTGACAGGTTCCTGTTTCTGGTGCCTGGACTTGGAGGCACCCCTGCCCTGCATGTGTTTGCTTTAACACAACCTGCAAAACTCTGAAGGGCTTGTTATTGAACTGATTGGTTGAATCAGGTGTGTTAGGAGCAGAGAAAGCTCTACAATTTGTATGACATGCGGTGCCTGTAGGAACGGGGTTGAGAAACAGTGTCCTAAAGCATCATGTTTAAAAAGAATCTTCAAAAAAGGTAAAGGTTCTTTACCAATTTAGGGTTGCTTTACATTATATGGAGGTTCTTTAAACCTCAGATGTATTCTTCACACTCACGAGACATTTCATTTGAGACTTCAAATGTTCTTTATGGAACCCACAGTGGTTCTTCTAAGTAATCACACAAACAACCCATTTTGTCATTCTTAGGAGTGTGTTATTTAAAGAGATTAAGTGTTCATCCCACACACTATACTCTCTCTCTCTCTCTCTCTCTCTCTCTCTCTCTCTCTCTCTCTTGCATGCACTCAGGATATACTGACCTCATCATGAGTGTGTGTATAGGTCCATCCTACACTATTTATAAACACATGTGTATGGCTGTGTCGTGTTCTTATCTAGAAGAGTACTGGCCGTGGTTCTGCTCTACAGCTCGACTCCCGGCCAAAAACACACTCACAGAAAATTGCGTGCCTGAGAGTGATGCATTATTGGAGATGGACAAGACAGCACTGATGACTGGACTCTGTTTAACTGGAGAATCACAGACAGCTTCTAAACTGCCGGATGTCTAATAACTGTTTCTGCATAGCTCTCTCTCTCTCTCTCTCTTTCTCTCTCTCTCCTTCTCTCTCTCTCTCTCTCTCTCTCTCTCTCTCTCTCTCTCTCTCTCTCTCACGCACTCTCTCTTTCCCAGTACCTCTCTCCCAGTATCTTTATCTCATAGCATTTGTCTCATTATCTCTATAATTTCAAATGAAGGACAGCTTAGAGGTGACTAAGCACATTCATGATTTATAATACCGCACACACACACACACACACACACACACACACACACACACACACACACACCTCCTCACATACGTCCATCTCCCTTTAATCCTCTCCTTAGAGTCTTGTGTTATGGCCCAAAGCCAATATCCCCCTTTTTATGACACCTTTATCTCAGCAGTAAGGCTGGGAGAGGGGTTGGTTGTAATAGATATAGGCTGGGCATCACATTCTCCTTTTTTATCTTACATGCTCTTTTATTCTAACCCTGACACCTTGCAGTTACAGCTGATTGATAATGGCATGCTGCCATTTTGTGTTTCATTGAAACAAGCAATGAAATCACAGACCCCACAACATCTCCCACACATTTGGCCAATTTGCCTCTTGTCAAAGAGTCTCAGATTCACAAATGCTTTTAAAACATCACTTTCAAGAACTGACTGTTCACTAACTGCCTACTCCAGTGGTTATAATGTTATGGCTGATTGGTGTACCTAGACTTAGTGAAGGGTTAATTGTGATTCACACTGCACTTGTGCAACAGTTTCTCACAATTTTGCAGCCAGGCAAAAACGTCCAGAGATGTGACCATGTCCAATGGACACTACAGCACAGCGCAGAACCTCCACTTCCAATCAGTTTATGCTCCATGTGGTTCCAGAGTGAGACTATGTCAGTGCAGCTGAGGAACCCCTGATGTGTCAGAGTATGAAAAAGCATCATAACAGTCTTATAATAAACATAACCATGAAACGTGACCATGATAACAACCTCTCTTATGCATTGCACTAGCTGATTCTGTCAGAAACAGCCTTGATCTGACCATCATAAAGGATCAATGATTGCAAATATTCAGCACAGCTCTTCTCTGTTCTGTGCTGTGACATTTAGTGAACAGCGTTAGACCTTTACTAATGAATTAATCTTGTTAGTAAAGGTGCACAGGCTCAGATAGTCATCCACATCTTGTTACACGATACATCTTGCTGTCACAGTTTATATTGTGGTGTATTATTTATTAACAGGGCTGATCTATTTTCCATGACAACAACCGTGGGCCCATCTTTGTTTATATTGTGCAGAAATTCCAGTACGACACGGGATCCATTGATATAGATACAATTACATCAGTAATAACTGCACAGAATAAGCAGTATAATATGCTCAGTTAGAGGGTGTCACAACAATGAGAGCCAAATGTCTGTCTGCTCTTACCATTTTGTGGAGGGAACACCAACACCAGAACATCTATATTCAGATAAATGTTTTGAGAATAGGTTGTTATAATGTTAGGGGTTTGCTAAAAACAAATAGCCCTGGAAGCACATGGCCCTGTTTCAGAGCAAGTCCTTCATAACACTCCAATCTTTATGTGTTGTCTTTGCTTAAGCTAGGTGATACCATCATTCTGCAATTTTACCCTTCTGAAAACAAGGGGATGTGAATCTAAATACACTTTTATTAACAACAAACACTCTTATCAAGAGTGACAGTCTAACCACATTTCAATATTAACTGAAGAGTGTTGGTTGGGCTTATGGCTCAGTGATATGTTTGGCAGATGAAATCAAAGCATGCCTCCAAGTCCTGGAAGGTTCTGGAGTGCCCATCACACTGACCATTGCCTGACTTCATACCAATAAAAAGTCTTTAGTGGGATTTGGAGAAGGCAGCTGCAGCATGCATGTCAGAGAATATTAGTGAACTGGAGGTCAATCCCCACGAGAAATCATAATTTTGAGTGCAACTCTAGACTATAAATGTTGGCAATAAAAGGAATCAAAAGATGATTGGTTTGTATCTTTCCTACTAAAACAATAGGTTGATGCTTTTGAAGGGAATCTTATACTGAAAATGACCTTTAAAAATTCACTTGTGGGTTTACTTTGAAACAATGCTTGGGAAAATGTGCTTCCTCTAGTGAAACCTAAAAATGGGGTAAGGAGTGCAGCAGAGTGACGCCAGGAGCTCATTGTATTGTACAGTGTCGGATCTTATAATAGGCCTCCAGCCAGGCTCAAAGAGGGTGTATCTAAAATAGGAAACGATCTGTCATACAGCAGATATTCCAGGTCATGTGTGGTACAAGGGCAAAGGCCCGTGTAAAGCAAACACTCCCAAATAAAATCAGGCCTCTCAGTTTGGAGCGTAGAGTGCCATTGCAGTTGTGTGTAGACATGCATAAGTAGGTGCACTCAGTCAATGTAAAGGCGTGGCCAGCAAACACGGAGCTTCTGTAGTAGTAGTCTAAGAAACAGGATATATGGCATAACTTGCAATACTTCTAGTAACAGAGATGCCTGCCTGCCTGTCAGCTGACCTTTATTTTTGTATGGTTGCTTAGGAATCGATTAGTTATATTCTGGTCGAATATATATATATATATATTCCCATGTGGAATGGGCTAAGATTCCTCAGGAATGCTGCCAGAAGCTGGTGTCTGACTATAACAGTTAGGACACTCTATGCCCTAATACCTGGTCTTTCCACCTTTGGCTGAAATAATGTAAGTAGATGTTTTAAAAGCAGTCTCTGACAATAACTGAGAGAAAAATGTTCACACTCCTGCATGTGGAATTCTTTAAACTATGTGATTTTTCAGCATCAGTCTTTGTACATACCATCCTACATTTTCTGTTTCTGTTAGATCCTCTGATCTAATAATGATTTCATATTGGTTTCTATGATGGAGAGCTCTCCAGGCCCTGCTGCAGCAAAGCAGCCCTATACCATGATACTTACATCTCCATGTTTCACAGTTGGTAAGAGGTTCCTTTGCTCAAATGCTGTGTTTGTATTTGTTCCAAACCCGTCTTCTATTGTTGTGCCCAAATAATTCAACTTTGGATTCCCCTGTTCTGAGCACATTGTTCCAGACGTCCTGCTCTTTGTTTAGATGGTCTCTGGCAAACATTAGTCTTGACCTGATGTGTTTTGTTTGTTTGTTTGCTTTGTCTCCCATAAAAATTAAACTTGTTTGGTCTCTTTGTGATGTTAGATGCTGTAGGTCCCGTGATGATGTTTTAGGATTGCTGGAGACTTCTTTATGCATCTTGTGGTCTCCTCTTGGGCTGAACTTGTATAATGGCCTGACTTGATCACCTGATATCCTGATCTGATTTAAAATGTTCTTCATTTGCAAATTATTTTCCAGACAGCGGAAAGGCTGATTTCTAATTTATTTGGAGATTTTGTTCAATCCTTTCCAGACCCATCTACATCTACAGCCTTCTTTCTGAAGGCCTCAGAGAGCTCTTTAAATGTCACTTCGACAAACAAGAGGAAACCAAACTAATGTCTGAGGTGTAACATTAGTTAAACATGTTCACTAACAATAGTAATATGTGGGGATGGAAAAAAATGTTTTGTTTGTCTGATTTTTAAAGGACATTTCTTTAGTTTTATGTGTTTCATTATATGTCACCTTACCTTGAACACACTGGCAAATGTTCAAACTTTCCCACAAGATAACACCTCACAACTTATACAGGTATGGACTTTCCCAAGCTGTCCCTGAGCTAACACTGCTTCATCTATATACTGAGATTTACTAGGATTTGGCATCTCAGTGTACAGTGTGCTTCACCATTGTAAAGAGTGGTAATCCAACTCACTGTTGCCTTTCTGTCAGCTCCAACCAGTCTCTAGTCAATGAGATGTCTTCATCTGTAGCACGGCTTCTCACTGGATATCTTTATTGCCCTATTCAGAATAAACTTTACAGACTGTTGAACTGAAAATACCAGGAGATCAGCAGTTATACAAACACTCAGTCCAGACTGCCTTGTGTATTTTTGCACTGAAAAAAAAAACTGATGTTTTATGCTGCAAACAACTCTTGCAGGACAGCATGTGAAACCCAACAAGGCCATAAAGAGTACAGTTTGAAATCCTGAGCTGAGCCAAAGTGGAGCTCCCTCAAACGGCCTGTCTTAATATTTATTTACACAACCTGACCGGCTCTAAATCATAAAGTTGTCTTAGTTTACGCACAGTGAAGTGCAGTGTATTGATTCCTGGAGGAGGAAAAAGGGGGCAAGGGGAAGGACCACAGGATTGACTGATTATGCTTTCTGGTCACTGGCCACTGAATAAGGACCCAGATAATGCATCTCGGAGATATTGTCAATAGTCATTAAAGCCATGTAATGCCTACTGGAGGTTGTTTGTGACGTTTTGGGGTGAAAGCAGAACACCAGACCTCACTTGTGATCTGTCAGCTGACAGATGCAGCTTGTCATTCTGTCATCCTAATAAGGAAAGAAGGAAAAATTAAAAAACAGGCCAAAGAAAAGCATGGAATGGATAAAGGTTAAGTGCACTCTAAACAGGATTTTCCAGTAAAAATGAGTCTGGTTGTCCATGGCCTCTGGTCAGATATTGCTTCTGTGATGTCTGACTCCATGGACATTTATCTCACAGATCTTCATTTGGAATGATGACTAGATGCATCTATTTTCCCTCTCTTGGAAGAGTGAATGCTCATACAATATACAGTACAGGCCAAAAGTTTGGACACACCTTCTCATTCAATGCGTTTTCTGTATTTTCATGACGATTTACATTGTAGATTCTCACTGAAGGCATCAACCCCTATCTTATGACTGCATTTGGCTTCTTTAAGTTGCACCCATTGCTGACACAGATACGCAAACGTACACATGCAGTCCCTGTAGAGAAGTATGATAAGGTAAGATAAATATGAACTTATTGGCACCATGTATAATGCTAGATGTGGGCTTGAGGGATATAAAGCTCCCCATTATTCAGCTGTGGACCAGTGGAACAATCCACAGTCTGGAATGATGATGTTCCAACACTTTTGGGGAAGGTCATTCTACATAAATGCCCATCAAACATTTAAACTATGTTATTATATTGGGTTATTGGCTGCATGAGTACTCATAAATGTTATCTTAAAGAATTTGTATTTTTTTGCTTTTATTTAGAAACTGAGTGTGCAGTCTTATTGTCAATGGTGCTACCTCACTCCATCAGCAATATTAAAGACTTTTAATGAAATATTACTCAGAGTTACAGAAGACAAATACAACAAATCAGGAGGTTATTCATTTATTTTAATTACATTTGTTCAAAGTGGGACTGAATGATGTTTATTCAATGAGTCAACTGAGGTTTTGCCATAAAAGTTAGAAATAATGATAAAATGCCTTAAATATGAGTTTCTGAGTGTAGCAAAATGTGATGCTTTTTATTTAACATGACATAAAAACACAGTAACACCAATGACACAATGAAACACCAGTGATATGTATACAGTAATCTTACAGCCATTACTGAACAGCCATTACCAAAACCAGGTACATTAAGAAAATGTACAATCAATTTAATTATTTCAGCAGAACTAATATACAAGTGTTTCTCTGCGTTCAACACAAAAAGTCACTTTTAATGATGACTGCAGTCTCAGACTCATTCAACCCTTTCATGAAAAGCGTTTTTAGTAATTAGTAGAGAAGCTTTGCTCTTATGACCTAGCCAGTGATTCATAGTCAGACACCAGCTTCTGGCAGCATTCCTGAGGAATCTTAGCCCATTCCACATGGGAATTGACCTTCAGTTCACTAACATTATTGGGTTTACTGCTGTAACCGCCTTCTTCGGATCCCACCAAATATTTTCTGTGGGATTCAAGCAGAAAACCCGGCTACTGTCATGTGCCAGCAGACAGAACAGATGACAAGGGTGCAGAGGCAAATGCAGGGGTCGATGATTTAATGAAATGAAGAAAAAGCAAACCTGGGATACAAACAAACAAAAACTGGGGGATTCTAACACAAAACACACCAAACCTAAACACACAAAGGAACCAGATATTCAAACAAACAGGATCTACTGAAACAAAGACAACAAACAAACCAAAACTAGCTACACTTACATACAAAGAGGGGGAACAAAGTACAAACAAAAGCTAACTATGCTAACATACACAGTAGGTAACAAAAGGACTGACAGAGACAGAGACAAAGGGTCTTAAGTATAGCATGACATTGATCACACCTGGGACATGATAAATAGGGGGCAGGGTTACAAATGAGACACAGATGGGAATAGAGACAGAACCAAAACAAACTTAGGAGCACATGGGAGAGACAACTAGAACACAACAGGAAGACAGAGGTGAACAGGACTGACAAAGGGCAGACATGACAGATACACTAGAATCTTCCAAGACTTCTGAAACCAAGTCTTGGTGGATTCTGAGGTATGTTTCTAATCATTCTGTTTGGATGTATCATGTCTGTAGGTTTAAGGAGTTAAAGGAGTTAAAGGAAATCAAGTCACACCAGCGACATGGCTCCTAGGAACTGCAACTTCCATGTTTTTTAAAACTTCAATATTTTTAATATTATTTTTCATTTGTTTGTTATGTAAATCATACATTTCATATGAATGTATAGATTATTGCAGTCAAAATTGTAGGAAAAGACCCGCTCTTTTAAAATACCCTTCTATTGGCACTGCCTGTGTGGAGGAACTAAGCTATGTGTACATTTGCACATCTGTGTCAGCAATGGATGCAAGTATAAAAATGCCTTTTTACATCCCACAAGAAGAGTGGAGACTAAACTGTTGTTGAATGAATGAACAGCTCAGGAGAATATGATAAAAATGGATGGAGTCCATGAATTTTAATAATAAATAACTTAATATAATAGAATTATGTGACTAAAGGTTCTGAAGAATTACTGATGTGGGTCCCACCCAGACAAAAACAATGGACCCTGGAGGACACAGTTAAGCACCTTTTTTCCTGAGACTGTAGGAATGCGAGTATATTTCCCAGTGTGTGAGATCATTGATGGGGGGGTTTCTTTGCTGGGCAGTCACGGACAGTGTGTAAGGGGCCTGTGTGTTCTACTGTCCTGAAGGCAGCAGTGGCACAACATCATTAAGTTGCAAAGCCACTGGCACAAAGCGACTGTATTTCACCCAGCTTTGTTGCCACGGTAATTGACTCGGTCCCACTGGGCTGTTATGCTTCTACGAATGAAGGGCTTTGTTCTCTCTCTCTCTCTCTCTCTCTCTCTCTCTCTCTCTCTCTCTCTCTCTAGTGTCTTCACATCACGGCTGCAGTTTAATGCTGATGTATCGGGTGAGCGACAGAGACTGAGAGGAACACAAAGAAATAAAGAATGTGTGAGAGAGTAGGACAGACAGAAAGAAGGAGAAAAGGCAGAGAGAGGAGAAGCTGGAATAGGCAGCAGCACAAACCTTTGCCAAATGTTTTTGTCCTCTAAAGAACAATCTTTGCTGCCAATTGTAATGACATAGTGAAATTCTTGAAGCATATTGTGGCAGATTTCTTGACGCCTCCCATCTGTGACTTCAATCAATCAAATCAGTCAAATCATATTTAGTAAACATTGATCTTGAGCAGTTAATTATTTGATTCTGTTCCATCATGCTCATTTATCTCCGTTCACTGTGAGACAAATGAGCAAATGACCTAATTTAACTTTTTTTTTTTTTGCAAAGTCAAGCAAATCTCATTTCTAAGAAAAACCACTATACAAATAACACCTGATCAAAAGTCTAGACGTCACATTATATATGACGTTACTATACAATTTATAAGTAATATAAATTCTGAATTAAATTAATTTATTCTATTCAGGTTAAATTTGCTGTAAAGACATATAACTTTTGTTCATTTAACTGTAAAGGAAAAACCCTTTTCTGACTAAATTTGCTGTAAAACATTTAATTCAGGTTAAATTTACTGTAAATCAAATTCAATTCAAATAAATTTACTGTAAAACAAATTCAATTTAGGTTAATTTAACTGTAAATATAAAGTCAGATTAAATTTGTTGTAAAGTTAGATTTCATTCAGATTACATTGGCTGTAAATAAAATTCAATTCAGATTAATTTCACAGAAAAAATATTTTCAGGGTGTACATTGGTCTGCTTTAGATTAGCTTTAATGATCACTGAAATTCAGATTAATTTTACTGTAAAGACAAAATAAGAAATCAAGATAAATTTCACTCTAATTCACCTAATTCAGACTAATTTTGATGTAAAGCTAAACTTTATTTAAATGAAATCATCTGTAAAAATAAGTTAAATTTACATTCACCAAAATATTTTAATTCCTGTAAAGACAAGTAAAAATACATATACAAGTTTATTTTCTAAAATTCTGCCAATAGCAACAGAATCAATATAATAGCTGTATTTTTGGTTATGTACTGCAGGTATTAATTATGTTGGAAATGTATTTTCACTTTAAAACTATGTTGACAAAATTCATGCCATTTGCTCAGTATGTGGGGAATTTATATAGTGTGTGGGATGTTCTTCATGTTCCAGCAAGCTTGACTAGTGAAGGCCGGTTTCATCTGGAAGACTGTGTCCCATCCTACACAAACAGCAGCAAACGTGTGCATCTGTCCCGAGCAAGCGCCGGCAAGCTTCTACATTCATTCACTCAACCAGAACATTCATTCACACACACACACACACACACACACACACACACACACACACACACACACACACACACACACAAAGGAAGGGCAAATCTTTCATATGAATTTGTATCTGGTGTTAGTGGGCTGCCCCCGTCTGTAGCTTTTCAAAAACCAATAATTTAATTGTGACAAATGCTGCAAGAGAAGAATTACTCAATAACCCATTAAAGCCACAAGCAGCACAACAACCTGTCTGAATGATGTTCCTGGGGTTCTTACATGGGTCAGTAGTGCTGCTAGACTAAGAGTGGTCCACATATCAGTGCCTGATGTTTTCCTTTGAAGAGAAAATTAGTTTAAATTAGTTTTAACAAAATCTACATACAAAACTTGTTGAATAGTAATTACAGTGTCTCAGAAAGTTCCAATGGTTAACATCCAATGGTTTTGATGATCTACCTGATGCCTGAGATACTGGTTCAGGTTTGAGAGGATCATATATGCATCCAGTACTTTTGGGATGAGTTGTGGAGTTGTGGATGAGGTGGGGTGGTGATCATTCAACATCTTGACCTCCCTACATCTACTCTTGTCTCTAAGTCCTTCCCTGGACATTAGAGACAGTTTCTCCAACAAAAGCAGGATCAAGCCTTTTTAATACCCTTGATTTTGAAGGAAACAATGAATGCTGTCCCAATACTTTTATTCATATATATTAATGAGCTCTCTTCTCCTCATCCTGTTTAGCTGTTAATGCTCTTTCCTATTAAGAAGCCTGTTAAGACACTATTACAATAATCAATCCTAATGGACGTAAAAGAAGGGATGAGCTTCATGACATTAAGCCTTTGATTCTGGTGATTGCTTTGCCATGGCTTTGTGAAGGTGAAATCTGGGTCTTTTAGAACTCCAGACCTCTGTATAGAAGACATGTTTGAAGTAGGTCTTTTGTCTTTGTTAATAGCAATTTAATTGTATGCATTTGTTTATGTTCTATGCACTGACATAGTGAGTCTACTGGACTATAAATATCTGGTGAGAGAGCCAGCAGCATAACTATGGTCCTCAGTATTGATGCTCTGAAGGATTTGGCCCTAAGAAAGCATAATTAGATTAAGCCAAAGGGGTCCAAGAACTGATCCTTGAGGGATTAATTCCATCCTTCCAAACCATTTTTGAGAATTGGTATTTTACCAGAGTCAGTATTCAGGCATGGAATCCCTTTATGAAAGCAATCTCACTTCTTTGGTGGGTTTGGAACCCTGTCTGAAGACAACATCCTCGGTTGTCTTGCTCACAAATGCAGATTTGAGACAGGTCTGTATTTGTAAAATATAATAATATAGAGTTTAACATTGTTTTCAGGATGTACATTGGTCTGCTTTAGGTTTCCCAATGTTTTGCACATTGGTTGAACATGCACTACATGTTCAGACCTTTGTAGATGTCTAGTGTTCCTGCTGAAATCAATCGCTTTGTTAGCCATTTCTTTTAGTAATATCCTACACTTCTTGGTAGACTTCCCATTACATACTGACACACTGCTATGGGAATTTGATTGCATTCAGTCATGAGATTCTTGGTGAAGTCAGGTGCTAATCTTGAGGTTTATGATTAGTTTAGCCACTTCAGTTCATCAAAGTGAAGGATGGGGCTCAATCTCTCCAGAAATACAGCTCTGCCACTCCACAGCCCAATGCTGGGGGCTTTACACTCCTCTAGATGCATGGAATTGGACATGTTGATCTTTGGCTCTTTTGCTGTTCCTCCAGATCATCCCATTCTACTCTCAGTTGTTCATTTGAAGATGTATAAACTGTGTGTGCAGCTGAACACCATGGGCAGAATTCTAGACAATGTACATCAATAAATAAAGTCTCGGTACACCAGCAAGATCAAGGCACAACGCAGGCGTGTCAAAGAACGTGGCCAGTTAGAGTAGATCTACAGCCTGCAGTCACCACAGCTCTGTGTAAAGTCAGGAATTAAAAGTCACTGTGTTTATCCAGAGGCCTGGGATGGGGAAGCCTGCTGAGTGCTAAGCATCCATAACCACCCCTTCTTTGTCCCACACACAAAGACAGGCTTGGGAACTAGCAGGGAGAAAAGGAACAAGGTGCTCACTCTATTTCTATTTCTATTGGATACGAAGATGGATGGATGCTATTTTTATTATTTTAGTTTTTCTTTCACAGATAAAAGACATCCTTACTGCCAAATATCAAATTTTCTAAGATACCTAAACTTCTGCGCAGTTCTATATGTATACATTTGTATATAGCATACACCAATCAGCCATAACATTAGTACTACTTACAGGTGAAGTGAAAAGCATCTTCGATCTGAGTGCCATCTGTCAAGGAGTGGAGATGTTAGGCTGCAAGTAAACAGTGCAGTGAGGTTGATGTGTTGAAGCAGAACAAATGGGTGAGCATAACAATTTGAGACAGTTTGAGAAGAACCAAACTGTGATGGCTAGATGCCTGGGTTAGAACATCTCCAAAAATCATGTGTCTTGTGGGTTGTTTTCTGGTACGCAGTGGTTACTACCTATCAGTGGTGGTCCAAGCATCTGCAACAGGGTCATGGGCACATAAGGCTCAGTGATACACATGGAGGGCCCTCTCACAGCTTACAGGATTTAAAGGAGTCCATGCCTCAGGTGGTCAGATCCACTGTGGCAACATAATATGGACCTTGAGTCGTGCTAATGCTATGGCTGATCAATGTATATAGAATAAACTGTATATAAAGATTTCAAATCCTTTACAATTTTCTGTGTTTCTTCTGAAAATTGACTATTGAAAGATCTTCATTACAAGTCCTAAAACTAGTTTTTACATGTATTTATTAAGTAAAAATTGCCTGACACTAAACCTGTTTGAATATTTGCTTTTAGTAGCTGACAAGACCCTCCTGAACAGCAATAATGTCAACCAAATGATTCCCATAACTGGGAAACTGTGGGTGGAATTTAGGTCCTTCAACATTTCTATTGGGTTAAGGACTAGACTTTGAATTAGCCATTCCAAAATGTTGAATTGTTCCTTTTCTTTCTATACTTGTGTAGACTTGTGTGTCTATTGTAGATTTACTGATGTGCTTGGTGTGCTATTGCTGCATGACTTACATTTACACTTAAGTTCACACAGATATCTTGATATTTTCCTAAAGAACTTGCTGGTACAAACAGAATTCAGATGTAGATGTTCCATCATTAATGGCAATATGGGCAATGGTAATAAAGGAAGAAGCCACAGAATATGATAAACACAGAAGTATAGATAGAATACTGTATACGATAGAAGTAAATGTTTTGCGATGTTTTCTGATCATTTCAAAGTACAAAAGCACTGTAGATTCCAATTCCACAGAAGAATGGAGTGGAAACTGTGGCGCTGAAGATCCACAGGCTTGGATTGAATGAATGAAGAAAAGACGATGTAAGCCAGTAAAAACGGAAAGGGAGGGTGCAGCTGGAGAGTACATCATATGAGTGCTTTGTCTTGTGACTAATCAGCAGGATTTGCACAATGCTTTCTAAAGCACCCATTTCACAATTCATGCCATTTTCTACTGGTAAAGGATGATGACATAATTTCACCACTGCTGCTATGCAGCTGCTGCAGCAAACATCTTCTAGCAAAGCACAGTATACTCCAGAGAGTCCACACATACTGAGCTCACACTCTGCTGAGAATTCACAGAGCTTACTGAACAGTCAGTTTACTGCAGGAAAAGATGATGATGATGATGATGATGATGATTATTATTATTATTATTATTATTATTATTATTATTATTATTATTATCACAGGCTCCTCCAGTTACTGTAGATACTGCAGAAATCTATTGGCTTTTCAGTCTGGAAATGTGTCCAGCATCTGAATTTTTATCAAAGAAAAGCCACCGTTCTGGTTTTACTTCATCCGTAATTCTGGTCGATCTGCATGGAGAGAGACTGCATTTGAAGATTACCATGTAATTCTCACAGCATGAGATATATTACAGTGATCACTGAAAATTATGAACCTTTTAGAATTTGACTTAATCAGAATTACCCATCATATTTTAAAAGTATATAAGGAGAACCAATTCAAAGAAATGAGACAAAATATTTCACTTCCTTATTTATTTACTGAGGACAGTGATCCAATAACTGCAACCAAACATTTCCAGTAACTGTCGATTAGTCCTGCACATCAGCTTGGATGAACTTTTAGCCCATTCTCTGTTCAGATCCAGAAGTTCAATCAATAATGGCAAGGCATTTTGATCCTAAGGCAGCAAAGCAGCCACAGACTATGATACTGCCACCCCCATGCTTAACAGCTGGGATAAAGTTCTATTTGTGAGAGTGTTTCCATTCAAAACAGCTTAAACTTCGATGGGTTTCCTCCCATTAATTGCTTGCTTTAGGTCCTTCCACAACATATCTATTGGATCAATGTCAGAAGGTTGACTTGGAACTTGTATGAGGATCTGGTCACGTTTCAGTTCAGATACAGAAATACAGGAAATTGCTAAATATTCACCAGCACTCAAAAACACAAAATGGTATGCCGCATAAAAACCATTTTACTGACACAGATGTGCAAAGGCAAACACAGCTTGTCTACTACTTGTAGAAAAGTACTGCCAATAGAATAGGACTCTCTTTAGCAGATTAACATGAATCCATGGACTAGATGGGTATAAAGCCCCCCAGCAATGAGCTCTGGAGCAGAGGATTTGTGGTCTCTGGAATGATGGTGCTCCATCCAACACTTTTGGGATGCGTTGGAAAGTTGAGTTGAGGTGGTTTGGTGGTCATCCAACATCCTGATTTCACTAAAGCTGTCTCTTGTCGCTAAATGCAATCAAATCTCACAACAATGTTCCAAAAATGTTGAAGGCCTTCCCTGGATAATAGAGACAGTTTCTCCAACAAAAGCAGGATAAACCTTTTTAATGCACATGATTTGAAAGAAAGAAGGAATGAGCACATGTCCCAATACTTTTGTCTATATAGTGTACATTGCAGTTGCTGCCTGAGAATTCCCTGCCAGCACTAAGACTGAGCTTTATTCTTGCCTAACTCCTCGTTGCAAAAGAGGTTTTTATAACAGTGACTTGAAGGGATGGATTTAAAATAAGAGGCTATTACTTCCAAGCTGTTACTCGAGTGTCTGAAGGAGTTAGGCCACATTATGGGACCACAGTATTTATCTGCGGTTTCTGATGGACGAGGCCTTTTAATGATATTATCACAGAAAAATGTTAGCTTGACCTCATCAGATGACACTGAGGGAATTGTGAGGGGCCACACCTCCAGACGGTGAACACATGTAATAGTTCACGTTTCTGGGTCAGTGTGGTTTAGTGTGTTAGTGCACAAACTGAAGACATGCACAAGCTTGTACTTGGCAACACGTCATACCTTTTATGTGGATGAGACTGAAGACGAGTACTGAATAAACAGACAGTTTCGCTGTAAACTGAAAGACACTTTGCCAAAATAAGAAGGCCATTCTCTCACCCCGTTCACATGCACTATGTCTTTTGATATTTATGGATAAGCTCTGTTAATGGATATTATTAATTGATGGAATGTATAGTAAGTCATCTGAGTTATACTGTATGTCCACAGGTGTCCAGACTTCACGGTGCACCCATCACAGCATTTAACAGTGCACTGCTAATACAGTCAATCTGGGGGCAGCTACACATGGTCCCATTTGCACCACATCTGTGGGATACAATGTTGGGATGGGTTGGAGTGCCAGAACTAATCATCTAACAGTATCTGACGTCACTAATGTGCTTTTGGACGAATTTCGTATAAATAGGTAAATAAATAAATAATAATAATAAAAAAAAGAAAACACCTGTTCAAATTATATTTTGTAAGTTTTCTCACTGAAGATACCTACCCATCTTAACATTAGCACCACTGACAGATGACGTATCTTCATCTACAGTGGCATCTGTCAACAGTTTTCAAAAACATCAGACAGATCGTGTGGGGTGTTCAGTACCTACCAAAGGTGCTCCAAGGAAGTACAACTTGTGAACCACCCACACATTCGTTAACACCTAAGAACCTCTGCTGCTAAGTTCTTGGTACCAAATGTCACAGAACACCTTCTGAGCCTTGAATGGTCAGGTCAGCTGTGGCAGCATAAAGGGTACATACTGAATGTTAGGCAGGTCGTGTTAATGTTATGACTGATTAGAAGTAAGGAAACAGATCCTCTACAGAAAGGCTAAGAATGACACTTTTGTACTAATTCACAATAGTGGAATTCTCTTTGCTGCTAAAAGCAAACAATTTTTAAAAGGTTATTTTTTTATATCAACGTTTGCAGGAGTTGAGGCAAGGAAAAGGAACTCCAGAAACTTGGCAGCTTCAATTGATGATGCTTGGAGCTAGAAACCCAGCATTAAGTAAGGGCAGAGCATGAAGGTTGGATAAAAAGCAGGAGCAGGGGCAGTGGTGGGGTGTGGTGAAGGTGAGGGAGAGCATTTGGGCATGGTCTTTCTCCCAGACTTTAGTTCTCCACTTTAATATATATGTATTTATTAATATATTTTATACTTGTTATAACATGGTTATATGATTAGTATACAATTACAATTGTATACTAATTAAGTATTTAATAATAATTAAAATTAATATTAATTTAGTTCATCAAATTAAACTGTCAATAATACATTTAGAAAGAAGGTTATCTTAAAATAACTCATTCTAATAGCAACAAATGACAGATACATTATGGTGCATCACTTCTAGGCCTAAACACAGAAATACAGTGAAGAGGAAGAAGAATTTCTCATTCTTTCTCATTCTGAAAAAGGTAGTTCAGATTTCACCTGCATGCTCCCAGTCAGCGCCTGAATGTGTTCAATTCCATCACCAGCACACCTGATTTAACATCACTAAGCACTGATTTACCAAAGCAGGTGCTGGATGAGAACTAGACTCAGAGTTCACTAGACTAAACTGTGTCCTAACAGTGAAATTCTGATTGCCATAAACCTTTTCACAGTGCTGTATATGGACCAAACACAGTCATGCACCGAGATTTGTATTTCAGGATTATCATCTAATAAATGACTAATGAAAAGCAGAGGCTCTCCGTGGCCGTGAAGTTGTACAACATGTTAGTTTATGCAGAACCCAAAACAAAAGGCATCTATACAAATATTTAGTCATTAACAGAGCAGCTGCATGATGAAACTGGTTAATCAGATTGTGATCAAAATCAAAGAGTGTGCCGCTGTTTACTGAGCGTGTGAACGCATGTTTCACACACTTCCTTCGTGAGTCACAAAGTGAAATCTGACACACAAAACCCAAGGCTTTGCAGCACCAGAGCAATGTTCTGTTCTGAGATTATATTTACAACACCCTCTAAACAATGAGAATTAAAAACGTCACTGACTGGCCACTTTAATAGAGACACCTACATTATGCTTTCACTGACTGGCCAATTTATTAGAAACACCACCCTTATACTTCCATTCACTGGCCACTTTATTAGAAACACCACCCTTATAGATTCACTCACTGGCCACTTTATTAGAAACACCTCCCTTATAGTTTCACTCACTGGCCACTTTATTAGAAACACCTCCCCTATAGTTTCAGTCACTGGCCACTTTATTAGAAACACCTCCCCTATACTTTCACTCACTGGCCACTTTATTAGAAACACCTCCCCTATACTTTCACTCACCGGCCACTTTATTAGAAACACCCCTTATACTTTCACTCACTGGCCCCTTTATTAGAAACACCCCTTATAGTTTCAGTCACTGGCCACTTTATTAGAAACACCTCCCCTATACTTTCACTCACCGGCCACTTTATTAGAAACACCCCTTATACTTTCAGTCACTGGCCACTTTATTAGAAACACCTACCTTATAGTTTCAGTCACTGGCCACTTTATTAGAAACACCTCCCTTATAGTTTCAGTCACTGGCCACTTTATTAGAAACACCACCCTTATAGTTTCACTCACTGGCCACTTTATTAGAAACACCACCCTTATAGTTTCAATCACTGGGCACTTTATTAGAAACACCTCCCTTGTAGTTTCACTCACTGGCCACTTTATTAGAAACACCCCATATGCTTTCCACTTTATTAGAAACACAGACTTTAGAGATCTCTTTATAGGTGTAGCTCATCTGTTCCTGCAGTTCATCTGCCCTCTACCCCATTTTATTCTGACCACAGATCCTCCATGAATCACATATTATTTAGGTGAAGGACGACTCTGACACTCTGACCACTGACACTGACATTGTGTGGTGCTTGTACCAGCCTATTAATTTTCAGTACACATGAGTTTCACTGCCAGAGGGGGTCACCACCCCAAACATCTACTGAAAATGATAGCAGGTCTGTAAAACTGACCACTGATGAAGGTCTAGACTCTGGAGGATGCCTTCAGCAGATAAGCAAGGAAGAGCTGCAAGGATGAAGTCCAATAAAGTGGCCAGTGAGTGTACAGAGCACTCTCATTTATCACAGAGCAGGAGCACAGAAGCCCACACATACAGCTTAAAAAATGTCAACTTACAAGGTAGCCCTACTTTATCAATGAAGGAGCTCAGAGAAGATCTCACCAATCCAGAGTTCAGCCAAAAAGGCATCTTCCTGAACTTATTTCACCTTTGAGAAAAAGAGAACAGTTTTCTGAGAAGAACATCTACTTGATTTTCTTTTTATTGTACTACAAATGAAGTGCAATCGGGTGGCACATGTCCCATTCACTTTCTACTCCACTCACTCCACCTGATGTGTTATCGATTTTAACATGAATTGGCTGGTTTGTCTACCAGAGCATTGTTCTTCTGCTTAACCGGTTTACAATTGAACTTTCACTGGAACATTGATCAACAGACAGCAGCTTTTGTAATCCTGTTCGTATAATACTGGCAAATATAATACAGTACAGTGAAGATGTATTCACATGGAAAACTATTAAAAGCAATTAGCATATACACGTCCCGTTAGCCAATGAGGAAGGACCTTCCTCATGCACGGCTCCAGGGTTAAACATTCAACAGCAAAAAGTTAAGAGTGTTGGTGTGACTTATGACACCTTATGAAGGCCCAATGAAGGCCTAACTAACATCAACGCTGAAATGCACTGGGTTGGCTTTTTTTAACCTGGTGTTCATACCAATGATATAACGAAGGCTCTTCAGGCCTACAATCCTGCACTTTCATTACGCTTTCAGGACCTGCTTTGTAGCATTCTGTGCCATTTCACACATGACTGATATTGTGTCGTTACACCAATGCTCCAACACTGAGGACTGATATGAGGTCCAATCAACTGGATCCCGTTCTCCATGTACCCCAGTAAACAAGCTTCTGGAGGACCTGCCTGGTTTATTAACCTTTAGTCACAAAATGCTTCTGTGAGCACATGGTCCTGATTCCCCCGTATCCTGGGTTAACGTCCAGTCTGAATATCGTCGTTAACTCAAGAGGATGACAGGACCTGACCAAAACCTGGTTCTGCTACAAACATCCCATCGCTCTCTTTCTTTGAGCGGTCAGCTCCCGTCGGCTTTTATAACCCGATGTCCAGACCTATGATCTAATAAAGACTCTTCAGGCTTTTCAGAGCTGCTGCACTTGTTCAACACATACACACCATTCAAGAAGCACCTTCATTAAACACTTAGACATTAGTCAGAGAAAACCACAGTGCAGCCACTGTGTTTGTTATGAACTGACCACACTTTGATGGGACACTGAGGGAGGATTCTCCATAATGTTCCAGCAAATTGCTGGAAGTCCTTGCTCACTGATAAAACTGCTTGGTTTTTGACATTTTGTCCACAGTCACTGGTATGTTTCAGAAGTGATCATAGAGCAGCTTAATCAAACACCCCACTAACTGAGGTACTAGATCTCAGACTGATGGTTCAGTCTCATACGCTGTTGTCACTGCATCCACTACGAAGCAGAAGGAGAGAACTGACCACAGCCTGGTGCTTCTGCCACCAATGACCCACCACTGTCCCTCTCTTAGAGCAACCAGCTCCTGTTTTCTTCATAACATGCTGTCCATAGTGCTGATACGTCGAAGACTCCGGCCTCTCCAGAAATACCCACATGCCCCAGCCAAACGCCCTCACTTTCAGATGGTTCTCGGACACCTTTTGTTCCAAAGCAGTGATGTAATAAAGGCCGGGTGATTTCTAATGGAGTGTCATGGAAATTGCTCGTGCCGTCATCTGAGACTCAGTGCTAGTTCAGTAACTGTATCTTGGATCGAAGTGTCGTCGCTGCCTTCGTTCGGAAACAGAAGGCGAGAACCCACCACGGCCCGGTGCCCCATGGCACCCTGTGCCTTAATGTTGACGGCTCCCATTCTCCACACACTCCGCCAAGCTGTTGAGCGCAGTCTCCTCACTCTTGGAGGGTGCGGTGGTCTCGCTCCTCTTGCCGCTCCTTCGGGTGGCCCGCGACAGCCTGCGGCGGAAGGTGTCCCCGGCCAAGAAGTAAAGCACCGGGTCCACGCAGCTGTTGAGGCTGGCCAGGCCACGGGTCACCTGGTAGGTGGCGTAGACGCGGTCGTTGAAGGCGCACATGTCCGGGCTCTGGAAATAGAGGCGTGCCCGCAGGTTCAGATTTTTCATGACGTGATAGGGCAGGTAGGAGACGGCAAAGACGGCCAGGACGATGACCACCAGGCGGGCCGACTTTTTGCGCAGCGGGACGCTCATGTCCATGCCCTCCACGCCGCTGCACACCAGCGCGCGCACGATGAAGCCGTAGCACACCAGGATGACGGCGAAGGGCACGCAGAAGCCGAAGACGGTCATGCACACGTTGTAGACGAAGTAGCCCGGCAGCTCGTCCTCGGACGTCGTGTCGTAGCACGTGGTGGCGCCGCGCTTCTGGCCCGTGCGCGAGTAGTACAGGATAGGCGCGACGCCGGCCGCCACCACGAGCCACACGAGGGCGCTCGCTCGTACCGCGTGCCGCTTCTCCAGGCGGCCGAGCGAGCGCAGCGGGTGCACGACGCCCGAGTAGCGGTGCACGCTGATGCAGGCCAGGAACAGGATGCTGCCGTACAGGTTGAGGTGGAAGACGAAGCGCTGCAGGCGGCACGCGGCGTCGCCGAACACCCAGTCCGTCTTGTTGAAGTAGTAGAAGATGAGGAAGGGCAGCGACAGCACGTAGCACAGGTCCGCCAGCGCCAGGTTGAACATGTAGACGGAGATGCCGCTCCACGGCCGCATGTGGCGCGCGAACATCCACATGGCCACCCCGTTGCCCAGCAGGCCGGTCACGAACACCACGATGTAAACCGTGGGCAGGTAGTAGAACTGGAAGCCCGTCTTGGTGAGCGAGCAGCCGCGCGTGTCGTTCGGCTCCAGCAGCGTCGCGTTGGTCAGCTCGGGCGGCATGGCGAGGCTGGCGCGCGCCTGTGTACGACCTGTCCCCGCGGCGCGCGCGCGCGTCACGGCATGGCGCGGCGAGCGGGCAGCAGAACGAGCGCAGCGCACGTGATGCTGCGGTTCCGCGCGCGCACGACCAGGCGAGACGCACCGCCAAGCTCCCTCCGTTGCGCGTGTGTGTGTGTGTGTGTGTGTGTGGAGGACAGGGGGAGGTCCAGGGGGCGTGACTCAAAACTTTCTTCGTTCCCTCCACCCGCGAAGCCCCGCCCCCCGCGCTGTGATTGGCTCCCCCAGCCCACTAATGTTTACATCGAGAACCCACGTTTTGGGGCTGAAGAGCATTAAGGACATTGCCCCTCTGTGTGAAACGGTGGGAACATTGCTGTGAGGATTGGATTGCATCAGTGGTGAGAACTCATCCTCCTGGTACTGGAGGGAGCGCCATCACACCACCATCAGATGTTAGGATTTTCTCATTTTATTGTCCTTCGTTATTGTTTATTGCAGCTTGGCACTGGGCAGGGAAAACGTAAGCACCTGTGTGGCTCCTCCGGACTGTCCCGTTTCCTAAAAGCACTGTTAAACTGCACAACCAAATGCCTGCATCCAATACATACGGCACGCTTCCCACCCATAACCAGTGCAGAATGAGTCTGCACTAACCCTTACCCTAACTGAAACAATAATCGCTGCAAAATGCATGATGTTTAGTAGGAGTCCTCTGTGTAATGCATGTCTGTTTCGATTCTGCAGCAGGATGAAGTCGAGTCGTATAGATGGGCATTTCATTCATCATAGATATTCAGCAAAATTCAGTTTTGATTTTTTGAATAAAGTCCATATTGTCTTCATCGTTAGCAAAAGCATGAAATAATAAAAGCTGGTGCTACATAAGTTTTCTGTTTTTTTGGTCATTGATCGATTCATAAATTGAAATTTGACAGTTTTTTTTAATGTTGCATCAATTTTATGAATAATGGACCAATAGAAATAGAAATGCCCCAAAATGGCTCAAACATTTTTACACGACTTCCGCTGAAAGTTAAGTAGGATTTTCCTTCTCCTGTAAGACTCACATTTAGGAGGTTTTTGTGTGACAGTGATGATATTTTAAGCTTCTTATGGGATCAAGAAGCTGGAATTACATGAGAACTCAAAGGTTGTTAAAATTGAATAATTAGGAGGGCGGGGCTTGCTTGCAGTACAGGTGGAGAAAAGAGAAAATGGGTGTGGAGGGAAAGGTGTCAGTTCACATGCTCCTGTTTTACACATAGTCCCTCTGCATTAATAAGCCCTCATGCTTTTATGTATTTATGCCCTGATTATTGATTTATCTACATTTTCAGCTGTTATTGAGAATGAATATGGAGTCTGAGTATCAGAAATGTGACTTACCGGACTTCTGAAGAACAAGACAAAGTTGTATCATATTTCATGCCTTATTGTGGAATGCAGTCTGTCTGTCCGTCTGTCTGTTCCTGTCTGCGCTCTCTGTTTCTCACATACACACAAACAGTCCCACACTCTCTCTCTCTCTCTCTCTCTCTCTCTCTCTCTCTCTCTCTCTCTCACATACACACACACTCACACACATATGCATGCATGCACACATGCACGCACACACCCTCATGTATACACCTGCCCTGCATTGTTGCCTGTACATGCTGTCAGACTGTTTCTTCGGGAGAAAATGTCAAGCTGCCATTCTGACACTTGCATCTCGTATATCACTTGTACCCGTGCTGCAAGGCTTATTTTTAGCAAATGAGGCCACAGTGTTTTCCCTCATTAATCTCAGAGACATTTCATTTCATTTCAGATCTTTCTCTATCTCTTCCCTGTGCTCGATCCTGTAATGTGTCCTTGCTCAATTAACAATTTAAAAATCATCCTGAGATGCATGCAAAGGCCCTATTTCTGGACTGTTCTATAAACTTTCTCTTCAGACATTTCCTGCTACACACTCAGCTGTGTCCAGGTTAGAGTTCCAGGAAAGCAAATTGCTCTCCTGTTTGTGAGTCTGCATGTTGAGCCAGGGCAACAGGAAACAGCCTGCATAGACCTTATTGTTCATAAGAGAGAACGAATGGGCTATAAACTCTTGAAGTCTCGTCTACAGTCACTCAAACCCGAATGCTGGTGGAGCTGCTGGGGATGATGAAGGAGTTGGTTAAGATGCAGATAAAAGTTCTTTTAAGTTCTTTTAAGATAAAAGTTCTTTTAAATGGTAAATCGGGAGATAAATCCTAATGTAAGTGAAGCCAATTTATAAGGTATAAGAGCTGCAGTTTCCTCACATTTCTACTGGTAGCCTGGTTCAAAATGTGGTCCATTTACACTTATTGTAAGATGACCTTGATTTCAGTTTCAGGCTAAACTGTAAACATGCTGTAGATTCATACCAGAGTAGAATCACTCACTTATTTCTGTCAGATTGTACATTTTTTACACTGTTGGATAAAAACTACACTTACTGTATATTCATACCGGATTAAAACTACCCCACAATTACTGCACATTTGTAAAAACTAAGCTAAATGTACATTCATACTTGATTACACTAATGCTGAGAGGGCCTTGTTTGTCTCAGGTCATTGTGAAATGAATTCCACAAGAGTTTGAAAACATTCCTTTGAAAGTTTGCTGAATGTTGAATGCGTCACACAGTTCCTGCAAATTTCAGAGACACATTTAGATGCTGTGAATGTCCTTTTTCCACATTCCAAAGGTGTTCTTTTACATTCCAGTCCAGTGGTTGGGAAAGCCACAAATGAACACTCCTTGTCAGCATCTTGAAACCAGTTTGTGACTGGTTATGAGGACTTTTGTGACAGGTTGCATCATCATGCTGGATGCAGCTGTACAACCCATGATGGGATGTACATAGTAAACAATATATTTAAATAGACTGTGGTGTTCAAATGATGATTGATTGGTAATCACAAAGGTTTTATTGTCATTTGTCATTATCATTTGTCACACTTCTGTCCTGTCACACTTCCCTGTCTTTCCTTTCTGGTCTTTGTTCTGTTTTGTTTTGGTTCCCCATGTGTTTCTGTTTTGTTTTTGGTCTCATCTCCTCCCTTGCTTCGCCCTGTCTTTAGCATGTTCTACTTGTGTCTGGTTTTTAGCCCTGCCCTTGTGTAATCAGCCTCAGTTTCCGGTCTGTGTCTGTGTATTTAAGATCTTTTATCTGAGTCTGTCTTTGTCGTTTTTGTATCAGTATCAGCGTGCTGTGTTCATCTTGTAATTGTGTATTTTTTTTGTTCTATTTAGTAAATATTACCCTGTGTGTGCATCCGCCTCTTTGCCTTCTCTGCTGTGCACCCTGCCCGGTATGCCAAATTACCAGTCCAGCCCTGGTTTCAACCATACTTAATCATCTGATATGACACAAAATACTCCAGAAAAACCTTTGTCTATTTGAACTCATGAACATTTAATCTTCATTTTAATAACACTGAGGGATGGAGGTGATATAACTAAATGCATAACATAATGCAGAGATATTATGCAAAGAAGTGTCTCTTAAAATAATGTGATGTAAAAAATTTGAATCAGGTGCAGCACATTATCTGTAAATGATTAGACTATTGTTAAAGAGGAGGCAGTCTTTTTTAAACCTCAGGCGTTTGGTTTGCCCTTGATTGTTGAAGAGGCATCACCATAGCAAGATCCAAATAACTGTTTGAGGCCTTCAGAAAGAAGGTGGTAGATTCATATGACTCTGGGAAGGGGTTTTAAAAAATTCAGTGCAAGAGCAGATCAAGATGAGTAAAGACATCTTAAAAAAAAAAGAAAAACACCCCATCAAGACTAATGTTTGTCAAAGAACACCAAGACAAAGACCAGGTCTTTGGAACAGTGTGCTTTGGACAGATAATTCCAGTATTTAATGAGCTTGGCTTGGGGCTGTTTTGCTGCAGCAGGGCTGGGAGAGCTCTCCATCATAGAAACCACTATGAAACCTTATTGTATCAAAGAGGGCTTGAGGAAAATGTAAGTCCATCTATACAAAGACTGACACTGAAACATCACAGAGCTAAAATAATTCCTGTGGGAAAATCTGAGGGAAAATCTTTCTTCCTGTCAATGTCAGAGACTAGTAGACAGTTATAGGAAACATCTACAAGTGAAGAACATTTACAGCAATTAGCAGTATACAGAGAGTTTTCAACGATCCTAAAATGTCATCATAGGTCATTCAGTGCAGCATTTGCCATCAGAAATAGACCAAATAAGATTTTCATGGGAGGTGTCCAAAGGGAAACCCTTACTGTAAAACACCAGGTCAAGACTAAGGTTTGCCAGAGAACAACTAGTCAAAGAGCAGGACTAGGAACAGATGAATCCAAAATTGAATTATTTGGGCACAATAACAGAATGTTTGGTCCAAACCAAACACAGCATTGGAGCACAAGAAGCTCATACCAACTTGAAGCACGTGGATGGAAATGTCATGTTTTAGGGTTGCTTTGCTGCAGCACTAAGAAATCATTATTGTATGATGGGGTGTAAGACTGTCTTTACACTGAAACATCACAGAGCTGATAGAATTCCACATGGAGAATTGGGAAAATCCTTTCTCCAGGCAAACTCATTGCATTTCAATTAATTACAATTTACAGATGGGTTTTAAAGATGACACCCTGTCTGCTCTCTTTGTCAAATATACAGATAACTGCATATCAGTGTCAGTAGTGTATAGTAGCATGCAATAGTAGCATGCAGTGTCTCCAGTGAAGGAGGTAGCTGGTTCTTGAGGTGCATCGGATCTGGCATGTCCGTTGAGTAGACTATGTTTAAATTAACATGACAGATGTCTGTGGTCTAGCTAGCAGAGGGTGAGGTTATTAATGCTGTACACATCCTGGATGCTGGTGTAAACAAGATGCAGGAGGGTTGCTTCAAATGCTGTTGGAGCACTTGCTTGAAATGAAATCTCCGGCAAAAATAAACAGTCCGTCAGTGGGGGTAGGTGGACTATAATAGAGTTGATAGTGAGTATAGAATGTTTGGGTGGGTGAAGAGATTCCCTGCTCAAATAGATGCCAAATAAACTTTAACTGAATCGAAGGGTGTTTCTGAATAAGGAAATCAGAACTTGAACTACATCCTACCAGGACCCCCACCATTTGGCATATATAAATAGAGACTGAGATACAGTAAACTGGGTGTGTATAAGATGGGAAATCATAAGCAAACACAGCTACCACTCTTGCACCATGCAGAGAAACAGAGACTAAGCCAGACTCTGGGTCTACAGCAGAATAGTAGCCACTGCCACTGGAGCATTCAAGGTAATATTGATTAATGCACTTATAAAAGTATAAATGCCGTCATTGCATAAAAGGGTAAATGTATGTTTACGATGCTATAAAATATCTAGAAGCTGTAAAGGTGCTTTAAACACATGCATGGTCTGAGTTCCTTCCTGTCCTTTTTTTTGTTTGGCTTCTTTTCACTGAATAAAAGCTGTTTGTTTTGAATATGGTAATATTGTAATTCAATATGGACAAAGAAAAATTGATCAGTTGTATTTAAACTACTTTGACAGTCAGTATTTATGAGATAAGGGCTCACACATCAGATATCTGGTGCTCTGGTTAACGTCTGTGGCTTTGGAGGTGTGTTGACATTGCATCAAACCATTAGATGTCGCTGACCTTCCTGCGACCTCTGAAATAGTCGTTTAGAAGGCGCAGCCCCGTCAGGATCAAATAAAGACAGAGGCAGGGGCATAAAAATTTGATCAGCCAAATTTGGAGCAGTTACCATATTAAAATAATGTTGTTTGCTTGGGAGGACAATTCTATTGACAGTTATTTGGATGGAAGAGTGAAGGGATAGATTTTAAGTACCTGTCCACAATGGCATCTAGAAATAAATGAATGCCAGGCTAAATCTGAAATGGCTCCCAGAAATAGCTTGAAGTGCAATATATCAGTAATAAATGACTATGAAATAATTACATCCATTGTGGTGTACAACATGTCTTTTTAGGATTCAGCCTAAAATGGAATTAATTCCGGTGGAACCTGATTGGTTGTCAATTTGAACAACTGGAAAGAGTAACGGCACTCTATGACACTCTAATAGGAAAAAGATGGAGGATGAAAGAAGTGAAGGCTCTGCACATTTGAGTAGGATGAATAGGTCATCAAATATATCTCTGGGGCTGTGTGTGTTTGTGTGTGTGTGTGTGTGTGTGTGTGTGTGTGTGTGTGTGTGTGTGTGTGTGTGTGTGGACATTTTTGCTCTCGTGGCTTTTGGGAAATTGGTCCAAATGTGATATTTAGTAGATACAGTTAAAAAGTTCAGATCTTCAGCTTTTGTTCCTTAGAGTTGGATTAGATGGAGCGCAATACCACAGAATTATCTGAGGTGGCACAGCAAAACCAGAAGCCATAACTAAATTTCAGGAATTCTGTTGTGCTGTATCAACACAACAAAATATAATACTAAAATGCCCCCCTAACATTACATACCATTTTCACAATTTTTACATACTATTTCATATATACATTGCAATTCACAATGAGCTCCCACCCACTAGTGGTGCTGTTTTGCCAAATGCAAACAAAGCAGTTTGGTGCTTACTGCTTTTCTATTACATAGGAATGAAGGGATGGAAACTCTTATAGAGATTGAAGTAATTTGACATCCTACACTGAGGTTATGTTTAGGGCTAGGTTTAGGGTTAACATTACCTTCAGTTTGCCTTAAGATAGCTGTAATGTTAAGCAGGGGTAGGCAATCCTGGTCCCTTTTCAAGCACACTTGATACAATTTAGTAGCTCTGATGGAGCAGTGAAATCTGTGCAAGAAGCTGGCACTCCTGGACCCGACACAAAACCGATGCCCCTGCCATCTTAACTCTAAGCAAATGATAAACTCACCAGCTGCATTATTTTCTATATAGCACCAGAAATGTTTATGGTATGTTGAAAATAGCCAACTTAAAGCCATGTTTGGTTCATTGTAAAAATGGACTGATGAAAATATGAGCAGATAGAAGATTTGTTAGATGTATTATGTAGAGATTATTTTTAAGTATTCATGTTTAGACATACAGTACATTTTGGGCTATTTTCTGCTTCTGTTGAGCAGAAAAATAAAACAGTCAGTCCTGCCCATTCAGTCATGGCCTGGAATTTTGGCAACCTGCCGAAAAAACTGAACCTGAGCTTTTGCCAAGTTCATTGGGCAGCAGAGTCATTGCATGACTTTCAAGTAATGCATCCTAGAACTACAAAACATAACACAATTTTAATATGCACTAATTAGACATAACATTAACACCACTTACAGATAAAGTGAAAACTCTATCTTTAAATTCTTTAAATTGATAGTGTTAAAAGCAGGACAAATCAATAAACGTAAGAATCGGAGACACTTGAACCAAATTATGATGTTGTAGTCAACTGCGTTGGAACAAAAGCATTAAGCAGATCCAGTGGACTTTGTGCGATGTGCAGTGGTTAATACCAAAAGTGTCTCAAGAAAGGCAATTGGTGAACCAGTAAGAGGGTCATTGCTGCCCAGGGTGATGCTCATGGAGGCCTCACCTCACAACTTACAGGAAGTGAAGTATCTGCTGATGACTTTAGTCTTGGTGTCAGATACCACAGGACAACTTCAGAGTCCATGCCTCAAATGGTCAGTAATTTTATGGTGGCCTACTCAATAGTAGGAAGGTGCTACTAACATTATGGCTGATCCGTGTATAATCCATACAGTTACTGTTTTCAGTATCATCATCGCCCTCGTTTCGGCTGTTTTTTCCCTCTGAATGTTTACACTTACTCAACACCAATGATGAGAGGTATGAGTGCGGAAGACATACATTCTAACATCCGAGTGTTTCTGCCTGTTTACGTTTCTGCACACATGTGAACACTCCCATAAGCATAGGGTCACATCTGCAAGGGCAGGAGCAGGAGCAGAGGGGAAGGGAAATGATTAAAGCAAACAAAAATATAAGCTTCACCTGTTGCAACACTTTTAACCAGAGAGGGAGAGAGAGAGAGAGAGAGAGAGAGAGAGAGAGTACATGAAATATTTTGAAAAATGACTCTAACAATAAGTCTATAAGTCTAGCAACCATCCACACAAGCTCTGTGACCATGCTTGGCTGGTCTTCTCTCTCCTGGATGGCTGTGACTAATTTCCATTTCCGCTCCTTGGGCCACATTTCATGCAACCATCATTACACAACGAAAGATAAAAGATGGCGCTTAGGTCTTGGCTGGCTTGGCTAGCTTATTATGATTATATGTGCTATCGCATTTTTATCATAAACACAATTTCCTGCCCTGAAAGCTGTAATTAAAAGGCATCCCATCCAGTTTTGATGTGCCATGAAGGAGGTTTTCCTAACCTGCTTTAAGCATAGAGATGTGTGTTTGTGTGTGTGTGTGTGTGGGGGGGGTTAAAGTTTGACTGGGGGGTCTAGGGTAATATAGAAATATTAAATATAGAAAAGTCAGTCAGGTCAGTATTATGAAACTGGCATGCAATCCATTTTATCTAACATACAGCCTCAGAGCAGCAAATGTCTTTGTAGAGACACATCAGTCAAAGTTTTGATACAGGTATTTAATAATTATCTGTTATCTATCCAAGATAACAACAAGATGTACAGACCAAGCATTGATACAAGCAATGTAATAATGTAATGTAATGTAACCTTGCTGGCCTCTATAAGTAGGAGAATAAAAAAATATCTAACCAGTCATCAGCAAAACAGCCCCAAGCCACGACATTTCCACCTCCATGCTTCACATAAATTATTTTCTGGACAGTGGAACATCCAAATTGTTTTGAAATCTTTGTAAATCTCTTCCCAGATCCATATACATCTACAGACTTCTTTCTGAAGGCCTCAGGGGCGTCACGCCCCTCACTTCAACAATCAACAGCAAACCAGACTAAAGAGGTTTAAAAAAGACAGCCTTCTCCCCAGTTCTCTCTAATGACGGTCTGATTTAAAAGGTGTTCCTCACATGACTGTTCACAGCAGGTTGTGAAGGATCTGTTGGAAAGTCTTACTATTGATGAACGGCATTATGAATAAGAGGGGCAAAAACAGGCGTCAGACGTGTGTGGGTGGTGCTGATGGAAGTTAATTGGTATGTTCTCAAGAAATCTGTGCGTCATGGGTGTTCAGATGTGTCAGGACCTTTGAGAGGCCTGATAAAGATTATAGGGAGCTCGGCAAGAACAGGGGCCTCATACACCATGCCCATCGCCTTTAGTTACTCTTCTACACTCCACTAATTGTTGAATGGGGTCAGCAGTCCAGTCAGGCTGTTATAGCATTTTCCCAGCCCAATGTTTGAGTCTCACAGATTTGATTCAGCTCATAAAGACCTTGCTAATCAGCTAATGAGTTGAATCAGTTATATTAGAGCCGAGCAGACTGTGCAGTGCCAGCACTGAGGCTGAGAAACACTGACCTGGTGTGTGTCCAAATGCTGTACGAGCCATGAATCTTCTTCGTTGACCATCCCAAACCTCGATTTCCAGGCTCTTAGATCACCTCAGCCAGTCTGACAGCACTATCAACCCAGCGTTAGCATAAACCTACAGGGGAATGGGGAGGATATTGGAAATGCGAGTCTGTCCTATAATGCCAGCCAGTCTTTTAACTTCAAACGGGAGACGTTTCTGCCTGCCTTTTCCCGCCCCAGTTTTGCACTTTCATTTTTCTCTTTTAGGATTCTGCACATCTTTGCATTTTTCCTCTCTCTCTCTTCACACCACATTTCCTATTTCATCTCTCTCTTTCTGTCTCTTTAATGTGTCCTCGGACATTTATCTATCTGACAGTATTGATTCCTCATATCTGCTCTCAGACGGTTCTGGCCCGAGGAGAAAGTGTCTCTTCTCATTCGTCTGTCTCAGCTGCTCTCTGCACCCTTAAACCCGTTTAAATCACTTTAGCTTGTGTAACGCAGCTCTACTGCATATTGACGTACTGCACATCATACAGACACTGGGGCTCATTTATTAAGCCTCCCAGAGTAAAAGGGCAGATCTAGGATCAGCTGTCATCAAACTGGATTTTGTGTAATGTAAAAGGCATTAACTGATCCCAGATCAGCATTCATACTCTGAGACATTTGATAAATGTTGGCCAATGATTCGAGGCATAACCTTAAAACAGCAGTGTCTTAGGAACAGTACTTAAAAGAAGTCTCCGAAGTATAATTAGCTCAGAGGTCTGGCACAGATGCTTTTAATCGTTCAATAAAAAGACATGTGAGCTGTTTGTTTACAGTGTCAGCTTTTATTACGGTCAGTCTGAGTCCAGGGAACAGCTGCAACAATACACCAACACTTGGGTCACACTGTGTGGCCTTCTCTTCTTTAACAGGCCTCCTAGAGCATAGTTCGAATCAGTCACTGTTGGTGACTAGTTTGTGTCACTGCATAACCAGATTCCAAAAACTCAAGTTAATGGTCACTACAGTGTTTCTATTCAACTGTTTAACATTAAAAATTACTTATGCCACATTTCCATTCAGTTGAATAGAATGAATAGAGTAAGCATATACTGGTACTAAAATCAATAGCATAATAATATTCAAACTTTTCAGTGCAATTCATGTGCCTTTCATTGGAGTTTTTAGATTAATAAAAGACTTCATTCAATAAAACTCATATTTTTTCCAGTGTAATTATATTATTAATGACTATTGTATCAAAGCTCATTTTCATCATATATACGACAAAATATTACTTGCTTTTACTTGCTACTTGTTTTTTCATTTAAAATGTTACTTTCCAGAATGTTTCAAACTTGTTATTAATCTGCTCTGAAAAGAGACCATACAAAAACACACACTTTAAAAGTAGTCGTCCACATGCTCTTTCTGATCCCCCAAATACCCAAATTGAACTACACATTTAACACCTTCAAATGGTGGCTGATTATCTTGTAATTATATAGAAATATTTTACTTTGTGTATCAAAAGTAATTTATTAGTTTATCCAAAAAAAAAATTCATACTATAATTGTGCATCAAAATAAAGAATTGTATCAAAATGTTCTCAAGATTTCAAGACTTTCTGTCTTGAAATACTGAAATTTTCTCAAATGTATTTTTAAGATGTCTATTAAATGACTTAATATGTCAAAATAATTACATTACATTATGCATTATCTGGAAATAATTACTTGCTTGTTAATGTACTGCTCTTTCTGCATAACTCTGCATAAGGCATCTGCACTCTAAGGTGGTGACAGCTGAGCATAAGCACAGGATAAAAATTACAATAAAAGAAAAATAAGTGAAACTGGGGTGTTGTTTGGGACTCTGTGTTAATAGGGTCACAGGGACTGTGGTTTTCTATACCAAAAATAAAAGTTGCAGGTCATTTTTCAGCTCCCTGCCACTGTTGTTATTGCTTCTGAACAGCCAGTTAAAGGCAATCTTGGGTTTCCAATGAAAATTGCACTGCGTGTGTGTGTGTGTGTGTGTGTGTGTGTGTGTGTGTGTGTGTGTGTGTGTGTGTCGTGTGTCTGAGGTGTGTGAGAGAATGGGAAAGGTACTTTTATTGCCCACAAAGCATCTGCGGGTAATTGCTTTCAGTACAACAGCACTGGAATACATACTTAGGCAAGATTCATGACAACCACAGTTACGGTACACAACAGCTCAAGATGTGTGAGTGTAAGCACCAGGAAATGTGTGTGAGAGAGAGTGAAAGAGTCCCCATAGTAAACAACTGGCTACAGAACACGTAACCCAATACTGTCCCCTGCTGAACTGCTTCCAGCTCTCTGTGGTTGGCAGCCAAACCACATGCACATGTTGGTGTTTGGAATTACTAACAAAGCAAAGATCATTTTATCAGCAGAATCTGAGACATCCGCTCATATCTTTCATAATTCCTTGGCTAAATTCCCTGAAGTCATATCTAAAGTCTGGGTGCAGTCTGGAGTGACTGCTCTGAAGTGGCTGGGGTTTTGAAGCATGTCCAGCTGAGGGCTGCTTTGCCTTCAGGTGCCAATGTTGTGTGTTAGCTGGAGGAATGGAGCACAGGCTTTACCACCAAGAGCTGGAGGACCTCCATATTGTGATAAAGTGAAATGGGTAAATGTTATAGTGTCCCACAAATGTAGTGCAGTAAATAAGTCATAATACAACATAGCTAAGACATAATAAAAGCCCAAATATCCCACCAATAAAGCAAAAAGGTGTCATACACACTGACCCTGACAGTGAAACATAACATATAAGCAGTTCTTCAATATTTTTCATTTCTATTGTCTGTTGCATATGAGCTGTGGCCTGGTGGTTAGGGAACCAGCTTTGCAGGTTGCAGCTTTGATTCCCTGAAGTGGCAGGGCATTACTGAAGTGCCCTTGGGCAAGGCACTTAACCCCCCAGCTGCTCCTTGGGCACGTGCGGGCAAGTGTGCTCACTGCCCCCTAGTGTGTGAATTCCCTAGTGTGTATGTGTGTGTTTCACTTCATGGATGGGTTAAATGCAGAGGACAAATTCCCCCGTGTGCCACACATTGGTTCTTGTGCTTTTTTGTTAATGAGTGTATATCAAAATACTACAAGGGTCCAGAGTAGCACAGCCTACTAATTTACTCTCTGAGTGGGTAGGGTGACTGTCCCTCTCCTCCATCACTCTGCATGATGTTATCCAGTGTTAATGTCTGCTAACTGACTTGAGGTAGTTTGCGTTATTGCATCGTCTTTATCAGTGACCTGTTTTAATGCAGGCTGAATGAAATGGTGGTGGAGGGGAGCAGTTGGGCTGTGTCCCAATTGTGTACTATTTACTAAACTAGAAACCTAACTAGCTTTTGAGTATGTAGTATGTCAAAGTTAGTAAACTTAAATATCTGGAAAACATACTCAGAACCGGAAAGAACAGGAGCTCCACACAGCTGGCAAAATTAGTAAACAATCGATAGTGGATATCTGGCTTTAATGGATAAAGCCAGTGCAGTTTCTGAAATCAGATTTGTTTGAGATGACTGTTATTGGCAAGATTTCAGATTTGCTTGCCCAGACATAACAAAGCAATCTGTATAGGTGACTGTGATTACGACAGAGGCATCAACTATAGACGTGTTGTTGAGGTGGGGATCATAGGCAAAAGCAGCCCAATGAACAGTCGGCCTGTCAAGTATACATTGCAACAATTGTAAATTCAGCATCAGAAGAGGCTGGTTATTATAGCCATATTTCTGGCTGTCTTGGCTTCACTGTGCAGCGAGAGGTCCCCTTCCGTGACTATGGCTATGACATAGTCATGGTTTAAATTTTGAAAGCGATGCAAAAGGTATTTTGTAAAACTTCTATGTTAATCGCATTTCAAACCACCTCCAAATGTGGATTGGGTCTGATGAACCAAAATCAGGTTTGGGCCATCAATCTGAATATAGCCACTGTGCAACTAGATGAATCCAGGAGCCAAGAAGACAGATGCTGAGATTCACTCAACTCTTGTGAAGTAAATCTGTCGGCTCACTGAGTCACATTAACAAGAGAAAACTACAACAAAGCAATTAGTATTTTTTTAGATAGCAGTATGTCATTCGCGCAGTCTGACTACATAAACAAGGAAGACCTAATCTGTATTACAGTCTCAAACGGTTACCAATACCAGACTGAGCAAAGTCAAGCTGCGTGGGTTTGTTTCACAGGCAGAACTGCCAAACCTCACAGCCGAAACCAATCTTTTAGTCACAGTGAGACTGGATCAGACATCCCTGTGAGTTTTGCATACATCCTGACAACCAACCAGCTGGGGCAAGAAATTGAATATGACAGTGAATGGCAACACAACTGAAGTGAAGACCTACAGCATCGCTACCACAAACTGTTCATCAGCACATGGGCTACAGTCTCTAGCTGGACACCAGCAAATTGGACCTATAAGAGAGGTTTTAATGTCTAGTATTGCAGAATTGATTCCTTTTAAGTTGTCAGTAACTGTAAACTCCAAATGCTAACACAATAATTCTCCATCACTCTGTAGCCTTCTCGAGGATATGAAAGACTATTTGCAAGAAAATCGAAACACCTTACTTTCCCTCTCCCCTCTGTACATCATACTGTATATTGAATCATTAATCATTCATTAAAATTCTCTTAAGTGTCTTAATGTTTGAGTCTGTTACAGCATTTGAAAGAGGATGTTTGATATATATAGAGAGTTGTGGTCAGGAATTTACAGACACTCATAAGTAGGAATGGCATGGCAATATTGACCTTTCGAGATTTGAACTATGAACTGTGTTTTGGGGGTTTTCTCAAATCAACACACTTAGGGCTCAAAAGTGCACATACACCAACTTAGATACTGAATATTCAGCAACTTTAGGAAACTCTGGAACCATAAGCTACTGGGGTTTTCAGGTCCAATGAGTCCTGTTTCTGTAACATCCAGTTGAAAGCTGGGTGTGTGTGTTCTATCTGTATCTCTTGTAACCAGATAGCACAGATAATACCTTCAGAGCTCTTGTAGAGTGAGAAGTACTGATGGCACGTGGATGACCTAGGACATATTTGGCAGGTGGTCAAGATGTTTAGGATCATCAGTGGATGTTTGGTTCCTAAAATTTGCTTCTTTTGCTTTACATGGGGTTTCTGATGGTACAAGTCCTAACGTCATCTCAATTAAGCTTACATGATTGATCACATAACATACTGTTGTCCATAAACACAGACATCACAAGTTTCTACATTCCTAGTGGGCATCATGATATTTGAGCACTGTATGTTTGGTTCAGTCTTGGTTTCATGGATAAATTGGAGCAGCTTGGTGGTCAATCTTCATTAATTGCTCATTGCACCAGTAAGAGCAGAGTGCGAAAGCTCAATTAGCAGGTAAGAGCACAGTTTTGCTCAAAATATTGCAATGCACACAACATTATGGGGGACATACCAGAGTTCAAAAGAGGACAAATTGTTGGTGCACGTCTTGCTGGCGCATCTGTGACCAAGACAGCAAGTCTTTGTGATGTATCAAGAGCCACTGTATCCAGGGTAATGTCAGCACCAGCAAGAAGGACCAACCACATCCATCAGGATTAACTGTGGATGCAAGAGGAAGCTGTCTGAAAGGGATGTTTGGGTGCTAACCCGGATTGTATCCAAACAAATGTCATTCCCAAGACAAATTGATGCTGTATTGGCTGCAAAAGGAGGACCTAGTACACCATACTAATAAATTATTGTGGTCTAAAACCAGGTGTTTCAGTTTTGTTGTCCAACCTCGGAATATTTTTTTTTTTTTTTTGTAAATGTCCACATATTTTTGGTTGGACTGAGGTCAGGACTTTGAGGTGGCCATTCCAAAATGCAGTGGATGTGTTTTCTTTACTGCACCAATTACTCAGAACAGTCTAGAGATTGTTCTGCTGAAAATTTTAAGAAAATTCTCAAACCAGTCCCTCCGGCACCAACAATCACACCATGCTCAAAATCACTGAGATTTTTTTTCCCTATTCTGGTGGTTGAAGTTGACATGAAGCTGCTGACCTGCACCTGCATAATGTTATGCACTGCACTGCTGTTATGTGATGAGATAATTGCCTGAAAGTGTGCATGTACAAGTCTTCTGAATAAAGTGCTCGGTAAGCATATATATATAGCATATGATATATGCGTTTACAGGAAAAGGCATATCTAATGAACATTATCAGAGCATTGCTGGACTGGGAGTAGAAGCGAGACACGTTGTATCAGCACGGCCCAGCACATAATGGAAAACACAGCATTAAGGTAGTGGAGATAATCGCAAGCATTAAAGCTGCTCAGAATTCTATGCAAGAGAAATGCTGAGTCGGACAGGAAATGCCCTAATGCATCCCCCTGTGGCTTAAGATCGATGCTCTCCATCTCCTGGAAACCTAGACCAAAACACTATAACTTGATTTTTCCAACTGTGGAGACCATGGTGGCAACTAATGTGGAAATGCTATTGGATTTACCTGCATAGTGTTGAAGTTTTTCCTACACTGGATTCTCCTGGAGGAGGCTTATATTCCACCTTTAACCGGCACTGGTGCGGAAGAGTGTACCTCGTTTTCACCAGCTTTCAGTTAAGTTTTACCTTAGAAAACACTCTAACATGAGGAAGAACCACAGGACAAAATTTCTAAGAGCATGAGACAGTCAGAACCAGAGAAATAACCAAGACTCCAGAGAAGAAACATTCTAAGAGCATGAGGGAAAACCACTGAGAAGTAAAACTCAAAAGAAGAAACTCTCTAAGAGCATGAGGAGGAATCAGTGAAGGAACCAATATTCAAAAGAAGACATACTCTAAATTCAGGAGGTAAAAACACTGATGGGACCCAAGACTCAAAAGGACAAACTTTCTAAGAGCATGAGACAGACAGAAGCAGTGAAAGAACCAAGACTCAAAAGAAGAAACACTCTAAAACCAGGAGGAAAAAACACTGACAGGACTTGAGACTCAAAAGGAAGAATCAGTGACAGGAACCAAAACTCAAACCAAGGAACTCTAGGACCACAAGCTAATGGGGGGATTGGATCCCATGAATCCTGTTTTTGAAACAGTTAATAGCGTGGTATGTGTGTACTGTTTGTAATGTCTTGTTGCCAGATAGTACAGATAATACAATCAGGGTGAAATTGAGAAGTTTTGCTGGCACTTGGACGAGGTAGAGCATATTTGGCAGGTGTTCAAAATGTTATGGATCATCAGTGGATGTTTTCTTCTATAAGTTCTCTGAGAGTACAAGTCCTACCCTACATACTGTTGCAAGTTGCTACACTGACTAGACACCACTGCCTAAATTGTCACATTTCTATACATTAATCCTGTACCTCCAGTGTACAAATAAGGAAGAAAACTTTGGGATAAGGCGAAATTGTATCCAAGTGTGATGGATTGCGAATTCTTCGCTGTGTACTAGAGCTGAAAGAAATCCAAACAGATTTACCGGTGCATCAGTGACTCACCTGAAACCTCAGGGGTCTTCTGTAAAAACCCCTTCAGTTCACACCCACACACTGCATCACTCAAACAAGTAAAAGGACTGTGTGGGCATTACTATGGAAACAGCAGACTATTGTATATACACAATTTTGTTTGTTATGCCACCCACCTGGCAACTCCGCAACTTGTGAAATAAGTGGATGGCTTTGATAATCATCAGACAGAAAATCTGATAATAGTATAGTATGAACATATTCATACACTCAAGCAACACTGCAGTACATCAAAGTGTAGTGCTGTCTCATATAGATAGAACATTTAGGTCATTGGCAAGAATACTTTTTGGATGAACTGTGGATTTGGAGTGGATGTTACTGTCTAACTAATTACCTGCCTTGGGTCATTACTGAAAATCTGTGCTGGTTAAGAAGGAAATAAAAGCAACCTGACACAAAATCTCAGTGTCTTGGAGGTTACATCAGATTGCTTTTTATGCAAAAGGGGGAAGTCAATAGAAGTCCATATCAGCAACAAAAGAGCAAACCAAGATATGTAATGATAAAACCAGGCAATATATATATATATAAAATGTGGTTTTGCCTGGTTTTATCATATATATATATATATATATATATATATATATGGTTTTGAGTCTTGGTTCCTGTCACTGAGTCTTCCTTATGCTCTTAAAAAATGTCTCCTTTTGAGTAATATTTTGGTTTTGGTTTCTACTACTATTATTAAAACCACTCATTAGTACCTCCACCACCACCACCACTATTATTACTGCTACTACTACTTAATTCTAGTACTAGAACTAGTACTACTATTATTAGTACTAGTCCTAATACCTCCGACACCACTATTCCATTGCTAAAGCTACTGCTACTATTACTACTAGTAGTACTACAATTATTAGTATTAGAAAATAATAATAAAACAATAATACTGATAATATACTATTAATAATTATCCCCCAAGGGTTCACAGTTTTGGATAAACAGATACCGTTTAGGCTACACAATGTGTCCGATGCAGCTGGGGTGTCATTTTGATTTACCACATAATTTGGGCAGACACAGGTGCTGACATACAGCACTACGCATGTCCAGGCCATGTTCACACACCTAACTGTGTTTGGTTTGTACTGGCCACTGGTGCTCTTCCAACCATGAGAACTGGAGGCAGTGTATAACATTCAGAAAACTTCAGCCTGATCCAGTCTAACAGCAGACCTGTCCAAACATGCATTCAGCTCAGCTCAGCCACACCGAAACACACAGTTAGCGCACTTGTGTAGTTGCATGTGAGATTTGGAAAATCAGTAGCTGGACATCCAGTGAACCCTGTAAGAATTCAGAGTTTATACTGGAAATGAAGTACGTTGTGGTAACTGAGCTGGGTGTGGATGCGTGTTTGATATAATTGAATATGTGTATGCATTTGGATGAACAGCGTAATGATTTTAAAGGTGTTGCTTTAGTGCTTAGTAGGCTGTGTTAATGTTCGGCACTGTCTGATTGAGCTGCTTATGTCATTCAGGTACTAGTCAGAAGGTTTGGTCATATTTCATCATCTGTTCACACAGGCTTCTTCATGCTCTACATGCTAAAACAGGAAAGCTGACCCATTGGAGGGGTTGTTAATGTGTGATACAGAACAGCACTGTGGAAATAACCACGAAATGTCCAACCAGTGACCCCACAGGCTTGTTGTGGTGTTTGGGTATAAAAACAACCTACAGCCCAGCGGTTTTGTAGTGTGTACAGTTTTTTTTTCAGTAGAAGCAAATTGTTGAAGTTTCCTGCTTAATGTCATTTAACTTTTCCAACCAAAATGCCTCCGGAAGTTTATCAGTCTTTAAGATTAAGTACTTCTTGGCTCTTCAGTGCTCTAATGAGGTCGCGCAAAGGATACTGAATGACTGAATGTGATTTTTCTTAAAGTTGTTTGAACCCTGATGTGATATATTTTATATATAGTTTCCTGTCTCAGCAGCAGTCTAAAAACGGCGTAGGTTCAAAAACAGATTCAATAAGAACAGATGAGCTCACTGTAATATTTCCTAACCAGAGAGAGAAAATGGAAGGAAGGAAGGAAGAAAGAAAGAAAGAAAGAAAGAAAGAAAGAAAGAAAGAAAGAAAGAAAGAAAGAAAGAAAGAAAGAAAGAAAGAAAGAAAGAAGAAAGAAAGAATGAATGAATGATTTTGCAATTAAAATAAAAAGGGACAGAAAAAATACAATAAAATACAAGAGCAAAGAAAGAATTAAGGACCAGAGAGAGAGAGAGAGAGCTTTAATGCAGTGTTACACCTCCTGAATCTGGGAAGATTGGTTCTTGAAGAATAATTGAGGTCTTATATAAGCTAAATGTGTTCAGACTGTGCACACACACAGACACACACACACACACACACACACACACACACACACACACACACACACACACACCTCCCTCACTCATACTGTTCAACATTTGACAACCCACTGACCACTTCATTTTCCAGGCCAAATAAGGTATATCAGACACACACACACACACACACACACACACACACACACACACACACACTACACTGATACCCAATTTCTAACATGCTTCACTTTGAAAGAGAGTTGAAATGAATGTTAGTGAGGAACCTGAGAGAGTGTTTAGGAGAGAGAGAGAGACTGAGTGGTATTTGAGTGAGTGACTGAGTGAGTGACTGAGTGAGTGACCAGAGTAGAGGAAATAGCAGTGAAATTGCCAATTCAAGAGAACAAACCAAACAAAAGAGAGGACACTGTGTGTGTGTGTGTGTGTGTGTGTGTGTGTGTGTGTGTGTGTGTGTGTGTGTGTGTGTGTGTGTGTGTGTACGAAGACAATCTGACTGGGCAGTAGAATAAAGGCAGTATCGAAAAGAGGCTCTTACTGACTGAGATATATTTATTATTATTATTATTGTGTGTGGAGGGGGTCATTCTTTAGAGGGGTTGATCTCAACACACTTCCCCTCAGTCTGTAAATCTCACTGCTCTTATCTAGCTTTTCATTACATCCACATATTGGACTTTACAGTCTTTTAGTCTGAGGGCAGGAGTCAGTGCTTGTGCTTTATGTGGATTTACAGCTAAGAGACACTGGTGGGGTCTGGGGGGCAGGCAGGTAGTGGGCATGGATTTACTGGCCATCCTTTCTGTTCATGCAGGAATAAAATCATCCAGAAATGAGAGAGAGAGAGAGAGAGAGAGAGCATTTTAGTCCTGCTTCTGCTTTCTCAGCTGATGACTGGACTCCCTGAGATCTTGCTCTACAGGTAAAGGGGTAGAGTAACAGTCAGGTGAACAGGTCACTCTGAGAAACTGTTATTGTGACAAACTGAGTATAGAATGGCAGCATGGCAGCAGGTCATCTTTAGAGAAGAATCCTGCTTTAATGTTTTAATTGACACACTATTGTGTGGAGGCACCTTAGTCAGGAAGCTGCATGTGATGTATTATCTGCAGGACACCACCAGAACCTTTACTTGCCTCCATGCCGAGACATCTGGCATGGTGCTGACCCTGGAAAAGCCAATAAGTGAAGCTCCAATGTGTGTCTCATTATTATTGTTCCTGCTAACCTTTATCTTCCTTTCAAATTAGTATTGCAGTCTGACAACAATTTTATGCAATGCAATTAGGTATATATACAGGGGTTGGGCAATGAAACAGAAAACACACGGACAGACCCACAATAATTGATTAGTATGGTGAACAGGGCACTCTCCTTTTACGTATCAAAGCCTCAATTCATCTTAGGAATGACATTTTGGATACAATCGGGTTAACTCAATCATCCCTTTCAGACCAGCTTCCTCTTGCATCCACAGTTAATCCTGTTGGATGTGGCTGGTCCTTCTTGGTGGTGCTGATATTACCCTGGATACCGTGGCTCTTGATACATCTAGACTTGTACCCTTAAGATGTGCACCAACAATTTGTCCTCTTTTGAACTCTGGTATGTCACCATAATGTTTTGTTCATTGCAATATTTTGAGCAAACTGTGCTCTTACCTGCTAATTGAACCTTCACACTCTGCTCTTACTGGTGCAATGAGTAATTAATGAAGATTGACCACCAGCCTGCTCCAATTTAGCCATGAAACTTCCCACACTAAAATGACAGGGGTTTCAGTTTCATTGTCCAACCCATGTCATTAGAAATTAGTAAAAGAAAATATATTTATTTTTAGTAATAGATATTATTATTATTATTATTGTGTGTATTATTATTAGCTATTATTATTATTATTATTGTTGTTGTTGTTGTTGTTGTTGTTTTGTTGTTGCTGTTATTAATAACATAATGATTTATAATTAAACATTCATATTTGCATTATTTATGTTGTGTGTGGATAATAGAGTGTACATACGAAATAAATATGCATTACTGTTTATATTTATATAAATAATAATACGATTAAGAATATGTGTGATGTTATATATTTACATACTAACATAATGGTGTGTTCTATTGTAGGAGATTGTTCTTATTGTTAATATTGTTACTAATATTGTTACTAATAATAGTAATAATAATAATAATAATAATAATAATAATAATAATAATAATAATAATTATTTGTATATTTCTGTGTTATCATTAAAGCTATACTAGTAGACTATTCTTCACACACTTGACACTGTATGCTTTTTACAACAACAGTAACAACTTAACAAGAATACTCATGAAAAAGAAATAATCCTAAAAATAGATCAGAAATAGATCAAATCAAATAATGAGCTATAAAATAAAATTATTTATTATTGTTATGGTTGTGGTTGTTTATTGTATCATACGTGCAAATATGAAAGCCTCTAGAAGCAGCTTAGCGGTTTGTACAAAAGGAACTTAGGCTACTTCAGCTCACAGAACTTCTGAAGCACGGATCAAACTGGACACTCACTACTGACCTTCAAAATTCCTTTACCATCTGTATAACAACTTTAACAACAGCTCTATAATAACAGGAGCTTCATGGAGAGGTTATCATGGCAACCTCGGTGGCTGAGCAGCAAGCGCTGGCCAAACTTCCCACGCCTGTCTTGAACAAGGTCTGGAGTGATGTAAGCTGCCATCTCCATTCTGGAGAAGTGGAAATTCATTCTCTGGAGTTATGAATCATGATTCATCTGGCAGTCTGAATGGGAACGCTGACTGAGAACTGGGCCTTACTGCCCAGCATCAGTATCTGTCTCTACCATTGTTGCGGACTGGGGAAACTAATCAGTCAGATCTGTCAGCTAAAAAGTGGGCTATTCCTGCAACCAAGGGATGCTAACTGAGTAATGTATGTGAGGTGTTCTGAAAGTGAATATATAATGAACCAACAACTCAGTGTTCCTCAGTGTTACTGTTCTGCTTACTATCTATACAGTTACACAACACCTTAACCAGAGTAATGCACCGAACATTAAGAGAAAACCAGTTACACTATATATTGAGCAACCATAACATTATCATGACCACCTTGTTTCTATATTCCCCCATAAATTTTATCGTATCTTGACGTAACAGGGGACCACTTTGTTGTTCTATAATTACAGACTGTACTTCATCTGTTTCTCTGCATACTTTTTAGCCTCCTTTCACTCTGTTCTTCAATGGTCAAGACAGGACCACCACAGGGCAGGTATTATGTGGGCTGTCTGTCATTCTCTGCACTGCAGTGACACTGACCTGGTGTTGTGTTAGTGTGTTTCACTTGGGCATGTGGATCAGACACAGCAGTGCTGCTGGAGTTTTTATATCCCTCAATCCCTCAACATCTACAGTGCAAAGTGGGCCAACTAGGTAGGTGTGTGTTATAGAGTGGACAATAAGTGGACACAGTATTTAAACACTGCAGTAGCACTGCTGTGTCACTGATTCTCATACCACTGCAACACACACTAATACACCACCATTATATCAGTGTCACTGCAGGGATGACAGTGACCCACCACCCACATGATACCTGCTGTATGCCAGTCCCAGCCATTAGTCAGAATGAAAGACTAAGGTATGAAACAGATGGACTACAGTCTGTGACTGCAAAGTGCTTCTGTAAGAGCAGCGTACTTTCCTCCAATGTAGGAGCTGATAAAATTGGACAATAAAATGCTGCACCCAATCCATGCTCTGGTTGATGGCGTATGTCTAATTGTTTGTGGACACCCTTTATACTGAATGCATTCACTGCTTTAAGTTGCACCCTATGCTCAGACAGCATCTCTTCTTGGAGGTACAAGAGGTTTTGGTTTGAATCCCCAGATCCTGAGCTTGTTCTACACCTGCACTGTGCAGAGCATCTCGTCTTGTGACAGTTGATGTGCAAGTACACAAAACACACACAAACACACACACACACCTTGTCTGGTCCCATTACAGAAGTACTGTCAATAGAATAGCACACTGGAGGAGATAAACATCAACCCATTGGCACCATGTCTGATGCCAGACATGGATTAGAGAGGTATAAAGTCCCCCGGAATTGAGCTGTGGAACTGTGGAACTGTGTTCTCTGCAACCATAGTGCTGCATCCATTTTTTTTGGAATGAGTGATCATCCAACCTCCCTGATTCTCGTGTCACTGAATGCAATCAAATCCTCACAGCACTGTTCCAAAATCTAGTAGAAGACTTTCCCTGGACAGTAAAGACATGAGCAGAATACACTAATTTTAATACCCTTGATTTCAGAAGAAACCCCGATGAAAGAGCAGATGTCACAATACTTTTGTCCATATAGTGTTTAAGGGATAATGTACCCAATCCCATCACATGTGTGCTTTTTCTAGTATTTTGGAAGTTCTGTTCTGGCTCGGGGCAGCACATTGGCTCAGTGGATAGCGATGTTGCCTCACAGCAAGAATGGTTCGGCCACAGCCGATCCCCGTGTGGGGCGACCTGGGAAGTTTCTGTGTGGAGTTTGCTCCAGGTACTCTGGTTTCCCCCACAGCCCAAAGACATGCATGGTAGGTGGTGGTGACTCTAAAGTGGCCCTTAATGTGTGTGTGCCCTGCAATGGATGGTGCCCTGTTTGGGGTTGTTTCCTGCCCATGCTCGGTTGCCCGGCTGGGCACGGCTCACCCGTGACCCTATTCAGGAATAAGCGGTTCAGAAAATGGATGGATGGATGTTCTGGCTCAAGGAGGGGAACACAAATGCAGGGGCTTTATTGTTCTACTGTGGGGATTAACACAAAGACAGGCAGTGTGGCTCAACACAACCCCCATTCATTTGTCTTTTTGTATTAGAGGAGAGTTTGGGTTATGCTGTCCATGCTAATAGAAAAGTCTAAAACTGATTACTAATGAACATCCCAACCAATGAGGCAGCAGTTCTGACATTGCATACGAATCATTACATTACACACAATCAGTGCTCACACACACACACACACACACACACACACACACACACACACACACACACACACACACACAGAGTCATCTTTCTCTCTCTGTGCTCTTGATTGCGTAATGAAAATTCTGCCCGAGTGTCAGGGTCAGTGAAGGTCATTAACTGAGACACTCACTCCGCCCCCTCTGTCTCACTCGCCAACTTATTTAAAACAGTACTGATGTATGTGACCATCCTGGATAATGAAAGTGTTCCCTATCCGTTCAGAAGATAGAGGGAAAAGAAAGCCCTTACATCGCTTCAAGAGCAACTAGATGTTTAAATGTGTCCATACATCTCTTTTAACGAATGTCTTCCTCGATTTTAAGAAGCATCATTACTGACACTGATGATCAGATGCTTGCACAGCTTGAATACTCAATAGAACACAATGCTTTGGAGTCTAAGATCAGCATAACCCCCTTTCAGGTTAGCCTAAAAGAGTATAAAGCCCCCCAGCATTGAGCTGTGGAACAGTGGAACTGAGTTCTCTGGAATGATGGAGCTCCAGCCTATAGTTTTGGGATGAATGGGAGTGTATTTGTGACCCAGAACTAATCACCCAAAATCCAGGTCTGACCCCACTAATGCTCTAGTTTCTGAATGCAATCAAATGATCACAGCAATGTTCCACAATTGTAAAGCCTTCCCAAAAAAGAAGAATCCCAATGAATACCCTTGATTTCTGGCTGGAGAACCTGGCATCTACAAAGCTTTACAGATATCGAAGAGCTTGTCTCACACAAAACACACAATTTGGCAAGAGGATGTTGTTTGTTTGTTTGTTTTTTGCTTGTTTACAGGGAAAGAGCTGCTAATGGAAAGCTGCTGAATATAATGATAAAGCTTCAGTTCAGGTCAGTAATCAAATTGGTGTGCTAATCTGATTAAAGTGGAAACACTCCTGTCCTGGGCCACCGGTTTGCACTGATTCCACCTTGTGGTCATTCTCTGTAAAATCACAGATTTCAGTTCAAGATATTCAGCAACCCAGTCACATCTTATATCACAGATGGTCTGAAAATCATTTAACAGATGAAACAATAAGAAGATTCAGAGCAGAATTTGAGTAATTTTTATCAGGCTTTGTACTTTAAATCTATGGACTTTTGTAATGGTATATTAATAATCTATGAACATGTATATAGTAAGGTGTTCACATTTGTTCAGAAAAATATAAAACAAAATAAACCTTGCATGCAGCAACATGCAGTTTTGTACGCTTCATACCTCAGGATTGAAGTAACCTACAGACATGATACACTTACCCTAATTACCCTACTTACGTTGTGGGCTTGTGATTGTGTAATGAACTATCAGAGAGTAATCAAGCTTGGAAAATTGCAAAAATTAACTTGTTTCCAACAGAATTAAATCCCAGTTTAAATGCCAAAGGGGCTTCCAGTAGGTTTAGGGCACTGTCCACATATACATGCTCAACCTGCATGCAGACTCTGACTAATAGGTGAGAGGGGGCGGGGCTAATGATGTCACTGACTCAGATACTGGGTTACAGAGGAAAAGGAGAAGGGAGGGACTGTTTGCTCTCTTAATTTGTTCAGGGAGTGTTCAGAATTTCCGAGAAGGGAAAATACTGATAGATACATGAATAACAAATTATAAAGGATATTTAAGTTGTTGATTTTTTTACTTTATTTGGGCTACTGTTAAGTATTTTGAGCAATGTATTATTATGAGTCTCCTTGTCAATCTAACCATTACAAATAATTAATCAAAATTATTGCATTTCAACCAAAACACTCTGGATCAATTACCAATAGCAATTCTAGATTTCTGACATGTGTTTACATCCTTATAAAAGTCCTTGGTTAAAATGTTTCAATCCTTCAATCCAAATTGCTTCTGTTGCTGGTGAAAGTGTTTTGGCTATTTGTAAACGTGTTTTGGGCTGGTAAGTGTATTTAATGTTTTTAATTTAGTAGATTGTTTTGCCCTTCTCAGCCACTGTACTTATAAGCCAAAAAACATTTGAAAAGTACATTTTTAATGTCCAAACATGGTCAAATTCATACAAATTCTGTTAATATTTAGATCTCAAAAGAAGATAAATTGGAGTAGCCCAGGATCTCCTGTAAATAGCAACATCTGGCATGTGTGACCATCTCCTATAAATTATTTTCTAATGTTGTGGTAAATAAAAGTACATTAAACTATGCAAATATCTCACAGAATTAGCATATGTTAATATAATAAAAGTATATTCATAATAAAATGCATTTATCAGATTTAAATGTGAATATTGTTTCACCACAGAACACTGCAAGTCAAATGTTTTAGAACACCTCCATTTTTTCAGTAATCCATGGTCAGTACTGCTAATCTTACTGCCACGCCACCTTTCAGAGCTGCAGTCTGTTCCCATCTGAAACTGAGACTGCTTTCATACAGATAAAGGGTTTGCAAATTGTCGTGTTTTGCATCACTATATTAGACTATTTTTTATTTGTTTATAAAAAACTGACTGTATTCACTGAATCTGAAGTGTAAAATGTTAAATAATAATAATAATAATAATAATAATATAATAATGATAATAATAATAATAATAATAATAATAATATAATAATAATAATAATAATAACAATAATAATAATAATAATAATAATAATAAATGTTAATAAAAATAAAAACCCTGTGTTCTAAAACTTTTGAACAGTAGTGTATATTAACACAGTCTTTCATTATCCTGGCTTTGCTGCTGGTGTAATATATTTTCTTATTTATCTGGAAACAATGGCATCAAGGGAATCGATAAATTAAAGCATTTATCGGTGAAATAAAGAATAAAACCCCCCAGTTTATCCTCAGTGCCCTCCCTCGGTTTTATTTTAATTATGGGAAAATGAAGTTTTAAGTGGATAAGGGGAACCGTTCATTAAACGGAGGGAAGTTAAAAGTCTTTTCTTACTTTCCTCCCTCGCTGCTTTCAGACATTCTTAGTGTAAAAACTACAGAAAGGCAAAACTACTCGAGATTTTAATTTGATATTTTACTGAAAACGTATTTCACATCACAACAAACTGAGCTTACAGGTAGTTGGGGGACTTTTATTTTGAAAGTGACGGAGAGACCCCAGCAGTGGGCCTGTTGGGACAGTTGTTGTTTTCCTCCTGACGGTTTTGCTGTTGTCTGAGCTGGACAAACATGGGTCTGTGAGCCATGACTTTTCTCTTTTATTGGGCTCCGACATGAACGACATCATGGAGGAACAGGAGAAGGGCGGGCTGCTGGCGGAGAGCCCGGCAGCACCGGTGGGTGTCACAAACAGGGGGCAGCTCGGTTAACAGAGGCAGCTCTGCTCCCCCGTGTTTTAAATTGAGATTGTGACCTGACCTGAGCACCAGTTGAATTATCAGCGCATAAATCGAGCTTCTTTCCAATTGAACTGTGGAGATACTCACTGTTTACATATGGACCCTGCCTGTCTATCTGCCTGGGTCCTGGAGGCACCCCTACCCTGCATATCGTAGTGCTTTCCCTGCCCCACCACACCTGATTCAACCACTCAGATGATTAAGAAGATCTTCAGAGCTACAGAGGGTGGGAGAAAGCTACTTGTGCAGGGTAGGGGTGCCTCTAGGACCATGGTTGAGAAACAGAGCTAGATAACTGAATAAATCTGTCTGACTAGACACTGAAACATCACATTTATGGTTGCACTGGTTCCTGGGTGAGCCTTCAAGTTCCATATCCATTTCTCTTTTTTTTTCTAGCTGCCAGTTTGGATATGAGTGATTGTATGCGATAAGAGTTATTCTCGTGTTTTAGATATAATTAACTTTGTATTAAAGGCCTTTTCTTGAAAGATACCAGTGACAATCGGCCATACAGGGAGTTTCATGTATAAACTCTGATATAAATGGATTGTGTTGTAAAGGAAAATTATTTTCCGTCTGCAGAAGGCAGGCAGCAGCAGACCTAAACCAGTTCTGGATGGAGGGAATAAACCAGTGGTGGAGAAAAGAGGACCGTATATTATGTCCAAAGTTCCTGCAATACACACCAAACTGCGTGAGTAGAGTCCCACTACAGCACATAAATGCAGAGATAACAGGCCAGCGAAACACAGTAGGCTCTTTCAGGGTTTTTTTTTTTTTTGCATATATCTTATATACTTACTAAAATAATCTCTGTTTTCTGTTAAATGAAAAGCAGTCTAACATTTTAACACCAGCCTTATTAGTGTTTGTTTATTGTCTGCAGAGAAACACAGAGAGATGGCCAGGAGGGCCTTAAAGAAGAAAGGCTTTTCACCTGGAGGGCCGGTTATGCAGCAGCCAAGACATGGAGCTAAAAAGTCAGTAACCGCTGTCCTTTTGGCTGGATTTTCCCCATAGTAGTAATAGTGGGATTTGTTTTTCAGTTTAGTTATTGTTTGGTCAAGATGACTTTTTTTGATGACGCAGTGTCAGCTCTGATCCAGAAAGGGCTGGTGTCCAGGCTTTTCATTCCAGCAAAGCATGAGCACATGAACATACTGTTTAAAGACTGAAACAGGCAGAATCAAATGAGGTACACTCCTCGTGGATAAGATGCTAAGACCATGGTTGTTTTAGTTCTCTCCCTTCATATTTCATTCATAATTTAGATTTCCTCTTTGTAGCTTGAAAGTAGATTAAATTTGCATGTTGTAAACTATTCTCATCGTTTACATACGGGGAGAGCTCCACTTGCAGTGTTTCTATATGTATGTATGTTGTAGCCATTGAACCCCTTGCTTCACTGCAGATTTCCAGAACCGTTTGTGATAGAAGGCTCCGAACCTCTGAAACAGCAACACAAAAAATAAATATTATTATAGTGTCTTTCCCTTCTTTTACTCAGTAGCTGTAATTTAAATTTGAGCAACGGTAATGTTCATGTAAGTATGTTGAGATTTTGTAATGAAAATAAAAAAATTACCCAGTATAGTAGATGCAGTCATATGGAGAATTTGCAGTTGCCTGTGCGTGAAAATTGAAGAATGTAAACTGATCAGCCATAGCATTAGCACCACTGATTAGTGAAGTGAGAAACATTGGATATCTTCATCTACAGGGGCTCCTATCAAGGGGTGGATATATTGGACAGCGAGTGAATAGTCAGCTCTTAAAGTTGATAAGGCAGGAAAAATGGACAAGCTTAAGAATCTGAGCCACTTTGACAAGGGCAGCGGTCAATACCAAAACTGGTTCAAGAAAGAACAAGTGAATGCTCATCCATGCAATCTATGAAGACCCCACCTCACAACATACAGGACACCAAGGATCTGCTGCTAATGTCTTGATACCAGAATGCAACAGGACATTTTCAGGTCTTGAGGGGTCTAAGCCTCAAATGGTCAGATCTGTTCAGTTAACACAAGATGAACCTACCTAATATTATGCTGCATAGTACTAATGTTATGGCTATTCAGTGAAATTCTACGGTATGCTAATTTTGAGCTGATTGCTATCTGATGATAGATAGTGTAAATGACTCACAGGAGTTAGAAACCCCTCTTCTTTCATATATAAAAAAGAAAAAATTCAAAGGGTGTTTTCATCTGTCTTTTCTTTGGATTTGTTGGGGTTAAACTTTCTGTTGTTTTATTTATTTTATCACATAAGATGATCCTTGTTTAGATGTTTTTCTCCTGAGTTGTGTTCATATTTGAATAGATTTCATGTTTGCTGTATTGATCTGCAGTAACTGTGCTCAACTCAAAATCTGGATGCAAATACTCTCCTTCTGGCATTGGAAATGAATGGTTCTTATCATGTCCACAACAGACTGTGTATATAGATGGTTCCATCCTTTAGCAAAGATCCATAAACTCACACTTTATTAATAATTAGGCAGAATGGTTGAGAGTGTTTTGGGTGTGTAAAATAATTTCCTTATTCCACAGATTCATTCAAATTGAAATAAAGGGAGAGAAGGTGAAGTTTTTCAGTAAACAGCAGCCCTGTTCAGTAATGTTTAAATGGGCTTTCTTGATTTTTTCCCCTTTAGTGTGAAGTTCAACAAGGGATATGCAGCACTTAGCCAGAATCCAGAAGACACACTAGTATCACTGGACTCAGACAGGTAAAAAAATACTTTGTATTTAATACTATTGTGCAAAATCAGAGTTAATTGTATGAAATAGGGAAGAATGAATTGCAGTCAGTACATTTCAAACATTTTGACTGATTAATGAGAATGTATGCAGTCAGTGCAGTTGATACCATGAGCTGCCTTGAGGGAAGTTCTCTTCTGAAAACAGTGACTTTGAGTAAACCTCTGAGTAAAGTATATATTGTTGTTCTTGGGTGCTGCAGATTTTGAAGAGTGCTGTACATTACAGACGTGACGGAGTTGCTAAGGGAAGTGGCCAGTGTTGTTAACTGAAATGAGACTATAGAGTTTTCTACTGCTTGTTTCTTTTTCAGTGACGTGGAGCTCGAGTCCCAGTATTCATCTGGATATTCCTCTGCAGAGGTGAGACTCACAGATGATGATTATCATGATGATAAACTGTTAACACCATTTTTTGGTGTCTTAATGAAATGTCTGCAAAATGTTTTTGTCAGAATACTGCAAGGATTCAGTATCATGGCACCTTTTCCCATTCTCACCCTGCCTAGTCTTCATCACTCACATCACTCACATCACTCACATCACTCACATCACTCACATCACTCACATCACTCACATCACTCACTCACTCACTCACTCTAACCCTTTTTTTGTCATTACCAGTCCTACTCATGCTGCTGGAAAAAGTATCTCAGTACACTGGCATGCCGAAAGAGATAGCAGAATGTAAAATCTATGTCTAGTATGTGTTGTTTCCTCAGGGGACAGCTTGGGAACACCTACACCTGCATAAACATGTGATGTGTTATCTTGTGAGTGAGTCTGAACACTGGCCAGACAACGTGAATTATCAGAGTTTAAGAGGCATGATATTTGGTGCTAGATGGATGGGTCAGCTGGGGTGGACAACTTGTCTTGTTGACAACTGGGTTCATGGAGACTGTCATACACAAACCCTATCAGTCCAAAACAAGTGGATCAATCAATTTACATATTTCTGTCCCATGATTTTGGCATGTCAGTGCAAATGCTAAGTATTCAATCACTGTTTCACAGTGTCCTGCTGTCCTAACTTCTGCCTTTCCCTCCCTTGTCATTTCTCCTCCAGGTACACCCTGACCTGAACCAGCAGCTGCTGAAAGACGGCTATCGCCTGGACGAGATCCCAGACGATGAAGACCTGGACCTCATTCCTCCAAAGGCTATGGGCTCCTCTATATGCTGCTGCTCAGACAGCCCCTCCTGCTCTATGCAGTGAAAATCTTCCACAGAACTGCTTTTAAGTCTTAAGCACCACTGTTTAAACTTTCTCCCACCATGCTGGACCTGCAAACGCTGCCTTCCAGTAGACAGAACTGTCGCTGAGGCAAGCAGAGTTCTGCACTGTCGAACGGGCCAGTGTTCTGTCCAGCTTCTGAGAGGTACTAGAGCTTCAGCATTGACACTTCCCCATCGTCCTCCTTCATGCTGTTGTCCTCACAGCTGTCTGTGTGGTGGCCTGTTACAGTGATCCTACACTTTGTGTAGCACTTCTTGCCTGATTTATGGCTTTGCAAAACTGCATGGTGCTTCTGATGCTATTCTAATGAAGGTTTCCTAAAGACGCACACAGATTAATCACCACAGTATGGTATGAATGACCTCTCTGTCTTTCTGCCATTAATGAAGTGTTTACCACCGCTGTGCTATTGGGAATCCATGGCCCTTAACATTAGCCTTGTCTAGTAGACATGCACCTTTTATGTTCATGTTTGTTTTGCTAATCTAGGACAGCTGTCACCATGCTAAACTGCATCATGCTAAAGTATAAACAGACAAGACATTCAATCTCTTTTTAGGCTAGTTTAGAAAACTAGTCCATCTTACAATCATGAAACTGTTAAGTGAAATGGTTAGTTATTCAAAGAATTAAATCCACAAAACAGAAGATATTTGCATGCACTGACCACTCACTTGTTTTTCAGACTCTGTAGCTGTGGTCAGTTGTATGAATGTTTAGGTTTCTAGCTCAGTGTTTCTCAGTCCTGTCCTGGAGGCACCCTGCCCTGCACTTTCTAGTGTATTTCTAACTTTTACTCACCCCTGCAACTCTTAAGAGTTTAATGAGTTGACTGAGAGCAGGAAAAGCACTTATATGTGAGGTGAGGTGTCTCCAGGACCAGGGCTAAGAAACACTGTTCTTGTGATTGAAACTACTTTTTATATGGCACCATGTAGTCTCTTTATAGCCAGTGTTCTCATGACTCAAACCTTGGATAAAAAACACTACACAGTTTGGTCTTGTACGTGGGATGATGGAGATACTAAACTGTCTAATGCTGCAGCTTTACAGCTACAGAATAGTAGGGAATAGTGGTAGCACTGCCCTTTACACACAAACTAATATCACCTTCTTGTTTGTTGTTTCTACACTCAGCTACGCTTACCAATACAGACAATTCTTCGAAGATCAAGATGTCACAGGATCACCACAGTGTACGTATTATTTGGGTGGCAGGTCATTCTAACCACTGCAGTGGTGTGTAAGTGTGCATTGCACTAGTACTACTGGATCAGACAAAGCAATGCTGTTGGACTGTTTAAACACTATGTCCACTCACTGCGCACTCTGTTAGACACTCCTGCTTAGTTGCACCACCTTGTGTATATGAAGTCAAGGGCTCATGTTTCTACACAGTTGTGTCATTCATCCTTTAGTCTTTTGTCAGTGATCACTGGGCACTGCCCACAGGACACTCTTGCCTGGATATTTCTGGTTGGTGGACAGTTATCAGTCCAGCAGTGCCACTAAGGTGTTTAAACATTCCAAAAGCACTGCTGTGTCTGATCCACTCCCACTAGCATAACACACTAACACACCACATCAATGTTACTGCAGTACTGGAAGTGACACACTACCCAAATAAAACACGCTCTGTGGTGGTCCTGAAGGGTCCTGACCACTGAACAGGATAAAAGGAAGCTAACAAAGTATACAGAGAAACAGATGGACTACAGTCTGTAATTGTTGGTTGTATATTTCCAGGTGTACTTGCCTGCCACTATGGACAGATCTGCTATGCTTGTGTATTTCCTCAATGCAGCTTTTTTCCTCTCAGCTTGGATTAGACTGGGAGATAATTATTTATATTAGTTTTAGTTTTGTTACTGTGCTATAAAGCATGCTTTAAAAGTTCCTCTTTGATTTAATCCCTTTTTCTTTTGTTGTCCACAGGAAATAAGGGATTTGGTTGACATGTTTGAGCTTTTGTTGTTCATCATGTAGCCAAGAACTGCAGAGAAACATCCCACAACACTTTGGGACAGTTTCCTGTGCAGGGATTAAACCCTGTCATTTTGAAAGGAAATTCTCAATTGAAAGGAAAATGCAGCCCATAACTAGGTTTAATCCTTGTCCAGAAACCATATGGGGTTTAGATTAAACCAATGTAGCCCTAGTATGTTATTTGAAAGCTGTTTAAAAACTGGCCTGCCATTTGTGTTGGTTCAAATAGTGGTGACTGGACAAGACATGTTCTGTGTTTGAAGTTTCTTTAGTTTGGCACTTAAGGGATTCATATATATTCTTTAGTTCCAAGAAGAAGCTCCAAACACAGGACATGTCTTATCCAGTGACCACCATTTGAACCAACACACACTAATATATATAGTGTGTATGTGTATATAATGTTTTCCCCTCTCCATTGTTTCCTTCTACATTAACATGTTGTGAATTTGGTCTGCAGTTGGTCTTTTCATTGTCAAACATTCATGGTAATTGGACCAATAGAAATTAATTCCAATCCAAAATGACTTGGAATAAAATACTTTTACTTTGACTTTCATTGAACATTAGATCTGGGAGTGAGCACACCTGTATATGTTGTGAGGTGTTCTATTGTAAGTGAGATTGAACACTGGCCAGCGTGTTCATGAATTGTCCATGTTTGCGTGAACCATGATGGTGGGTACCAGATTGATGGGACATTCCGTTTCTGAAGTTGTCCTGGCAACTCACGTTCCTCAATGTACTGTGCCATGTGTGTATAGGGAATATGTCATAGAACTTATGCTGAAAAACTTGGGCCCGTTGGAACAGTGTATTATTCTGCGAGAGTATATCCCACACCAGTATGGAACCACCAAGTCTGCTCAGGTTCTTGTTGACAACTGGGGTCCATGTGCTTCACACAAAACCTACCATGAGCCTGAAGTAATTGATACTCTGACTTATTGGACCACACCTTATGTTGTCAGTTCTCTATGGTCCAGTTAGCAACCTCACAAGCCCAGATGAGGCACTGTGTCAGGCTGTGGTGTTAACAGAGGCACCACACCCATATCTCTAAAAGCTGAAGAAGACTGCACTGAAATGTGGATGTGATTTCTGCAACAGTCACTTGTAAATTTATACAGACAGTTCTAGCTAGCCTGCTGTTCACTGTGGTTGGTAATGCTTTCTATGATGAATTTCTGGTACACACGACACAGCTTCAGAAATGGAATGCCCTCCCCTCTGGCATGCATCATGCATCACTCAGTTCAATAATTCACATTTCAAATGCTGTGAATACACTGGCCAGTGTGCAACTTACACAGGTGTGTGTGTTCCCAAACCATCTCAATTTAACACCACTTCACAACCAGCTAATATATTGCTGTCCCAAGACTTTTGGTATGTCAGCATAGATATTTATAGATCATCATCATATTGTGTCAAAAAAAACTCACAAGGACTCTGTTTAAAGCTTCGTAACAATCTGGCACAGCTTCAAACTCCAAATTGGCGGAGTTTGGAATCTGAATCTTTTTTTTCCCCAAAAGATTGGAATCCAGTGTACCACTAGTTGCTATTTGCTACATGCTTCCATTACTTTTAAGTACATTCATCCTCATTAGACTTATTAGACGTATCTCCAGTGCAAAACTAAAGAAGAAAATGTCACATACCAAACCTGTCCTCAGGGCTGGAGAAAGTTGTTTAAAATTGCTTTAAGCTATTGTTAAAATAGTTTGTCTTTGACTTTGACAGACATTTACCACAGTGAATATATGGTTTTGTGCTTTAAGTTTTGTTGTTTCATATGTTACTGATATTTGGGGAAACATCCCCAGCATGGCTATGTGGCTTTTTTATGAAATTTGTTGATATTCTATTGCTCTCCCCCAGTTCCTCAGTTCCTCTTTTACATCTGTCCAGAGGAGGGTGAATCAGGTCTAGAAAGTAAAAATCCACTGTTGTTCTGACTGCTTCTGCAGCTGCACAAACAGGAACAAATCCTGAAGTGTATGCTTACACTCCAAACTTGGATTACCCACCTCTGTATCTACCTAATGAAATGGTTGAGGTGTTAACAGTCATTCAGTGTGGTTTGGTCATGTGCTCCTAGTGGGAGTAATAGGACAAGTTTCATATAGTCATTACATTAAATGATTATGAATACACTACCAGATCCCTAAAAGATTGTGTTACAGTAAAAGCTCAGTTGTGACTTTAAGTGCTCTGTTTTTTATATCTACTTTTTTTAAATCTAGTGTTACATTATTATTGCTTTCAAATGTATTATTCATTTATTGTCATTGGGACTACATAAATTCAGAAAGCATTTGTGGACTGGTTCACTGGTGATTCTGGATAGTAAATAAAATGGCTATACTAGTATTGTAATCATAGTGGTTCTCATTAGCATTGCTGTAAAGAAATCAATTTCAGACTAAACCTATTTTGAGTGACTGATTGCATCTCAGGCAGTTCTACAGAAATTAAAGTGTTTATATGAGCAGAACTGGCAGAGGGGCTCTAAATGTACTTTACAAATATTACATTAGGTTTTAGCCATTATATGTGGGCATCATAAGAGATGTTTAACAGAGAAAAGAGATTTCCCCCTGATGCTGACTATTGTCATATTATATAGATTATGTTTATGTTCTTGGAGATCAGAGCTGTGTTTCTTGCATTTAATTATCTGCCTGTTTAAGAGAGGAAATTGTTAAGGGAAACTGTTTGTGTTGCTAAGAAGGTTTTGAGCTTTTCCACTGTTGCTTTCTGTGAGGAGTGTGTGTGTGTGTGTGTGATAGTGTGTGATGAAAATTAGATTGAGTGATGAAACTGTACTTTAATGTTGCACTCAGAGCACTCAGCAGACTGTTCCTCCTCCTATACTATGCAACTGACTGGACAATCTCTTCTTCACAGTCTGTGGCGGTTACTAACATTACTCAGTTTAAAGGCAATAACTTGAAGAGTTTTTTGTTGTGGAAAGCACTGTTATTTGTATCTAATTCAATATTGTTTTGCATTATTAAAGGAACATGTACCTGTATAATAACTGGCTTTTTACTGTAATAAAACAGGAATAAATATGGAACTGTGTGTTTCTGTGCTTGGTTGGGTTCCCTGTTCATTTTATTTATAACAGTTTAATTTGACTTTAGGCTAAATTACAAAGTTAGAGCTGATGCATCATTTAGGGTATTTTATAGTCTAGGTTTAAGATTAATTTGAAAAGAGTTTGGGTTTTGAATTATGGAGCTAAGATCTTTCAAAAGCAGGGGCAGATTAATAAATCATGGGCCCTTGGGCAGGACCCAGAGCAGTGCCCCCCTCCCTCCAAACACAAACCAGTGCAGGCTGCAATGTCCCTCACCACACAGCTAAATGCAAAGAACCCTGAATGTCCCCTCCCAACAGAACATGAATATTATGCAAAACAAGTACATACATTATTGCATTGCACATTACACATGGAGTTCCTTCTCATTTGTGCCTTTTGGAGGTGATGGCAAGACATCAGTGTTATTAGCCTCACCTGCAGTGTTTAAAGATGTCTGTGCTACTGATGTTCACTAAACCTTCAGTGAGACTGTGTTAGTAATGTTGACTGGGAAACATTCAGTTAGACTGTGCTAGTAATGTTGACTGGGAAAAGTTCAGTTAGACTGTGCTAGTACAGTTGACTGGGAAACGTTCAGTTAGACTGCTAGTACAGTAGACTGGGAAACATTGAGTTAGACTGTGCTAGTAATGTTGACTGGGAAACGTTCAGTTAGACTGTGCTAGTAATGTTGACTGGGAAACGTTCAGTTAGACTGTTCTAGTAAAGTTGACTGGGGAAAGTTCGGTTAGACTGTGCTAGTAATGTTGACTCGGAAACATTCGGTTAGACTGTGCTAAGTAAAAGTTGGCTGGGAAAGCGTTCAGTTAGACTGCATTAGTAATGTTGATTGAAACGACCGGTTGGAACTGTGCTAGTAAAGTTGACTGGGGAAGCGTTCCAGTTAGACTGTGTTGAAATAATGTCGTTAGGAAACATTCGGTTAGACTGTGCTAGTAATGTCGATTAGGAAACATTAGGTTGAACTGTGCTATTAAGTTGACTGGGAAACGTTTGGTTAGACTGTGTTAGTAAAGTTGACTGGGGAAAGTTTGGTTAGACTGTGCTAGTAATGTTGATTGGGAAACGTTCAGTTAGACTGTGTTAGTAATGTCGATTGGGAAAGCATTCGGGTGAACTGGCTAGTAGAAATTTGACTAGGAAAACATTCAGTGAACATGAGGGTTGGGTGAGACTGGTCCAATCTAGCCTGAGCACCATCATCAACTTCTGCTACCATTTGGCTACTTGTTATTCCTGGCTTCTGAAAGAAATCAGAGATAGTAATTTTTCCAGTAAATATTAGTTACAAATTCAACTTCTGCACCAATAACATGTTGACTTTACTTGGTGCTTTGATAGGTTATGTGTGTTTACTAAAGTTTAATGGAGAACAATGGCAATCAGTCTTGAATTAGCCAGTGGCCGGTCCTGGCTGGTCAGGGCCCTGGTGCCTAATCTGGCCGGTAGTACTGCTGTGAATCACTACTGTCTGAACTTGTACACTAGCACTAGGGCGCACTTAAGATAGAATACTTCACCTGCACTTTAAGGACTTATATCACACTTTTCTTCAACTTAAAACCTAAGCAGATTTGAACAACGTGTTTTAAGGCATCAGGATTAGCTCTAGCCGGTGTGGGACGAGGGAAGACTGGGAGCTCATTACCAGAATGATCAAATATAATGCTAACATTTCTCTGAAACTATTTAAGGCAGATTTTGATTTATTGTTTAACATTTAAAAGGATTAAAGAAGGTATTTTGTGGTGAACAGTTATGCTGTTGAGCTGCCAAGGAAATTTGGAAATAAACGCAACTATTTGGAAAATAATGACTTTTTAAAGTAAGTAATAATAATATAGTATCATTACCACCTTCAATGTACAACCAGAAATCAACATCCCTTATGTTTTCTTACACTTACACACAGTGAAAACATCATGGGCCTCTCAGGGAATTAATGTTCATGATGTAAATGAAAAAGCTAAACTGTCATATATTTATTACATGCATTTATTTTTAAGATTTTGCATTTTGCATTTTAGATTTACTCAACCTCGAAATTAAATATTCAAATCATTTAAGATTATGGATTTACTTAGTTGTAAGAGCAAATAAAAAATGCTTGAAATATTTTATTTTATGTATAATGAACATAAAATATGAAAATATGTGATGTGAAAACTGAAGACAATTATGACACAATTTTCAGTTGCATGTGCTGACTGTGCGGTGTGACAGTGTATTTATAACTTTAATGAAATAGTAAACTTAATAATCTTACAATAAATCTTGATTTGCTTTGATTAAACAGCTCAAATAATTCAGAGATAATAACTCATGGTAGCTTTAAAATAAACCACACATTGGATGAAGTATTTTGATGTGTGTTTATCAAAACTCACCACTAGGGGCGCTCTTAGGCTTTACAGGAAGAAAGTAAATTCGTTTAGAAATAAAAGTGCCTTAATTGCACTTGAACTTTTACTTACGTTTTTATTTCATTTTCTAACTTTTTATTTTACATTTTATTGTTAACATTATTTTATATTTATTTATTTAGTTTAATCATTTTGTTTTTTCTTTTGATTTATAATTGTATTGTTCTTTAAAGCTACTTTTACTGTTGTCTTATGCTGTTTTCTGTTGATGTTATTATTATTATTATTATTATTATTATTATTAGTAGTAGTAGTAGTAGTAGGAGGAGGAGGAGGAGGAGGAGCAGTACTAGTAGTAATACTAGTAGTTGTATCATTATTAGATTATAGATTATGAACTGTTACATTTACAATACAATGTATGTTATATTTTATTTTTACCAAAGATTGTAATGATTAATACAAATGTTTATATTAAATCTATTGCTCTGGCACAAAAACTCCCTGGACTTGGATTTACCAACTTTGTTCAGTGACTTACTGTATTTAGTTCTACATCCTTTTGTAACCAAAGCTGCCATTTGTTACCATGAGCTCTATGTGTGGGGTGAATCACATTTTGTTTTTAGCAGAGATTGAGTTTTCAGAGATTAGGGTTTTTTATCGAAGATTAGTTTTTTTATCCAGAATTAGGATTTTATCAGAAATTAGGGTTTTATCACAGATTAGGTTTTTTTATTATCAGTGATTAGGGTTTTCCAGATATTAGGGGTTTTTTAAGCAGTGATAAGGGTTTTATCAGAGATTAGGGTTTTTCCGAGATTAGGGTTTTTATCAGAGATTAGTTTTTTATCAGAGATTAGGGTTTTTGTTTTAGCAAAGATTATGAGTTTATCAGGAATTAGGGTTTAAACAGAGATTAGTGTTTTTATCAGAGATTAGTGCTTTTATCAGAGATTAGGGTTTTTTCAGAGATTAATGCTTTTATCAGAGATTAGGGTGTTATCACAGATTAGGGTTTTTTTAACAGGGTGAGAGTTTTATCAGAGATTAGGGTTTATCAGAGATTGGTGCTTTTATCAGAATTAGTGCTTTTATCGAATTGATGCTTTTATCGAAGTTAGGGTTTATCAAAGATTAGTGTTTTTATCAGAGATTAGTGCTTTTATCAGAGATTAGGGTTTTATCAGAGATTAGTGCTTTTATCAGAGATTAGGGTTTTTTTCAGAATTAGTGCTTTTATCAGAGATTAGGGTTTTTATCAGAGATTAGTGCTTTGCTTGAGATTAGTGTTTTTTTCAGAGATTGATGCTTTTATCAGGGAATTGGGGTTTTATCAGAGATTGGTGTTTTTTATCAGAATTAGTGCTTTTTACTCAGAATTAGGGTTTTTGAAATTAGTGCTTTTATCAGAGATTAGGGTTTTTCAGAGATTAAATTTTTATCAGAGATTAGAGTTTTATCAGAGATTAAGGTTTTGTTTTAGCAGAGATTAGGGTTTTTTATCAGAATTAGGGTTTATCAGGGTGGTACTTTATGAGATTAGTGTTTTTATAAAACATTATAGTGCTTTTATGAAATTAGGTTTTTGTTTTTTAGCAAAAGATATAAGTTTTATCAGAGATTAGGGTTTTAAACAGAGATTAGTGCTTTTATCAGAGATTAGGGTGTTATCACAGATTAGGGTTTTTTTTTAACAGAATTAGAGTTTTTATCAGGGTGGGTTTATCAGAGATTAGTGCTTTTGTAAAAAAAAAGTTAGTGCTTTTTATCAGAGATTAGTGCTTTATCAGAGATTAGGGTTTTATCAAAGATTAGTGTTTTATCAGAGATTAGTGCTTTTATCAGAATTGGGTTTATCAGAGATTAATTGCTTTTATCAGAGATTAGGGTTTTTCAGAGATTAGTGCTTTATCAGAATTAGGGTTTATCAGAATTTAGTGCTTTTAGCGAGATTAGTGTTTTTTTCAGAATTAGTGCTTTTATCAGGAATTAGGGTTTATCGGGGTGGAGTGTTTTATCAGAGACAGTGCTTTTATCAGGAATTAGGGTTTTTCAGAGATTAGTGCTTTTATCAGAGATTAGGGTTTTTTCAGTTAAATTTTTATCCACATCAGAATTAGGGTTTTGTTTAGCAGATTAGGGTTTTTATCAGAGATTAGGGTTTTATCAGAGATTAGTGCTTTTATCGAGATTGGTGTTTTTATCCAGACATTATGGTCTTTTTTTTTTTTTATCAGAGATTAGTGTTTTATCAGACGTATGGTCTTTTATCGAGATTAGGGAGTTTTTATCAGGGTGAAGTTTTTATAAGGGTGGTTTTGTTTTAGCAAGGTGTGGTTTTTTTTTATCAGAATTAGTGCTTTTTATCAGAATTGAGGGTTTTTATGGGGTTTTTTATCAGAATTAGAGTTTTATCAGAGATTAGGTTTTTTGTTTTAGCAGAGATTAGGGTTTTTTTCAGAGATTAGTGCTTTTATCAGAGATTAGTGTTTTTATCAGACATTATGGGTTTATGGGGTGCAGTTTTATCAAGTTAGTGTTTGTCAAGAGAGATTAGTGTTTTTATCAGACATTATGGGTTTTATCAGGGTACAGTTTTTATCAGAATTAGTGTTTATCAGAGATTAGGGTTTATCCAGAGATTAGGGGTTTTTTTGTTTTTAGCAGGAATTATGGTTTATCAGACCAATAGGGTTTTTTATCAGAGATTAGGGTTTTTCAGGAATTAGTACTTTTATCAGGGAATTAGTGTTTTATCAGACATTATGGTTTTTGTCAAGAGATTATGGTTTTATCAGAGATGAGGATTTTTATCAGAATTGGTTTTTATCAGAGATTGGGGTTTTTTGTTTTAGCAAAGATTATGAGAGTTTTATCAGAGATTAGGGGTTTTTAAACAGAGATTAGTGTTTTTATCGATTAGTGCTTTTATCAGAGATTAGGGTTTTCAGAGATTGTGCTTTTATCAGAGGGTGAAGTGTCTGAATTGGGTTTTTAACAGAGATTAGAGTTTTTTATCAAGAGATTAGGGTTCAGAGAGATTAGTGCTTTTATCCAGAATTGGTGCTTTTATCAGAGATTGATGCTTTTATCGAGATTGGGTTTTATCAAAGAATTAGTGTTTTTTATCAGAGATTAGTGGCTTTTATCTGAGATTAGGGTTTTATCAGAGATTAGTGCTTTTGTCAGAATTAGGGTTTTCAGAAGATTAGTGCTTTTATCAGAGATTAGGGTTTCAAGAGATTAGTGCTTTTAGCAGGAATTAGTGTTTTTTCAGAGATTGGTGCTTTTATGAGATTAGGGTTTTATCAGAGATTAGTGTTTTTATCGAGAGATTAGTGCTTTTATCAGAGATTAGGGTTTTTTCAGAGAGATTAGTGCTTTTTATCAGAATTAGGGAGTTTTTTCAATTAAATTTTATCAGAGATTAGAAGTTTTTTATCAAGAATTAAGGTTTTTTGTTTAGCAGAATTGGTTTTTCATCAGAATTAAGTTTTATCCAGAGAGATTGGTGCTTTTATCAGAGATTAGTGTTTTTATCAAGCATTATGGTCTTTTATCAGAGATTAGGGTTTTGTTTTAGCAAAGATTATGAGTTTTATCAGAATTAGGGTTTTTAAACAGAGATTAGTGCTTTTTATCAGAATTGAGATTGTTATTTACATTATCACAGGTGGGGTTTTTTTATAAAGATTGAGGTTTTTATCAGAATTAAGGTTTATCAGAATTAGATGCTTTTATCAGAGATTAGTGCTTTTATCAGGAATTAGTGCTTTTATCAAGAGATTGGGTTTTATCAAAGATTAGTGTTTATCAGAGATTAGTGCTTTTATCAGAGATTAGGGTTTTATCAGAATTGGTACTTTTATCAGAGATTAGGGTTTTTCAGAGATTGAGTGTTTTTATCAGAATTAGGGTTTGTCAGAGATTGAGTGCTTTTTAGCAGAGATTAGTGTTTTTCAGAGATTAATTAACTTTTATCAGGGGTAGGGTTTATCAAGATTGGTGTTTTTTATCAGAGATTAGTGCTTTTATCAGAGATTAGGGTTTTTTTTCAGAGATTAGTGCTTTTATCAGAGATTAGGGTTTTTTCAGAGATTAGAATTTTTATCAGAGATTAGAGTTTTTATCAGAGATTAGGGTTTTTGTTTTAGCAGAGATTAGGGTTTTTTATCAGGATTAGGGTTTTATCAGAGATTAGTGCTTTTATCAGAGATTAGTCTTTTTATCGAACATTATGGTCTTTACATCAGGGAACCCAGATGTTTTATCAGACATTATGGTCTTTTTATCAGAGATTGGGGTTTTTTATCAGAGATTAGAGTTTTTACAAGAGATTAGGTTTTTTGTTTTAGCAGAGATTATGGTTTTTATCAGAGATTAGTGCTTTTATCAGAGATTAGGGTTTTTATCAGAGATTAGGGTTTTTTATCAGAGATTAGGTTTTTATCAAGAGATTAGGTTTTTTATTTGGGAATTAGGGTTTTTCAGAGATTAGTGCTTTTATCAGAGTTAGATGTTTTATCAGACATTATGGGTTTTTTATCAGGAATTACAGTTTTTTATCAGAGATTAGTGTTTATCAGAATTAGTGTTTTTATCGAACATTATGGGTTTTATCAGAGATTACAGTTTTTATCAGAGATTAGTGTTTATCAGAGATTAGGGTTTTATCAGAGATTAGGGTTTTTGTTTTAGCAGAGATTATGGTTTTTATCAGACAATAGGGTTTTTTTTATCAGAGATTAGGGTTTTCAGAATTCAGTACTTTTATAAAATTAGTGTTTTATCGAACATTATGGTTTTTATCAGAGATTATGGTTTATCAGAGATGAGGATTTTTATCAGGGTGGGGTTTTTATCAGAAGATTGAGTTTATCGAGATTAGAGTTTTCTATCAGGAATTATGGTTTTATCAGAGATGAGGAGATTTTTTATCAGAGATTAGAGTTTTTTATCAGAGATTGGGTTTTTGTTTAAGCAGAGATGTATTTTTCACTTTTTAAAGGTTTATTTTAGCAGAGATTTTTTGTATCAGTTTGTAATAAATTGTTTTTTTTGGTTTTGTTTGGTGCATATTGTTTGTTCATTAACTCCTCAGACTCTGACTCTGATTTAGGCTCCAGACCAGGACCAGACTGGGAATTAAGACTCAGGGCTGTGACTCCCGGGCTGCGTCAGGCTCGGGCAGACTCCTGGGCCGGACCTGCTGACGCCTCAGCACAGGGCAGAGGTGAAAGGAGGAGGAATGTGTGTATGTGTATGTGTGTGTACATGCACTGCAAAGGGAAGGTGGAAAAAAAGGCAGGCGCAGGGGGCTGTGGAAGCTGAACACTATGCGCTCGCGCTTTGTTTCCGTCCTGCTCGACGCTCTTTTTCCTCCTCGTTCTTAACGCGAGCTGAGCGCGAGAGCGCTGCCGACGCGCTCTTCTCCTCTTCTCTCGCTTCTTTGCCCCGGAGGACCCGGAACAGCTGCCTCTGCACGCACGCGCGCCTCGGTGTGTGTGGTTTTGCTGACGGAGCGCGTGCTGAACAGCAGGAGCGGCAGGGCAGGAGGAGAGAGAGAAGGGATGGTGGATAACTCGAGCAGCAGCAGCAGGGCGCAGATGGTGAGTGGTGGCGGTGTGTTGGAGCTCGCGCGCGTATCTCTTTGCTCAGAAGTTCTCTCCTCGCGCGCGTCGGCGGAGTTTTACCGGAGCTCGTGCGCATGTAGTCCTGATCAGCACTGGACTTTTGATCTTTTTTTTACGTCTGTTTTTGGTCAGAAATGTAACTTGTTACATGTGTCATGTGCATGAGCTTTAAAAGTGTGTGTGTGTGTGTGTGTGTTACAGTATGTTCTTTCAGATTCAGATTATTGATCAGATGCATGAAGGCACATAAGCTCGACCTCGTTTTTAAGGAGGTTTGAAGTGTGTGTGTGTGTGTGTTTGCATGCATGTATGCATTGAATGCTAAAGTCGTTTGGAGATCAAAGCTGGTGGTGCACATTTATGGAACTCCCTCTTGTCTGTGTGTGGAGGCCCTAACGGAGGGCTACCAAATGAGAGCTCGTGCATTATTTGATATGACTGTGGGCTGTAGTATTGATCATGGAAGCTTTCAATAAAGCCTGACATCAAAGGAATGCATGTGTGGACTGGAGTTTAAAGGGAAGTTCACCCGCTTTTAAATTTCTGAATGATTCAGTGGCTGAGATGTGATCAGGGCACTGAAATGCTTATGTGGGGACGTTTAGCGCCATGAAACGTCTTTGCAGTGGTGGTGATAGGACCAGGGCATTGCCACGACCACTGCACAAATGATAGACATTTTATTTACTACCAGAAGCACCAGGTAAACTACACTATTGACTTTCTTTGGGGGCTGGTGTGACCCCCCATATATCTACAGTGAATCTCCCCCCCACCCCCGTGTATATCTATAGTGAATCCCCTGTGTATATCTACAGTGGCCCCCCACCCCCCGTGTATATCTACAGTGAATCCCCGTGTGCATCTACAGTGACCCCCCCACCCCTGTGTACATCTACATTGACCCCCCCACCCCGTGTATATCACCACAGTGAATCCCCGTGTATATCTACAGTAGCCCCCACCCCCGTGTATATCTACAGTGAATCCCCGTGTATATCTACAGTGACCCCCCACCCCGTGTATATCTACAGTGAATCCCCCCCACCCGATGTATATCTAGTGAATCCCCCCGTGCATATCTACAGTGACCCCCCCACCCCGTGTATCTACAGTGAATCCCCCCACCCCCGTGTATATCTGATGAATCCCCCCGTGTATATCTACAGTGACCCCCCCACCCCCGTGTATATCTACAGTGAAGGGATGAGACTGTGGGGAAGACCCTAAAACAAATGGAAAACTATGTCCAATCAGATTCATACAAGTGTCTTAAAGAAATTCTTCCGATTTGTTTTTCACAGTTAGGAAAATGTTTCCATTTGATTATGAAATTTGCAAGAACAATCTCGTAAAAATGATTTATTTGAATATATGAATAATTGACTTTTCTAAAAATGTTTTTTAAATGTTTATGAGCTTACAGTCACTTTCCAGTTGTCTTGGACGGTAAGACTCAAGTTTTGTTAGTGTTCTATTACAGAAGTGCTGTAAGTGTCTATATAACAAATTCACTGGCTTCTTTGCTGAAAATGTTAGTACATCTCAATTCATGTTCAAGACATGAAACAAAAGTTAAACAGTACAGGCTATGGTTATACAAATCTAGAATGTGTAAGAATTATGTAATTTCTAATTAATTTCTAATGTTAATTCTATCAACATTAAAACTAAAATGCTTGAAATATGTATATTTAAATATGCTGATTATAAAATGTTTATCTTTCTTAATGAAATGACTTTTGTAATGTTAGTATGCTATCAATGGTGTAAAGGAAAATGGCAAGTGTGACTTTTAAGCAATCCTTAAGAGTGTTTTTTTAGATTTTCTTTTTTTTAGATTTTTTGAGAACTATTGATTTTCATTTGTTAATATTCCAAGTGTACATTTTTTTTTTCACTGCTACTATAACCAACGATCGAACACTAGAAAAGTGTTCAACACCAGACTATTCTGAATGACTAATGTATTCACCATGAGATTACTGAAAAATGTTGATAATTTGGTGAAATTCCCCTTTAAGGTGCTCTTGCTTGTAGATGTGTGTAGGATATGAACCTGCCTTGTTTGAAATGATTATTGTTTCAAAGGAAAAGGCCAACTTCCAGCCACAAGTCCTGACCAAATGGCTTCAGCTACAGAGACATATTTGGTGTGCAAGTTTTGCTTCTGTAGACCGGCTCTGCCGCTTCAAGGAGAACGTTGCTGCCAAACACTAGAAACCACTGGTCATGCAGCTCTTTTCTGTGAATGCATGCCCACACATTTCTTTTAACTCGCTCAGACCACATCCAGTATTTCGCACTTGTTGATGTGGTTTAGGACATGGTATAATACATTTACTTTGGCAGTTTTACAACGAGATCAGACTCATTTGAGCAGGTTGAGAGAAGTGTGGGGTGTTGACGTCTAGACTGCAGTAATGTTTGCCTCGTAGAAAATTGTGCAAATTGAATTTTGTTGCCAAACAATTCCTGATAGTAGTCCTATTAACAAAAAATAGCTTTCTACAGGGAGAGCTCTAGCAGGAGGAAAAAACCACCACCAGTCAGTCAGAAAAGCTATGCGTGCACTCATAAAAGTAAAGGTGCTTCAGATAGTTCTTTAAGCAGTGCCGTAGAACAGTGTGTTAGAGCTATCACTAATTCTAGCACAGATCAAACTAATGAACTAACTGATGAGAGAACTGAGTGGGTTCTGGCAGGAAAACTCTAAAACAAGAAGGAGAGTGGTTCTCCAGGACCAGGATTGAGAACCACTGCCATAGAAGAACCACTTTGGGCTCAGTATGTTTGTAATGGAGATGTCAGAGTAACGACGAAGCTGTTAAAGCTCTGAAGAATCATCATGTACAGGTCCTTTAGCAATGTAAAATTTCTAAACACTAAGAAATCATTTTTACAACCATGGTTCTTTATTGAACCAAATGCGGTTCTTCTGTGGCATCGCTCCATGAAGCGCCTCTATTTTTAAGGGTGTCAAACTGTCGTTTGTTCTTAAATGATTGTAGCATTGCATTCTTGTCATTGGATCCATTGGGCTAAGAGTACAGGTGTTGACAGCCAGAGCTGTCCTGTCTTGGTCAATATATAACATGGACACCCAAATCTGGTCCTGGGCAACCTTTGTCCTACACAGTTTGGACAGAGACACCTGATACAACCCTGTTGTTAAGTTAAAGACCATGGTTAGGAAGTGTGTTGGAGCAGGTAACTGTACCAGAGACGTTCCACATACACTGTATGACCAAATGTTTGTGGACAGCCCTTCTATTGAATGCATTCAGCTGACACAGATGTGCAAAAGCACACTCGTTGCATGCCTTGTCCCTGTATACAATTGCTGCCAGTAGAATAGGACGTGAACGTTCATGCAGAAGGTATGGGCTAGAGGGGTATAAAGCTTTGGAGCAGTGGAACTGTGTTCTCTGGAATTAAAGTGCTCCATCCAGTACTTCAGCATTCATGTCCTCCCAGCAGTGCTCCATAATCTGATAGCAAGTCTTCTCTGGACAGTAGAGACAGCTAGTCAGCAGGATACACTATTTTCTTTTAAATACTGTTCATTTTGGAAGAAGTAATGCATGAACGGGTGTCCCAATACATTTGTCCACGTAGTGCATAAATGCCACTGCTTCATGCAGAGCATAATCCCACATTCTAAAAGAAGGATTCAGAGGGTTCATGGGTTTTTAAGTAAAGGCTGTGGTTGTATAATAGATTGAGAACTCAAAGAACCATCTGAATGCTTGTGGTTCTTTGCCTGATTAAGGGTTCTTCACTCATAGATACTGCCACGAGGTTTTACACTATATACAAGGGAAGGAACACTGTTTTACTTTTAATACTGTACAGAACCTTATGGCTACAATACAGTGAATGTTCATGGATGTACAGATATGTGGGAAATCGTATAACTGTTGTGAGTCACAACAGCAACCCCAGCAAAGTGACCAGATTAGAGGCTACTATTGGTGAAGAGGCCCAGCTTGATGTAATTGAAGTAGTTCCTTTATGGCAGGTCATTAATGTCTTTGTTGCTTCCTTTCTCTCTCTCTCTCTCTCTCTATGTCTCTTAGGAGGGCAGTTTAGGCGGTGGTTTCTCCCAGGGGGGTTCAGCGGGGGTGAAGCTGGAGGCCGTGATGGAGCAACTGCAGAGGCAGCAGCAGGCGCGGCTGGAGATGGAACGCAAGGAGCGGCGCCTCCGTGAGGCCCACATCATGTATGCTCAGCAGGTGGCTGCCCAACAGGCCATTTTGGCTGCAGCCAGAGCCTCTGGGGTTGGTCTGGCCAACAAGATCCAGGGACAAAGCAAAGCAGACTTGGATCGAGACAGTGGGGAAGGCCGGGGCCGGGACTCGGATGACGATGATGAAGATGATGATGATAACGATGCTGCTGATGATGACAATGATGAGGAGATGATGGAGGGAGACGAAGGCAGCGAGGAAGAGGATGGTCCGGTCAGTGGGTTGGAGTTTTTGAGAAAGCAGACATTGGCATTGCAGCAAGGGGCTGCCAGGTTGCAGGGCCATTCGTTTGGTAGCTACACTGGGACACCAGCGCCAACACCCAGGAGCCACAGAGAGCAGTCACCCCCTGTTAAGGTCAAACAGGAGCCGGAAGATGGGCTCTCTCCGGTGGGACCGTCATCAGCTACATCCCCTAATGGACAGGCAGACTGGGGCTATGAAGATCACTTAAAACAAGTAAGTTCTTGAATTTTGCATTCAGTCTTCCTCTGAAGGGAGAGAAGTTAAACCACGTGTCACGGTTTCTTCTTTTGTGCTGCAAAGGCTAACAATTTTTAAATAATGATTAGTTCACAGACATTAATTAGGTCCACATCAAATTTGTGATCATGGACCCCAATTGGCTTAGCGGTACTATTACAGGATCATGGATTGCAGAGCTGGGGACCCTCAGAGCGTGTTGGCGATGATGCAAATGCGGCAGTTCGAAGGGAGGCAGTCACTGGCTTCACATGTATTGGAGGAAGCATGTGCTTGTCTTCACCCTCCTATTGTCAGGAGCATCGTGTGTGATCGGGGTGTGTGATGGTCTGTGAGTCCAAATGGGTGAAAATTGTGACAAGATTTAAAAAGAAAATTGAAGGAAAAAATGCAACATCAGTTCCCCAGAAGCCATATCACCCCATACACACGTCTTATTACAATCTGTCAGAATATTATTATTTTTTTTATGTTTTTGAAAAAGTGCACCAAAGTATAAGCAAGTAAGTGGCTTCTCAGCATGGAAAGGTGTGGACGCATTAATGTTAAGAGCTTAGTGAGGCGAGATCTGTTGGCTTGAGAATTTATCACTGCTTTGTCCTCAGACCTCTTTTCTTTGCTCTGATCTAACAGTCTGTCAGACTGAGCTTCTGCTCTTGCCGTGCTGCTGTCAGCCAGGAAAATAACCTGGAAGTGTGTCCTGGCAGGAGGCCAGGGCTCAGACGTCATTCTTTCACTTTGTGATCTCTCTCTCTCTGTTTCCCTTGCTCCTGGCAGAAGCTCAGTAGGGTTTGGCCAGACTCCAGAGCAAGACGTATTTGGGCCAATTTGAACAGTTAGGGAAAACAGCCAGCAGGAGTGTGTGCATGTTTGAGTGGTGTTAAAATGACCTGTGTTGGTGTGCCAGCCGAAGTCCTCCTCAAGCATGGATTTCTAGATTTGCACCATGCAGTCTTAAACAATGGAGGTGCTTCAGATTCTAGAGCGATGCCATTGAGTAACCTTCTTGATTCCATAAAGAAGACTGCGAGGAACCATGAAATTGGCAAAGAGTCTGATGCATAAGGTGATGTTTCGCTCACACATTAGGTTAAAGGTTCTTCATTTCTGTGAAGGGTGGGAGGTTCTGACTTTCTGTGCATCCAGCAAAGTTCTTAGTTCTTGTCCTTGCTATATTAGATGGCAATCTGTCTGATTGACCTTGTGTATCATGTTAATGTAATAAAGCATTGTAGGTTTTGTCATAGTGCTCTCAAACTTTGAACTTCAGCTCAAGTTATAAAATTTAATATTCAGAGGATTGAATATATCATTAATAATTATGTCAACAGTTAATTTGCATTGCTAGCAGACATACTGGACAACTGTAAACAGAGCTGCATCTCTCTTTGCATCAGTTTTGCAAAGGAGATTTAGGTGATTAGGATCAGCATCTATTTTCTCATTTCTCTTTGCTAGAAGAACCATGTTTCCTGCAGTGCAATTGTTTTTTTGTTTAACCTTGTTGCATTTCAGAGACACTGGGCAGGAAATCTGTGTCCACCATAGACCTGGGAGTGCAAATACACCAGACAGATCTGAGTGGGATCTCAGCTTTGGATTTGGCATCTCAGAATGTTGAAAGCCATCTTTGGAAGGCTATGGATGCTGTGATTTGATCATCTGTAGGGCCGGTCATGACCTGTCCTCCACTACCCATGTCAACTGATGAGAGAAATACCATTGCTTTATACAAGCTGGTTATTTGTGCACAGTATAGGGTAGTGGGCAAAACGTTTGGCACATGTGTAGCAGCAGTTCGTTGTCGTGTGTACATTGTATGTTGAGCAATAAGAATAACGTTTTCTGATCAGCTGGAAGTGACTTACAGCTTTATACGTTATCGTTTATTCAAAAATGTCCTATCATAAAAGCTTTTTGCTACATTTGGTTGTTTTTTAAAATTGGACTTTTACCATTCAGGATTTTTCCTGTATTTTTTAAATTCACAACTATGACAAGTTATACTGTCAGGCTTGTGAATTTCCCATTTCCATCATGTGATGGTAAGAGATGTGATGGTACACTTCAGTGCAGAGCTCTGTAAACCCAAAAGTCAGAGATATAGAAACACTTTGGAAGTGTAGTAAAGAGTTAAGCTTTTCAGCTCTTTTAATTCAGCAAATACACTACATTGACAAAAGTATTGGGACATGTGCTTATTTCCTCTTTTATCTACTACATTTTTTAACATTTCTGTGAGGATTGAAATGCATTTATCAACAAAAACACAACTGAGGTCGTGATGTTGGATGATCGCTACCCTACCCCATCCCCAACTTCCTCTTCATGCTTCTAAGAGTCCTGTTTTTTTACAGGCACAAGATAAGCTCTTTGTGTGTGTGTGTGTGTGTGCGCATTTGCACATCTGTTTCAGCCATGGGTTCAAGTCATTGTAGTTGAAGTTATGAGTAAGAATGGTCTTGCCCTTTTAGTGTATGTATGAGTAGTGAGTTCGTTTGTGGTGTCCTTGTTTGTGCAGTGGACAGAATAAAGGTGGTTTAAGTTACAATTCTAGTTGTGAGGTTCTGGGCCACACTTGTCCTGACATTATAGGAGGAGATGAGTGTTGAAGGATTGTGTTGATGTCTATTTAAAGAGCAGTAGCTAGGACAGGATGATCTCAGAACAGCGGACACGGAGCTGAGGGGAGGAAAGAGACATTTAATAACCAGCCAATCAAGTAAATGCAGGAGACATTCTACTGCTGGTGTTCATATGATCGTCTTAACAGCTTAGCAGTCAATCATAAACGAGTCCCTCATGCTGTGCTGTTGGGTATTGCCTTTCAGGTGTCTTGTAGCAGCAAAAACGTATTTCATCTGGAAATGTAAACTAAATTAAGCACTATTCAGCCGGGATCGGTTTTACCTGGGGGGGTGGGGGGGGTAGAGTGAAGTATTTTTACTACAGGACGATTCGCACAGGATAAGAAAACTCTAAATGAGATGGGAGTGGCCATGCTCCACATGCATATGGCCATTTCATCCACCGGTTTGGAAGTGTCCACACTTGAACGAGGTGTCTGTGGCATGCACAATGACACTAAATATCTCCTCACCAACTCGGTACTCAGCACAATCTGCCTAAGCACTTCTTTTCCACAGGATATGAGGGCATATTTATCCACATCTTGATTCATATGGGACTAACAAACATAACAAATATGAAATAGGGTTTTAGACTCTCTGTATAGACTACCATGTTTCAGCAGTCAGCAGTGAATCTAGGTAAGTAGGACTGCAGTTGATGTGTAATTTGCTGGCTGTTTGGAGTTGAATCTAATCTGATCTAATCTAACTTTTATATGTGACATAGCACCCCTTAAGGCTCATGCATTAAGGTCTTTCAAAATGACCGCCCCATTAGAACATTATAGAGAATTACAGTCTGACTCTCCCATGTTGTTGATGCCTCCTTGAGGCCACAGAGTTAAGGTTTACTAGCTGTGTTCATGAAACCAAAGCAAGTAAATTATGATTAAAATAGACCTTCCTGGAAACTTTCCATCATGAACGCTGTGTAAACATTGAACAAATGTATTGAATATCATGTTGCATGTGTACATTTACAATTACCCCCCACACACACACCATAATCCACACCCATACATTACTAATAACCACCATGAAAGGAAGCTCTTAGAGTGAGAAATCACAGCAAAATCTTCAACAGCTCTACAAAAAGCAACAGAAAACAAAGTATTAAATTTTACTTTGCTTTTAATTTTACTTTTACTTTTAATTGTTAAATATTAATAAAAGAAAAGTTATAAAAATGTGTGTGTAAAAACACAGAAATAAACGCTGATGGAGCTTCTTTGAATTATTTTCATTATGGGTTAATCTACTGATTATGTTCTCCAATAATTGACTGATTGTTTGGGGTTTAAAACTATGAAAATGGTAAGGAATTGTTTCTCAATACCAGTATTAAGCAAATGTACACAGTATGGTAACCAACATTCTTACTGATGTGGGAGGCCTTCAGTTGGTTACCTACTGCAACCGTGTTTGTAAATGTCGTTTGTACGTATGAATATTGAGACTATAAACATTTTAATGAGTGTGATCATCTATGGAAAGGTGTTTTACGAATAATTTACTCTATAAACTACTCGAGTTTAATGAAAGAGGCCCCTTGAACATGTATTCTGTCAATAACAGGAAAGGAGGAGGTGAACGAGTGAAACAGGCATTCTGAAACAAACCCTTAATTGGTTGTTGCAGCTTAAGTCACACCATGTAACTTTTATGTCTGTGGAGAAGCTGTTACATTTGTTATCTAGTACCATAAAAGACAGCTCAGTCAGGCATCAGTAAAGGTGTGGATGACACGGTGTCTGTCACTCTGGTGCTTTGATCCGAACAGAGAGACACTGAGAGAGGAGGGTCATGTGGGAATGAATGGGGGACCCGGGAGGCTCTATTGTATGAGGAGAAACAGTCTGGTTGCTTTTTGTTTTCTTTCTGTTTGCTGGCAGGTCATTATGTCACACAGCGCTGTTTAATGATCCTCGGCCTGCTGCCTGTTGGTTTCTTTCTCTCTGTCTGTGTCTCCCTGTCTGTCTCTCTGGTTCACATTGTATTGTCTGTGTGAGAGGCTCTGGTAGGCCTCCGGATGCTGCAGATTCCTACTGGGGTCCGCAACAGCATCGGTTCTTCATGTCCTAGGTTTTCATTTGCTGTTGTCATTTGTTCTAACTTTTGGATACTTCATTTATTTGGTAGATTTGATTTTTTTTAACACTCAAATAGGAATTGGATGAAGTTATGCCTTGTGAAAATGTTTTTGAGCATTGACCATATAAAACCTGATTTCCATTCTGGCTGTTTTTAACATGATGTGAATCTGGCAGTTCTTTACATTTTGTCAAAATGTCATGATGAATAGACCAATAGGGATGCTTGAAGTCTTTTTATGTTGACAATGAATGTCAAGAAGGCTTTTCCTACCTGTGTAAAGTTGACATTGTGGAGATACAAGGTTTGTCTGATAGCAACATTTATGTTGGTCTTTGATAATCAATGTGGTTGAAAAGCTGAACAACCAATCAAAAACAAACCCTCTGCTGATAGTCCAGCTGGTTCGTTCTTCAAAAAAAGGGGTCCATTAATTTAGCTGTAAAACAATTTTACACACGCAGGGCTACGGGACCAGCTATACGTTAGTTTAAATGGTTGGTGTTTTGAAAAATTGCAGAATTAGTCAGGCTTGGTCACACACTGGTCATTCTGGTCCTTGGGGATCATGCTGGTTGACCAATGTGGTTGTGCTTGACCACCAGTTTGGTTATACTGGTTAACCAGCTTACTAATTTGAAGTAGCAGGGATATTGGCCCAGAGCTTATATACACAAGAAGAGTGTTTTTTCCTCCCAAAGTTAGATTCTAATGTAAAAGGAAACCGTATTGTTGTAAGACAGTACCATGAAGAAAACAAACATTACGTTCAGCATATTTAACATTTATGTTCTTAGAGTTTTACTTTTGTAAGTGTATGAACCGTTCTGCACATTTCCACCATCAAAAATAAGTTCCAGAACCTAAAAAGTTGGGTTGCAGCAGGAACTAAAATTTTGTTTTGCTCCTGTATAAGTGTCTACTTGGTAGGAGCAAGGACATACTATTCTCCAGATGTTGATGCATGTCTGTCTGGAACAACACACACTGTCCCAGGTGCTCTATACACTCTGCTGTTTTCTCACTTCCATTCACTGATGGCCTCTGTTTCTGACTTATTCGGTGATGTTTCCCTGGTTCCACTAAAACTGGTGTAAGCATGGAATTGTTCACTTAAAAAAAAAAAAAGGTTCTTATAAGCCCGAATGGAACCAGTTCAAGCACCAGAGTGCTTGTGGTGGAAAAAGCCTAGTTGTCGTGCTATTTGATGTCACCAAATTTGGGATATGAGTTAAGAGCTCAAAGCACACAGCTTTTCAACCGAACAATGAATAGTGAAAGCTTCAACTGCCTCGCTAAAGGTTTGCTTAAGCGCAGTAATGATTCATCTCTATTATGGTTCAACTCCTCTTCATTGTATTGCTGGTCATGGCCATGATGGAACACTGCGCATGTGCCTGATAGTGAGGAGAGGTCACTGTGTTGTGTGGCATTGATTTATGTCTTCTGACCTTGCCCCAGCCCTAAACAGCGGAGTACATAATTGTCAAACAAGGGGGATGGATAAAAGAAGCGCATGTCCCCTCCACACCCTCCATCGCTCAGCGATATGGGTGCGGTGGGGGATGGATTTCTCACTGGGGCGCAGTGGGACGTACAGCTGACCCCTCTAATCCCCACAGTGACCCTGGGGTCCTCTGGGGGCTGACTGCTTTGCTGCCTGCCAAGGCTAGCTGCAGCGATGGCTCTCCAACCCCCTCCTGCTAATCCTACAGTGATTAATAGGCTTTTAATCACAGAGTACATGGACAGTGTGCTGGACACCTGAACTGCCATATGTTGGTGTGCACACCTTAGACATACAGAAAGGCAGAGTGAAATGTATGGTAGATTTAAGGGACAGGGTTTTATTTAGTACTAAAAGAGTGTCATTGACTTGCTGTTGCCATATAGAACCATTTCTTAATGTAGAATGTTCTTAAATAGAACATTTTTAAAGGTTCTGTAAAGGAGGTTCACCAGTTATCGATTTATCTAGGAAAAACCTTGTTAAACAGCTAAAGCTTTCTTTGAAATGTACATATGTAGTCTGTCGAACCTGCTTTTTAAGGTGCTGAAGTTGACCTTGTTTTGTTTTATTGTACTATTCAGACTGTTCTATGATTTATTCGATTAAAGTACAGTACGCAGTACGCAATTCTGGAAAACGACTGCTATACCGTGCTTTTTCAGATGCTTCACCCCAAAATTCATGCCCATGCATTGCCAAGGAAACACTGGGCTTGAAGACCAAAGAAACACATTAACATTTATGGCATTTAGCTGACGCTCTTATCCAGAGCGACTTACAAGGTTACTCATATTACAGGGGAGGGCCAGAGTAGTGTTAGGAGTCTCACTCAAGGACTCTTACTGGTGTAGCCCAGCTTAGTTGCCCAGACTAGGAATCCAACCTCAGTCTCCCACATGGTGTGGGCGCTCACCGGTGGTTTTATCTGTTGTACCACACCAGACTACACAACCCAAACCCGCAGCAGAATAGAAACGGTTCTTTATATTATTTCTGCAAAATTACAGTGATTGATTAATTGTAGCTGAGACAAACTTAAGGCCCTCTTGTCAAAGTTACCCTCCGATCGAGCAGGAATAGGTCAACATCCTAATACATTTTCATGCTTTTTTAAAGTGTGTTGGTCTCTCTGTCGTCCCCTTACGCTATTCCTGGGCACGAGCACAAATGCCCCCTAATGATGATTTGCTGGAAGGGTGTTGTGTGGCTTGTTTGTTTCCCATTTACAGAGTCAGGCTTAAGCATGCAACATGTATTAAAGGTCACCGTGTGTACTTTGAGTTACCAGGTACACTATGTGGTTGCTTAGTGCTTCTGTGTGCTCAGAGGAGAATGTTAACACTATAGTTCACTAAACATGGTCAGGAGGGCAAATTCAGCCGATCTGGGGATGCAGCCAGGTTCCTTTGCAAATGAAATAAAGAAGAGTAACATTGATCCCTCATAAGCTAAGGCCCTAGACAGATCATTTGACATTTGACACAGAAGCTGTATTAGCACTGCTCTAGAAGAGCAGAAGAATGTTACTGTGATGCTGGACTACTGGAGTAAAATGTCAATTTTGTATCTGCTATTAATGTTCTTTCTCTGTCATGGATTTAGTTCCGTTTTTATTTTATTTGCATCAGTACATGGAAAAAGATTTGATTTAGTTCTAAAGTCAGGTATCTCTGCTCCATCACGTTTCTGTATAAGCAGGTGTCCTCCAATGCCTACAGTCATTCCCTAAACCGAGCTGTAGTTTTACTCTCTATGCAACGCCAGCATAACCCTTATTACATCCACCTCCCCACACGACCCCTCCTCCTCATCCGAATGTACATGAAGGCCTATTTGTTGAGGGTGGGCTGCTGTTGCATAATTTAGCCATCACCGCGGCAACGTGAGGGGTGGCAGCTGCCTGGTCGATCGATGAGGCTTGTGTAAGAGAGGACGATTGGCCTCATTTATCCCTCATCTATGATGGATGAGGCTGGGAGGAAAACCAGGGACAGCGACTCCACCCCCAGTGTGGAACAGACAAAACACGACACCTTTAGGAAGCTCCTTATTAAGATGAGGTGCTGTTGATGTTATTGAAAAAGGAATAATTAAAATGACCAAGAAAACATTGAACAGCCTTTCTGAGATTCTATAATGACTTGGGATTAGTTTTTTTTCCATGCTGAGGTCCACTTTACTTACCAAGAACAATTTTAATGTCTGGATTACTGATACCTACCTTTTCATCCCTTTGATTTGTTTTACTGTACTTTCAATAATAAAGTTGATGAAGAATATCTGTTCTAATTGGCTGCCTTGTATTGTACCTCATTCAAAATGATTAAACCCTCCTTATACCTACAGTATATATTGTTGTGGCTAAATCATGAGCTGCAGGTAAAACCTGAGGATGTATGTGAATATTTAGCTTTTTCGTGACTTCTCACACTTATTAAGAAATCCTCTATTACAGGGTGGTATTGAGTGAACAGCACACGGTGTTGCATTAACGATTTAAACTTTATTTAAATTAACTTTTTTAAATTATTTGGATTTAAAACTCAATATAAATGATTTTGCCTCAATTCATATCTTGCTCTTTGATTTGTTTTAGAGTTTGTTGGCATAAAAAAGCTGTTTGCAGTATCAGTACTGAACCGGCTGATATTGCGATAACAATAAAGGAACAATGTATTATGCTCCATTTAGTCTTACCACACATTGTGGTTTTGAATAAGGCTGTTTGTGTCTGAGTGTTGCACAGGTGCCTTCTGACCTACTTCAGATGCCTGTGATATGTTTTATCATCATCTCGCGCTGAGGAAAGAGGCCTCACCATGTGCTGTTTTTCCAGTCAGACCAGGTTGTCAACGCCAACTCCTTTCGTAAAACCAAATCTGTTGTTTTTGCACCAGTTGTGTTGATCCGTCTGTCTGTTCAGTCAGGTGTTCTGTATGGAAGCCTATCACAGGTCCTGTCACTCAGATTTGTGACCCCCGTGTGAACGGTGCGAGCGTAGCCTGTCAAAAAATCACAAACCCCATGTGAAGGCCAGCTGACCTGCTTTTTCATTAAAGTAATGCTGGGCTGTCAAAGTGCGTGTAATAAAAGAGCAGAAGACCAGACCTGTAATGAAGGTGATCAGGCATTGTAGAAAATTGCATGCCACATCAGAGCTCGAGGCCTGCTGGGTGTGTAGCTTTTTGCTGCATCCCAGTAACAAACTCCACTCACTCACTGCGCAGCCTGCAGCTTCTCCTCCACCTCCTTACACAGACCAGCACATTACACTCCACTCACTCACTGCGCAGCCTGCAGCTTCTCCTCCACCTCCTTACACAGACCAGCACATTACACTCCACTCAATCACTGCACAGCCTACAGCTCCTTTTTCAGTTCCTTACATGCACCGACAAGTTAAACTCCTTATTTTTTCTCATGTTTTTGTTACTCTGTGTTCTTATTTTGATCCTTTTAACCCAGCCTTGCTTTCTTTTGCTCACGTCATCTTGGTTTGTTATATGGATTATAGTTTCACAGCTGAGTGATCTAGTGTTCGTGGGGAAAAGTACCTTTATGGCAAAATAGCAGCGCAGTTAGAAGGCTTCTCAGCCAATCAGCTTGCATGGCCAGAACTACCTGTTGTATAGTGTATACATTTTGTTCTTAACTTTTGGCTGCTCAATATTGTGGTCTCAGCAGACATTGTGCTGCAGATCATTTGTGTTTTAGAATTTTCCACGGGTCCTTCAGGTCATGTCTTTGTTTTCTGGAGCTGACCTTTCATAGCTAGCAGAGCACTGAGTGTCCCTAGCCAGTTGGGCGATGCTGTGTGTGGTGTGTTGTGCTCTTTTAATGGTGCGTGGATGTGACTGAGGGATTTGTAGGTGAACGTGTCATTAGCATGCGCTCTGCATCATTAGCTAGAGGCCTCTGATGGCTTCGTTTTTGCTGCCTTGCCCTGATCCTGTGGGGATCCACTACTGAAACGCACACAGGGGACGGAACAGGAACGGAGTGAAATTGGTTTTCCTTCATTGTAATTATGGGTTACATTGAGTTTCGGTTTATATGAGAGCACAGTGACCCAGTATGTCCTGTTAGATAGGGTTGAAGGCGTTTGTATTGAACAGAAGGTGGCAATACAGCTGCATCCTTTTTGGTTCAGATTGATTCTGAAACTAACTTGTAAAATCTAATCAGATTTAATTGTGACACGGTTTAGGTTTTTGCAATGTATTTAATTGTTTACAACCGTTGAAATTCAAAGATTCACACCGTTTCAGTTGTTTGATTACATAACTACTCATGCAATTTATCAAATTACCTGCAGAGACATTTGTACGACGAGTCGTGATTCCTATCACAGTGTACTAACTCTGAGTGGGGCCTGTCTTTGTCCTTAAAAGAGCCTCATTTCTTAATGGCATTGGCGCCACATGATGTAAGAAACATTTACTTTGAGAGTCTGGTCCATTTTGACACGATTGCATCACATAATTCCAACAGATTTTTCAGGAGCACTTTCTTGCTGTGAATCCACATTCCGGAGATGTCCTTCCAGTTCCTCCGGTCCAAAGCAATCCTGTTTTGTGTGAGCCTGTAATTACTGTAGCTTCAGATTTCAGAAGTGGAATCCATCAATAAATATGACATTGTGACTGAAGTAGCAGGCTAAATTTTCTGCTCCGATCAAATGCTCAAACCTGATAGGACAGTTCATCACTGAACAGTTTTATAATGATCCAAAATATACCCCAAACACATCCTAACAGCTTCATAGAGCAAAGAAATAGGATGTTCTTAAATGAATGTCACCTGACTTCAACCCTTCAGTCACCGATGACCAAACATTTGCATCCAAGTATTAAATTATTATATTACTTCCCAAAAGTTTTAGATTTATATTGATGTTGTTTTAATGTAATTTGCTTGAATATTCTTGAATCGATCATCTTTACACTAACAGTAACTGTCCAAATACTTATGGACCTGACTGTACATATGTGTGTGTGCGTGTCTTGTGCAGACATCACTGGAGGCATACTTGTACGATCCTGCCCTTAACTAACACTGAAGTGTCGGAGATTCCTGAAAGCCCGAAATAGAGCTATTGAATGTAGGAGGATGACTGGAGAGGGGGAGGGGAAGAAACGAAGCGAGCGGAGAGGGGTGTGAATTTGGTGGGAGCTTGGGAGGGGGAAGTATCGTCCTGTCTAAGCTTTGCTCTGCCACACCCAAGGGAAACATTCCAGAATTAAAGAGTTAACTCTTTCAAACAGGAGAACATTCTGAACAAGGACATCTGTTAAAACTAGTGTGTGTGTGTGTGTGTGTGGGGGGGTGCATCTGTGTGTGTGGTCATGGCCATAATGTGGTCTCCTATTTTGCTTCTGTGTATTATTTCACTCAGTTGTGGTCAGATACTGGCCAGTGTTTTCGAAACAATTAAGGAACCTAAACATAAAGCTCTGCAATTTGTTCTCAGATTGGAAGTTCTCACAGTTCTTAAAAAGACCTTTAGATTAGATGAAGCTTCTTTTGAAGGTCCTTCATACTGTTTAAAGAACTTATTCAGGATTTGTCATCGAACCAGATAATGTCAAAAGTCACCTCAGCCATCCAACCACAGGCTTACTGTTATACAATGTGGGCAAAAGTATTGGGACACCTGCTTCTTCATTTTTGAGGGTTTTAAAAGTGTTTACTGCTGTTGGAGTAATTGTCTACTGTCCAGAGAAGGCTCTATGCTAGATTCTGGAGCATTGCTGTGAGGGTTTGATTGTATTGGCAATGTTTCTCTATTGGAACTAGACTAGACAGCAATGCATTTGTGACAGCTGATTGCATTAGCTGAATGCTTTCATTGGAAGGGTGTCCACAAACTTTCAGACGTACAGTGTATGTTCAATATTTTTCGTGGTAAGACGGCTGTTACTCCGTTACCCTGGGGGGCCTTTTTCGCATTTTGACTGTTAAACGTCTGTTGTCACAATAAGCTTTATGCTGTTTGTTTGCATCGTCTAAAGAGCATGTAAACATCAAACAGTGTTTATATCTTCACATCTCCATTAACCAACTTTGCTGTGACATCTCAGCTGAGTTTGTGTGTGAAATATCAGGAGGTTATTTCTCAGAGAGGAACAGGTCAGGTCTCCTGGTGTGGAAAGTGAGAATAAGCGAAGTATAACCTGATAGACGGCGTCTGCTTCTGAACCCGAAGGCAGCTCTCTGGATGTCTTGCTCTCTTGGTGACTTGGACTTAGGCTCCTGTGTTTGGAATGAGCTTCAGAGGCAGCAGTATGTCACAAAACTGCCAGAATACAGTCGTTTAACTACGTTTACAGTCATAACTACATAACTACAGTCATAAATGTCTTTGCTGTCGGTTCTCAATAAATTCCATGCTTCTTTAATAACGCTTGAAGAGCTGGATCCAAATACTGCTCTAGCGTATAGTGTTCCCCACCCTAACGGCACTGAGCATCTCAGCTGTATTCTAATCCCAGCTGTCCATTAAAGCTGTCCCACTCGTTTACGGGACGACCCTTGAGAACACGCTTTTCCTGCCATCTCTAATGGAGGAGAGTGTACTGATGACAGAGGTAATATGATCCATTATCTAGTACACACACACACACACACACACACACACACACACACACACACACCGCCCAGTGCCTTCCCCAGTGGTGTCACTTGCTCTTACTCAAATGGCAGATCCTATCCAGGCTCTATCATAACATCTGTGTCTAAATATGAAACATGGGGCGTAAGCTGTTTTTCCCCTAAGGTCTGCTGTGAATGGATGAATACTGGCTCCCTGTTACAGATGAAAACTGACCTTGTTAAGGGAGATGTATTGTGAATTTTGTACATTTCTGAATGAGTCAGTGGTCGTTAAGACTGTTGTTAATTACACTGTTTTTGGTGTGAACATAAATATAGCAATTTAATTAAGTGCAATGATCTGAAAACTGGACAAAGGATTGGGACGCCCCTAATTTTATTAAACAAAAGGGATAAAAAGAGTTTATTTGCATTTGCCTCTACAGTCCAGAGAAGGCTTTTTACTAGATTTTGGAGCATTGCTATGAGTATTTGATTGCTTTCAGCAATGAATGTTAGTGGGGTCATCAATCCTAATTCCCCAGCTCATCCTAAAGTATTGAACAGTGAGTAATAATACCTGAGAACACAGTTCCGCTGCTCAGTTTATACCCCTCTAGTGCACACCTGGCATTAGGCATGGTGCCTACTGGTTCATGTCATGTGCTCTCTATCAGAGTCCTATTTGGTATTACTTCTCTACTGGGACCAGACAAGCTGTGTGTTTTTGCACATCTGTGTGTAGCAATGGGAGCAACTCGAATGCATTCAACTACCTTATGAGAAGGCGTGTCCACAAACATTTGCACGTATAGTGTTTATTCTGATGATGATAGTAAAATGGTAATACTAATGCCCAGAGGTGGGCATTTCAAGTTCAGAAAGTCCAACTACTGGACCTGAAAGGCCCGCTTCTGCTAATGCCACGGTAGTGATGTCCGATGAGGCCAACACAGCTTTGCGCCAGTTGCTTGATGTTCTGCTGTTGTAGCGTTTTTAGCACCATCACTTTTTCTCTTTCACTTTTTTGTCCTCTCTTTTGCTCTTTTCCCTTTCTTGCTTTTTTATTGTTTACCTTCAGTCTATTCAGCTCCCTCACTCTTTCCCTCTCCACTCATTCAGCTGGGTGTTTTGTGTCTGCAGATTATGCAGTGCTGTGATGGCTGATAAGCATTAAGCTGTGTGTGTGTGTGTGTGTGTGTGTGTGTGTGTGTGTGTGTGTGTGTGTGTGTGTGTTGTGTGTTGTGTGTGTGTGTGTGTGTGTGTGTGTGTGT